>CAWUFW010006435.1:0-600000 GCA_963921515.1 Calotriton arnoldi | reverse complement strand
ACATTTACAGCATCTCTGTTATAAAGCTCAACCAGCCATTACTGGCTTCTTCCGTAAAACTCCCCGGTCTGCTCCTGTGAAGGCAATACTGGGTCAAGAGGGCTTGCTCCTTAAGCCCATCCTAATAACATTGCCTCATTTATCCTTGGGGGAAGCACAGAGGAATCCTTGTGGCCTCATGGGGGGCCAGACAAAGTACTGCGAAGGGGCCACGACCCAGACAAATTTAGGACTGGAGGACGACTCAAGTGGGCAGTTATCGGATCCACCTCTATGTATAAATATGGGCCCCGGTTCACGCGTCCGCCATTCAACCCAACAGAGCCAGCAGAGTAAACAGCACACCTCTCTAAACCAATCAAACTTAGAGCACCTTACTGCTGGTTCATTCACCGCATCAGTCGTTGACTTTTATGCAAAACTGGACTCGGAACATCTCTTTACCCAGCAGATTCATCAAAACATTACTGTGAATAGGGAAAAACCTAATAGTATGACTGTGGCTGTATCTGTTGTCTCTCCGGAACAGGGTGGCGCTGACAAGGGATCAAGTGTTGACTGTGCACCTGGGCATATCAGAGGCCCCCGGAAGGTCTCAGGGGGGGGTGTTCTGGGTACGGATGAGAAGGCATCCGCATGCGGAAAACTCCATCAGAGGGAAGATTTTACACTCCCAGACATCGATATTGAAGTACAATCAAGGGGTTGGGAAGTCCCTTATGACCAAGTTGATAAAGATGGCTATTCTAAGAGTAGATTTAGGGAGAAGAATTCCCCAATAGTAAGCTCTTCCCCCAGACGACTCTCATTGCCTTTCTTATATTGTAGCACAAGTCACCTGATTGGTACTTCCGTGGAGTCCGATCACGATACACATGATGTTCATGATGTTTTTTTGCCTTGTTCACAAGTGAAGCTGAGAAATGAAAATGAGAAGCATGATGTGCCCTCTGAATATTTGGTCTGTATGGAAAGAATACTAGGTTCCATTTTGTCTTTACTGGAGAAATCTGTATTGAGTTCAGACCATATGCTTGAAATGATCTCTGTAATGTTGTTCGAAGTGCAAAAGGTAACAAAATCTGACATCATTAACCATTCGCCTAAGATATGTACGCAAACGGGAGAACAGACAGATGCTAGGACTCTTTCTCCTGTTCCCCGGCGAGAGCTGAGTGATGCGTCTGTTCAAGCAGGAATACCCCTTTTTCTATTACCCCCATTGAACCTTTGTGTAATCTCGACAAGGAAGAGCTTTGTTTAAACTCACTCTTCGGGGAGTCCATAGTGGGCCCCCCTCTGGGAAACGTCACACTAAAACCTTACCCCTTGTTTATCAAGGGAAAAAAGGGGGCAGTATGGATAATAAGAAAGATGAGAAATTCAGGAGCTATGTGGGGCAAAAGGTAGGGGAGAGATGGAGGGGAGGCCCCATCCCCATCCACCTCTCAGGGCCAACCCCCTACTTCATCGGGGAAAGGGGGTCAAAAGCTAGGAAGAAAGGAGGTCTCACAATAATTCCTAAAGGGGATAATATGAAAAAGAATCATAAAAAGATAAGACGATTCCCTAAACGGAAAATGGCAAAATTACATTTCCCACTGATTCCCGATCGTCAGAGTGATCCCCAAACTACAATGGAGGAGGGAGGTTTTAAATTGCCAGTTGAGGAGGGTGCTCTTAGAGACCCGACTATAGTATATTTTTACATTAGACGGGGGTATGGGGGCGACAGGAACGGCAGATATTCCATCAAGTCCAGTGTCGCAGTCTCCACAAGTACTTTATTCCCTCCAGACCAGTGAGCCGTCCGCTCTCCTGAGTAGGGGGATTTTAAAGGGAGGTGGGGCTGCTATACCTATGACACGGCCTAGAGCACTGGGGGCCAGAGTGGATGCAAGCTTAATGGTGGGGCCACATGCACTGGGTAACTCACAGATGGGATCCAATAGAACTCTCATAGGGACAACAACATTGTATAATAGAAAGTCAGATATCCCAATCACTACTACAGTGTCGCACCTAACGACTCAGTCTAATGAGGAGGCACAAGCTATCAGTCTCGGCGATAGAGTGCCTCTTTGGATCCCTTCAAGAGACGCTGTAAAGAAAGATAATGTGGTGCAGAATGTCCCTTCTTCCATCGTGGATTTTATCTGGCTATTTGACGGTGAATCCTGCCCGGTAAATAGAGGATTCATTCTTAAGCTCTTTTCTGAGATAGAGGCACTAAAGTTGGTGGAAAGTAGAGATATCTCGCTTGTGAAGATTAACCTGCATGAGAGCTTCTTTTATTCCAGGGTCTTTTTTAGCTCTCTGATTGTGGCAAATCTGGTCCTGCAAAACTGCGAACATTTTCTGAAACGAGGGCTGGATCTAATGCCTGTATTAGATTCTAAGGAATATCACACTTTGTGCCCTACATTTCAGTACCCAAAAGTACAGAGGCCCGGTAATCCTGTAGTGTTAGACGCTTTGGGCCCCGACTCAGAGTTCCCATCGGGTAATGGTCTAAATATTAAGGTGTCATTAGATAAAAGGGGTCGCTCAATAAATTTGGTGTCAGATGCCGTAGGCACCTATCAGGACACAGACATAGATGACGATTTGGCTCAGTGGAGTTGGGTTGCAAAATCCTTGAATACCAACTGCCCGGTGGTAGAAAGAAGCGGTTCATTGAGGTAGCCAGGGGGGGGGGGTACTTCTGTCCTGGAATATGGCCGGTTTAGGTCATAAAGATGAGAAACTGAATTTTTTTAAATCCTTGAATCCCTCAATTATATGCTTACAGGAAACCTGGTTGTGTAAAGATTTTGATTGTGATGGCTTTTTTGTTTTCTCTTGTTATGCTAAGCACTCCGAAAGGAGTCATGCTAGCGGGGGGTATCCATTTTGCTCAACAATACGATAAACTGGAATCAGAAAGTCTTCCGCCATCCATCAAATCTTTGTATGTGCCTCAAGCTGACATGTTTGGGAGAATCTGGCAGCCTTATTTTCTTTCTGGTGGCAAATCTATATATCCCTCCAGGGAGAAACTTTGACCATTTGTTAAGTACATTTTTCTCATATATTCATGAGATAGCTACCGTGGAAGAATGCCATTCGGTTGTATTAGTGGGAGATCTGAATGCGAAAACTTCGAATTCTGCACTGGAGATTTATGCCAATCCAGACAAAGAGGAAATTTGGCATATTCCAGATTCTCTGCTACCACATAAAATAAAAACGGACAAACGGGGCCTTCTCTTGCTTGATAGTATCAGAAGCATGGACTTGGTCATTTTAAATGGTAGGGTTCCGATTGATAAAATAGCAGATTTTACTTTCAACTCCCATCATACACAAAGCCTATTGGACTACGTGGTTGTTTCCTACCAAATGTTTGGGGCCTGTGAAAACTTAGTGGTATCTCCGTCAATTTGGAGTGACCACAGTGTATTGGGTTTGACAATAGCCTTTAATTTACCCGCATTGAACCAAGGGAACCTGGACCAGGGCTCGGTGGTTTTTAATAAAGCTAATGGCCGCTCCTTTTGGACTCCAAAAGATACCACCGAGGTAGGTGTGATGGTGAAGAAAAGTTATGTAGAATGCCAGGGTTCTGATTCCTTAAACATTTTACAGTTTTTCGAGGCACAAATGAAGGAGATAAAAAATTTAAGTACTGACTCAATTGGCTCCCGAGTTGCAAACCAGGATTTGCCACTGCTGAAAGTATTAAATCAAGAAAATAACCGTTTAATCAGAAAACAACATTTACATTTCTCCATTGGTAAACAACAAGAAATCAATCGCCTTAAGCGAGCTAGAAATCGTTATAAATTTAGAGAAAAGAGAAGGGAGTTTGATGCCAAATGGATCGGGTTAAGGGAAGCCGCCAGAGCCAAAAACTCGAAAAAATACTGGCACCTGATCGCAGAATACTGCGATTCAAGACAGAGGGCTCTGCCTATTTCAATCCCAGAAAGGGAGTGGGTGGTCTATATCTCACTATTATATAAAAATAATGGTACAGTACCTTTCTTGACGCCTTCTACAGAGGAGTCTTCTCTTCTGGAATATGGTCCTCCATCAAGGGATGAAGTAGTGAGCTACATAAAGAATAGCAGATCCTCCGGCGCACAAGGGCCGGATGGAATTCCGATCGTGTTAATTAAAAAGGAGCCAGCGGCCTGGGGAGCTTTTTTAGCACCTTTGTTTGATTTTTGCTTCCGAACTATTAATATCCCCTCCTCCTGGAAGGGGAGCATTATAGTTCCTTTGTATAAAAAGGGCCCAAAGAGTCAACCTACTAGTTTTAGACAGATTGCGTTGTTGGACGCTACAGGCAAATTATTTGCAAAAAGCATACTCTGTCACCTGCAGCAATGGGCCAATGATCAGAACATCTTACCACCTGAACAGGCAGGCTTTAGAAAGAACCATGGAACCCTGGACAACATTGCGGTTGTCCAGACCATTGTAGAGAAATATACTTTCCCTCGAAGCATGCCAGTCTATACGGCTTTCATTGATTTCTCCACGGCGTTTGATAAAGTGGATCGTCAAACGCTGTGGAGAAAGCTTCATCATCTCGGAATGCCACACCATCTCCTGGGCCTCTTGATAGAATTACATACAGACACTTGGTGTCAAGTGATGATGGGAGGCCAGCAAGGTCTATCTTGCAGGATCGAGACTGATAATGGGCTGAAGCAGGGCTGCCTGTTGGCCCCCCTTATGTTTTCCTTTTATATATATGATCTTCCAGGCACGCTAAATTCAGTGAGGGGGATGCCCCTAGAATTGGTCCATTGTCCTTAGGTTCCTTACTTTATGCAGACGACGTTGCAATTTTTGATTTAACTCCCATTGGCTTGCAACGTCAACTGGATGCCCTAACTAAATATGCGGAGGATCATTTTCTGAAAATTAATATTTCCAAAAGCAAAATCTTAATCTTCCGCAAGAAAGGTCATAGAATAAAGAAAGGGTATAAGTGGTTGTTAGGGCATGAAGAACTAGAATTGGTCGATTCATACTTGTATCTGGGAAAGGTTTTTGCAAAAAACGGGCGAGATTCAGAACACATTAAATTATGTGTTGGTAAGGCTGCCTCCCAGGCTGGTGCTCTGAATAGATTTTATAAAATTTGTGGGAGACGTCATTTTAGTCATGTCCTGTCAGTATTTAAGGTTAAAATTCTGCCCTCATTAACTTATGCTGCAGAAGTATTGGATAATAATCACTGGCTCGCCTTTGACAAGGCTGGAGGCCGGTTCTTCCGCCAAATTTATAATCTAAATTCTCTGGCCGCCCCACATGTTTTACGCTTGGAATTTGGTTTAGTCTCCTCTTTTATTTTATCTTTGTCAGCGGTCCTGAGGTGGGGGAACGCTCTCCTTTGGGGAGATGAGGGTTCCCTTAGGGCGGCCCTGAGAGTGGAAATCTTTGACAAGCTAAAGGATCAATCAGCATTTCTTAGATCATTTGCTTATGCAAATGACACATTTGGGCTCAGTTTAAATAGTAATTCATCTATGCCAAAGTCTGCATT
Organism: Calotriton arnoldi; assembly: GCA_963921515.1. Classification (NCBI taxonomy): domain Eukaryota; kingdom Metazoa; phylum Chordata; class Amphibia; order Caudata; family Salamandridae; genus Calotriton; species Calotriton arnoldi. The sequence continues at coordinate 594,461 of CAWUFW010006435.1, read as the reverse complement.
GAAGCTATTCATAAAGAAGTCTGCAAGCTCGATTAGTATGGCAAGAGATATTGCTCTAAGTAAATCTAAGTCCCAAAATGAGTTGGTTTGTGGTAGTGCCTTGGGGAAAAGGCCACAACCTTATTTAATTTGGAATCATCCACATGGGATTAGAAGACTGATACTTCTTCTGAGAATTAATCTGTTGCCCTTAAGAGATGTTACTGGCATATGGGATAAAACCCAGAGAGAGGAGAGAATTTGCGAATTGTATTATACTCAAATCCAGGATCTTAATCATGTCCTATTTGTGTGTCCGGAATTACAAAGGGCAAGGCGTATGTTTTTAAGACCATCATTTATTAAATTTAATATTCATTCGGCCCAGGAGGCCAGAATATTTGTTTTATCCCCACCCAATGAAATGGTCTGTTATAGGACATTCCAATTTTTTAAAACTTTTTTGGCTATTTATTAGGAAATACTTAAAATCTCGCTATTAGATTGTATTGTCTAACGGGGGGATATCGATAAAGTTTGTATTGTATAAAAAGCATATTAACCCTTCTATCGCACTTTTTAATCTATTGTTGTATTTTAGGAAAAAAGGGAAATATTTGTTGTATTGTATTTAAAATTGTGTCTTTTACTGTATTGATGCATTTTGTGGACCTCCGTAGGAGTTCCTTAACAAATAAAACTTTTTGTTTGTTGTTGTTTGTTGTGATTGGTTCCTAGTGGTGTGAAAGGAGATAAGGACATTTCTAAAACCAATTTTAATTGGTGTTCTCACAATTAGAAGGCAGATTCCCTTTAAACCTGAAAAGTGACAGACCTCTCTGCTTACCTATTTTCTTGTCAGTGGGAAACTTTAGGTTAAACACTTACTTCCTTTCCAAGACTTCTACAGAAGTCTACATTATGATGACATCTTCTGTGCTCCCTAAATAGAAATACTTGATAGATGGTACTATAGTTAATCTAAGTTTAGAAGAGAGAAGGAAAGTTTCTTTATGGAACACCTGCTTGCTTTAATGTGTTTCATTATTGTTGTGGCTGTTACTATTTTGTATCTCATCTAATTACAGCTCAATCTACTGAGATATTTCAGTTTACCTGCAGTATTGTTGTATCTCTTGAACTTATTTTCTTTCTGCTCATGTACTGGATTGTTTAATATCCTAAAATAAATCAATATAACCACATTTGGAGATTCCTGGTCCTTTTTGTGGAGTCGCTTTGGACTTTACATGCCAGAAATGTATTATTGATGTCTTCTCCCTTACAGTGCTTCAAGCAAAACAGCAAAGGTCCTTAAGACCAATGGGAAAAAATCTTTCATGACTTCACTAAAAGATTGTAGTGTAAGTACCAGTGCACTGTCAGTATCATTAAGTTCTTCCTTGAACAGTTTTAAACCCTGAAAAGGGAAGGTTTTGAATCAAGGAACTCTGGCCAGCATCCAACTTCCAAGGCATCATCCAGAGAAGCCTTCTTCCAGCAATGGCTGCACCTGCTGAAGAAGCTACCGACCATAAATTATCAAAAGTTATATTGGAGCGGAATTGTGTTGTCAACTCCATGTTTGATAAAATCAAAATGTGATCTTGCCACTCTTGAAGACAGTTGTATAATGTCTGAAATTTTTTAAGCATGACATGGGTAGAATATCTGGCATATGTGCTTGCTCACAAGAAACAATTTGAAGATGCATCAACCCTCTTTAAAGTGCCCTCTACTTTCCTGTCCACTATATATATCATAGAGTGGAGTCTTTTGTAGTGAACAATGAGGACGATTGCATAGAGAAGAGAATAGTATTTACTTAAGGTATATGCAGAAACTATCAAATTTTTCCAGTAAATACCTTTTATGCGAAAAAAACGAGGAATATTACTCTTATCAATGTGTTTCCATTCTTTAAGGATTATAGTTTTGATCACTTAATGAAGATAATCTGCAACAGAAACACCGTATTGTGAATAAAATTCATCATCAGTTTGTGGGTTCGCCTCAAATCCCAATGCCTCTCTAAAATGCGTAAGTATTTCCTGTAGTTGAATACCTTGCACATACTTGCCCCTAGGATCGGGTCCTGGTCATCATCCACAGCCAGTCTTTGTTTCTATTTTGTGCATCATTCAAAGCTGAATCCACAGCTTCTGTAATAGTGGCCTCAAGGTCAGGCCTGGAAATGTGCAAAATCTCCTCATCTTCACCCTTTAGAGGCTCAGTATTATGTATCTTAGCTTGGGTTTTTCTCTTCGTCCGTGAAGTCCACTGCCTTCATGAGAGCACAAAACAAGAATCCTAGGGCCAGATGTATGACCATTTTTAGCGGTCGCAAATGGGAAATCGCCACGTTTGCGACCGCTAAAAAGGGTTGTAGCATGTATCAAACCTATTTTGCAAGTTGGTTACCTGTTACCGACATGCAAAATAGGTTTTGCAAGTCACTATTAGGAAGGGGCATGCCAAGGGTGTCCCTTCCTAATAGCATCTTGCAGGGGGATGTAAAATTGTTTTGAGACCACAAATGCGGTCACAAAACAATCGCATTTACCACCAATTTACTGGTAAGCCAGTCACAAACGGGAAGGGGTCCCTAGGGGACCCGTTACCCTTTGTGATTGGCAGCGAAAATCTTTTTAAGAGCAGGCAGTGGTCCCACAGACCACTGCCTGCTCTTAAAAAATGAAACTGAAACGTTTCATTTTTATTTTTTAAATGCATCCCATTTTCCTTTAAGGAAAACAGGCTGCATTAAAAAAAAAACTGCTTTATAGAAAAAGCAGTGACAGACATGGTGGTCTGCTGACCCCAGCAGGCCAACATCCCTGTGAGTGCCGGCCATTCCCAAAGGGTCGCAAAATGCAACCTGCCTCATGCATACTAATGAGGCAGGTCCTTTGCGATCCATTTGAGAATCGAAAACTGTATCTCAGACACTGTTGTACATCAGTGTTTGCGACTCACAATTTGCAAGTCGCAAAAAAATGCAAATTGCGAGTTGCAAACACTGAGGGTCGTACATATGGCCCTTAATACGCTACAGCAGCGGTCGCTATTTATATAAGTTACCTAGAGGTCAAAACTATGTGTTGTGAGATTTGGTACCTAGATTAACGTGTGCAGCCTTATCCCAATTCGGGCAAAATTGGCATTCCGCAGGGCTGAGAGCAACAACAACGCGTCCTCTACCATGGCCCGTTTGTCGTGCTGCACTTGCTCCCCATCTCAGTACACGAGCAGGCAGCGCGGGGCAACCACAGCACTGTGTTCCCCGCTCACTTGCCGAAACTGGTAAGCCAAAAAACAAACTTAAATAGAAGTCACTGTAAGCAGTAGAAAACTAAAATCTATGGTCAGGAGATAAAAACAAATACAGACTGATGGAGCTGTCTGTTCGTCTTCTCTGGCTGTTAGATTCTGACATGTGTTTTGGATACTGTAGTGTTCTGCTGGACACGTTCTAGTGTCTCAGCAGGCACTTAGTTTACCAGCCACTCACTCGAGGGCTGGACACACTCGCACCCACACCCATCCAACACAGGCATCACGAATGACGTGGGCATGCTAATAAAAGGGTCCGAGTGCATGTGCTCGTGGCCAGTTGATTAAGCAAAGCCACAGTGTCTGTGTCATCATTTTTAGTAGCATGTGGGCCTAGGGCCCACAACTCTACAATGGCGATAAAGGGTCTGACCCCACCTGCCCTGCTGCCTCAACTTCTGTGAAGGAGGAGGGTGTATGGCTCCACAGCCGCTGCCACCATTGCCTACCAGTGGAAGTGAGTCCGTCGCCCCATGAAGAGGGTGAACACTTTCCTGGCCAGAAGAAGGAGAGAAAGTAGACTGTTTGTCTCCAACATCTTGCTGTAACTGCTGCCGTCTATCTAATGAGTGACTGTACGAGGCGGGCAGCGTGAAAACAGTAGTGCTATCGGCAGGATGCCTATGCAGGACACTAACTGTCCCGACCATAGAAGTAAAGGCAGCACCCTCCCAATGATGCGCATAACAACCCCCAGCGAGACCTGCACGTACTCTGAGGTATGGCGAGAGGCGCTCCAACAAATACGTTTCCTGCCGGAAGGGGAGAAAGGCGCCCTACCGCACCAACACAGAGTAATCCCTGCCCCCCCACCTGCAGCACCCGCATGGGCGGAAAGACTGTGCTTACCCACACTATCTTCAGTAGCAAGGGAGAGGGGACCCCTGCACAACAGGCCCGGCCCGAGGCTGCGCACACCGTAGGTGCCACCCCTCCTGCACTTGCCACACAGCGCCCTCGAGAGATAGCATGGCCCAGCAGCATCAGTAAGGCAGCTGCGGCCCAGGGAGAAGAAACTTGCCGGGCAAGAGAAGAGTGGTAGTTGCAGTGCCACCTGGCCGTAGCTCGCGGTATCGCACCCAGCCTTAGCAACAGTAACGTGCATGTCAAGCAGCCCCAACAGGGAGCTCACACTGTGGAGAAACTGTAAGCTGGACCCTGCGCTGCCCGTAACTGCAGGGAGACTGTCGCCGCGGAGATGAGAAGGAATCTCCCACAGTGGCCTGCCTGCAGAATAAGAAACGGCTGCAGCATCCCTTTGCTGCAGCCAGTGCTTAATTTTAAAATATTAAGTGCCAGGGCTCTGACCAAGAGGCCAAAGCAGCTTGCACCACCCATCGCCCTTGTCATCGCTGCCAAAACAACTACTAACCATCTCTCTCGCATGTAAATGCGACAGTTCAGATTATTCCAAGTCCCGAAAGCCAAAGGAATGGCTGGGAAGGCAGGTAATTAGCAATTTTATTGAATATTGTATTCCTAAAAAAACGTTGTTCTGCTCACCTCTAAATTAGATGAGCAGCGCCACCATGTGGTAGACTGTTCTAAGTACGGTGTTGACAATTAGGTGCCGGTGCTGAGCACCGGAAAGCACCGGCTCAAATTAAGCACTGGCTGCAGCCCAGTGAACCATCACGGAGTGCTTTCCTCTGTCCCAGTATCTACTTTACCCCACGAGGCTATGAGCATGAAGCAAGCTGCTGCGGCCTGAACAGATATGTGAGGCAGTATATGTCGGCCCTCCCTCCCAGAAGAATGAGGCCTGCAATTCCCATGACACTGCCTCACCCACCTGCTGATGCCTCAGCAACCGCCCACCTACAAGTGTAAGCGGCCACTACAAAGGTGCTGAGACACCCAGCCTGCAAGAGCTGAGGACTGGTGAAACGTGTGGCTGCAGTGTAACCTAGTGGTCGTCCTCCCCGCACCGTGACCAGTGAGGCCATGAGGAACAACCAGGAAGGGTGCTGAGTGTACCATACTCCCCCCGGTAGCCACCTGCTCACACAGCTGGAAGAAAACCTGACTGGTTGGCTACCGAGCTGTTTTATAGTACCTGCAGTGCCCAGCAAGCTACACCTAGGCAGCAGAGGTTGACAGTGATGTCGCACTGCACTGTAACACACTACCAGCGGCATCAGAATCAGCTAAGAAGATTGAGCAGGGTGGGAGGCTCCCAGTTCATGCCTTGACCCTGAATGGCTGACACTACAAGAGTGTTACAAAAACAAAAAACAAGGACTTAAGAGACTGACCCAGATAGTGCCATACACACCCAAGTGGGCTTTCTGCCTTTTGAAAGGCAAGAGATTGCAACGCCCATGTAGCAATGGGCCACAAAGAGCACAAAGCTACCCAAACCAAGAGACGCGTTAAGTGACCAAGCAAGGTCCAGCAAACATAATGGGACCGAAGGCAAAAAGCAAGGCCCACGAAAGCTGCAAGAACGCGCACTGTGTGTGCGCCCCGTATGGCTGTCTGCCGCCACCGCGCTCATGAAGATAGCGCTGCACGTCCCCTAGCGACTGTCTGCCGCCTCCGCAAGGAAAGAAGAGCAAGCACACAGGGAGCCGACCAAGAACACCCTCCAAGAGACTGTCATTGACAGAGAGAGTCTGGATGCCCAACAGACACCCAGCGTTCCCCCAGAGAAAAGGGGGGAGTAAAGGCCTAGTGTGGCCCGGATGCAGGACAGACAGCCTATACATCTCCTCTGCAGAAGCACAGCCCCACAGTGGGTCAAAGACGCCACAGAGTGTCCTCCCCCATACAAACCTCAAGGTGGAGTCGCCAGTGACCCAATACAGGCATGAGGAGAGTCGCACACTCCAAGTGGCAAGCTGCCACCACAGCATGAGCAGAGAAAACATGTGACATGTGGCCGGATGACACATCACGCGGCAAGCAAGAAAAACAGAGGGTGGCATGATACCACATTGCGAAGAACTGAAAAGAAGAGTGACAATACTGTCACCCTGAAAAACCGGATGGACACAGGTGTGCTGGAGAGATCAACAAGGGGAGAAAAATGAGGACTCATACCACTACAAGACAAGAGTGCACCCACGGACACAAGACAGCCACCAAGGCAGAGCGACATCCCTGGAGACAGCTTAAAGGAAGAACCACATGTAAGTGCAAACTGTGTCTTTCCCCCTGTGCTTCCCAGTGGGACCATCAGTTCCTGAGCATCGGCAGTTTGAGTCAGATGGCATCCCTGCTTGTGACCGCAGATGCCACGAGAGAAGAATGGCACCAGCAAAGATATGTGGTTGCTAAGCCTCTCCAGTCATCCCTTCTCCAGGCGAATCACCACCACCTGTCGTCCAGGTCTAATGGCAACCACAACATCATTGCCATGTGCATCACCCAATCCAGCGAAGGAGCAAATCATCACCAGGGTGGAGCCTTACACCCACAAAACACGAAGAGACCAAGTGTCCAGGGACTATCTGACAGCCGTCCGTCCCAGTGCCCTATTGGCAAGCACACCGACCACTGTGTCACCTACCCTGGCGGTTGCACGAACAATGTCGTCCGATCCTGTCAGTGATCCTGCAGCGGCCCCCAGGTGGCCCACAAGCAACCCTGCATAGTCCGCGCGGTACCGTGACATTCCTACACCAAGGGATCCTGGTACTAGAGATGGTCTGGAAGCGGCTCCACCGACAAGGTACCAGGAAGCACAGGGGCTTCGGAAGATAACGTCCTAAGCATCATCAATGCCATCCCAGTCCTATCAGATTGGTCATCATAGTGCCCAGGTGCCCCCAAGAGAAGAGTCTGTAGCGGGACTCCAACGACACTCCTGATGCACCATAATTGAGTTGTCTGACACCTACAGCATCACCGCAAGAGCACACATGTCCATCCACCAGCATGTAAGTGGGCATTGATCCAACAGACAGGCTGCCAAAGAATCCGGACTTCGTCTACACATCCTTCGTGCCCATTGGTTGCTGGTTAAATAATAGACATGTGCTGAGATGCCCGGGTGCTCCCAACTGCACCTGCCCACCATTGTCCTGCGGACTGCCTCTCGAGGCTGAGAGACTAAATGGTGTCTTATGTGCATAGTTGTTTCAATAGGTTGGACTTGCTTTGGTTTTAAAAAAGTTTGGGAGGAATGTAGTGTTTTGCTGGACACGTTCTAGTGTCTCAGCAGTCACTTATTTTACCAGCCACTCCCTCGAGGGCTGGACACACTCGCACCCCACACCCATCCAACACAGGCCTCACGAGTGACGTGGGCCTGTCAATAAAGGGGCCCGAGTGCACTTGCTCGTTTCCAGTTGATTAAGCATAGCCACGGTGTCTGTGTCATCATTTTTAGTAGCATGTGGGCCTAGGGCCCACAACTCTACAGATACCAGGGCTGTAGCCTCATTACTTCAGTTACACTTTGAATTTTTATGCCGTTTTGTTTTCTTATTGATCTGTGACACTGTCACAGGTGAAGTTGGTGCATATGGTCAACGCTGTGAATACAGACCGATGGAAAGGTGGGAGGAGGTTTTACAGGTCGACATAGATATAGAGAGGACTGACATTTTCAAAGACTTTTCATAATAAGTAAGATGACCCTAGAATCTGTCTGGGAGGCGGGGCTCCTGATTTTGTCAGGACTGGGGCGGGAAGGACGGATGGTGTGTCATGTTCTTTTGTTCATTCACTGCACAGGTGACCATGGTACCTTTTCTGAGTACTGTCTTGAATGGAGAGCTGTCAAACAGCTGTAGTTTTGCTGTTTTCTTTGTTCGCGTGCAGCAACAGAAGAAAAGGAAAGCAGCGATGTGTGATTGTGGCAGGTTGTATGCTGTGATCAATGTGTGGCATGATCTGGGGGGGGGGGGGGATTCATTTTCTGATGCCTGAAGATAGCTGGAAGCAGAGCCCTAGTCAGCATCCTCACCAGTTCCAACTCCTCTGCGTTGCACACCTTATATGTGTAAACATAGATAGCCTTTTATCTGCATTTCTCCTAGCGATGTGAATTTAAGGATAACAAAGTATTTTTATTCTGTTTTTCAACGATGTCATATTGTGAATATAATGGTTTTATGCTGTGGCAGCTACGCTTGCAAAAAGCTGTCTTTCACTGACTGCCAGTAAATAAATATACAGTTAGTTTGCCGTGGCTCTGGCTGCCCCAAATCAACTCCACTCCCCTTGATGAAACATTTCCAGCAACGTCTGCCCACTGGGTTTTATACTCGTGGGTTTGAGATACCAGCAGCTGTGCCATCCCTTGGCAGGGCACCGAGCCAGCATACTGAGAGAGCGGCTCTCGAGGTCAGGTGAGGTGTTAGCCTAACAGCCAGGTGAGCGAGTTCTCATTTGATGAAGGTCGCTGGCTCCAAAATACATGTCCATGAAATGGGTTGGCGCCAACAATAATATGTACTTTGATCATGAGTGCCAAACCTCCCTGCTTCAAGGTTGTAGTACTGAAAACTGTTTTCTGTCTGTTTGCTATGTTGTATAAGGTGTGTGGTCCAAAGGGAGGCATGCTCTGCTGCTCAGGTAAGATGTGACCTCAGGTTGGACTAAAATGTTCATACAGACTTTGGAGGTCGTGGGTCTGCACTAGCATTAGTTGTTTTGCACTAAGCCTGCTCGTAGATCAAGGAACTCTACAACTCTGAGACCCTGCATCCCTTACATTTCTTACATTTCTGCACTTGATTAAAAACGCTTCCAAAATTGGTGGATGTGTCCTCACACATGTGTCCCACCCTCTCTAGCTCTTCCGACTGTGCTGTATTCGGACTGCACAACACAATTCAACAGCAATATAAAATGTGCCACATCAACAATTTTGGGGTTGTTTGTCTGAATAGCAGGGCAAAAATATCAACTACCAGATTGTGATGGTATGTATATATAGGTAAAGATAGATTTACTATACTCAGCTCCATGGCCCTTGAAATAGCAATATTAGCAAATTATATATTTGTGTGGAGCCAAGCTAAGGAAACCTCTAGTCACCTGTATGCACTTAGCCTGTCAATATTTTCTGGGCCTTGATATTTTAAAGATAATATTTTGGTAGCTTGATACTCTGAAGTGGATTCTCAGCTTGAATACTGCTAAAGGCCCTTGGAGGAACATAAAAAATAAAGTTGAAACTACATTTGGTATGCACAATTTATGCTTCTTTGGGGAGTGTGGGTGCATTAAGACTTTGTCAAAGAGCAGGGAGTGCTAGCAGAGCATTGTATATCCACTGTCAAAAAGTAGCGAATGGCAGAGTCCCATGCACTCACTCACAGTGCAATACGGTAATTGGTCGTGTTTAAGGCTTCATGTGTGTGTGCACGTATGCCATGGGGATGCAGGAGCTAAGGTACATGTTGATACACAGGACTCGACCAAGGTGGAAACAGGAGTCTCAGCGGAAGCATCCCAGAAGACGGGTAAGTAAAAAAAGGGTTGATTGCTGCACGAAGGAGGGGCAGGATAGTGGACAGGTAAGAGCTTGGGTTTGGTTGCATGCATGGTTTATGGTGTGGATGTGTGTATGTTTGTTAGCATGTATAGGTGTCAGCCTGTGTGTGTATGTGCCTGCATATCTCTGTAAGTATGTGTGCGAGTGAGCGCATTTGTACCTGGGGTCCTATGTATCTGCACCTTACAGTGTCCCTTGTTGGTGCCAACATAACATTCTTGCTCGGACTCACGCCGAACCAAGAACCCCGCTGGACGAGGATCCCGCCGGACCTCCAACCCCCTAGTCTTCAACCTTGGAGCCTTCCGACCTCCAGCCGCCGGACACCCTCCTCATGACGCCGGGCCCGCGCATCCTCACCGCGGAGATCTGCTGTCCCGAACTACGCTGGTAGCCCTAACCACACCCCCCTTACTAACCAGGACTGAACGCCTCACCAACGTACCGATCAATTCGTCAATGCACCCCGGATGGTGGTGCCCCCACTTCCCTAACCTGGGCTCTCCCTCCTTCCTTGCGATCCACTAATTAGTTTCCTTGATCCCCTTCAAGTTCAGCACCTAAAACAAGTAACCTGGTCCTGAAGATGACCTTAACTCACTAAAAGGTCGAAACGCCGTTGACTTTCCAGCGCAAATCTTGGCGCAAATGTACTGTTCACGAAATTGTTAATCCCGTACAAATTATTCTTTGTTAATATTTATTCGTGAACTATAAAATACCGTGTATATATTGCTAATTGTGTTTGCTCTGTTCCGTTCCTCGCTGTGTCACTTGTCACTTGTGCCGCTCACCATATGTCCCACGAGCACTCATGTGCACAAGTTCTTTTGGGTTACACCCACATTTATTGTAAACAGTGCTGATATTGTCTTTCTGCTTATATTTGTTTTAAATACAGATTGCCCTTTGCATCTCTCACCAAATCCTTGAGTCTCTTTTTCTTTTGCTCTTCAACGTTATCTGCATGTTTTCTTTAACAGCCTCCCAAATATTACCTGTTGAGACATTGTTTTTGTTACACATTTATCACCAAGGTCTCAACTGGGTATACAGGTGATCTCCTGTTGATCCCAACATAACCATGGCATCATGGTGCCCCCAGGACATCCGATGGTTCTGACATATAGGATCATCTACAGCATGACAAGGCCTACCCCATACCGATTGCTGGTCTCGGGGCTGGAGTATCTATAATTTGAGCTGAGAACATCTGCCTTTGGGTACCACCAGCAGGGACAGGCAACGAGCACTGTACTACAGCAGCTAGAAGCTGCAAATGAAAGCCATTTTTTGGGCAAAGGTGCATTTTTGTCTCTTGTGCTTATTATGCTTGCACAGTTCCTGGCAGGCCCTGGTTTAAAGGTGGCCTGCAGTGCAACAAAGTGACATCTATGACATGATGGGGCCCACCACTGCCAAAATGGTTGCTAACCTTAGCCTGTTGGGGTCATCCTTTGCATGAAGGGGTCCACTCCTTGCATAAAGTGGCTCTGCCATTATGAGGGTCTTTTCTGGCATATCATGGGTATTTCTGGCATGTTGGGGCCCACGCCTAGCATAACGATGGCCATTCTTTCTGTATTGTGGATACCTTTGGTAGATGGAGCTCATTGTTGGCTTCATCGTGGTTCTCCCATAATGCTTGTTTGCAAAATAGTGCCCTGCCACAGTGGGGTTCATTCCTGGTTTATATTGGGTATTTTCAACATGATGGGGCCCACACCTACCATACAGGTGGTCAATATATATATATTGTGGAAACATTTGACCTGTCGGAGCAAATCCCTGACTTGATGGTGCCACTCCCACAATGGTGATTATTTTTGGCATGCTGTGGGTATATCTGACATGAGGGTCTCACTCACAGCATAATGGTAGATAGATATTCTTAGCATATTTCAGGTACCTTAAGAATAAAAGAGCCAATCTCGGGCATGATGGTGGCTCTGGCATAGTGGTGTCTGTTTGACATGGCCATCTCTGCAGGGTCAACCCCCAAACATTTTGACTTCACCCCTTCTGACTTCTGAAACCCTTTTTGATGGCTTTTAAGAGTCTGTGCACTTTACCACTGCTAACCAGTGCTAAAGTGCGTGTGCTATACCCCTACAACATGGTACAATTGGCTTACACTTCATTGGTAGAGTTAATCCCCACGTATATGTTACCACAGGCACCCAGGGCCTTTAAATAAAATGTTACTAGTGAGCAGAGTCATTTATTTTGCCACCCACTAAAAGACGCCTTTTAAAACATGTCTCAATCCTGCCATTGCAAACTGTAGTGCAGTTTTAAACTGGCAATTTGATATGGGAAAATAAACCTTTTGGCAGGCCTAAATCTTCCTTTTTAATACTCTAAGGCACCCCTATAGTAAACCCTAAACAGCTCATAGGCCAGGTTCCATTGTATTGAAAAAGTAGGATGTTTTTTTAAGTTTTACATGTCCTGGTAGTGACAAACTCCTACATTTGTTATGCACTACTATAAGACCTACCTCTTCCATAGAATAACATTTGGTAACTTTGATATATATATATATATATATATATATACATACATACATACACACATATATATATATATACATATACATACTTAATAATTGCTAACATTTGATTAGGAGCAGGTAGAAATAACATGTTTGGAATCAAATGAATTGTAATTTAAAAACCTCTTTCATGGTAAAGTCGGATTTTAGATTACAATTTTGAAAATACCACTTTTAGAAAGTTGGCATTTTCCTGCCTTAAACCTTCTGATGCCTTCTCAGAGTTTCTAGTGCCTGGGCCTGTTAATTGCCCCCCTTCCCCCCAATCAGAAATGCATATTGGGCCCGGCTAGTGAACAATAGAACCTGGGTGTAGCTGAGAGAGAGCCATCCTGCCAGGATTGGAGGGGCAGAGCTGGTCCCTGTCCCACTTACATTTCAACGGTTTACCTCCAGCATACCTGCAAAGGAACTTGACACCAGCCTTTTGTGACCCTAGGCCTTTTGGAGCCTGTGCAGGGGAAGAAAGGGGAAGGAAAAAACTTTCCAAACCCAGATGTGGGGGTGGACTAGAAGTTTCCCTCAGTTCAAAGGGAGGCACCAGGTATATATATTGTACCTGACCCACTCATCAGTTCACTCCGGAACCTGCTGAAGACCCCAGAAGAACTGCCTTGTACTTTAGATGACTGTTTTGCTGCTTGAGGTCTGCCTTGTTCCTCAGAGGTCTGTCCTGCTGCTATCAGAGGACTGTCTTGCTGCTTGAGGTCTGCCTTGTTTCCCAGGGTACTGTCCTGCTGCTTGAGGCATGCCCTGCTTTGTGAGAAGGAAGACTGGACCTGCTCCCTTCATCCCAGGCTAACCTGAGTGCCTCAGAGGGTCAGTTGGTTGACATCCTGTTCTGAACTACACGAACACAAGCTGAAGAGGCCTCCCTGCAATGACACAGCTGACCTGCTGCAACTGGCCCTGCCTAGTCCTGACTGAACCCTGCTGGCCCTTGCTGCAGTGAGTTCCTGATCCCCAAAAGGTGCCTTCCCAGGTCTTGGACCCTTGGCTGGCATCAGGTGATCTCCTCCAGTGAAATCCAGACATTTTGAACTCTGTTGTGAAGCTCCAACACTTCCATCGGGGATCAAACATGTTCTACAAATCATAAGACTGTTGGAAAATGTCATAGTCCCTCTTCAAAACCTGTGTCTTTTTAGCCAATTTCCATGGAAACTGTGCACTCGAATGCACTGCTAGTGTGTTTGTTCACATGTCGTGGTATGAAGACCTCTCTGAACACCACCTGAACATCCCATGAGATTTAGGGCAGGAAATTACCTCAAGGTTGAAGGTTCATCAACTGTCATGTTTAAAATGCCTGTGTGGTTGAGGAGTACTGGTATTGACGTTGGCAAAATATGGTGGAAGTACCACTAGGTCAGAAGGCACTGTGAACTGGTAGTTTTAGTTTATAAAGCAAAAAGGCTAGATGCTGCAAATATTACATCCACAGACCTGTCCCGTTAAAGTATCTTTTTACATGATAATTTGTGTCTACTGTGCATTGTGCCATTATTCCCAATGCATGCTTACTACAAATTCACATTAGAGACACATATTGTGATACCAAGTATTAATTTATTACAACCTTACATGGTGTGAATGAATAGGACTACTTTATAATACAATGCTGCATTTACAAAACCCGGTGCCTAGCCTGGAGCAGCATATCACATACAAAGTAGTCCTCTTACAACTCAGCTTGCTATCATTTTTTCACTTTTTATAGGTCCAACCAAATTCGGAGGCAACTTGCAGCTTCAGCATGCTTTTTGCAACAGTTACATATTTGTTGAATGCTTGTGTATGAAAATGTGGTGACGTCTGTGGAGTTTCAGCTAAGACGGCTGCTTAGAATCTAACTCCAACGCCAGTTGTGTACAAAAAGGGGTGGGGTCTGTGGAGCTCCAGCTAAGATGGCTGCTTAGAATCTAACTCCAACTCCAATGGTGCTAACTTAAAAGGGGAGTAAAGCTGGTACCACACTGTGACCAGAAGAGGCCCTTAATTTAAGATAGCAAAGTTCTGATGAACGTTGTGAGGCCAAACAAAGAGAAAGTAGTGAGTGGGATGATAGAGATGTCAGGCTTGTGATTGCAGCCTGCAAGCGGCATAAATTAGTTGCTATCAGTGTTGGCTTGGCTCTGAGTGGGAACCAGGCATATTCCAGTTTCAGTAGCGGTTCTTGAGCTGGAACAAGGGTGTTGTAAATAGAATGTCCATGAGCCAGGTATACAAAACAGGATAGATTTATTGAAGCTTAGTTCCAGGGTAAGTTAGGTAGAAGAAGATAAGTAGATGAAAGAATAGCCCCACCAGGAGCAGCCTCCCTGCTGCTCAGCCTGCATCCACCAACTGACACCTCCACACATAACCAGGCAACCAAGCATTCCATGACATCATCACACATTCCAGCACTCATCCTGGCTGAGCAGTAGGGAAGACACAGCTAGGGAAGAGGAATGGCAACAAGTAGATTATAACACACCCCCTTCCTCAGGAAACTAAAAGCAAAAGTGAACTAAACAAACGAAAACATCATCATGTACATTACATCAGAAAAGATGGTAAGAACATTCCAAATATGCATGCATGAAAAGTAACACTCCAAACTATACATGCATGAAATGTACATATAACATAACATCAGGAAATATGGAAGGGACATGGCTCAGTGATTAAGCCCTACAGTGCCAGGATATCTACTGGAGCAAATTCACTGTGTACAGCAAAGTGCAAAGCAAGAGTCTACTGAGAGCGTCTCGTTTTCCTTTCCAGAAGATCCCACAAGTAAATGCATCACTTAATGGATAAGCAGAAATTCCTTTTGTCCAACCACAGCGGGAACCTCTGGCTTTGCCATCAGACACAAAACCCCATCAAGGCAAATAAAGAAAAAAACACCCTCATTTATACTACTGAAAAGCACGTCATTATTGGGGAAAATAGGAGGAAAACAGCAATTGGGATCTGCAGTTTTTCCTCCTCTTTTACCATTGGGCCTATTCACAAACTGCACTTTATAATATGTATAGTAGTAGTACTACAATAGTACTACTCATGTATTACAAAATGCTATTCACAAACCCACATAGGAAGAGCTCCGCCTCTGCCTCTCCTATGCTTTCTATGTGAAGGTTTCTGTCCTGAGTTCAGAGGTCTCTGCACACGTAAGTGTAGTTTTAAAAAGGGGTTTATGGAATTACATGCAAATACAAACAGCCACCCACAAATGAGTTAGTAGTTTGCTATTCACAGACTGCACTTCTAAAGTTACTACAGCCAAAAGGCCCCAAAATAATTGTAGATGTACTCCAGCCCAGCTTTGGAGAAAGCCCAGCCCCACACATGGCCACTCACACTTCCATAAAATACACAATAGAGACAGGGACTTAATAGAGCACCCAATAGAAAATAATGCCAAATGAAATAATTTATTTCAAATTTAAATTTACACATATATAGATTTTGTTTAAATGTTATAAGTTATATTCAATTTAAAAGTACTTAAAAATCCATAGTTAATTTATTTTAAATAATTAAATAAGACTTTTAAACTTTTATTTAGAAAATTAAAATTAATTAAAATAATAACTTTAAAAAATGTGCTAAATAATAATTAAATATAAAAATGATAGTGAGCGTGCAACTTTTGAAAACTATTTTAAATAACAATAACTATGCATGAAATATGTATGATTTATTATACAGTTAATTTGATGAATTAATTACATTTGAAATAACACATTTTCAGATCTGAGTTATTAATAATTAACTTGCATTTTTTATTGTACATTGAAATATTTGTATATTTTTAAAAATAATTATTCAACATTCTTTTTAAAAAAAAAATTACGGCTCCCGGTGTCAGCGCATTGGCGGGCTCGCTTTATGCGCAATGGTAGATGAAAATCCAGGGCAGCATTGATAGTGAGGATGAGTCAGGGCTGTTCGTCTCCTGGGAGGCTCAGTGGGAAAGGCCTAGTTTAAACAACTTTCATTTTCAAATGTGCAGCTCCGATCCAAGGAAGGGATGTTGCCTTCAAGAGGTCGGTAGATTGGATTCCAAGTGTGGAGTAGTTGTCGAGTCTCAGTGCCAACAATAGGCGAAAACTTAACGAAGTGTAGGTAGCTAGGGTTCCTGCTTTGCGGAACTGGAAATCTGTTCTAACCACCCAATGAAATGTGTGACCTAAAGCCCTCTTTACATGTTCCAGACTAAATTCCAGTGCCTGCGCGAAAAGGAGATTGTGCAGCAATTGGATTTGCAGGTTATATATAGGGTGATTATCACACCCTCCCTTTTTTTTCCTGTGATGGATTCCAAGAGACACCCTACAGAAATTTACTGGGAGGGAAGATCTGTGAAAAAAGGCAAAACGTGGAATTCTGTAATTTTGATATATTTTCTGCATGTTATGCTTCCTTTTCAAGTTGAAAACTCAGCGGCGTCTCCTCCGCTATGGCGGAGGAGCGTCGCCCACCAAAAATGACAGGAAAGGAAAAAAAATGACATTCATTTTATTTTTCCCTTCCTGCCGAGTCTTGGGGGCGGCGTCTTGGGGTGACAGCATTGAGGGGAGTGGTAGTGCACTACCTTCACTGCGCATGATGGCCCGGCCCGCCGTCTCAGGCCGGCCAAACCATCATGCGCAGCGAATCTCTCTCCAACCCCAGCTGCATTGCCGGGGCTGGAGAAAGCAGGCACAGACCCCCAGTCTGCCCTGGAGTGCTAATCTAGAGTGCTCAGGCCAATCCTGAAGCTGCCCTCTAATGTGAGAGCAGCCTCAGGACCGGCCGCAGGGCATTCCGGCAGACCGTGCCTGAAGTAGAGGAGCAGAGAAGCGCGACGCAGGACTCGGCCGGCTGAAGGTAAAGGTTTTTTAATATTATTTTTTATTTTGCCCACTCCCTTCATGACCTTTATGCCCCCCTCACCAGCCCCCCGCCCACCCTGCAACTCGTCCCAAACACGGGCCGCTACTGTGAAAACTCGGAGCAGGAGGAATGTACCACACCTAGTAAATACCTCACCTCCCAATCATGGTATTTGCCAGCGGCATGATTACCAATGGCTTGTGTTGGATGCGATACTTATCATATTTGGTAAAATCAGACACTGGCCTGTTCATAATTTATTGAGTGCGATAATTATAGCCTATTCTGACTTTTTATGGAATACCATGTTGATTTTGGTAGTTACCACACCTAAATCCTTGAAGCTATGGTGATACCAGGCCTTCTTACCCTGTTCAATTTGGCATGTTTGATCTGCCGAAATTTAAAAAAGGGTGCAACCTTTATCACACCTAGTTATTATTCTGTGCGATAAACTCCTCACCACTTATAAATGCGATCCCAGTGCAAACAGGGTTCACAATATAACGGGTCACTTGTAATCAGACCTTGCCTGTTATTTCGTCCAACTTGCAACAAGGACCTAAAATGGATAAAAGAGGAATAAAATCATATGACAGCTTATTTTTTTTTTTTGTTCTCATTCACCTTAGACCACAATAACCAACCCAGCAGCCTGTACCAAAAACACCTTTAGAGAGTTAAAAGGTGTGTGATCTCACCCTCTTACTGGTACACCTGCGTGAAGGATACAGTCCCAAACGGGTAAGGTCACTCTCAAAATTTGGTCCGGTATTTACCAGCGACTGCTTACGATGGCGGGAGGCAGGGGTGGGTATGCCCATCGCAGTCCAGAGATCCAAAGAGGTATAATCATGGGGCACATCTTTTTTCATTTTAAAACAGACACAAATCTAATTAATTTCAGTTGTCTCTGAGTTTAACCACCTTAATAGGGGTGTCCAAAGTGCTTTCTTCCTCTTTGTCTGGGTTCCTCTCCGGTCTAATTTAGATATCGAGATAAGGGAGGCCAACCAGTCTGAGTGTAATGGAGGCGAGCATTCCACCCATCTTCAACAGATTTCCCTTCTGGCTAGAAGTATGTCATAGAAGAGGAAGGCTCTAGCCGGACCTGTAACTTCATTAGAGATTCCAAAAATGATCGTAGAAAGGCTTACCTTAACTTGGTTATCAAGGATGACCGAAATTGTATCACCAACCTTGTCCCGAAATTCAACAGTAGCCGGACACTCCTGGAACATGTGGATGTCTGATGCTCTCTCCTGGCCGCATTTCTGGCATTTCACAGGGGGTCTCTTCGTCATCCTTGATAGCCTTTGGGGGGTAAGGTAAGCCCTGTGGATCGAGAATAGGTGAATCCTCCTTAGCCAAGCCGGCTTTACCGTACGAAACAGAGTGCAAAAAGATGTCTGCCAAAGTTGATCCCAGGGCTCTCCCGGCAGACAGGCGCCCCACAATTCTTCTGCAAGTTTGAAATCCCCATCTATTGCCTCTTCAATTTTCCAATACCAGATGGAAACCTCTTTTCTCCCCCTAGGTTTCTTCACCAATTGTTCCTCCAATGCGTTTCCCGTGCCTACCGGGGATTTCACGCTTTAGACCCAGCTTTGCAGTTGGGTATATTTAAATTTGGAAAAGCCCCCTTTCAGAGCGTCATAGAGCATTTGCCAAGGTAAAAGAGTACCTTCCTGAGCTAGATCGCCCCAAACACTGAGACCTGCCTCTCTGAGTGGCTGCGCTAGTTTATCCCTTAGGCAAGCTGGTGTTCCAGGAGAATATTAAAGTAGCCAAGGCCCGTCAACTGTCTGATACTTGCCCAAGTTCTGGCCATTGCCTGAAGTACCTTTAATCTTATCTTTTAAAAAAACTTGGGATCTCCATACTTAAACATAAAGCCCTCCTGGACCAAGTTTGCGCCTTTCAACATTGCTGACAACATTGCCCCTACCCCTTATCGATCTGGTGATTTTGACAACATCCTGGAGTGGGACAGTTGGAAAGCCCAAGCATAGTACTGCAGGTCTCAGAGGGACAGTCGCCCCCTTCTCCCTCCTACGTCTCAGTTTCTTCCATGCAATTCTAACTCCTTTATAAGCCCATACAAAGGAGTTGATAGCCTGCTGGAGCTTATCTATGGAAGGCTTGCAAAAATGCAGTGGAATGGCATTAAAGAAGAAGGTGATTTTTGGGAGCACAATCATTTTTACCAAGCTCACCCTCCCAAAGATTGAAAGTGGGAGATAGGCCCAGCTTTTCATGAGCCGTGAACACTCTCTTGTGACGTTAGATAGGTTGTCCTCTGTGATTTTATTGATGTCCTGCACTATTTTTACCCCCAGATACCCCATCTCTCTTTTAGTCTGATGTTGACTCTCCCTCAAATTCCAAGACATCACCTCCATTTTCCCCGCATTGACCTCATACCCTGATATTCTTCCAAAATCTTCTGCATGCTTTATTACTGCGGGCAGGGCGGTTAAGAGGTCAGAGGAAAAAAACAGTATGTCGTCCGCGTAGAGGGCCACTTTTCTTTCCAATCCCTCGTGCCTAAAAGGACTATATCTGCCTCATCTCTCAAAATTAAATAGAAGGGGGGATAAGGGACAGCCCTGTCTAGTCCCTCTAGTTATTTTGAAGGGACTGGTGAGTTTGCCTTTGACCAACAATTTCGCAGATGGGTCTCAATATATCAGCTGGATGGCTCTGCGGAAGTTCTTGCTGATGTTATATTTCTCCAGTACAGCCGTCAGATACACCCAGTTGACTCTAACGAAAGCCTTGGTGGCATCAACGGTCATGGCTGCAAGGGGAAGTGAGTATGTTGTGGCAAGATCTATCGCGCTGATGAGGTCGCATGTGAGTTCAAACAAGTTTCTACCCTTAACAAAGCCTTTTTGGTCAAGGTGCAACATATCACCTGCTACTGCACCTAATCTGTCAGCAAGGACCTTAGCAAAGATTTTATAATCTGCATTAAGCAGTGATATGGGTCTGTACGACTCACAGCTCGCTGAATTTTTCCCAGGCTTTAGAATTAAAGTGATTGTAGCCTCACCCCAAGAATCTGACAATTTCCCCCTTCGCTTAAAATCTCGTTAAAGAGCTGGGTCATTACTGGGATTAGGACCTCCCCCAGGTTTTTATAGAGCTCCGTGGGGAGACCGTCCGGACCCGCAGCCTTAACCCCTTTACTAGATTGAATAGCTCTCTTAACCTCTTCCTGAGTGATTTCTTGCTCTAGGACTTGCTGTTGCTTGACGTCCAAGGGGTTGAGTGTACATGCATTCAACCATTCCTCTGCTTCTAGTTTATTAACTGTTCTATCTTCTGTATATAGTGTCTGAAAGAAATCGTGGAAGGCGCCCTCTATTTCCTTGTCGGTGGATAAAATGGTCTTGCTGTTACTATCTACAATTTCTTTGATCAGGTTGCGTACTCTATCTGTTTTTGCTTTCCAAGCCAGAAGCCTCCCTGCCCCCTCGCCTTATTCGAAGTGGGCAAGTTTACTAGCCTCCCATCGCTTCATGACCCTCGTTTGAAGAATAGTATCAAGTTGGTCCTTTAGTTTCTCTAATTTGGCCTTATTTTCCTACTGCTTCTCAACTTCTACGATACTGCTCCCGGCCACCTCCTCTTGTTTCATCTATTCTTCTATTCGAGCAACATCCTCCCTGTACTTCCTATTTCTGAAACATATTCTGCAAGAAATTTTCCCCCTTAGATATGCCTTCAGGGAGTCCCAAACCATTGGGGTTGAGGCTGACCTCATGTTATAGCCTAAGAAATCAACCGTCTCAAGACTCAAGAAGTTCATTTAATCTGCGTCTTGTAGCAGTGTGCGATCAAGAGACCAAACACTGCCAATCTTCCCATTTTCCACTTCCAAATCTAGGTACACCCCTGAGTGGTCAGATAGATGTGGTGTCAAGTAACCAATATCTTTGATTTTCCCCCTCAAGCCAAGGCTAGTCAGAATAAAGTCTATCCTAGATTTGTGGCCGTACTTTCCGTTATAGTAAGAGACACCCAACTGGAGACCCGATCTATCTCTCCAAACGTCACTTAGCCCCATCTGCTTCATCATAGAGTGGAGATATGCACGTGATTTAGATGGTATCGTAGCTCTGCTATTAGGTGATTTGTCTAGTTTGGGATCTAATACAATATTGAAATCCCCACCCATAACTACAGGATCTGGGAAGTCGAGCAAATTTGAAAAAATGGTTTTTAGTGAGTCAGGGTCATCATGATTTGGGCCGTAGTATCCTACCAGAGTAAAGAGATTGCCCAGTATTATGACCTTGATGATGACCCACCTTCCACCGGTATCAACTAGTGAATTTAATAGGCGTGCCTTGACTTGTTTTTTTATTAGTATCGCCACTCCTCTGATGCTAGCACTTTGGTCAGTACAGATCATATGCTCAATCCATTTTAAGTTCTTAAAAATGGCAATAGATTCAGCTTTTGATAGATGTGCCTCTTGCAGGATGATGACCTGTGCTGGGGAATCCCTTGTATTGTAACATTTTTATCCCTTCTTCGTTTAACGCACAAGCCATTCACATTCCATGATAGAAACTGGACCATTCTTTAAATATACCGATTTTTAAGATGAGTCTAGGGCATTTAAAGCAAGGAACAAAGAAAGCGGACCACACTTTCCCAAAAAAATACAGTGGACTGGCTAAGGTGAACAAGGATTTTTTTTTTTCCCAACATGCTCTCCACCCGGTGCTCCCCTCCCAGAACTCCCCCCTGACTCCCTCCCTGGAGAACCCATCCCACAACTAACCTGGACTTGATGGTAGTCCTATCTGCTGCACTCGGAGGCAGCTCGCCTCCCTGGCGCTCTTCAGTACAAATTCCAAAGCCATAACAAACCGTGACAAACCAAATCTCTATGAGATTTTGCCCTCTTGTGTGGATTCCCTGTTATTTTTCTGTTTTTTATATATATTATTTTTTGTTTATTTTTATTTTTCCTATATAGGTATCTGAGCTGGATGTGCTAATCTGTTCGCCCCCTTTACCCGTGACCCTCGCTCAGCAGAGAGGGGGACCAGAGAAGTTTTTAGCTTCCAACCTTATTTTTACAATGGCAGAAAAGAAAGAGATCAGGGAGAAGGGGACTTCCTGCATTTAAACATCGCTTTTTTGCATGTATGCTTGAAGCCGGTCGCATGCTCACCGGAGGCGCTTGCACTCTCGGCCCGTAATGGAGTCTAACGGAGCCCAGATCTGAGCAGCATTATTCCTTACCTTTTTTCCTTCTGCCCGCATCTGCCTGCATCGTTGCATGTTGTTGGCCCGTCACAGGGGTGCCTGGAGGTGCTCCACGTTTTTTTTGTTGGTCGCCCCCACCGGGTATGTGCCGCGCCGGACCGGTGCCTGCAGCTGCTCACGGCACTGCTGTTCCTCCTGTTTGCTTCCGCTGGGAGGTGGCCGTCCTGGAGTTGAGGCAGGGCCACAGGGCAGTGGCGCGCGGTCTCCTCCGGGGCAGCGTGAGTAGTGGCAGCACACGCCCAGTCTGCTCCGCTGCTGAGGGAGGATCTGCTTTGGCTGTCAAGGAGGTTGGAGTGAACAAGGAGCCCAGCGAAGCTCACTGGCAACCCCTGAGCTGCAGCAAAATCGAGAGAAACAGCCAGGTCAGGCTGTCTCAAAGGGCTCACTCACAGGCACAGGCTCAGATAAAGGGTACTAGGGAGTCTCTTCAGGCCCCTCTAAAGCGGTGTCTAGAGGGAGAAGGTGGGCCCCAATAAAAGAAAAGGCTTCCAGTGGGGCAGGAAAGAAAAGCCCCCCTCCCCTGTTCAAGGAATACTACAAGACCCAGAGGGGGGACACACTCCAGTTCCAGCCCTTTTCGGAGATGCGAGGTCAAAAGCAGGAGTATTAAAGCTGGAAAAGGCAGGGGTAGAGCCAAACCCTGCGACCACAAAATAAAAATTACTCCTTCGTTAAGATCATATTTCAAAGTGCAACCTATTGTGGTTGATATAGTGAAGCAGGACGAAGCACTCAGAAAGGGGCTACTGGCTCTGCCCAACCTGGTCCCTATTAAAGAACAAATGGCGACTTCGGTGCCTTCCCCCCTAATGAACCTTAACAGCAGCCAGGGACAGGAGTGTACAGGAGCGGGGGGGGTGTGGAGGCAGGTTGGGTTACTGCACCCCTTGTTCAGCAGGGAGGAGATGAGCCAGTGACAACAGAGATAGGCACTGAAGGCTCTAGGGGGCATTATCTACTTCCATGGAAGTGCTATTTCGCACCCTGTCCGAAGACATCAAAAAGGGGCTCACAGTGTCCGAGGCCAACCAAGGCGAGATCAGAAATGTTTGCGAATCCCTGGAGAAGAAGATCGACCTATTAAACTCTAGAACAGATTCCCTTGAAAACTCTGTGTGGGAATTAAAAGAGGAGTTGAGTAAAGCAAAAGCAGACATATTGGTACTCAAAAGAGAGGAGCAGGCGGCTCGAGATAAGCTGGAGCCACTAGAGAATCATTCTAGAAGAAGCAATCTCCGCATCTTGAATGTTCCAGAGGGAAAGGAAGGAGAGGACCTCAAGTCCTTCATTGTTGCATTAATTAAGAGAGCAATACAGATTGAGGAATCCGAGGAGGAGTTAAAGAGGGACATTCAGAGGGTACACAGAGAACCTTTCAGAAGGAACCCGAACAAAACTAAACCCCGTAAGATCCTCCTGAACTTCCATACCTACTCTCTGAAGGAGAAAATCTTGAATTTGGCCCTGAAAGCAAAATCATTGAGGGGGAAAGACTTCACATTCGAAATCCGTTCCGACCTTGCTCGAGCCACCTTAGACAGGCAATGGGAGCTGGGAGGCAAACTAGAAGACTTTAAGAAGCTTGGGGCTGTTGCCCAACTTAAGTTCCCCGCTTCCCTAAAAGTTATGCACAAAAATAAAATGTATAACGTCAGGTCTATGCAAGAGGCAGATGAATTGCTGGAGAACATGCAATTATTAAACATTCTTATTTTTCCATATATTTTACTGTAGGGAAAGCTCAATTCCACTGGCGGAAACCTCTGTCTATGTGTAAAAATTATTAATGGTAACTTTACTCTTGTAAATCCTGTTTTAATAGGATGCCCTGCCTATTTTGAGGGGTGGAGACTTATAAGCCTGCATTTAGTAGTAAATTTATACTCTGAAATGGTGAACAAAAAAGTGTAAAGTTACTACTAGGTGCAGTAGTAAGTTTACTCTTGACTAAATCCACACGTGCAAATTTACTTTGGTGACTACACCACCATTTCTTCATTGTCGGCTAAAAACCAATTAAACGAATCTCTAAAATGCTGACACTTTGAACCGCATTTTCTCTACACATTTCCCATTTTACCTAGTAATGGCTTTTTAAATCTGTTCACTTTTTCCCTATATACATTGCCTTCTCTGACGTGTTGGTTCTCATTAAAAATAAATAAAAGGAAGCCATGAGTTAAAAGGGTGCGGACGGGGCATCGGTTTGAGATGGCCACACTCTCCCTGCCTCTAATTATGATTTCCCTTCCCGCTGGAGTGTTTGTGTGAACTAATACATCCATGGGATGGGCTTGGTCTAACCATACGAGTGTAGATTTGAGTCCTGGCCAGCCTTTACAGAGCTAGGAAATAAGACACCCTGACTTAGTTAACAAACACCTGTCATTAGTGCTGTAAGATTGCTGTGGTGGTGAAAGAGACCTTTGCAAAATAGATTGTTATATTATTTTCTCATCCATAATAGGTGTTTCAAAGGAATGGTAGATTGTGTCATGAAGACTGAAGTCCATCAAGGTCTGTCTGCTGTCTCATCCTGCTTCTATCCCGTATGCTCTGATCTGTCCTGTGATTTTTCTGTCCAGTGGCCTTGATTTGTTTTTTTTATGGATCTATTTATTGGTTTTTCCAAAACAAACAATTTACATTACAGTACAATTATGAGCAGTTTCAGGATTACTGACACTATATATTTTAGGTTGAGGATTATCTATATCTAAATTGTTGCATCAAAACAGGCTATTAACCACTGATTCAGTTGTATCGAAAGCTTATTTTCAATTGCTGCAGGTTTACACATGCATGTATAACAGCAACTTAAACAGTAACCGTTAACATCGCTGGCTAGATCAGTTTTTATGGTCAGGCTTGACAGCGCAGCTGTTGCCAGACAATTATGCGAATCACCAGGAGAGGGGCCTTGGCTCTGGCTACATGTCAGGAGTCAGGAGTACATGTTTGATTGGATAAAAGTTGTGTGCTTCCACAAAAAAAGTACTTGCCCTCCATGCAGCTGTGATCATTTTATTTATTTATCCAGCTGCCTAAGCTTTAATTTTTAGGGGCACACAGGACATTGTAATGCTATTAAATTTCGTGAAGATTCCCAAAAACTTTTTAACTTTATAAAGAATATTAACAATATTTTGGGTACTAGGGTGGCTCTGACAAGAGCCTTTGTGTTGATTGTGTGTATATGACCGCTACACATAAGACCGGATGCAGAGTTTCAGGTTACTTAGAAACACCCTGTTGCCTTCGTCTGTAAAGTGCACTTCATCATTTCTATAAATTCCATGCATGTCAAAATGCAGAGTGTTGTTATAGATGTGATGGTCTCTGAGGAATGCAGAAACAGTTTTATTAACATGTTTCCTGGTTTTGTCAATCTGTGGACAGAATTGATTTGACCACTTCCATTTCTGTCTTTGGCATTTATTAGAGTATACCAAGTAAGTGTGAGGGAAAAGCGACTTCTGCAAAGGTATCTTTCATTAGGATTTCCAGCACTACCCCAGTCAATGTGCATAGGTCATTGCCACCACAGTGCACAATAATGAGGTGAGGATCTCTACAATCCACAATGGTTTTAACCAAAGCCAGCAGCTGATTAAACTTTATCCCTCTCTGGCCAAACCAAGTTATCTCCACATTTGGCAAACCCAAGTCCCTGTCAATACCTCTCTTTTTTGCAGCCTCTTTAGCCCAATAGACATAGCTGTGGCCAACAATCCACACTCTAAGCATTTTGAAGTGAAGGAGCAATAGCAGTCAGGAGAAGGCTGGAGCTGAAAGAAGTTGTTTTCCAAATGAAAAGCAGTTAAAATGGAGGTGTTTTTTTTTTTTAAAAGATATATTTCATTGGATGCTGTCAGTAAGTAAGTGAATAAAATTTGGTAGTACATTGGATGCATTAGTAAGAAGTTCTATTTTTGGCTGTTGTTTATAAAAAGGAATGTAATACAGACACGGATATACTTCTGAATCTGTGCAAAAAGCCACACCCGCTGTATCTCATTTGGAAGTGTCATGTTCCTTCTAGAATGTGCTGTGAACTTGTGACCTACTGGCTCCACTGGGGTGCTAGATACACTGAGCTAAGATGTATTGGAGGAAGGGTGTTAGAGAGATAGAATTTTTCTTTTAAATTGTGACATAATTTAAGTAATGATAAACTTTAATTTCCAATTGAGGACTATGTAATAAACTGCTGTACAGTATCTAAATTAAAAAAAACTGAAGCTAAATATAGGTTTGGACTCTGCGATCATCACGAAAAAATCATTAACACGCAGAGACAGAAACCTCATTTTGAAAGAGAGGGAAAGAGTTACCAGATTCTAACCATTCACAAGTGGAGATAGAATTGTCTAAAATGAAAGACATGATTTCATTTGCTGCCTTTCTCGTGATCATAGAGTGGAAAGTTGAAGAGGTTGCCATTTTATGGTTGCTTTGTATGAGAGTGGTGTACCATTCTTGTGTTTAGTTCTTACAAATCCTAACTGTGTCAAAACTATTTAAAAAAAGAGCTAAAACAACAACATAATCTACAAACTCAATTCACTGGTATGTACATAACTTTTTAGTTATTTAAAAAAATTACATTAGAAATGAAGATGTATATGGGAGTTTAATAAAAAAGAGTATCACCGTGATATGAAAAAAATATATGAGATGAACTGTATCTATCAGAGGGTATGTGTTTAAGATGTTAGTACCAAGTGTTTTGGGAAGTAAGGGAAAATGAATTAGTGCTCCTTTATTCCATTGTGTAGTTTACAGAAAAATAGCAGCATAGTATTGTTGAAAGTTACAATGAGGAATGTATTTAAAGCTAAGAATATTTTAAATGTCTAAGCATCATGTGCAGAATAGATACATCTATGTTATTTGCATTCTGGGAGTTGAAGTACTTTTAGTTACATTATTAAACAGGAGTAGTGTAGTCACAAATAAAAGATAAGCAAATGTTCTGCGTCTGTATATGTATTATAAAGTAGTAATACTCGTTAGGTATGTATTAGGAAGTGTTTGTCAATGTGGTTTTTACTAATATGACCAGTTTGCATATGCTTAGATGGTGAGATATGATTTTTGTGGTTGCAGATAGTTATATGTACAGTGGGACTCTTGAGTCTATTTAAATATGCAGAGAACTATATATTTTTGGAACGATGGCTTGAAGGTGTATCACATATATATTTACATGTTCATCTATGTTCTTTAAGGCTAATGCAAATTTCATGTATGTGGTGACGGTGATGTATTTCTTTAAACATGCTCTGTTTAAAATTGAGGAGAGTTTATAGTGCAGAATGTCTGTTGAGAGTTCTGGTGCTACCTTCATTTGGCATGTAATTTTCTTTGAGAAATGCTGAATATATTTTTTAAACACACAAGTAAAATTTGAGAAATGATGTAGGTATGTCATTAAGAAAAGGTTTCGTGCTTTGAAAAAGTGAGATTTGCTGTTTTCAGTTTTAGAAACTTACTGATGCATGTGCATGCTGCGTAATAGAGCAATGTATGCTTGTAGAGAGGCATGTATCCAATTATATATGAAAGGTGATATCTAGACTTTTCTGACACTTAGGTCATTGAAAAACGATAGATGCACTAAAACAGCTAGTTTGATACTGACAGAAGGAGGTAAACAATGAGTTACAAATATAGTCACAACTGTTTTGTATCTAACAACAATGAAGATACTTTACAGTCACCCAAGCATTACTCAGGCACTCATCCAATCACTCAGCCACTACTCAGGCAGTTATCGAATCACTCACAAACTATGTACGCACTTATTCCATCACCCAGGCATTACACATGCACTCTTCCAATCACGGAGGCACTAATTATGTACTCATTAAACTATGCAGGCAACACCCATTCATTCATCCAATCACCCAGGCACTAACCATTCACATATAGGATCACCAAAGCTGTACCTATGCAGCTATTCAAACACCCATGTGCAACCCATGCAATCATCCAAACACTGACTTATAACCCATGCACTCATCCAAATACTGAGGCACAACCCATGCACTCATCCAAACACTCAGGTACTAGTCATGCACTCATCCAATTACCCAGGAAGTACCATTGCAGTGAACCTATCACCCATCCAGTATTTATGCTCTCATCCAATTACTGAGGCAATACTCTTGCACTAATATAATCACCACAGCAGAACACTTGCTTTTATCCAATTACTCAAGCTTTAACAATGGACTTATACAATTACTCAGACATTAGTCATGCACTCATGTAATCAGCCAGGTACTACTGATGCAGTCATTCAATTATGCAGGCAATACGCATGTAGTTTTGTAATCACCCAGGTACTACCTGTTCAATTAATCAAAAACACATGGGCATCAGCCATGTACTCTTTAAATCACTGAAACACTACTCATGCACTCATGCAATCTGCCAGGTGCTATATATGCACTTAAACAATGATGTACGCACTATGCATGCACTGAATAAATCATGTATATACTACACATGTAGTCCTGTTACAACCCAGGGACTAGAGTAGCGCTCATTTAATCATCCAACCACTATCTATACATGTATTGAATCATTGAGGCATTAGTTATGCACTTATCTAATCCTTCAGGCAGTACTCATGCACACATCCAAACACCCAGATAGTAGCAATATTGTCATGTGACTACACGGGCACTAACTATGCAGATATGGAACCACTGATGTAGTTCCTACATACTCAGGGAATCATCCAGGCACTACCTATATTCTGAGGGAATCACCTAGGCACTATCTATGCACTCATCCAATCATCCAGGGAACACTGTAGTACTCAACCACAAACACATGTATTTACAAGTTTTAGTGAGGAATATGTACTCTTTTAGAACCATCTGGTGAATTATATATGTAACCTGGCACACACTATTTGCATGTACTCAGAAGAATTAGGGAGCTATATCCTGTTTATATGCAGTGTTTCTCAAAATTTAAATCTGACACTTCTAAGTAGAAAAGTACTGAAACATTAAATCTACCAGTGACACAGTGGTAGAGAGGCACCAAAATAGCTCTTATGTTGTGTTTTCGGATTTACAGTATTGAGACACTGTATGTACTTTTACACTTTGGTTGATGTTTATTTAAAAATTTTGTAGAAAAGTGATAGAGTGGTCTTTTAGCAGGGTATAAGTGAGAACTGAGATACGGTGCAGCTGTGTTGTAGGAGAGGGTGCTATAATATTAAAAGGTACCTAATAAATTAAGTTTTGTGTTTTGGTTTGCGTTTGGTACATTGAAGTAAGTGCTTGTAGTTATGTAGCTAGGTTCATCTGTAGATTTAAAACTGCAACATAACATAAAAACTGTTTTTGTATTATGTGTAAGTCAGCAGTAAAGTAGTTGGTACATTGGCTAGAAGAAAATTCTAATATACTTATTTTTTACAGAACAATATCTGCATAACTAAAGACAGAATGTCTACAAAAGCTCGGAGGAAAAAGCAACAGAAACAACTACAGTATCTATGCAGAACTGAGACACAAAAGGGGCAAAATGAAGAAAAAGTGGTGAAAGAAAAAAGAGCTACTGGTAAGAGGACAAAGTCATGTCTTAAAAATATATGTGGACATTTCCAAAGATTACAAAATAATGAAAATCAAATTCAAACTATAAGAAAGAATATCAGTGTACAAAATCTATATTACAAGAACAGGAAAGAATGTAAAAAAGATGGACACACCTTAACCAGGAGACAGAAGCAGTTTAAGGAAATCAGAGCCAGGATGTTTTGTAGTAGAGTAGTAATAAATCTACTGAGAACTATGAAAAAGTATGGAAGAAGGAGAGAGGCACTAAAACAGAAAGAACGATTTGAGAGATTAGTTGATAAGGACATTGCTTTGAAGAGGAAGCTTTTCATTTTGATTATAAATAGAATAAAGACTCTTGACAAAATGGTGTTGTGAATGAGGAGACAAAACCAGAAAAAAAGATTAATGAATAGAAGTAACTTTTGCACAGTTTTTAGTGGAGAATGGATACATACTTCTAGTACATAGCCTTTCTTTAAGGAAGAATGCGATATCCAGGATAATAGATTAGTTCATGCTATTGATTACATAGGACGATGTTATGAAATGAAGAATAGCACTTCTATAGTGAAAGAGGTGATGGTACCTACAAATGTAGAACAAGTTATTGGAAGAGAGGTACAAGGAAGGCAGAGTCAGGTGCCTGTGTACAAATGGAATTGTAGTAGTGTTTGTAGTATTCAACAGCAATCCATTGATATATTGAGGACATTTCTACGTATCTTTCCAAGGTTAAGTTTAAAACACAAAATAAGTACTTTACATGGATTGGATCCTTGCAAGATTAGAAAGCATACAAATTTGCAGGGACACTCACTAGCTTGTTTATCAAAGAAAGTGTGCCAAAGCACCTTTCATCATTTTAGGATGTTAGCTGTACATCACTCAACAATGCTCACTTTAGTTAGGAGGCTGTACTATGTGAAAACCCCTGTTTTATGTTTAGGAGAAATGAATGGTGCATGGTGCTGTTGCAGATGTAGAAAAGGTTTGTGATGATGTGCAGTTTCGTTTCTTTGATCCTGAGGAGGATTCTAGGGAAAATGAAGAGTTGTTAAGAGAAGGAGTTGCAGAACAGGACACAGATATTACAGTTGACAGTTTTGAAGAAGAGATTACAAAATTTAACACAGTATGGTTTGAAAAACCAGAGTATGTTTGCATATGTTGTTGATGCACTCACTACAAGCTTCAAACACGGACTGTTGACTTATATTTAAAAAGTGAAAAAGAAAATAATGATAACTGGCAAAAGTTAGCTGTGTATTTATTTGTAGAGGAATGCTTTGACTTGTCAATACGGCAAGTTATATATAAGTACTGTTACAATAAATTAGAAGATAATAAAATGCCTGCTAATGTAGAAAAACTACGAGGGCCAAAAACAAACAAACAAATCAACATTTATAATTCTTTGTAGCATTGCGAAGGGCTGTTAGGAATTGTTGTCCAGCACTCCCTTCAACTCCACAATCCATGCAGTATGATGCCATCTGGGAAAACTGGAGCCAAATCTTGAAGTTGAGATTGGACCTCTAAAGGGACTCTCTGCCCCGGTGTTGTTGTGGCTGCTATTGCAGTTGAGGGTACTTCAGCCTCGCGGTGCCTTCTTGCTTCTTTTAGACAATTGCCATAGTATGTTTATAGATGGTAAAGCATGGACATAGTCCAGCAAGAATATTTTTTATTTGTACCCCTTGACAATGTCTTGTCACATATTGTGCATTGTGCAAATTTGGCGACTGTTTTTGTTTATCCCGACGGAATCCTGAAGAAATCCCAGAAAATGCTTGATTTCTTGTGGGGAGGCCCCTCATCTCCAGAGTCACCAGAATCCACCTTGTGCACTTCCTGGTCCACCTGCTGTTCCACCTCATCTCCCTCTTCTGGCTGAGTTGCCAAAATATGCACAAAAAACACTCCAACAAATGCTAGTGAGCTGCTCACAATGAACTCCTCTTAAAGAATGTTCAAGATAGATAAATGGGCGTGTACTTCTTATTCTTATAGTTGAAAAGTATATCATCCAATCATATTCCCTTTTTCCCGGCACATGATCTTTGCAATGATTGGTATCTTCGCGAAGACCAGAAATTGAACAGAATTATATTTTATTTGAAAATAGGTACTCAAACATAAGTGTTAATCGACTGATATTAAACCCCAAATCTGGATCATACAATGTAATATGTATAAATATGTGTTATACACTTCACCAAAAACATACTTGTTGTACCTGATGAATATTGTTTTGCTGTGCCTCGAGATAATGTCTTGTCACATATGCTACACTTCACCAATTTAGCTGTAAAACTGTGTAAACCAATGACATATCTTTGTTTGGTGGTTAAGTTCTATTTGTGAGTTCCGATGTTGAAAGTTATTTTTAAAACTGTTGTTTTTTACAAATGTGTCATTAAAATAAAGTTAACCATTATGTTACTAAACAGCTAGACTGAAACTTTCTGTAAAATATGTCTATATATCTGTTTTGCACTTTGTCATTTGTTTTTATGACTACTGATGTAATTGCGATCTCCGGTGTTGCTGTATAGAAGGAAAATGCATTTTTGATGTCGTTATTTTGACAAATGAATACAAAAAGGAAAATTAAATTAGTATCTTACTAAATAGCTACACTGAAACTTTATGTAAAAATATGTCTATATATGTGTTTGACACTTTGTCAAAACACGCAGCATTCACAGTGAGTCCTTGGCAATTGCACTTATAGAATCATACAGGCACTACCTATGCAATCATACAATTACCCAGGCACTATTCATGCACTTACGTAATTACCCATACATTACACACTCACTCACACACCCATACAGCCACTCACACACCCAGTCACTAACCTATACAGCCACTCACACACCCACTCTCAAAGTTTACAGGTTACAGTTAGGAAATAAAATAAAGAATACCTTTGAAATTCACTGAAAAAAACAAAGGTTACAGGAACATTATAGTTAGGAATCAGCATTTTAAAAACCTTAGAAATTCACTGAAAAAACCAAAGGTTACAGGGACGTTATAGTTAGGAAATATATATTTTTAAAACCTTAGAAATTCACTGAAAAAAACAAATTTACAGAGATGCTATAGTTAGGCTTAAGTTTCACTCATACAAAACAGGTTAAATTCAGCAGTTATAGCTAGCTGAGCTAACTATAACTCGTGCCCCCGGAATGCACTGCTTATGACCTCACTATTACATCACTCATGACATGGTCAGTGACTTCACTGATGACATCTCATATGATATCACTCATGACATCATCCACAGAATCTCTGACACACCCATTCACACCCCAATATAACCTTTCATACACTCTCTCCAACTTCCACACTACCATTCTCAAAACCATTGACACACCCATACCAGTACTTACACACCCACTCACTGAGTCATAGGTCTACACACACATCCACTCATACACGCAGACAGCCACTCATACACCAACTCACTCACTAATACAGCCACTGATGTATCCACTCATACACCCATATAGCCACTCATACACTGTCAGTCAACCATAGAGCTACTCACACACCTACTCACTCACCCATAGAGTCAATCACACAGCCACTTACTCACCTATACAGTTATACACACATCCGCTCACTTATTCACACAGATACTAACACATACTTACTCACCCATACTGTCAGTGACACAAGCACACACTCACCCATACAGCCACTCTCACAATCACTCACTCACACATACAGCTCAGCTAACTATAACTGCTGAATTTCACTGGTTTTGTACGAGTGAAACTTGAGCCTAACTATAACGTCTCTGTAACCTTTGGTTTTTTTCTGTGAATTTCTAAGTTTAAAAAAAGTATATTTCCTAACTATAACGTCCCTGTAACCTTTGTTTTTTTTATTGAATATATATATACACAGGGTGGAATAATCCTCGCCTCTGTGTCCTTAATAGAACTGAAAATTCTTATTGCGAAAGCTAATTTGTTTTTAATTCTATGTCAGGACTGGAGGCTCTGTTAATGCTTGCTCAAAGCTGAGCTATCACTGCAGAAGCAAGATCCACAATAGGTGTATAAGAAGATGACTTAAACGTGGACTCGGACGACCAGTCCTCTGCTCTCAGGATATCATCCAACCAAGACCCTAACGCAAAAGGTATCTAGGCCATGGCTCCTCTAGCTGAATGAGCGCCAAAAATGGAAGTATCAATACTAGCCTTGGAAAGCAGCCAATGCATCTACTTAGCTAAGGTGGCAGCCCCTACACGTCTGAAGGGTTTCGGTAAAGCGATCAACAACTGACGCTCCATGTCAGAACAAAACTCACTGGTACTTACCTCATACACTTTTAAGAACTGAGAGAACACTGGGTAGGACACTGACAGTGACCTGGAATTGGATTTTGTCGTTCTAGAGATAGAGAAGGAAACCCCTTTGAGGGAAAAAACTCTCCCAGCAAGATCTAAAGCCTGTACATCGGATACTGTCTTGCAGGATATTCAACATAAAAGCATAGTCAGTTTGGCTGACAATTGCTTGTGTGATAAATAGTTATTATCCAGCCGCCCATTGACGTCCCATAAGACACAATACTTCAGCTGAGGGGGTTTGGCCATTCAAATACCCCTTAATAGTTTACACACCACTGGATGTTCACCAATGGGCCTGCTGTCCACTAAGAGGTGGCCCGCAGAAATAGCAGAACTAAAATTGTTAACAGATCGATGAACCATACCAGCAGAAGCCATAGAAGATAAGAAGTTTAAGACTAAACAGCGATCTGAACCAACAGGATCTGCACACCAATCATGGCACCAACCACACAAGCTTCTCCACGAAGAGGCGTATCGCTTATGTGTCCCTGCGTACCAAGCCTGCCCAATGAAAGCTGCAGCATCTTGCGAAAGTCCTGGGAGACTCCATCTTTCCCGGAAACCCTCCAGGCTAACAATGAGAATTGTTCTGAGAGGAACAGTGGATGCGGTTGTCCCACTGGGTCCAACAACAGGTTCCAGCGGAGTGGAATCAATACAGGGCAGGCACAAGCCAATTCGAGAATTACCGGAAGCCAAGCTTGTGCTCTCCAGAAAGGAATCACTAAAATCATCTCTGACCCTTGACACCTCACCTGGGAAAGAACTCTGAGAATCATTATAAAAGGGGGAAATGTGTAGCTCAGGAAGGGGGACCAGTTCTGGAGGAAAACATCTGTGGACAACTGGAGAATATCAGAGTTGACAGTTCAGGCGAGAGGCGAAGAGACCCTACAAGCAGGGGTGAATCGCATTAAAGATCTTCGGGTGAGGCACTGAATCTTGAGCCGTTGAAGGGCTCTGTTATGGAGAGGGCATGGGAAAATGGCTTGGATCGAAGAAGCTAGAAGCTCTACAAAGAGTGCTATCGACCTCAAGGATATCTGCACAAAACAGACCTCAACTCTTTCTTGATATTCCGAACCTTCTGGGGAGGAAGGACCAGCTGCATCAGGATGGAGTCCACCTGAAACGCCAGGAGTTCAAGGTGTTGAGATAGGACAAGAATCGATTTCTGGGCATTTATGATGAAAACAACAAAGAGAGACCAAAAGGGCGATAAAGGTCCAGCATACGGGCCCTAGCATCAATAGCAATAAAGAGGGTATGCAGTTCCTGAAGTGAAAGGCGGGAAAATAGCGATGGAAGTATCAATAACTGGCTAACAAAAGGAAGGATGGGGAATCCTTCCTTTCGGAAATAGTGCCCTCACACACCCAGCCCGCTGGGTGTCATGCTTCATCATTGGGCATGCTCCTCGTCGGGTTGGCGCTGCAATACCCGACGGGCACCCTCAGTGGGGGCTCTTTGGCGGAGATCTTTTATTCCTGCCGTTTGGTGAGGTGCGTGTGAGGGGCCCTATAGTGTAGAAGTGCAGTGAAGTGTATAGTGCTCAATGGAGACAAAGTGGATTAAAACAGGTCTGGGAGAAACCAGGGCAACTAATTTAATATTCCTGACTCCCCACCTGATTAAAACTAGAAATGTGGCAACTGTCTAAAGTGATGTAAAAGGCAGTTGCACTTTAAATCATACGGTCAACATGTTTCTTGCCCTAGTAGTCCCTAATGGATCAAGCGGCAATTCATCAGGACCTAAATCTGGGTTGGAAATCTACACTAAACCATTGGTAATGGGGTATGTTAACCTAGATATTACCAGTCTTGTCACATCGGTGACGTGCAGTGTTCATGGGTGCTGTAGCCAGTCTAAAAGATGGGATAAATAAAAACAAACCATCTGTTTACAACATGTCGATTCCACCAAAGCCATTTAGTAGCATGCTGTAGGCACATACTCGTATCGTCATCGCTAAATGATAAAAGCGTCCCATCTAGTACAGGGCATCAGTTTAACCTTTGTGCGCACAAGGTACCGCACTCGTGATAAGTCATAAATCATGTGAGGTCACAATGCAGCAGAAGTACAACGTAAGAAATGAAAGAAAACTAAAAATGCATATACAATATAAAATCACGGTGAATTAGCAACAACATCCCAGTGTATTGCGGATGTAAAAACTCACCGAAAATTAGTTAAAAGCCAGCCCCATCAGATACCGGCAAGGAATGGACACGTTGATTCAACATGTGTCCTGCATGATGGGGAAATGAGATAAGTAAAACCAGTGGATATGCCAAGGAAAGTTTTTTGGAAGTATCAAAGGGTGCACACCCCGTCTGTTTAGAAGCATAAAGCGGAAAACCACCTCTAGGGTCGGTGATAAACAAGCAATCCAAAACCTGAGGGTCGTTATCCCCAGGTCATGATAATGACAACACAAAACCAGGAAACCAGACCGAGCATCGCTAGATCCCTATTTTGGGACCCCGCAACAAACTACGGCTCACAGTCCCCCTGCCGTGAAGAAATGTGGGACCTTGGGAGCCCGAATCCAAGTGGTAGCTTGTTACCGGTCCCCATCAAACACGGGGAACAGATCAACAGACCCAGCGGTGTCAACCACTGAAGGTCCCAAACCTTACCTTGATACTGAAGGATCAGGAAAAAGGAAGGGCAGCAATGCAAATACTCACAACAGCTCGCGCCCACTCAGCGGAGGACCTAACCTGCAATGCCGGTTCCGGGAAGGTAACTGCCTGCCCGGTTCTGGCTCCAGTTATCCTGTCTGAAGCGGCGCGCACACCGGGGCCGCCGCGTGGTGAACGGAGGCTGGTGCGGAAATTGGCTCAAGAACAGTGGAAACCACGGTGGCCATTTTGAAAGGATATTAAGGCGTGCTCTGTAGAGAGTGTTGGTGGTAATGTCAGGAGTGACAATTCCTTAAGTTATGGCACGACTCCATCCGGTGAAGGTGGATATTGCTACTGCGACTATGGCAGTTAATAATTAATAATGCCAGTGACGCAGCCCCATAAGTCAAGTGCCCCAAAGGGGTGTGAGATCGCGATATGCAGAGAAGAGGTAGAATTACTGCACATGGTAAAGCAGCAGTGCTTTTGTATCAGTGTACTCTCTACTGGCCTCTTACTGGTACAGTAATCAAGTGCATACCAGGCTTACGGTCAAATGTGTTTAAAAAAAGGGAGGAGAGACAAGGTGAGGTTACTCCAGGCTGGTGCAGAACTAGATAGCAGGTCAAACTTGGATACCCCCAGATAGGTGAATGTGTGAAATGACCACTAGGATGAATGACAGATTAGTGATTATTTAAGGTCACCCAGGGAATGTCCTCATTCAGGCCAATTCTGTCTGAGCATAAGCGATGTACCCAACGTTGTTCAATCCTGAACAACGCCTCCGGGGTAATAGAGGCATGCGCCTCCAGGACCACCCACCC
Organism: Calotriton arnoldi; assembly: GCA_963921515.1. NCBI lineage: Eukaryota > Metazoa > Chordata > Amphibia > Caudata > Salamandridae > Calotriton > Calotriton arnoldi. The sequence continues at coordinate 556,571 of CAWUFW010006435.1, read as the reverse complement.
TAATGTATCGCAAGTATGTTCGTTCGTTAAGAAGTGGGTATAGAGGCGTGTGGTGGTCTTATGACATCTAATGTTGCTTTTGTGCTCTGTTATGCGGATTTTGACTGGTCTCGTAGTCATACCCACATATACAAGGTTGCATGGACAGGATAGTAAATAAATGCAATTAGTGGTGTTACAGTTAGTGTGTCTTTTCATCTTCCAAGTAAAGTTGTTAGGAAAAGTTATCGTCTTGGTGAGTCTAGTTTGAGGGCACACTGCACAGGTTCCGCACGGGTAATGTCCAACCACTGGCGGTAAATCCCATAAACATCTTTGGGTAGGACCTGTTTTAAACTTGGGTCTGGTATGTATCAGTTACCTTCCCGGAACCGGCATTGCAGGTTAGGTCCTCCGCTGAGTGGGCGCGAGCTGTTGTGAGTATTTGCATTGCTGCCCTTCCTTTTTCCTGATCCTTCAGTATCAAGGTAAGACGCGACGTTGGTTTGGGACCTTCAGTGGTTGACACCGCTGGGTCTGTTGATCTGTTCCCCGTGTTTGATGGGGACCGGTAACAAGCTACCACTTGGATTCGGGCTCCCAAGGTCCCACATTTCTTCACGGCAGGGGGACTGTGAGCCGTAGTTTGTTGCGGGGTCCCACAATAGGGATCTAGCGATGCTCGGTCTGGTTTCCTGGTTTTGTGTTGTCATTATCATGACCTGGGGATAACGACCCTCAGGTTTTGGATTGCTTGTTTATCACCGACCCTAGAGGTGGTTTTCCGCTTTATGCTTCTAAACAGACGGGGTGTGCACCCTTTGATACTTCCCAAAAAAATTTCCTTGGCATATCCACTGGTTTTACTTATCTCATTTCCCCATCATGCAGGACACATGTTGAATCAACGTGTCCATTCCTTGCCGGTATCTGATGGGGCTGGCTTTTAACTAATTTTCGGTGAGTTTTTACATCCGCAATACACTGGGATGTTGTTGCTAATTCACCGTGATTTTATATTGTATATGCATTTTTAGTTTTCTTTCATTTCTTACGTTGTACTTCTGCTGCATTGTGACCTCACATGATTTATGACTTATCACGAGTGCGGTACCTTGTGCGCACAAAGGTTAAACTGATGCCCTATACTAGATGGGACGCTTTTATCATTTAGCGATGACGATACGAGTATGTGCCTACAGCATGCTACTAAATGGCTTTGGTGGAATCGACATGTTGTAAACAGATGGTTTGTTTTTATTTATCCCATCTTTTAGACTGGCTACAGCACCCATGAACACTGCACGTCACCGATGTGACAAGACTGGTAATATCTAGGTTAACATACCCCATTACCAATGGTTTAGTGTAGATTTCCAACCCAGATTTAGGTCCTGATGAATTGCCGCTTGATCCATTAGGGACTACTAGGGCAAGAAACATGTTGACCGTATGATTTAAAGTGCAACTGCCTTTTACATCACTTTAGACAGTTGCCACATTTCTAGTTTTAATCAGGTGGGGAGTCAGGAATATTAAATTAGTTGCCCTGGTTTCTCCCAGACCTGTTTTAATCCACTTTGTCTCCATTGAGCACTATACACTTCACTGCACTTCTACACTATAGGGCCCCTCACACGCACCTCACCAAACGGCAGGAATAAAAGATCTCCGCCAAAGAGCCCCCACTGAGGGTGCCCGTCGGGTATTGCAGCGCCGACCCGACGAGGAGCATGCCCAATGATGAAGCATGACACCCAGCGGGCTGGGTGTGTGAGGGCACTATTCCGAAAGGAAGGATTCCCCATCCTTCCTTTTGTTAGCCAGTTATTGATACTTCCATCGCTATTTTCCCGCCTTTCACTTCAGGAACTGCATACCCTCTTTATTGCTATTGATGCTAGGGCCCGTATGCTGGACCTTTATCGCCCTTTTGGTCTCTCTTTGTTGTTGACATATTAAGCACGGTCTTTGGCCGTGAGACATTAGGTTACCAGAACCGTGTACTACGTGGTCTGGTCCATCCCTTATCCGATTGTTCACTTCTTTTAGCCTCCTTCACTATATCCTATCAGGATGGAAGAAACCCAGGGTCTGAGTTTCGGTGAGGAGGTAGCAGCAGAAATTTTAAAGACACCATCTATTTTAAGTAATGATGGTAACCTAGCAACTGGGAGTCAGTCTGAGGATTGGACTTCCTTAAGTTTGCTTAAGAAAGAATGGCTCAAGACAACGCTCCACGGAGCGCTGATGACAGAATACCTACGGGCCAATATCGCCCCTAACGGTCTAATTGTCCATAATTTCCCACGCCTGTTCTTAGATGATCCTGTATTCAAGAAAGAATGGTCCCTGGTGTCTTGGAAATGCACCAGGGATCTTCTGATACTAATCATCAATACTGCCAAAAGGTTAGCAGATGCTCTCCTGGCCCAAATACAACTAGCTGAAGGCAATCTGAAGGCTGCCATTCAAAACACTATTTTTAAGTGTAAGCTCACTGAGATTAATCATGAAATCAGCGAGAGTAGGGAATTCCTGATGAAACAAAAGATCAGCAAATTGCAGAAGGATATTCAAAGATTTGATAAGGAGAAAGTTTATCCATACCTTAAAGCCGACTTCTCCACTATTAAATCTAGCTATTCTTCAGATGAAAGTGCTACTGACACAAGGAGAGGCTCTTCCTCTAATAGTGATTCTAGCACTGGTAGCTGGGGCAGTAACTCCTCAAAACGTACAGCGCGCCCGGCTTACTACAATTATCCCATACCACCTTACCAAGGTCCACCTATGTGGCAATACCCAGGTTTCCCATCAGGGCCTCCGGGATACCCATTGGGACCACATCCATTTTTCAATGGCAATAACCAACCTTTTTTAGGAAGAGGTTGGGGCAGAGGAAGAGGGCGGCGAAGAGGAAACGCCAAGCAAGTACACTGGCAAGAACAAACCCAGAATACTGTAGAGAAACGGAGCATGACGAGGGGGAAAAAACATTAGTAATCAATCTCTCCCACAGAAACCTAACAGGGATTCTCCAGAAAGGATTGGGTTATGTTCCCACACCCACAATTGATAAATTCAGAGACCAATGTGAGATCCATAGTCTCTTTCGTAAAGTCAGACTGAATGCGTTCTTTACGGATAGACCTCCCCCCAACAATATCAACACGGGTTTGCATAACCCATCTACTTTCACCCCCAACAGTGGGATGGTGCCTAATGAGGTCCTTACTTTTGAACAAGCGGTGCTTAAAGACCTTAAGGAGATCACACCCATTGCCACCTTCAAAAACCTCTCAAATGCAGAGTGGGCAGCTGTAAAATCACTGGCTGATGACACCTCTATTACTATCAAACAGGCCGACAAAGGGGGAGCGACCGTCATAATGTCGACTGATGATTATGACACCGAATGTTTCCGTCAACTTAACAATGTTAGATACTACACCCCTCTTAGTGAGAATCCTACCAAGAGGCTATCTACTATAATTTCTGCCATGGCCTTCACAGCAGAATCAGAGGGATGGATCACTAAAAAAGAATCGGATTTTCTGGTGACAAAAGACCCGATTACACCGTACTTTTATATTCTACCTAAAGTACACAAGGGCATTGATCCGGTCCCAGGAAGGCCAATTGTTTCTGGGATAGGTTCAGTATTAGAACCATTATCCAAGTTCTGCGATTACTTCCTGCAGCCACTAGTGAAACAAACACCAGCCTTCCTTTTAGACACCACATCAGTGCTACGACTCATAGATGACTTTCCACACACAGGTGACATTGACTTATTAGTCACTTTAGACGTGGAGGCACTATACACCAACATTCCCCAACGTGCTACCTTAGAGGTTATTGAGGATGCACTAAGCTCCTCTAATTGGACATCACCTACACCGATACCTTTTATAATGGAATGTGCTACCCTGGCTCTTACTGAGAACTTTTTGAGTTCAACAAGAAGCTCTTCCATCAGACACAGGGAACATCTATGGGGAGAACCTTCGCTCCTAGTGTAGCCTGCCTCTACGTGTCAGCCTTTGAGTCTAGATCCATCTTTCACCCATCTAACCCATATACAGACAACTTGATAATGTGGAAGAGGTATATTGACGACATTCTGATTTTTTGGAAAGGGGACAGAGGTAGGTGTGGGGACTTCTGTCTGTGGATCAATACTTTGAATCCATATCTTAAGTTCACTCATACTATCTCTGAGTCCACGATACCCTTCCTGGACCTCAACATCAATCTGGCAGCAGGTTGTTTGAATACGACACTGTATAGGAAACCCACAGATTGCAATAGCCTCCTACTCTTCAGTAGTCATCATCCGAGGGCTCTCAAAACTAACTTACCATTCGGGCAATTTCTCCGGATCAGGAGGAATTTTTCATCTATTAAGAATTACAAAGTAGAAGCAGGCAGATTAGCATCTGATTTACGAAAAAGAGAATACCCACAGCAGACAGTCTGCATGGCCATGAAAAGAGCAAGAAACAATAATAGAGAGGCACTACTGGAAAAGAAAGTCAGAAATCCTTCAGAGGCCATCACTTGTGTGACTTCCTATACACCAGCTTCAAGCCAAATCAGAAACATCATACGCAAACATTGGGATATTTTAAACACTGGTGACCTGGCACTGCCAGCCCCTAGATTTGCATTTAAACGCACGAGTAATCTGAAAGATCTATTGATACATACCAGACCCAAGTTTAAAACAGGTCCTACCCAAAGATGTTTATGGGATTTACCGCCAGTGGTTGGACATTACCCATGCGGAACCTGTGCAGTGTGCCCTCAAACTAGACTCACCAAGACGATAACTTTTCCTAACAACTTTACTTGGAAGATGAAAAGACACACTAACTGTAACACCACTAATTGCATTTATTTACTATCCTGTCCATGCAACCTTGTATATGTGGGTATGACTACGAGACAGGTCAAAATCCGCATAACAGAGCACAAAAGCAACATTAGATGTCATAAGACCACCACACGCCTCTATACCCACTTCTTAACGAACGAACATACTTGCGATACATTAGGGTGGGTGGTCCTGGAGGCGCATGCCTCTATTACCTCGGAGGCGTTGTTCAGGATTGAACAACGTTGGGTACATCGCTTATGCTCAGACAGAATTGGCCTGAATGAGGACATTCCCTGGGTGACCTTAAATAATCACTAATCTGTCATTCATCCTAGTGGTCATTTCACACATTCACCTATCTGGGGGTATCCAAGTTTGACCTGCTATCTAGTTCTGCACCAGCCTGGAGTAACCTCACCTTGTCTCTCCTCCCCTTTTTTAAACACATTTGACCGTAAGCCTGGTATGCACTTGATTACTGTACCAGTAAGAGGCCAGTAGAGAGTACACTGATACAAAAGCACTGCTGCTTTACCATGTGCAGTAATTCTACCTCTTCTCTGCATATCGCGATCTCACACCCCTTTGGGGCACTTGACTTATGGGGCTGCGTCACTGGCATTATTAATTATTAACTGCCATAGTCGCAGTAGCAATATCCACCTTCACCGGATGGAGTCGTGCCATAACTTAAGGAATTGTCACTACTGACATTACCACCGACACTCTCTACAGAGCACGCCTTAATATCCTTTCAAAATGGCCACCGTGGTTTCCACTGTTCTTGAGCCAATTTCCGCACCAGCCTCCGTTCACCACGCGGCGGCCCCGGTGTGCGCGCCGCTTCAGACAGGATAACTGGAGCCAGAACCGGGCAGGCAGTTACCTTCCCGGAACCGGCATTGCAGGTTAGGTCCTCCGCTGAGTGGGCGCGAGCTGTTGTGAGTATTTGCATTGCTGCCATTCCTTTTTCCTGATCCTTCAGTATCAAGGTAAGACGCGACGTTGGTTTGGGACCTTCAGTGGTTGACACCGCTGGGTCTGTTGATCTGTTCCCCGTGTTTGATGGGGACCGGTAACAAGCTACCACTTGGATTCGGGCTCCCAAGGTCCCACATTTCTTCACGGCAGGGGGACTGTGAGCCGTAGTTTGTTGCGGGGTCCCACAATAGGGATCTAGCGATGCTCGGTCTGGTTTCCTGGTTTTGTGTTGTCATTATCATGACCTGGGGATAACGACCCTCAGGTTTTGGATTGCTTGTTTATCACCGACCCTAGAGGTGGTTTTCCGCTTTATGCTTCTAAACAGACGGGGTGTGCACCCTTTGATACTTCCCAAAAATTTTCCTTGGCATATCCACTGGTTTTACTTATCTCATTTCCCCATCATGCAGGACACATGTTGAATCAACGTGTCCATTCCTTGCCGGTATCTGATGGGGCTGGCTTTTAACTAATTTTCGGTGAGTTTTTACATCCGCAATACACTGGGATGTTGTTGCTAATTCACCGTGATTTTATATTGTATATGCATTTTTAGTTTTCTTTCATTTCTTACGTTGTACTTCTGCTGCATTGTGACCTCACATGATTTATGACTTATCACGAGTGCGGTACCTTGTGCGCACAAAGGTTAAACTGATGCCCTATACTAGATGGGACGCTTTTATCATTTAGCGATGACGATACGAGTATGTGCCTACAGCATGCTACTAAATGGCTTTGGTGGAATCGACATGTTGTAAACAGATGGTTTGTTTTTATTTATCCCATCTTTTAGACTGGCTACAGCACCCATGAACACTGCACGTCACCGATGTGACAAGACTGGTAATATCTAGGTTAAACATACCCCATTACCAATGGTTTAGTGTAGATTTCCAACCCAGATTTAGGTCCTGATGAATTGCCGCTTGATCCATTAGGGACTACTAGGGCAAGAAACATGTTGACCGTATGATTTAAAGTGCAACTGCCTTTTACATCACTTTAGACAGTTGCCACATTTCTAGTTTTAATCAGGTGGGGAGTCAGGAATATTAAATTAGTTGCCCTGGTTTCTCCCAGACCTGTTTTAATCCACTTTGTCTCCATTGAGCACTATACACTTCACTGCACTTCTACACTATAGGGCCCCTCACACGCACCTCACCAAACGGCAGGAATAAAAGATCTCCGCCAAAGAGCCCCCACTGAGGGTGCCCGTCGGGTATTGCAGCGCCGACCCGACGAGGAGCATGCCCAATGATGAAGCATGACACCCAGCGGGCTGGGTGTGTGAGGGCACTATTTCCGAAAGGAAGGATTCCCCATCCTTCCTTTTGTTAGCCAGTTATTGATACTTCCATCGCTATTTTCCCGCCTTTCACTTCAGGAACTGCATACCCTCTTTATTGCCATTTATGATGAAACCCAGATCTTGAAGGAGAAGAATTGCCCATTCTAAATGCGACAAGACTTTGTGAGGACTTGGTCCATAATAATCATGTCGTCCAAGTAGACGATCAAATGTACTCTCCTTGCTTGAAGGGACTCAACTACCGGCTTCATTATCCACGGTGGGGAGGAGATGCCAAATGGAAGGACTTTGAATTCGTAGCAATGTCGTAGCCAAAGAAACTTCAGAAAGCAACAATGAGGAGAAAAAATGGTGACAGTCAAGTATGCGTCTTTTAATGCAGACGAACCATCCAATCTCCTTCTCAGCGGATGTCCGGTAGAAGATGGGAGCCCTCCATCCTGAAGTGCCAGTAAACTATTCAAGCATTGAAGTCCTTCAGCTTGAGCACCAGATGAGACCTGCCCCCTTTCTTTTCTACCAGAAAGACAGCTGAGAAAACCGTTCGGTTGAGGAGTGGCCTCCTCTATAGCTCCTTTCTCCAAGAGAGCTTGAATTACTGAGGAGATGAAATCCCACTCTTGAAGGGAAAATACATCACGTTGGACTGGGAGCCCTGGAGGGTGGTGTTGTCAAACTCCAACTTGTACCCTTGTATGGACTCGAAGACCCATTGCTCCTGGGTTAACATCTGCCAATTGTGAAGGAATAGTCTGGTTCTGCCTCCCAAAGAGACCTATGAGAGAGGGATAAACCTCACCGAAGATCCAGATTCCTGGGAGGAACCTTGTGCTCCTCGGTACCATCCCCTTCTGAAGTGATTTCTGCCGCCCCAGGAGCAGGGGGTAAAAGGTGGAGTTGTAAGAGTCCGATCCACCACCTCTATCTCATTGGTAAAAATCACGCTGTAGGCCTTGCTAGTAACCCCTGCCAAACGCATGCCCTCTGAAGCCTCCGGCCCTGCCAAAAAGGGATTGGCAGAACACTTTTTGAGGGACCCATGGGCCTTGTCAAGATTACTATACGTGGCAACGAATTTGGACAGCTCCTTAAGGAACGGAGATCCAAAGAGGAGACCCTGTGCCACTGGGCCTGCTTCCGAGGATGCCAATTCGTTGAGTTTCGGTTCAATCTTAATAAGTATAGATCGTCGACGTTTGGTCGTTCTGTGGAGATTGAGCGATTTGCATTGCCCAGCTGCCACATGGCTCGCCCTTACTAAGAAGTCTAGATTGATGGGGGTCGCTGATCCTTGGCCTGGAAGGCCAACTCCAGTATCTTGGTTAGAGGGCCTGAGACATCTAACAACTTGTCATGGCAGTTGCACCAGCCACGATCGAGGCCCTTCTTGGGGTCCTTTGAATATTTCTTGAGGAAAGTGACTAACGTGGGGTCCACTTCAGGGGTTTCTGTCACTTTGTCAGGGAGATTGGGTCTGGGGCACTAAGAGCGAAGGCGGGCCCTGACGTCCTTCTCAAACCACCGGCGGATGTGGGACTGAACATAATCAGCCAGTACTTGTAGGAGGAAAGCCTGGGTGGATTATGTCCCCTGGTTTGAAATCCAGCACTTTGGGCTGTTTCTGGAAATCGTCACGGCACGTTTTGCACTTACATTTGCTTGGCTCGGGTTCGTCGTGGTGATCAAAGCCATCTGAACTAGATGAATCTGAACCCCCAAGATTCTGCAAAGGCGGATTAACAGGAGGTGTGCTATAGGCATGGTCTAGAGCCATGGAGTCCGCCAGCTTCTTAAAGGGCATTGTGAGGGTACCCTTAGCCGATTTCCCTTTGGCCTTGCCTTGTCTGGCAGGGTGGCCATCGTCTTCCATCAAAGAGGGGGCAGGGACCCATCCCATCCCTGCTGTCTAGCATAGCCACACAGATGACGTTTAAGAGGGCCCAAAGACCTGACTAAGGCTTTATTGACTGATTGTTGGACTCCAGAATCCGGCGCCTCCACCAAGTCTTGCTCCAAAGACCCCTCTGGGTCATCGTAATATTCTTTTGTTTCTCCCTCATAAGGACCATACATTGCCATACCTCTGCTCAGCAGTCACAATTTCACCTCAGGAGAATGCCAATTATCACCAGATACACGAGCAGCTTCAAGGGGGAGTGCACACAAATATCAAACACCATGGCAGGCACCAAGAATTAGTAAGGCGTGGAGGGAGTAGCCTGCAGCACTCTAAGCAGATGCCTAATCAGATTAATATAAACTCTGGAGTTTACACAAGCCAGGGAATCGATGGGGAGCAGCATGTAGCCAGAGGAACAGGTGAGAGAAAAATGTGCCACCTACGATTTATGTAAAGCTGTGCTGAGTGAGCTGGCACTGAGGAGGAAAGGCACGCATGCATGCACAAGGCCTGTGAATATTTATAAAAAGAAGACTGCGTGGCCGGGAGGCCAGCACCTCCTCGCTCCCGCTCCCACTCCCACTAAGGAGACTTACGCGGTATAGCCGCACCGCCGGGAGAATGAAGCGCTCCCAAGCAGTGTAATAGTATTGAGGGAAAAAGTTACAAGACAGCAATTATAAATTGCAACAATTGAAAAATAAAGTAAATGCCGTGCATACAAAGATTGTTAACAGGGCTCCACCCCTACAAGCAATTTGAACACAATCGTCGCAAAGTGCACAATACAAAGTGAAAATATATATTCAAACAGATAAAGGAACGAGGCACTATAGGGGAAAAAAGTGAAAAAGGGAAGAGAGAAAGAAAGAGAGAAGCAGGAAAGGATATTGGAAGGAAGGAGGGTGGGCTGGTGGGGAGGGACATCTGCTACACCTATAAAAAATTAAATTAAGAGACGGATTCAAAAGGATATTGAGCTACCAACCCCTGAGTAGACAAATCCAAAGAACGCCATACATTACTAGCAATTGAAGGTGAATAATGTTTTCTTTCAACAAAAGTATGAGCTCCACGAAGGTATGAAACCCACGCCCACCAGGTATGGTAAGAAAGGAGATGAAAAGATTTCCATTCTGTGAGTTTAATTTTGACTGCAATGGATAAGTGTAAATCTAAGAGCTCCAAAACCGTATTGTCAAGACGTAATGGGGTAACTATAGCCCATGGACACAGCAAAATCATAGGTAAAGACAGAACTATAGGTGTATTAAAGATTAGTGATAAATGTTAATTAAAAATCCTCTTTAATGGCAAAGTTTTATATTACAATTTTGAAAATGCCACTTTTAAAAAGTTAACGATAAGGGGGTTAGGCCCAAAAGGACAGAAACCAAGTAGGGCCGTTTTATACTAGAAGGGAAAAAAAGGAAGAAAACCCGGTAATCCTATGATTAACTGTAATTTCTTTTGAGCAAAAACCAGAGTGAAAATTATTTCTACTTATTTGGTTATTTATTAAACCATATCCATCGAAGGATATTTTCAACTTATTATTTAATATACATTTTAGAAACATGTGGATAAAAACCACCAGTAGTCCATCAACAAAGAACACATCACAACTTCACATATATTTACATACAATTAAAAAACAACAAAGAACGACAACACATATATTTACATACAATTCAATTGAAATATTTCACAACATTTATCACAAAAACATATATTTAGAATGACATCAATGACCTATGTACCAAAATTTCAATTCAATTGAAATATTTCACAACATTTATCACAAAAACATATATTTAGAATGACATCAATGACCAATGTACCAAAATTTACGTCAAATTGACACAAAACATCAAAATTGCGCCTATAATCTCCAAATTCATTCAACTGCCTGTTAGTGCAACTGCCGACGCGTTTCAAGCCCCAGAATGCTCGGGGGCTCTCATCAGGGCTTCTTAATTATATAATAACATTGGTGTGATCTAAAAAAACAAAAAACAGACAATACCCAATCACTAAATGTGCACCTTATTCTACAACGTTATGAAAACTTCAGTACAAAACAAAATAAAAAGGAGGGGCGGAAGAAATGGGGGAAAAAAAAAAGGAAGGCATCCTACCTGATGGTAAACATTTAATTCCATCAGTCTCGCTGTTGTCAATTCCTAAACGGACCGAAAACCGACCTATTCACGCATGATTAAAGGAGGGTGGCGAGAAACATCTTGTTTCCTTTTACAGAGGGAATACTGTTCCGTATTTCAATCTAAAACAGAACAGGAACTGATGGAATAACATACAAAAAAAAGTTTATGCAAGACATTGATAAATTGGAAGTTATCCAAAGCAGAACAAGAAGCCATGACGAGACTTAAAAAGGATCAAGATATAATTATAAAACCGGCTGACAATGGCAGAGGAATTGTAATCATGGACAGAAGCAAGTATGAAGCAGAGGTGGAACTCCAACTAAACAACACGGACTGCTACAAGACAATTCATGAAAATCCCAGCAAAATGCTTACCACCAAGATAATGGAATTTGTTTCTGAAGGCAGAGAAGGGGGATGGCTGTCGAACAAAGAAGTTAAATACCTGCTTAACGGTCTTCCGAGAATACCGTTGATTTACATCCTCCCTAAAATACAGAAGGACCCCGTCGACCCCCCAGGGAGATCCATCATCTCAGGGGTTAATTTGCTCTTAGAACGTCCTGCCAAATATGTAGAAACTTTTTAAAAACCCCTCATCTCTGATATTCCAACCTATCTTAGAGACACCATACAGACAATAAACATCCTAGAAGGTATGGTCTTTGACGCTTCCTCCGATACGCTTATCACTTTAGACATTGGATATACCACAGGATAGCGGCCTGGAGTCAATGGAGTTTTTCCTGGAAAAAATAAATCTCCCACATGAGGTCCAGACAGATTTCTTGCTAAAACTGGCAGATTTGTGTTTGAAATACAACTTCTTCAAATTTAACCAACAACTCTACCTACAAATAAAGGGTACCCTGATGAGTTGCCCCTTCGATCCTGAGATGGCCATCATGTTCATGGCAATGTACGAAGAAAAATGGATCTACAACAACAATCCATACAGAGAATACATCCATGTATGTAAACGATACATAGACGATATATTTATGATTTGGAGAGGACCAGATGATAAAATCATAGATTTTTGGGATGGCTGAATGGCAGATGCCCTGATATCACAATAACATGAGACAGAACCTGTCACATGAATACAAGGTGCACTTGTCACCAGCCCAATCTAGTGGTGCTATACTATTTCATATACTTCCTTCACAAATTAATGCAATTTAAAAATCTAAACAGAGTGCACATCAATGTATACCATCAACATAAACCATCTTAAGTGTACTTCAATCAACGATTGTGCACATTTTATGCTTATTTGAACATCTTATACATCAAGCAATGAAATTGTGTATATACGTTCATTTTATTTTTTCATTTTTTCAATCCAACATTCCATGTGGTGTTTACATGTCCCAATGCATTTCGGGAAACCCTTCGTCAGGGGAACACTGAAAATAACAAAAATGATTTATAATCAAAACTTAACACAGAACAGTTTATGTCACTCTAAAGCTTTTCAGGGAGAGACCCGTAACCTACAGGCACCAATACCTGTGTAAATGGATTTTTCAAGCTTAACACCTGTGAGATTATGTGCATGATCACCTCTTTACACCTACCAAAAAGACATATAACGATACCAGTGCGCAAAAGAAACCAAATTGACACTGAATATGATGCATAAAGTTTCTAAAGACTACCCCTTATAACCCAAGATGTTGATTAGATATCCAAAATACCTCAATCACTCACCTATCCAAGTACGAAGCCAAAGCCACAATACTAAAAAAATACACACAACCGCATTAAAATGCTATTTCTGTGAACAGGACTGAAACTCCTACAAATCATGAAACCAAATATTTAAAAAATGTACAAACTGAAAAGCCGATCTTATTGCACTGTATTTTTTCGTGTGTCTTAACTTCTTCCAACGAAGCTATAAAAAATATATAAAAGACCTAATTACGGTCCATATTCATGCCATATTTTTCTTACCAACCACCCTGCCGCAAAAGAGATTAACACCAATAATCATGCAGTTACCTCAAGTATGTCGGTTAAGACGACAACCTCGTAGAGATTTGATATGGCAACCCTCGCGTAGAACTGCAAAAAAATAAAAAATCAAGACTTGCTCACTACTACCACATTTTTCCCAAACCTAATATGCCGGTGCAACAACTATAAAACCTCCTACTTACTTTGACTGCCTTTCTTTTCTCCCGAAACAAAATCCTCTGCATGATCACTTTCACCCGCAATGCATTTAAATGCGGAAGCGGCGCGAGACTCCCGCGTAAATCAGTAATGAAGGTAAAAAACAGACTGCCCGGACACTCTTTCGAAAAAACGATGCAACAGGAATGTGCAACTGCACATAAACTGTAACAGATAAACATTATAAAAATTAAATTAGTCCAACAGCATCATAAAAACGGAAAAACTAAATATTAAAAAGTGTCGTTTGAAAAAAATGCGTGCCTGCCAATAGGCCACCCGAACCCAGTGCATATAAATTAACATTGTACACCAAAAACCAGATGAGCTAAATTTCTAGTGATACTACCGTAACCAAAGTGTCACGTATAAACCATGCCCGTTATACCTATATAGTAATATAACCAATCCATTAAACTATATTATGCAAGTATGTATGACTCACGTAACTAAATGTAACCATGAAAACAAAAATGTGTGATAAAATGCAAAATGTGATAAACTATAATCTACCATGCGATGTGTAGATAAAGGAGATTCAGCTCCCTGTGTTTTAATGTCAAAATCTACCATGTGATAAGCTTGAAATCATCCCAAATCCAATATAGTAATTCAAGTGCAACACACAATTGATCAATTTTAAGATATTAAGATATTAACAGATGCTGTACACATTGTTTACAGAAAACAAACCATTTCCAACTTGTCATTCAGACCATACGGTACAAGTGTGTTAAGAGTGCGTATCCAATAAGTTTCTCTTTGCGCTAAATGTTTATTACTATATAGGTCTAACGGTCATGGTTTATACGTGACACTTTGGTTACGGTAGTATCACTAGAAATTTAGCTCATCTGGTTTTTGGTGTACAATGTTAATTTATATGCACTGGGTTCGGGTGGCCTATTGGCAGGCACGCATTTTTTCAAACGACACTTTTTAATATTTAGTTTTTCCGTTTTTATGATGCTGTTGGACTAATTTAATTTTTATAATGTTTATCTGTTACAGTTTATGTGCAGTTGCACATTCCTGTTGCATCGTTTTTTCGAAAGAGTGTCCGGGCAGTCTGTTTTTTACCTTCATTACTGATTTACGCTGGAGTCTCGCGTCGCTTCCGCATTTAAATGCATTGCGGGTGAAAGTGATCATGCAGAGGATTTTGTTTCGGGAGAAAAGAAAGGCAGTCAAAGTAAGTAGGAGGTTTTATAGTTGTTGCACCGGCATATTAGGTTTGGGAAACATGTGGTAGTAGTGAGCAAGTCTTGATTTTTATTTTTTTGCAGCTCTACGCGAGGGTTGCCATATCAAATCTCTACGAGGTTGTCGTCTTAACCGACATACTTGAGGTAACTGCATGATTATTGGTGTTAATCTCTTTTGCGGCAGGGTGGTTGGTAAGAAAAATATGGCATGAATATGGACCGTAATTAGGTCTTTTATATATTTTTTATAGCTTCATTGGAAGAAGTTAAGACACACGAAAAATACAGTGCAATAAGATCGGCATTTCAGTTTGTAAGTTTTTAAATATTTGGTTTCATGATTTGTAGGAGTTTCAGTCCTGTTCACAGAAATAGCATTTTAATGCGGTTGTGTGTATTTTTAGTATTGTGGCTTTGGCTTCGTACTTGGATAGGTGAGTGATTGAGGTATTTTGGATATCTAATCAACATCTTGGGTTATAAGGGTAGTCTTTAGAAACTTTATGCATCATATTCAGTGTCAATTTGGTTTCTTTTGCGCACTGGTATCGTTATATGTCTTTTTGGTAGGTGTAAAGAGGTGATCATGCACATAATCTCACAGGTGATAAGCTTGAAAAATCCATTTACACAGGTATTGGTGCCTGTAGGTTACGGGTCTCTCCCTGAAAAGCTTTAGAGTGACATAAACTGTTCTGTGTTAAGTTTTGATTATAAATCATTTTTGTTATTTTCAGTGTTCCCCTGAAGAAGGGTTTCCCGAAATGCATTGGGACATGTAAACACCACATGGAATGTTGGATTGAAAAATGAAAAATAAAATGAACGTATATACACAATTTCATTGCTTGATGTATAAGATGTTCAAATAAGCTTAAAATGTGCACAATCGTTGATTGAAGTACACTTAAGATGGTTTATGTTGATGGTATACATTGATGTGCACTCTGTTTAGATTTTTAAATTGCATTAATTTGTGAAGGAAGTATATGAAATAGTATAGCACCACTAGATTGGGCTGGTGACAAGTGCACTCTTGTATTCATGTGACAGGTTCTGTCTCATGTTATTGTGATTTGTTATACCTGACAGAAGCTGGTCAGGGTAACGAGGTGGCACCGTTGAGCAAATGTTTAAAAGATTTAAATAAATGTTAAAGTTTTCAGACGAAAAAGTTTCTTAAAAAATAGGTGTGCAGGTTATAATCACTTTTGTTACAAGATGCCCTGATATCCAATTTTCCATGGCTGTCAGCAAACAAGAGATCAATTGTTTGGATAGTACGGTGAAACATGAAGATAACATCATATATACAACACTGTACACCAAGAAGACAGACAAAAACAGATTCCTTCACTACTCAAGCTTCCACCAAAGAAACTTGCGTGACAATTTACCATACAGCCAATTCCTGAGTATTAGAAGGAACTGCTCTAAAAGAGAGGACTTCTTCACCAGTGCACAGGACCTCATGAACAAACTACAACAATGCAATTACCCCAAAAAACTCCCCAAAAAGAGCCTTAAAACGAGCAAGGTATATGCCCTGAGAAACCCTGTTGGTACCAAAGGATCGCAACAATAACAACCCCTAGGTATGCGTGACAACATTCTCTGGTGCTACCACTGAGGTGAAAAAGTATATCCGCAAGAACTGGACAGTTGTCAGCGGAATTGAACAACTGAAAGATGTCCCTCTTTCTGCCTTAAAAAGGAACAAAAATCTTCTGGAGAACCTGGTGAGAGCAAGATTGAACCGGTGTCCTTGAGGACAATGTTTGACTTACCTCCCATAAAAGGACACCTCAAATGTGGCAACTGCACATATTGTGATAGCACTATCGAAGGGGAAGAATTTCTCCAGCAATTAACTAAAATCACGCACTCTGAATTTACGAACTGCAACACGACAAACATGGTATACTGTGTAGTATGCCCATGCAAGTTGGCATATGTGGGTAAAACAAAAAAAAATCACACAACATAGATCACGCATAAGATGCAAAGTACAAAATGCACCATTGGTACAACGTTACACCCAAATGAACCACAAAGTTTCCGAGATCAGATGGACAGTACTAACACATATGAAAGGCCAAAACATTGATTCCACTCTGACCAGGCTAGAGGCCATAATGATTCTTCGCCTCCGTACTATTACCCATGGGCTAAATAAAACAAATGAGATAGCCCACTATCTCCCGTAAACCTATGCAAAGATTAAATGGTATCTCGGTTACACACAAGGGCAACAGATAGGAGATTGCCCCCCTGAAAAACCTTCACAGACACATGTGACAAATCTGCACGATCACAATGATATATAAATGCAAGAACATCTTCTTAAGACAAATACTCTAGTGTCTCCTTAGAAGAGAGAGACCTCACTGCAAACATAGGAGTAATTGTTGGTGATCCTTTAAGGAAACTCTATGGTAGAATATATCACCATGAACAAGGGCAAGATAATCCACATGGTATTGCCCTGTTAGGGCCTCATTTATGAAAAGTGTTGCATCGCTGCGGTAAATCAGCGATGCAACACTTTTCAGTGCGCCCTCCTTGCGACACCATGGAAGCGCCATATTTACTGAACGGTGCTCCATGTTGCAAGGATTGGCAGATACATCAGGAATCCTGACGTATCTGTCAGCCTAAAAATGGCGCATTGCTGGAGTGTGTCTGTAAACAGTTGCAACTCCAGCAATGTGTCTTTTCACATGGGAAAAGCCCCATGTGAAAAGGCCTACGTCACCCCTTACGCCTCTTTCAATCAGGCGTAAGGATTTTACTCAGTGAGACCGTAGAAGTGTCGCAGTGAAATCCCATAGATTTCACTGCAACACTTTTACGAGCCTCTTCTGCGCCGGAACGCCCACCCTGCATACAATATAATGTAGCGCAGGGGTGCCTAGATGCGACATGTAAATATGGCAACGTTTGGCGCATTTTTTATGCCGCCGTAGCGTCACAAAAAGTGACGCAATGGCGGCGTAAGGGTCTCATAAATAAGGCCTTTAATTTTTTCAAACTGATAAGGGCTGGAAAAAGGCCTGCTGCGATGTTGTATGTTATTGTGTAATTGAATCTGGTTCACCATTTAAATTGATCAGCATGACCTGTGTATATAAATTTTCTTTTTTTTTTTAAATTGTACATACAGCTCAACCTGGGGGACACGAACACTTGAAACTAATATGCCTTTTGTCATAATTATTATACCGTGTTCTGATCTTTTCATTAATGTACATTATTCAACTTTTAACCAGTCATCTCAAATGTATCTAAGTATTACAGTCACGAAACAAACATTGCATGCCCCCTTGACAAGGTTACTACATAGGAACGGAAGCACTAGCCACTGCAGTGAACATTTCCAACAAAGTTGACACATCATGCTAAATCAAAAGACAACCTTGCAGCTTAGATGAGTGAACCCACAGGACAGCTCAGACAAATGATGGTTCAGTTACCATTATACAAGGCATGCTACGGTCACTTTAAATCCCAAGCAAACACACCCCCATGATCAACGTACCCACGCTGAATATCACTATGGCGACGTGAGTTTGGATGTAGCCTCACACCCGATTAGGAGGCGAGCGGATAGCAGGGATAAATCCATGTTACGCTTCCACATTCCTCATTTTCACTGCGGCCGTGGAGCCAAAGGAGAGGATAGACGATGGTGGTGTCTAGGCACCGTATACCACAGGTTCACCCGGCAGGGCATGAGCATGGCAACTCACACATGTAACTTCAAAGTCCACTAAAAGATGCATGCCCACAGTGCACTCTTCAACACCAACACAGGCAGAACACTTCGATGAACTGAAATCAACGCAGCCAAGGGGAGTAAATTTAATAGTGATCAGCCCCTCACATGCCACCCATGACACACAAGCTCACCTGCTGAGCCACAAGCTTTACATGAATCAAATATTTCTCCTTTCCGTTTAGCACAGGTGAACAGCACCTCCAAGGCATTTTTCGTTATCCATTTCTGGACCTAAGACTTCCTGACTACTCCAGGTATGTCCTCGCCCCACCATTCCAATAGGCACACATAAGGCACAAAAATCATACCAACAATGATAAGTATCCATAACCTTCCTCTTCCACCCCTAGGGTCCTAACGCCCAAATCTTCTCTATAACCACATGAGAAGGATCAACATAAGCTCGGGACCCACGAACCGCACAAACATGTAGTATTACCTCAAGTGCCCAGTACGTCCACGTGCATAAAATCTCCCCAGAGAATTCACATATACGGTTTCATCTCCCATGAGAACTGTTAGAATTGAATGCGTTATTGCTCGATCACTTATGCTTTACACTGTATTATGTTAGCATTCATGTAGCTACTTTGTATTAATCACTACTGCATATGTGTGTAACCAATCCCTGCAAATACTGTGTGAGTTAAAGTTAGCATCTGTGCCGCCATTTTCTGCCATGCAGCCGCCATTTTGCTCTATGATTGAAACTAAGCTTCTGTCTCATGTTGCTTGCCTCAGCAGAAAGCTGCTGGGATGCATTTGTATCTCCAAGGTTAGGCCTCACTGAAGTATGAGAAAGTCGCTCGTTAACGCATACCTTTCCCTTCTGATAGCGGTTGCTCCCACTATTCCAGCTGCAAGCACAGACTGAATGACCTTGCCTGAGAGATAGTGTGTGCCCGGTCTCAGACTCTTAGCTCATCTTTGTGTGCCCCTTTGTTCAAGCTGTCTCCCTGTGGAAAGTTACAGAGTGGGCGTGTCACTGCCCAGTTGTAGAAATGAATAACTGTTACCTTTATGCTGGGGAAAGTCAGTCCCCTCGGTAGCATCTAAGGAGGCTAGTCTGACTGGACTCCGCTGCAGCGCATTTACAATAAAATAACTTGGTTTGTATTCTCCACTGCGTCACCGACTCTTCATTTCTTGGAAGGCAAAGAGGAGGTCGCGAGTGACCCGGGTGACCTGATTCGGGTCACTTCCTTCAGTTGGCGCCCGAACAGGGACTCCACCAGGTGACCCATCCTCGCCCGTAACTGGGTGTGGAGGTCGGGGTTGCGTCCGGTCGGATGGGCAGATCGGGGATCCCCATACGACCGACCTTAGTTCTCGCAGCTGCCCCGCCTGTCTGATCGGGCGACGCCTCGCCCAGCGGTCATCCCAGCTGGGGTCCTGAAAATGCGAAACCCTTGGATTCGACCATTTGGTCCGAAGAGTCGGTGGTGGAGAATAACTTGGCTTGACCTGTGTGCAATTCAACATGAACTGGGGCGTCATTTACGCCCCCACCAATCGCACAGCTTGCGCCTATCTGGCAAAATTTTGTTCCACTTAATCCTGAAGTACTCCAAGTAATCCAATTTTTAACCGATCCATTTGTTTTTAATTCAACACTTTTCCATCGTCCACACACAGAGTGGTATGCCAATTTTCAAATTTCTTATATTCCAGCTGGGCCATCCGAACCTCATATATTCAAGAATACGATTGACGCAAATTCGTCGAAGACAGTGTTTTATTAAAAGCCCAATGCATTTCGGGCAACTGGTGCCCTTCATCAGGGGTCACTGTGAATGACATACAAATCAGTTTACAAATTAAAAACCATTATTGTTTACTATTTATATTGTGGTTCTGCATCATGTAATATAAACACTTCCAAAGATGTCATTTCATCAGGATGTAGCATAACAGTAAAACCTGCACATGTCATTATATTACCACGTTTCCCCTCGAACCAGCAAAATTAACGTGGACCCTTCATTAACCCATTCTATCGCGCTCTGTACCAAAAACCTTCCTTATCCAACTTCACATTCATTCAAACAATCATCCCCCCTTTTTTTTCTTTTTCT
This sequence comes from Calotriton arnoldi, assembly GCA_963921515.1. Classification (NCBI taxonomy): domain Eukaryota; kingdom Metazoa; phylum Chordata; class Amphibia; order Caudata; family Salamandridae; genus Calotriton; species Calotriton arnoldi. The sequence goes on along the minus strand of CAWUFW010006435.1, from coordinate 536,104 downwards.
CCCAATGCACTTGTATCTTGCGTTTACCACTATTTTCTCTCTGCCACCTACTCATTGACCTGTGTGCACCAGGTGAGTTTGTTTAGCCTTTTGGTAGGTATGGCGCCATCTTGAATAATTTTGAATATGGTCTGAGGATTCCTCGTTTGTTTGAGCTTGGTGGGTCTGCGGACCCTTGAGATACAGAGTGTTTGCGGACACTCTGCCAGGCCACCTGCTGAATTTGGTCTGCTCTTGAAAAGGCCTGGGGCTAGAGCCTGTCTCCTTGTTTTGGTACAGTCTTCAGACTGTCTTGTTTTGGTACAGTCTTCGGACTGTCTTGTTTTGGTACAGTCTTCGGACTGTCTTGTTTTGGTACAGTCTTTGGACTGTCTTGTTTTGGTACAGTCTCCGGACTGTCTTGGTTTTGGTGCAGTCTGAGGACTGACTCTTGGTTTTGGTGCAGTCTGAGGACTGTTTTTGGAACAAGCGCTTGAATTTGTTTGGGCTCTTTGTGGGCTTGGTGCCACTTTGAGTTGCATTTGGTTTGGTCTGAGGACCGTCTTGAAAAAAAAATAAAGCACTTGCAATTGCTTTGCCAGGCAAAAATAGTGAATTTGGCTCCTTTTTGAAAATGCCTGGAATGAGTTTCTTGTTGTCATTGTTGCTCTGCAGATGCTTGATTGGAAGAAGATCAGCCGGCGCCTCCAGGAGGCACTGTTAATATTGATGCGCGGGAAGAATGGTCTTGGCCCTATTATGTTTAGTACACTGTTGCACAAATATATGAGGGACAATGCCGAGTTGAAATGGCTGATGGGCTCTTTTGAGCAGGAAAGAAAAAAATAGTAATAATATATATATATATATATATGTCTGTTTTTACATAGTACGAATGGTTTGAGAAAGAAAGAAGGAATGTACAAAAAGGGAGAATGTAAAATAAGAAAGTTATAGCGCATGATTTAAAAAAAAAAAAAAAAAAGGGGTGCGCTGATGGCGCTCAGATTTTACCTCTAGTTTTAGGCATTGCCAAATGACAAAAGTTAAACTGCATTTTAAAAGTGGCATGCAGAAGTTCAGTGCATGAAAAATACAGAAAAAAAAAAATGAATGAATGAGCCCTGCTCAGATGCTGATGCTTTCAGTCTGGTGGGTAGTGTAAGGAATGCTCAGGTAATTAATTCATGACTGATTTGAGTGTGTTTAATTTAGATTTGACCTCACTATAGAATGTACATTTAATTTGGAAAAAGTGTTTTGAACATTCAAGGTAGTATATATTCGTGCTGAATAGAAAAGCATTTTAAGTGTAGAAGAAAAGCTGAAATACACAGCCCGTGATTCAGTTTGCTTTGGAAGGCTCACGGTTCGGCCTTGAGATAAAAATGGAATTTTCAAGGAGGGGGCTCATCGGGCGGTTTCTGTGGGAGACGCAGAGCAGCAGACAGAGAAGTGAGAAAAGAAGGAAATGAGCTGAGGGAAGGCAGATGGATTTAAAAAAAAAATCTATGATGGTACAGAGGGAGTTTGTTCAGAAAAGTTGTTTGCAGGGAATGAAAGTGAGTTACAATGTGTTGTTTCACAAGCAGAAATAAAAGGTACTCACGCAGTGCTGGAAAAAGTGTCCTTTTGCCATCTTTGTAACAGATTTGAGCATTGGAAGAAGAAATATGAAATTAAAAGAGACGTATTAAATGGAAATGCGCAAAAACAGAGAGAAATGCAGGTACAAAATCTGTCAGCTCAGCAAATGCAAATGTCAATTCAGAAACAGGTACCAATGACAGGAGTTTTTCAAATTCAGATGCTCCCTCAAAATATGGAAAATGCTAAAATTAATTTCAATAAGTTGTCCAGGGAAAATATGAATTCTTTTCAGGAAAAAAAATAAGGACACGTTTCAACAGGTTGCGGTATTTGAAGATGAGATTTTTGGCTCTAACATTTCTGGCATTACCAAGTCCATTGTGACAACGGTGGAAGGTCCAGATTTACCCCACTTAGGAAAGAATATCAAAGTTGTAGGAGTTCTAAAAAAGAGAAACTACAAAATAAGTTTTAGAGAAGGTTGCAGCAACAATAGGTTCATTTGAGAAAGGTTACGAATTTGTTGTTTGTGACTCAGGCCTGACAGGAAAAGATTCGTTTTGTGAATTAAACAGCACAGATTACTGTACACCAGATGATGTTAAATGTCAGATTCCTGATGAAGATGTACAGTTTAAAATGGCCCAACAAGAGACAGCTGTAGCATTGTTTTCAGAAATGACAGTTGAAAAATTTCCCTCTGATTTTATTGCTTTAAATATTCAGCTGTTCTTTCTATTTCTGTTATTTCTGCTCCTGCTATCTTGCTCAGGCCGCTTTGGCTATGGCACATCTTGCTTTTTCTTTGTCTTTGCCACCTGTGACCATTATGACTGTTAGTACCCCTGCAACACCTAGTGGGTTCGTGTGGTAGGTGTGTGGAATGTGGTAAGAATTATGAGCCTTTTGTGCAACAGCTTGTCCTTAGGAATATGATGATATTAACAGGGATATCTAGTTTATTAGGCCGCATTGTCATGTATTTGGGTTCTCTTATGCCGCCGAAAAAAAAAAAAAAAGGTATTGGGGTAAGTGAACGGCTTGTCGCCAAAGGAAAATGAGAGTGTGTCTGACGCTGTTTTATTTTAACCTGACTTGAAGGTGTTCCTATATTATAGTGGGCAGGATTTGTCTATTGAAAGGGGATTTGATTGTTTCCTCATAGATTAGTTCCTAATGCGCCTTCTGAAATAGCGACTTGGTTGTAGACATTTGAGAGTATTTGGTCTACATTGCCTCTTTCTATTATATATTTTGTTTTTAAAAAGAGGACCATATTATGAGTGTTTCAGTGGGTTTTTCGGATGTCTTAGCTGTAACCCACATTTTGCGTCCTCTTGCTTTGACTATTGGTCCTTTTTACCGTGGATTCTCCGCTAGTGTTAATATCTAATTGTGGTGAGAATGTGATGGGTTTGGCATCCTACTATTTTTGCTTTCCGGCAGGTGAATGTATGATGATGGGTCTTAATGTCAGTAGTGAATAGTATTTGCCCCCCCTGAGTTTTGCAGATGCGCCATTTACTTTATGAGTAACAGGCAATGCAGAGGTGGGATTGCTACAGATATCGCCGGTTTTGATCTAAGATATAGACAATGTTACTTTGCCTCGTATCCCTTACTGTCGGATACAATGGGCGGGGCAGCGAGCCTTGTTGTGTATGGTTTGGTTGAGAACGGCGTGATTGAGGATACGACTGTTAAAATTTAAAATAACGCCACTATTTTGATTGTTTTTACAATTTTGTGATGATTTGTGTGAAGTTAAAGGAAATGTGGTTCTCCAGCTTCTTGCTATGTTTCTGCTAATGGTTCCTACTGCTGCTCAATATTTTTCTGTCACTGATCTAAAATGCATTCTTTGGCAGTACTGTTTATTTAAAAAGAAATATATATATAATAGGTCTTTGTCCGGATCCACATTGGCTGGTAGGAGTCATAGGCTCTGCTGCGCTTTGTAGGACTCTGCAAGAAGACAGAGCATCTTTTTTTTAAAAAAGAGGGTAGTTACTTGCCCATCGTTTTAGCCACAGGGCAAAGATGTAAGGACAGTGCAGTTGAATAGTTATTGCGTTCAGCTTCGAATGGCAATGAAGAATGCTTTTCAAAAGGTAAGTATTGTCGACAGGAGGTCACCTACTCAGGTCACCTACTGTCGAAGGGAGGTAGGAGATTAGCTCCTTGGTGAACTAACACATTAAAGAAGTGCATGAGGTGCATGAGCTTTTATCCTGAATGCCTGAAGCAGTCTTTTGGGCAACTAACACCTAGGCAACTAACAAACTGCTCTTTCTTCGGCTCTTGTGCTTGGTACATAAATTGTTGCGTGCCGTTTTGTGTTGTAAGTACACGAGACAGCTTGTTGTGCGCTTTCTGTCTTTGACTCTACTGTAAGAGCCCTCCCGAGCTGTCTAGGGGCGGTCATGGCGGTGGCCGTCTCTATAAGGCAATCGATTGGACTCGTTTTTAGTCACTGATCTCACAGTTATGGTACACCATGCTGTGAACACACCCTTGAATAAAAAGAGACACAGCACCTTACCAGTGCACATCTAACTGGCTACAAATAAGCATTGTTCACTAAAATATCGTGATTAAACGATGTGCCACCTTGAAGTAAGCCATGTTACTGCCCCTCCCTTCTGCCAAATGATGGAATGGAAAAGGAAAAGGGAGATGAAAGTACCGGTAGACTGGACTGATGTTCCCTTATCTGATCCTCAAGGGGAACTATATGTCGATGGCTCTTGTTTAAATTCCCAGGTGGCACCACCACTATTGCTCATGTTACCGCAACACTACATACAGTCGCAGAGACATCCCGAGTCCCTTATCAGTTAGCCCGAGTAACTGGGTTGTGAATTGTAAGTAAGTGTAGTGCCCACCGGAAAGTAAATGATGATGTGGGAAGGAATAATGTGTTTGCAGATCAGACAGCTAAGGAAAATGATAAAAATGAAAAGAAAAGAATGTTTGTAGCAGGCCCTGCTGGGTGGGTACCGGAAATCACGATGTTTAAGTTGAAAGTACGGCACATTTGAAGGGACGAGGGATGGTGAATTAATAGGCCAGGGGAAAAAAAAGAATGTTGCCAGATGCATATGTATTTCCCGTGGTTATGATGAGACATTGCCCAGCCCGTGTACTGTATGGTGCGCATGACGCACAATTCTGCGTATGCCCCCGGTAATTTCGCACCACACATTTTTCCTTTTGCGGTTCTTCAGATGAATAATATAGGAATAGGCGGATAATAATTTGAAGGATGTCTTGATTGTTCTTTAAGAGTTTAGTAAATGGATTGACGCTTACTCCACTACTTATCTTTGCCAGTTAACTGAAAGTTTGCATTCTATCCACTAATAGGTCCGGGATGCCCTGCATTCACATCAGAGGGGCCCGGACGCGATGCCCAGCCTGGCTGCTTGTTATGGGCAATTCGACGTAAAGCTGCAGAGCAAAGAAGTGCTGGACGAGGCAGTACCACCGAAAAACAAAAGAAAGAGGAGCTATCCAGGGGCCCCAGCCTGTTGGTCCACCTGTGCTTGAGCCCCAGTCCGTTGAGCCCAGCCTGAGGGCTTGTCTGTTTTCGAGCCTCTGCCCCTTGGTCCCTTTGATCCTGACCCTTTTTTCCTTGACAACTCTGTGCCTGGAGCGGCTAGGTACAATTTGCGTTCCCAACGGAGGAACAGTGCACCAAAGGGACAGTCAGATTAGTAGGGATGGACTGGAGGGATAAAGAATAGGGAGTACCTTGCCTGTGGTACCAACGGTAGTTTAGGGAAAGGGAGATTGGTGCATTGTCCAAACTTTGAACAGGATAGGTTGGGGGGTACCTTCCTGGAAGAAGGGAGAGCGCCCTATCCTGACCGCCGTGGGATTCTTTTGAAAAAGAAAAGGGCTGTGATCGCACAGCTCCATCGAGAAGTGCTCAATAGCACCACCGTGGGAGGACAATAGGAGCCTACCGGCGAGGCTCTAAACGGACGCTGGGACTGTTGCCCATTCTCTTGGCTCTTTGCTGTTGGCCCCATTGCATCATATTCTTCCCCCTATTCACAGTAATGTATTCCTTTGGTCGCCCAATTGATGAGGAAGAATAGCCCTTTGCTCCTCCGCGACCCGAGCGGGGTTGGTCCACAGAGAGTAAAAGTTGCATCCATAGTTGTTATTGCGCTAATAATTGTGTTAGGGACATCCTACTTCCTGAATGAGAAGTATCTTGTGCACTCCCTGGTTGGTACAGCACCCGTTCCTTCTGTGAACATGTTTGTTACTTTGGCTCCTCACACAGGGGAGCACAGGAAGACATACACTGATAATACAAGTTTTCACATTGGGGTACCTTCAATTCTGTTCTCCTGTTCCAGATATGACATTTATTGATTTCCGATCTGCAAATGGATGTGTACATTGGGCAGATGTCTGTAATGGTGGTTAATATGGCAGTTCGTTTTGTATCCAGGGGGCGAGGGAGACTAAGGTGGGTAAGAGCACATGTGACTTCACTTATAGATTGCTTGACAACAAGTCTGCCTTGGATCTTACTTCATAATGTTTACTTTACTCATGGATCGCACACTCATGTTTTGCCTATGAGGGAATGGTCTGACAGATGTTGCCTCTCTTTTCTTTTTTCCCCAATACTTGTTGCCTTGTCTATGTACCATACATTCTATCAGCTACAACGTGAAAGTATGTTTCTGCCCTGAGCCAAAAGGGTTGCTGACACGAAGAATATGTCCCTGTATGCACTGTCTCCCAGCCTGTTGTGCCTGCTGTGTATCAATGCTGACACCACGCGTGTTTAGCCTCATAAAGTATTTAGTTCTGACAGATAGTCCATAAGTTAGCAACAGTAGCCTGTGGCTGAACAGTTTTTTCCTATCTTTAGAATTGTAAAGACCCTTACCTGATAGCAAGAATAAATAATTAGCTAATGAATGCTAAAAGGAGGGTCTATTAGAATTGAATGTGTTATTGCTCCATCACTTATGCTTTACACTGTATTATGTTAGCATTCATGTAGCTACTTTGTATTAATCACTACTGCATATGTATGTAACCAATCCCTGCAAATACAGTGTGCGTTAAAGTTAGCATCTGTGCCACCATTTTCTGCCATGCAGCCACCATTTTGCTCTATGATTGAAACTAAGCTTCTGTCTCATGTTGCTTGCCTCAGCAGAAAGCTGCTGGGATGCATTTGTATCTCCAAGGTTAGGCCTCACTGAAGTATGAGAAAGTCGCTCGTTAACACATACCCTTCTGATAGAGGTTGCTCCCACTATTCCAGCTGCAAGCACAGACTGAATGACCTTGCCAGAGAGATAGTGTGTGCCTGGTCTCAGACTCTTAGCTCATCTTTGAGTGCCCCTTTGTTCAAGCTGTCTCCCTGTGGAAAGTTACAGAGTGGGTGTGTCACTGCCCAGTTGTAGAAATGTATAACTGTTACCTTTATGCTGGTGCAACAGCCCCCTCGTCCCCTCGGTAGCATCTAAGAAGGCTAGTCTGACTGGACTCCGCTGCAGCGAATTTACAATAAAATAACTTGGTTTGTATTCTCCACTGCATCACCGACTCTTCATTTCTTGGAAGGCAAAGAGGAGGTCGCAAGGGACCCGGGTGACCCGATTCGGGTCACTTCCTTCAGTACACAAGGGATTAAAATACAAATTTGTTTTTTTATGTTTCCAATACAATGTCCTACCAAAATTCCCCCAGCCCTGAAGAAGACCTTCGCCAATAAAAGATATAAGGCCCTTCACGAAGGTCAAAACACATCAGCGTACAAAATGGAGTGGCCAAGAGCTATCGGCAATCACCAAAAAATCAATTACCTTACCACAAACAGTGATGTGAATAATTACTTCACTGGGAAATAGCTAAAGATCTCTGACCACCAAAGGAAAGGGCCAAGCAGTACCATTTGGACTACACAACAGAGGGTAAGAATATGTACCCCTCATTCACCAATAGCACAGGACACCATCTGTGATCTTTTCACGTATTTTTGATGTAATTGCATACACTACATGTTCAACACTATTTAAGGAGAACGCAAGGTCATTAATTTCTGTTCTTTGAAGTGATCAATAATAATATATGTACATGTCTATGTGATTGATGAAGTTTTGTGTATATATTTGTCTCATTAATTATATGTAACTGACCCTTTGTCCACTAATGAAGAAGAATAACATTAGACTATACACATTATCCCTTGTTTGCTCTTATTTTTGGGGACCACAGTGCCATACATCAATTTTACACATGGCAAAATAAGCGTTCAGTATTTAAGATCCACAAAATCCACCAGCAGTCATAGTTTGATGATCCGAGAAACAATGACAACACGTTTTCTCTGTTGAGAATAAAATTCCCTTGGATTGATGGTATAGAGGGTACACTGAGACACAGAGTATGTATTGATCCCATCCCCCTAGGCCCCAAACTGGATCTCTCTCCGCTAAGATAGACTTCTAATGTCTTAGGCACCCTGTAATTCTAATGGCGTTGGACCACACTGGTGCTACTCGCACTGTTTACTTTATTTTTCATATTTATTAACAGTATTTCTATAGTGCATACCTGTCCGTGTTGCAGCAGAGTGTTTCATAAAAAACACGAACTACAACAATCGTGGTAGACACAACAATGGTAAACTTTTCAGGCAGCAGGTGAACATCAGGTGACATATTCACTACATAGATAAAGTGTGGCTTTTCAGTTGGATTTAGTGTGGGTTAAGCCTGGGTTCATTAGGAAGGAGATGCTAAATTCTTTGGACTGGTCCAGATAACGCTTGATTCAGAGATCTTGACTTTCTAGATTTCAAAATATCAAGAGAGAGGAGTGCTTATATATTTGTGGCTGGAGCACTCATTCCGTTATTGGGATGCTGGTGACCTGACCGATTGTATGTGAAAATTTTGATTAAAAAACATTGTGCTACCATAATATCATGGGCCAACTATGGAGGACCAAAATACAGAGGAGTAAAAAGTATATAAGTATGTAGAGATTTACTCTTAATAAGTACACATCTACATTCCTTGAATATATATAATATTGTCATGCTAAACATATGTGAGGTTAAGTAAAGTAAACCTAAACTTACCTATATATTCTTATCTTTTCAATAGTTTAGCCCTCAAAATATTTCATATGATATTATGGTAGCACGATTATGTTTTTAATCTATATTTAGGTGGCATACCGATCTGTCCAGTGCAGACCCTCTCTCCATATACTGTACACGCTAGTTACCTAACTTTTTCCAGCTTACTCCTGGAACACCCTTGAGAAAGGGCATTTAATGAGTAGCTCACACTGCTGCCGAATAATTTGCTAGTGGACATGCAATATGTGCTCCTGACTTTGTAGCACACACCCCTCTTTGCTGGCAAGGAGTAGAGGAAAGATCTCAGAAACAAAGTCATGGTAGAGAGACCGGTGTTTTTGCCCTCTCTTTGTGTAGTTTGGCAGGCCGTGTCCTGGGCAGCTGTGTGGATCCCATACTGATAAACCAACTGCCACTATTATATAAGTGAGCACCGTCTTCAGACCGAGTGCAGAGACTGAGGCTATCCTGGTGAGAGATGGACAAGATGCTGCTCTGGGCTGGTGAGTATCAGCAAATGCTGAGCATTCTGCTGTCCACTACGTTGATCCATGAAGGTAACAACTAATTCATCTTAGTCCCTAAAAGTCTAGATTTCCAGTCGCTAAAATATTGATTGATTTCAGTAGGAAATGTGGAGTCATGAAATTCATTTTTCATTGTTGCAACTTGAAGGCTGGTCTTCTTAGCTGTGGGATCTCAATTCAACAAAAAGTATAGAATATTGGATCTAATTTCCAAGCATTTCATTGCTGTCCTTCTTTTGTCTGCTTTAGCCTATGGTTTCTGTGCAGCCCCAGCCCACCACTTTCAGAGAATCTAGTATCTACCATGCCCCACTTGCAACCAGGCTACAGGCGAAGGGATATCAAGATAGTAACACTGGACTTTAGGGAAAGCGCCACAGTAGGTGAGTGTAACAAGAACTGTGGAAGGTGAGCTGCCAGTAAAAGGACCATGGATGAAAGGCATTAGTCCTGCTATAGGCCAACAGAAATTTACACTGCTGTGGAACATTTATGTTATGTTATGTTACTCGAAATTTGTAGAGCGCACGGCTACTCAATTGAGTGTCCCGGTGCTTAAACGACCTAAGCGTGTCCGACTGTAGGCTCTTAATTCACTAAATAGTGAGCCATTGCTGGAATAGCCATGTTTTCAGTGACTTCCTAAAGATGAGGAGGTCCTGAGACTATTCCAAAGTTGCGCTGCTTGCACCTGGAAGGAGCGGCCGCCAATTCGTACACGAAGAAATTTGGGGGTGCGCGCTAGATGGAGCGCAGCCGATCTCAGAGCACAACGCGGGTGATAGAATTGAACTCTTTTCCTGAGATACGGGGGCCCCAGTTCCGTGGAGTGATTTATAGGCTAAAACCATCGCTTTAAAAATTATCCTCTTACGGATCGGGAGTCAGTGCAAGGCTTTAAGATGGGGGGACATCCGTGTTCTGGGGCCAAGCATAAGTATTGCCCTGGCCGCTGTGTTCTGGACGACCTGTAGGCGTGTCAGCAGGTATTCTGGGATTCCCAAATAAAGGACATTGACGTAGTCCAGCCTAGATGTAATTAACGCCTGGACCACAATTTTTCTGTGTGCTACTGAGAAAAGGGATAAGAACTGCTTGAGCATCTTGAGCACTCCAAAGCAGGAGCCTGCTACAGCTTGTATTTGGGAGTTCATGGATAAATTATCTTCCAACCTGACTCCTAGGTTTCTGACTGTCTTGACCGAGGAGGCAGGGGGAGACATGTCCTGGGGCCACCAATTATGCCACACATTGTCAGCGGGAAGACCAAAAAGAATAATCTCCGATTTGTCGGAGTTACACTTAAGTTGGTGCAATTGGAGCCAGGAGAAACCTCTGAAAGACAGGCATTGATCGCTTCTCCTTTAAAATCTGCCTCCTTATCACAGGTGAAGAGCAATTGTGTATCGTCAGCGTAGGATACAATTTTGGCTCCATGGGCTTCGGCCAAATACGCCAGGGGGGTCCATGGATGAAAGGCATTAGTCCTGCTATAGGCCAACAGAAATTTACACTGCTGTGGAACATTTACAATTGTGTTGGGTCACGGACACAGGTGTAATGCAGGTCCCAGCAGCCGCTGCACCGCAGGTGGTCCCCATCCTTCATTTAGCCTCCATTTAGCCTAACGTGTATGACTATCTCTAAGAAATGGGAGTCTTGGGCCCCTCATCACATTCTGAAGTTGGACCCCATCCTTTTGCATTTTACCACTGTTCTTGGATGTCTAAAATCATAGATGTGAGAATAAAGGAAACTAAGCAATGGTGAATTCATATGAATTCTTGACGGACCTATGAAGTTGAAAGATCAGCGGGCTTAAGCATTGTGACTCGCAGCAGGAAGAGCCCCAGTCACGTCAGCCTTTTAAAGTACTGGCCGGTCTGGGGTATTCCTGATACCCCTTTAGGCATGTCCACTTCTGTAAATATATTGTTGAATTCTGTACCGCAGACTACATCACTGACCCTCATTTTACATGATCATTCCCCAACTGAGTATGGCGCTGAGAGTGTATGTGTGTAGAGTATTTCTAATGCATTAAGATACTTCAAATAGAATACTTATATGCTGTACTAGAAAACATTGAATAGAATACTTTTGTGTTCAACTATGAAGGATCCAAAATCTGTCTGTTGTTGTCAGGGAGAGGTGCATGTGGTGCTATTTCAGATGTACTCTAATAAACTACCTGGAAAATCGCTGGTGTCCAGTTTTTGTCAGTGGCAACTGAAACTGTTTATCTGTCCCTAGACCGAGCTTCCTCAAATCAAGCAGAACTGTTGCAGTCCAAGTGCAAACTAAACTCCAGAACCAGTCCAACCTCCTCCAAAGCCACTGCAAGCCACCACACAAAGCTTCAGATAAAAATGCCTTGGGGTTGCCCCTAGATCAGCTTTGACACAGGATGGTGAGGGCATCTAGTGATCAGCATCATCCAGGACACCAGTCCTAATCTCCTGCTACCTGTCGTAGGCAAACTTGCATTGGTGGGAACCGCCACGCACACTGTCTTGACTATACAGCCCCTTTTACCCAGTCTGTTGATAGTGATCATCCCCAGAATGCGAACACTTTACTCATTCCCTGTGGATGCCTGCAAACCATAATCCTCGCCTCCCCAAAAAATCTCTACACAAAAAAACACCGCAATCGCTAGAAAATTAGGTATTACATCCAAGGGAGCGTAATCCTCTCTACCAATCAAATCTCCTTCAGGCCCACAGAATAGACTCCAAGTCTGAAGGTAAATGGTGCTTCACACCTTGGTACCCAGGCTTAGCAAAACTCTCCCAGCCAGCACTGTCATGGGGGTGAACCGCATGTCTTTTGGGAATACCTGAAAGCGTACCACTTCCAAACGTTGTACCGTCACCACTTCTGCCAGGAAGTGACAAGAGGGAGTCAGTTCATCTGGTTGTGCCCACATACTCAGATCATGTGTACAGTCACACCCACATCTCCAACAATGTTTTAATATTAAACCTCTTTCCCTGCAATGAGACAGATATCTCAGGGGCTACCGTTCTCTCTCTAGTACAAACATAGCCCACAATCAGGATCTCTCTGGCACCAGAGTTGCAGAGCAGCTTGTAGCGTCCTCATGGCCTACAATGCACCAGTGTCCGGCCAAGGAATGTTGAGGCACAGCAGCGTTCCCAACACAATGTTGCCCAATTATCAACCTTTTAGCATTCTGACGGGTTTAAAGGAAACCTAATTCCTATCCTCTTATCCTTCGAGGGGCTTGAAATGAAACGTAATATTCCTTTATCCTGTCAACAGACCTCAAATGTCCATGATTGTCAAGTTGCCAACCATTTGGGATCAGCATAAGAGCCATTTGTCAGTCTCCCATACTCAAGGAGACAGTTCATCCTACAATGTCTAATGTGTCTTATCTTCAGCGGAATTTAACATAAATTAAATTGGCTTATTTTATCTCACGCTGTTGAGAACTGTTTGTGATCCGGTAAGGAGCAAGAAAGCGGTATTAAAATACTGCTAAAACATGCAATATGCCTAATGGATGTAGACAGATGTGCAGGGTTGACAACAGCACTTTGATTTTATCTGATCTCTTTCTTTTTGCAGGTCTGGCCTTATTGCTGCAGGTGCAGCTGGGTGAGATATATTTTATCTTTCCAACCTCACTATACGGCATGCCTGCTCGTGTTTGTGTGTGTTGCGAAAGTACTAATATCTGTGCGTCTTTATGTGCATTGGAGGGTGGACGTCCTAGCATCTGTGGTAGGGGCTGTGCACAGAGATGGTGGGTGAGTGTGTGACTCAGTAGGTTGTGCACAGAGATGGTGGGTAAGAGTGTGACTGAGTAGGTTGTGCACAGAGATGGTGGGTGAGTGTGTGACTGAGTAGGTTATGCACAGAGATGGTGGGTGATTGGGTGACTGAGTAGTTTCCATTTGACGTATTTCCTCACTATTGTCCAGTCTGAGGGATGCAGACTGACGACCTATGAAATGGTTGTTAGACTGGATTGTATCTTTTAAAAAATGTGGTAGCATTCCCTTCTTTTGGATTGGTCTTCTATGTACGTTTGGGGGGTAGAACCCCACACCCATAGGAACAAGTTTCATTATCAGTAATGATCACATTTGCTTCTCCTGTCCAGTCCATCCAGTGGAAGAGTCCACATTCTCCCCTTTTAGTAATATGCAGCCTCACTTTGCCCTTCATTTGTGTGTTTTTTCACACTTCCTTGGCTTCTTTCTACCTTTTCTGTTAACCTACACCTATAAAAACAAGCGGGATGGCTCTTTAATGAGGAAGCACTGTCACTTAGGAAATAGCCAGACTTATTGACTTTGCCAATGATTGTTTATTACATCTGGCTCATAGACGCTGCGTAAGGGATATTATATCCACCTTTGGTCACCAGAAAGAGAAGAGGAGAGACAGCAAGGGAGTGGTTATAACACAGAGAAGAAAAGCGAACGTATGCTTCTGCCAGTGTGACCAATACATTGTATCATCTGAGGAGGTCTATAAGAGTGGCTAACTCAGGTAGCTTAGAAGCACCCTCAGGCATCTGTGACAACATTGTAAGAACTTTGCAATAGTCTACTAACATCTGCTAAAATAAAGTTTTCGAATCGCAACCAGCATGTCTTCATCACAAACAGCACTTCTCAGTGAACGGAATTCTGGGACCACGTCCTCAGCTTTAGCATATTAACACCAGGCCAGGCATCGCTACTGATTTAGTGATGTGCGGGAAGGGTCGACCTTGGAATATGTAGTGATGCCTGGTCTGATTTTAATGTGGTGGTGATTGAGAAGTGTTGGAAAATATAAACTCCAGAAAGGTTACAGTAGAGTCGCCAACAACACTGATAGGATTTGTGCTCCAAAAATTGCTGAAAGCCCTTACTGCTCTTAATAAGAAACTCTGCAGGTGAAAATGAGTGTCCCCTCATTTACTTATGTGTAAACTTACAACTGCACCTAGAAGAATCTTCAAAATGTTTTTCTATTCACCGTTTCCGAATATAAATTTGCTAGTAGCGCCAGATAAAACGGGAGGGTGGGACTACCAAAACAGGATTACAGTTGTAGAGTTACTTCTATCAACTTTTCAGATGAAAGTGGAGATCTCTGCCACCGGGTGGGTAGATCTCCCTATGGTAGGTAAAGTATAGGGAAAAATAATAAAATGTAATAATTATGATGCAAAATATTAAACATATTTTAATGTAAATCAAAATGTAACCTGCAGCTGAAAAGAAAAAATGTTACAGCACAATAATGCATCAAATAAAATGTTCAATAAATAATTAAATGAATAAAATGAGTAAAATATTAATTACATTTACAATTCTTATTTAATATAATTTTAAAAAACCCACCCTCACTATAATTCTTACATTTCTCATATTAATGATTATTCAGTAAAAGTTATTAAAACGTATTTATTTAATTGATTTTAATTCTGTTTTTTTTCTTAAAGGATTAAAAGCTATTTCATTATATTTCAACACAAATTAAAAATGTAAATATTTGTAACACTTAAATATATATATGCATACTCGTGCCCCCGTCATGCACAGTTTTCTCATCAATAATTTCACTGCAAATGTTACAGTGATATTATCAATGATGTTATAGAATATGATGTGGGAAAGTGCCTCTTTTGACATGGTTAGCCCCCACTTTTTGCCTGATGTCTGATGTGATTTCGAACTGTAAGTGCACTGGGTCCCTGCTAACCAGGTCCCCAGTGCCAGATCTCTTTCCCAAAACCTGTACCAAATTGGTACAACTTCAGTTACCCCTGTAAGCCCCTTGTAAATGGTACTCCTGGTACCTAGGGCAAAGGTACTGAAGAGGGTCCCATGAGGCAGCAGCACTGGTTGTGCTGCTGCCACCCTAGGGACCCCTCACCAAGGCTATGCTCTCTGCCATTGCAGGCTGCATGTCTTGGTGTAGAGAAATCCGAAGAGTCAACAGGGCACCCAGCCATGTGTGCCATGCCGCCCATACACTGCATAATGTATAGGTAAGTTGCCCCTACTGCAGGCCTTTAGCACTAAGGCAGAGTGCACTATATCCTATGTGTGGGCATATCATCTTGAGCAGATATGCCCCTACAATGTCCAGTCTATAATGAGATATTCTAAGTGCACAGGGAAGCCATGACGAGTACATGGACTGGATATTTGTCAACATGAGTTTCATTGCTCCATGATGGCTTCACTAATTCCTAAGGTATTTTGTACCAAACATCTTGTCTTAATAAATCCTCACTGATGCCAGTAGTGAATTTATTATTAAATTCACACAGGAGACCCTTTTAGATGGTGGCATGAAAACATACCAAGCACTGGTATGGTTCCTGACTTGCTTTCCCCAGCCTGCCACTACCAGACATGTTTTTGACCTCATGGGGTGAGAGCCAGTTCTCTCAGAGGACAGAGACAAAGCCTGCTCTGGGCGGAGGTGCTTGACATCTCCTCCAGGACAGGATGCCTTCCTGGGCGGGAAGCTTCAATGGTGATAACGCCTTTGAAATCCAACCCAGGAACCTCCAGATATTGGCGGAAGCCCCCTTTCCTGCTCCACTTTTGGCCTGAGGAAAGGCGGGAAAATTAGTTACATTTGGAGGAGGGTCCCCACTTAGCCTACACCACCCGTAGAGCAGGGCAGGCAATGTGAACTCCTTTCCTGAAGTTCCACTATCTTGGGATGGTGGGAAAACATCCTATCAGGGCTAGGGTAGTGCCTCGGGTAACTAGAGGGTGTAGACACCCTAAAGGTAGGTAGCATATTGGCTACTACCAGTCTCCCTTTGTAACAGCCTTAAATTCAGTATTTAGGTGGCACCCCAAGACTTGAACATCAAATTCGACAGACAAGAGAAGACCAGGACAAAGGAGACCCGCTGCACGAAATCTGAAGCCCTGCTGCAGAAGAAAAAAGGTGCTAAACCCTGCCTGCTGCTCCCAGGACTCGATAATCGCTGCTGCTGTGTCGTCCTGAAACCTGAGAGGACTCAAAGATCCCCAGAGCACTTCCAGTCTTCCAGAAATTGCATAGAAGCTCACTTGGAGTGAAGGTATCACTCCCCTGCCCACCGCAGGCACCGATCCAGTGAAGTCCAGTTTGTCGACTTGTTGCTCCGTGATGATCTCGATACAGCACCAAAGCAAGAGAAGGTACAACAGCTCTAGAGGGTCAGATTTGTCTTCCCACCAAGTTTGGAGACACCAGGATCTGCCGTAGTCTCGGCATATTAATACCTGCAGTACCAAACCCCCAATGACAAACACCAACAAGAAGAGTCCCCTCCAGACTCCCAAAACACCAGAAGCAAGCACCCATCAAGGGACATCGAGACACCTGAGACCCACTTCCTGAGTGGCCAAGCTGTCCTGAAATCACCTCTCCAAGTTGCCTGCTCCTGACCACAAGAACCTCAAGACGCACAACGCCTGGCTGACATGTTCGCTCTGCACCCGGCCCCACTGGCCCAAGCACCTACCAACCAGCTCTGCTCCCATGGTCCCCAGGCCCTTACGACCTCCCTCTCTCTAATGAGACCCACCGGACTTACCTGGAAGTCCCTCTGTGCATTGTATTTTTAAGTGGCCCCCATCGTCTTTGGACACCAGCTTCCAAGACCTCAGCACTCTACTCCGGGCTGATCCGGGACACTCCTGAACTTCTCCTCCTGGAACTTTGGAACTGGTCCCAACATTGACCTAAAACAAGAAGGTGAACTTCGTGAAAGCATTTTTCTGCCTTTTCCCTATTGTTTTCTATGGTGCATACTTGCGTATAGAAGTGATATATTTATTAGATCTGCAAAATCATATCTACAGAAGTGCTTACCTTAGAACTGTGTTCTTGGTCTTAAAAATTATATAAAAATCGATATTGTTTTTACAAATTGGTCTTGGATTTATTCTTGAGTGTGTGTGTCATTTATCGCCTTTGTGAGTTCAACAAATGCTTAGCATTACCCTCTGATAAGCCTAGCTGCTCATCCACATGACCACAAAAAGAAAGTTAGTATTATCTATTTATACCTCCGTATACCTATTGGGGATTCCCCGGACTAGCTACATAGTGTACTTCATTTTAGTACACTGTACAGAGAGCCAGTTTCCTTCAGATGACATGAGTGATCTCATGAGTGATCTCATATCTGGAGTAATTAGCAGTGCATGGTGAGGGTGCGAGTTAGAGTTACCTTAGGGCCCGAGTTATAGTTACTTGAGATAACTATAGCTGCTGAATTTCTATGGTTCTGTGTGTGTAAAATCTGAACCTAACTATAAGGTACATGTAACCTTTGTTTTTTTCAGTGAATTTCCAAGTTTTTTAAATTCTATTTCCTAACTTTAACATCCCTGTAACCTTTCTTTTTTGTGAATCTCACTGGTTCTTTTTAATATACCTTTTACTACAATTTGACACACAAATTCAATTTACTAATATATATTTTCCCAAGTTTATAAAAACATTTTATTCACACATTAATTCTTGTAATATATTTTAAAACTAAAAATGTAAAACTTAAGGTAAGGTAACTTAGGTATTTTCATTTATTTATTTATTTTGAAGTTTTTATATAGCGCGAACATGACCCTTGCTGGTATCAAAGTGCTTTACAAGGGAAGAAAGATGAACAAAAGAACACTGCATGTCATAATTATGTCCTGCTATACAAACATCAGTTATGACGATTAGATACATTGTTCATGTGAGTTTACTCATGAGGAGAGACTTTACTTCTTTCTTGAAAGAGGCAGTAGAGGGATTCAGTCTGGTTTCTGGGGGCAGTGCATTCCAGATCCTTGGAGCGATTCCAGAGAAGGCCCGGTTGTATGTTTTCTTTTTGGCAAATCGTTGTGGTTTCGAAGAAGATGGCTGGAACTTCTGGAGGATCTGTTACCACATGAGAGCTCCAGTTTCTGGGCCAGATAACTCGGGGTATTGTGCTGAAGGGCTTTGTGAGTCATGCAAGCGATTTTTAGTTGAAATCTTGCTTCGAATGGTAGCCAATTAAGAGCTCTAAAGTCGGGGGAAAAGTGGCAGTTTCTTTTAGAACCCATGATGAGCCTCGCCGCTGAATTGAGGGAGGCTCTTAGAGAGGCCGTTGTAGATCTGGGAAGTCCGCAGAGAGTTGCACTCCCGTAGTCTAGTCTGGGTATTACTAGTGTTTGTACTGCCAATTTGAAGTCATTTGCGGGAAGGAAGGGTTTTTAATTTTCTCATAATGTTCATCTGTATGTTTGCTCCTTTTGTTGCGGCACTGATATGTTTAGATTCCTGTCAAGTGTTAATCCCAGCAATTTCGCTGAGTCGATAATTTGAGGTTGGCAGTTGAGCGCTGTTAATTGTTTAAGCCATTCTTCCATAATGGTTGTTTGGTTGGGTGGAGCGATTAGGAGGAATTCACTCTTGAGGGTGTTTAGTTTCAGGTGGTTTTCAGCCAGCCAAATCTGTGTTTTTTGTTGAGTGAAATTGAGAGATCTGATATCCTCCAGAGAATTGACCTTTAGGTACAGTTGTGTATCATCTGCGTACATGTGATAGTGGATGTTGGAGGAGCTGAGAATTTCGGTGAGCGGTTCAATGAATAGGTTGAAAAGTGTAGGTGAGAGGGAGGAGCCCTGCGGGACTCCTAATGTGACTGGGATGGACATAATGATTAATTGACCTTGAATCTTTGGGGTCTATTTCGGAGGAAAGAGGTTAACCAATTTAGTACAGATCCTGATAAGCCCATTCTATATTTCAGGAGGTCCAGAAGATTGTCATGTTTGACGGTGTCAAATGCCGAAGATAGGTCGAGCAGGATTAGCAGACAGGCTTCGTTTTGGTGTACGATTTTTAGTGCATCATCCACTATGTGGGTCATAGCCAACTCAGTACTGTGCCCTGCGCGAAATCCGGATTGGTATTGGTTGAGCAGGTTGAATTGGTCGATGCGGTTGCCCAGCTGGATGTGTACACATTTTTCTAGGAGTTTAGCCAGAGTTGGGATGTTAGAGATCAGGCGGTAATTATTTAAGTCTGTGTGGTCTGCCGTTGGGCTTTTTTAGAATGGGGGGACACCTGCCCAGATTTAAGGTTTTCTGGTATAATGCCTTGAAGTAGAGAGATATTGATAATCTTGGTCCATAGTGGCAGTAGCAGAGGTATGAACTCTTTTAAGTAATTGGCGGGAAGTGGATCGATGAAGTGGTTGGAGGGGTTCAATGATGTGAGCGCTTTTAAGATGCGTCGTCACTAAATGTTTTGAAGGAGGACCATGCGGCGTTATTTTTTAGGGCAAACTTTGGTGTGCATATGTTAGGGGTTGCTAGAGAGGTTGATGTGTTGTCTTTGGGGGTGTCAGTATGAAGTACTAAGGCCTTATGTAAGTCCATCTTCATGTTTTCTGTCTTCTCAGTGAAGAAAGAGGCAAATTCTTCGCAGCTGGGTAGTGCGCTCGATCCAACTTGAGGGGGGTATGGTAAGCCATTTGATTGTGCTTTGACTAATTCGAATAGTTTTTTGGGTCGATTTTTGGCTTGGTCTAACTGATTCCTAAAAAAGTTTGCTTTTGACCTTCTGATATTTCTATAGTAGGAGTTTCTGGTAGCTCTTAGCAGCTTAAGGTGGTCAGGGGACGGGGATGATCTCCATCGACGTTCAATTAATCTTAAGGAGCGTCTGCCCTCATTGAGTCTGCCGTCGTACCATGGTTTGGAATCTTTTCTGGAGAGCCTCTTCAGTTGTAGCGGAGCAACTGTGTCTATTACTGTAGTCATGGAATTAAAGTCGTGGTTTGTCAGAGCTTGAACGTCAGATAGGCCTTCAGGGGGAAGCAAGAGGTTGACACTAGAGGGTGTAAGTAGATCCGTGTTGGCGTTTTTTAGGTTCCTTTTCCATATTTTAGGTTTTGTAGGTTGGGCTGAATATAATTTTACTGCTTCATTGATGAAGAATATGATGGAATGGAGGTCATACCAATCACAGGGGAGGATGGTATCGAGTTGAATGGAGTCAGCATTGGAAATGACCAGGTCTATGATTGAACCCTTGTCATGTGTGGGGCTGTTGCAGATTTGGGTATGGTCGAGGTCCGTGAGGAATGCTTTGAGGCTATTTACCGCAGAGTCGTTAGGGTCATTCCAATGAAGATTGAGATCTGTGAGGAATATTTGGGTACTTTGTTGTCCTGTATTTGTAGTTATGATATCCATGAATTGCTCGATGAAAGTGAGGTTGACACCTGGAGGGTGGTAGAATTTGTGCAACGAACAGACTGGTTTGCTGTTGCTTGTGATAGCAATACAAAGGTATTCACATGAGGATAATACCGGTGAATGTAGTCTTTCTATAAATGCAAAGCACCAAGTATTTCTTTTTTTAAATTCATTTTATGGATCTGCGGATTCATTGAGACTCCTTGGACAAATACGGGTTCTGCTGTTTATTTTGTTTATTTTGCACACATTCAATATTAAAATAACACCACATTTAATACAAACATATGCTATTGCAATTTCTATAAGTGTATCACTGCCTGTGCGTGGGTGTGTCAGTGGCTATATGGGTGTGTGAGTGGGTGTGCGGGTGTGTAAGTGGGTGTGGGAGTGGCTGTATAGGTGTGTGAGTGGCTGTGTGGTTGTGTGAGTGGTTTTGTGGGTCTGTGAGTGGGTGAATGAGTGGTGTATGGATGTGTGAGTGGTTGTGGAAGTGGGTGTGTGAGTGGTTGAGTGGGTGTGTAAGTGGATGTGTGAGTATATGAGTGGCTGTGTGGGTCTGTGAGTGGGTGTATGAGTGATTTTGTGGGTCTGTGAGTGGGTGTGTGAGCAGCTGTATGGGTGTGAGTGGTTTTGTGGGCCTGTGAATGAGTGTTTTTGTGAGTGGGTGTGTGAGTGATTGTGTGAGTGGTTGTATGGGTGTGTCAGTGGCTGTGGGAGTGCCTGTGTAAGTGGCTGTATGAGTGGTTTTGTGGGTCTGTGAGTGGGTGCATGAGTGGCTGTATGGGTGTGTGAGTGGTTGTGTGGGTGTGTAAGTAGGTGTGTGAGTGGGTATGTGAGTGTGTGCATGAGTGGCTGTGTGGGTCTGTGAGTGGGTGTGTGAGTGGTTTTGTGGCTATGTAAGCGGGTGTGTGAGTATCTGTATGGGTGTGTGAGTGGTTATATGGGTGTGTAAGTGGTTGTGGGGGTGTCAGTGATTGTGTGAGTGTATGAGTGGCTGTCTGGGTGTGTGAGTGGTTTTGTGGGTATGTGAGTGGATGTGTGAGTGGCTGTATGGGTATATGAGTGGGTGTGTAAGTTGTTTTGTGGGTCTGTGAGTTTGTATGGGCGTGTGTGTGAGTCGGTGTGAAAGTGGTTGTGTGGATGTGTGAGTGGTTGTGTGGATGTGTAAGTGGTTGTGTTTTGATATGTGAGTGCCTGAGTGGGTCTGTTAGTGGGTGTGTGAGTAGTTCTCTGGGTCTCTGAGTGGATCCACTGCATGGGTGTTTGAGTGGTTGTATGGATGTGTGACTGGGTGGGTGAGTGGTTGTTAAGGTGTATGAGAGAGTGTGTGAGTGGGTCTGTGAGTGGGCATATGTGCTTTTTAATTGGGGTCTGGATCTGTGGATCCACTGTAGATTCACACGGGGCCACACTGAGCGCCACGGTGGATCCATGGATCCACTCACAATCAAAAACATTTATTCCACATGAGGGGTCCCGCACAGACCACTCCATCAGTCCCATGGAGTTATGATACCTCTATCCTGATCCCTTATATCCACTTTCTACTATTTGTTTTACCCCCCAGGATCCGTGTCTTGATTGACAAAATGGTGGCCACAACTTTTCTCTCACGTTGCGTCCAGCCAATCATGGCATTGCTGTTGGCTCCCACGGTGGATCTGCGTCTCTAGATATACATACATTTTTTCTTTAATAACTCCAAAACTACTTAACAGATGTACACCAAATTACAAAAAGCACTCTTTCTGGACCAAGATCTAGCTTTCTGCCAAATTTGGTGTAAATTGGTTCAGACTGTAGGCCTGTCTAAAATCCCTATGGGATATGGCATGGGGAAAATGCGTTTTGGGCACCTGACTTTTTCACGGCCCCTGCTGGACAAATGAAAACTTTCCAGACAGCAGCTGAAGTGAGTGGCAACCTAGTTTTGAAAATTTCGTGAAGATTCATCAAACGGCGCCAAAGTTTTTAGCAAAACAAAAAATGCTTACCTACTGGCACCATACATATTACATCACTTATACCATCTGAAATTATAGCATTTACAACAACACTCATGAATTCGCAAATCACTTTATTTGTTAGATCACAGTGTATGGCAGAGTGGCGATTTATAGTTAATGTAGTGGGGCTATCGAGTTCAATGGAGGTGCGTGAGTTAAAATAATAATTTGAATGGTGTTGCGTAAATTATAAATTTAAGGTATAAAAGTAAATGTACAATTTGTAATGTTTGTGCAGCTTACATTTGATTTGTATAGAAAGAATAAATAAAGTTTTATAAATAAATAAAAGGTATAACAATAACTTTAGAATTTCTGATATTTGTGTAGTTTAAGTTTTGTTTTTATAGAAGATTAAATAACGTTTTCCTAACTATAACAGAGGTTGTACCTTTGTTTTTTTCATTGAATTGTAATGGTTGTTTTTAAAATAAAAATGTGTTTCAAATTGTAGAGTCTAGTGTCATAGAGTCGAGTGTCGTTAAGTAGAGTGTCGTACAGTAGAGTGGAGGAGAGTGTTGTACATTGTAGTGTCGTAGCGTGTAGGGTCGTAGAGAGGAGTGGAGTGACCTACAGTGGAGTAAAGTGTGAGAGAATATAGTGGTATGTTATACAGTAGAGTGGCAGATTGCAGCAGAGTGGAGAGGCCTATCACCGAGTCGAATAAACTGTCACAATTTGGAGTGGCGTCTTGTACAGTATAGTAGAGTGGTGTGTCGTAAAGTGTTGTATAGTGGAGTAATGTGTTGTATAGTGAAGTGCAGGGCCATATAGTGAAATAGAGGGTTGCACAGTGTAGTACAAGGGCATAAAGTGGATCACAATGTGGTATAGGGGCAGAGAGTTTTGTAGAGTTTTGTAGAGTTTTGTAGAGTGGAGTTGCTTAGATTTGATTAGAGCATGGTAGAGCAGAGAGGTGTAAAGTAGAGTGTCAAACAGTGGCAGAGAGGGAGGTAAAATGTTGTGAATTGGAGAACAGTGGAGTGGTGTAGCTTAGAGTGGAGTAGCATGTTGTATTGTAGAGTAAAGTGGCGTGGAGTAGAGTAGAGCGGATTGGCGCAGCATACAGTGGAGTAAAGTGTTTTACAGAGGAGTGCTATGTTGTGCAGTGGAGTGGACTGGCATGTTGTAGAGTGTAATAAAGTGAAATAGAGTGGAGTGTCACAGAGTTGATTATAGTATTGTTCAGTTGAGTTTTGTGGAGTAGTGTGCAGTACAGTATGGTAGAGTGGAGTGACATAGACTGTTGTAGAGTTGAGTGGCATACAGTAGCATACAGTATAGTGCCATACAGTGCAATAGTGGAGTACGGTGGAGTAGTGTCTCATAGAGATGAGTATAGTACAATGGGCTGGAGTGGCATAGTGAGTTGTGTACAGTGTTGTAGACCTGAGTAAAGTGCCGTAGTGTGGTACAGAGTAAAGTAGAGTGGTATAGGCTTGCATTAAGAGGAGTACAATTTTGTACGGTGAGTGCTGTAGAATGCAGTGTAGTGTGGTAGAGGGGAGGGACGTAGACTGTCGTTGAGTGGAGTATAGTGAGGTTGAGAGGAGTACAGTGGAGTGGCATGAAGTGGAGTTTGGTACAATGGAGTGGCGAATATTGGAATAGCATAGAGTGGAGTGGCGTAGACTTGAGTACTGTAGAGTGTAGTGTTGTACAGTGGAATAGCATACAGTAGAGTGGCGTAGATTGGAGTGGCATAGAGTATAGTGGCATAGAGTGGAGTGCAGTACGATAGAGTGGCACACAGTGGAGTAGTGTAGTGTGGAATAGCATAGAGTAGAGTGTTGTAGAGTGGAGTGGGGTTAAGTGGAGTGGAGTGGGGTAGAGTCTAGTGGTTTACAGTGTAATAGCGTAGAGTGGAGTGTCATAGAGTGGAATAGCATAGAGTATAGAGTGGAGTGCCGTACGATAGAGTGGCACACATTGGAGTAGTGTAGAGCGGAATAGCATTGAGTGCAGTGGCATACAGTGAAGTGACATAGAGTGGAGTTGTATATAGTGGAATAACTTAGAGTGGAGTAGCGTAGAGTGGAGTGCCACAGATCAGAGTGGCGTAGAGTGGAGTGATGTAGATTGGAGTGGCTTGGAGTGGAGTGGTACACAGTGGAATAGCGTACAGTTGAGTGGCATAGACTGGACAGGCATAGAGTGGTGTGCTATAGAGTGGAATAAAGTAGAGTGTTGTGGCGTAGAGTGCAGTTGTGTACAGTAGAATAGCGTAGAGTGGCTTAGAATGAAGGGACGTACAGCCGAGTGGCATAGATTGGAGTGTCATAGAATGGAGTGAGGTAGAGTGTGATAGCGTACTGTGGAGCTGTGTAGAGTGGATTAACGTATAGTGGAGTGATATAGAGTGGCGTGGCATGTAGTAGCATAGAGTGAAGTGGCATACAGTGGAATAGCATACAGTGGAGTAGCGTACAGTGGAGTGGCATACAGTGGAGTGTTATAGACTGGAGTGGCACAGAGTGGGCATTGAGTAGAGTGGATTAGAATAGAGTGGAGAAGGGTTGAGTGGAGTGGGGTAGAGTGTAGTGGCATATTGTGTAAGTGTACAGTTTAGTGGCGTAGAATGGAGTGCATAGAGTGTACTGGTGTACAGTAGAATAGCATAAAGTGGAGTGGTGTGGAGTAGAGTTGCGTTAAGTGGAATAGCATAGTGTAGCGTGGAGTGGTGTGATGTACAATGGAGTGGTGCAGACATAGAGGGAATAACGTAGAGTGCAGTGGCGTAGTGTGGAGTTGCGTACAGTAAAATAGCAAAGAGTGGATTAGTATACAGTGGAGTGGCATATAATGGAGTGGAATAGAGTAGAGTGGAGTGACGTAGACTGGAGTTGAGTACAGTGGAATAGCGTAGCTTGATGTAGAGTGTAGTGACATACAATGGAGTAGCATAGATTAGAGCGGTATACAGTGAAGTGGTGTACAGGAAAATGGCATAGACTGGAGTGATGTAGAGTGGAGTGGCGTATAGTGGGGTGGCTTAGAGTGGAACAGCGTACAGTAGAGTAGCATAGAATGGAGTGGCGTGGAGTGAGGTACAGTGTGGTGGCGTATAGTGGAATGGCTTAGACTGGAGCGGAATAGAGTGGAGTGGCATAGAGTGGAATAGCCTACAGTAGAGTGGCGTAGAGTGGAGTGACGTAGAGTGGTGTGGCATTGAGTGGAGTGAGGTACAGTGTAGTGGCGTATAGTAAGGGTGGCTTAGACTGGAGCGGCATAGAGTGGCACTTCACTCTATGCCGCTAATGGAGTGTGGTTGAGTGGAATTAGCGTACAGTGGAGTGGGGTAGAGTGAAGTGTGATAGAGTGAAGTAGTGTACAGTGGAATAGCATACAGTGGAGTGGTGTAGAGTGGAACAGCATATACTGGAGTGGCATACAGTGGAGTTGTGTAGAGTGGAGTGGCGTAGAGTGAAGTGGTGGACAGTGTAGTGGTGTAGATTGGAGTGGCATAGAGTGGAGTGTTTGAGAGTGTAGTGGGGTAGATTCAAGTGGCTTACAGAGTAATAGTGTAGAGTGGAATAGCATAGAGTGTAGTGGCGTAGAGTGGAGTGCCGTACAATGGAGTGACATACAGTGGAGAAGCATAGAGTGGAGTGGTGTAGACTGGAATAGCGGTGAGTGTAGTGGCGTACAGTGAAGTGACATAGAGTGGATTTGTATATACTGGAATAGCGTAGAGTGGAGTGGTGTAGAGTGAAGTGACATATATTAGAGTGGCGTAGAGTAGAGTGGCATGGAGTGAAGTGGCATGAAGTGGAATAGCGTAAAGTTGAGTGGTGTAGACTAGAGTGGAGTGCCATAGAGTGGAGTGCAATAGAGTGGAATAGAGTAGAGTGGAGTGGATTAGAGTGGAGTTGTGTACCATAGAATAGCATAGAGTAGAGTGGCATAGAGTGGAGGTTCATACAGTGAAGTGGCGCAGACTTGAGTGTCATAGAGTGGAGTGGTGCAAAGTGTGATAGTGTACAGTAGAGCGGTGTAGAGTGGAGTGGCGTACATTGAAGTGGGGTAGAGTAGAGTGGCGTACAGTGGATTAGCGTAGAGTGGAGTGGTGTACAGTGGAGTGACATAAAGTGGAGAGGTGTGGACTGGCATAGAGTGGAGTTACATACGGTGAAATATCGTAGAGTAGAGTAGCATAGAGTGGAGTGGCGTACAGTGGAGTCGCGTAGACCAGAGTGACATAGGCTGGAGTGACGTAGAGTGGAATTGCGTAGAGTGGATTAGCATAGAGTGGAGTGGGGTAGAGTGGAGTGGCGTACAGTGTAGTGGCATAGAGTGGAGTGGCATGAAGTGGAATAGCGTAGAATTGAGTGGCGTAGAGTGGAGTGGTGTACATTGGAGAGGCATAGAGTGGAGTGGTGTAGAGTGGAGTGGCACACATTGTGATAGTGTACAGGGGAGTGGCGTACAGTAGAGTGGGGTAGAGTAGAGTGGCGTACAGTGGATTAGCGTAGAGTGGAGTGGTGTACACTGGAGTGACATAAAGTGGAGAGGTGTGGACTGGTGTAGAGTGGAGTTACATACAGTGAAATATTGTAGAGTGGATTAGCATAGAGTGGATTGGCATACAGTGAAGTTGCATAGACCGGAGTGACATGGACTGGAGTGACGTAGAGTGGAATTGCATAGAGCAGATTAGCATAGAGTGGAGTGGGGTAGAGTGGAGTGGCGAACAGTGTAATACCGTACAGTGTAGTGGCATAGAGTGGAGTGGCATGAATTGGAATAGCGTAGAGTGGAGTGGCTTAGAGTGTAGTGGTGTACATTGGAGTGGCGTAAAGTGGAGTGGTGTACAATGTAATAACGTACAGTGGAGTGTTGTAGAGTGGAGTCTTTTTTGTAAAGAATTAAATATGTAAAAAATTGAAAATACACTGTAGTACACCATATTTGTGAAATAAAGCATAAGCTACAGTGTATTTTGAATTGTTTTACATATATTTCTTTAAAAAAGGTTTTAAGTACACCAATGAAATGTTATCGGTCACAACTAGTCAAGCTGATTTGGAGAGCAATAATGATAATTCAGATGACATCAACACGATAAGATTCATAACTACATTTAGTGATCAAGAATCTCAAGTCAGAAAAATTATACTCAATAATTGGCACATAGTCAAAACTGACATGACTCTTTCGCATATATTGCCCGACTCTCCCTCCATTACATTTAGAAGGGCACCCTCAATGAGGGACACTCTAGTAAGAACTAGTCCTGAGGTCTCGACAACACCTACTACCTGGTTATCCAACAGAACAGGTTTTTATAAATGCAGTGTTTGTCGAGCCTGCAAATTTGGTGTAAACAAACAGAAATACACAGATGCATTTGATCCGATACCTGTTCAAAATAAAGGCATGTACGCATGCCGCACCGATCATGCGGTTTACGTATTAGAGTGTAGTTGTCATCTCAAATATGTGGGGAGCACGAAGTTGCAGGTATTTAACCGTATCCTGCAACATTTGCGTGCCATTGTCAATATGGACCACAATTACCCTGTTGCCCGACATTTTAACCTGGTACACAATAACAACTTGAAAGATTTAACGTATTTTGTTATTGATGCAGTCCCAAAGTTACCCAGAGGGGGAAACAGGGAAAGGAAGTTACGACAATTAGAGACACATTATATCCTGACACTTGACACTAAGATGCCAAATGGGTTAAATACGGGAGAAGATTTACACAATTTTTTATAAATGTGTTATGATTATGTTATTATTCAATACCCACCCAGGCACCATTATATGTATCTGGTGAATTGGCCATGGATTATGAAATGAACTGTACAGTGAAACATGAGTGTGTATATATGTGGTTTTTTATCCAGGCAGCTTTTGTTAATCCGGCTATGGGACCTTGTTATTTACCCCCGTTTTACCTTGTTTAGCCAACAATTTTGGTTTTAACTGGTTTTATGGGAATTCTATGACTCGGTTTTGGTCGGTTTTATTGAAGGCACAATTTTGGATATTTTTGCACATGTATATACACACATATATATTTATGTGTTTGTATGTATGGATGTATTTATGCTTACATTCACATCATTCATGTTTTATCAATCACTTACTATGCTGCTATTTTTTGGCACTGTATTTGCGCATTTGCACATTGTTTCCTTGTTGAAATTTAATCTTGCACTTCATATGCTGCTATCTCTTGGTACTGTAAATTGCGCATTTGCACATTGTTTCCTTATCTTGTACTGTATATTGGCACCAACCTGATTATTAATGTACTAATAACAATGCAGTCAGGCATGGTTTCCTATGTCACATGTTTCTTATATAATGTCGTCCTGGTCTAAGCGTCACTCTTACTGGATTTAGGTATACCTTGCATTTGTAGCGATTGATTTATAGCCTAGATATTTACATCTTTGAGTAATTAGTGGCTGCCTCAAACATGTACCTTGTAGCTATGATGTTTGAATAGCTACGGTTTTATGTGTCACGAACAGCACTTTATATTACAACAGCACTTGCACAGTAGTACCCTCACTCCTCATGACAGGCTTGCAATTTTAATAGAATCCTGTATTATCAGAGATTTTATGAATTTGGCCACTTGGCTTTATTTCAAAGAATTAAATTAAATTGCAGTAAAAATTTAAATACTATTTTAGATGTGGCCATTGCTTTAGACATTTTTTGTATTAACATGTACTTTTTCTAATGTTTATTTGGTGCTGTATAGTATGTTTACTATGTCTGTCACTATAGGAGGAGTGGTCAATTGTATAGCACATTATTTAAGACACAGTAATATCCTTGCACGTCATGTGATCAAGACCGGGGTGACCCGGTCGAAACGCGTCATGCAGTGGAAATCTCTATTTCAATAAAGCACTTTATCCACTAAACGCTGTTGTGGTCCGTACCTGATTTTCCGTCCGCAAGGAAAAGGAATTTGGCTCAGGATTTGCAAGCTATATATATATATATATATATATATATATATATATATATATATATATATATATATATATATATATATATATATATATATATATATATACCCATTGTGACTGCTAGTGGGATATATATATATATTTTTTTAAACCGGACACCAACACTGCGAAGTCAGTTCAACACGCGTATTTATTATATATATGTGTGTGTGTGTATATATATATTTATATATATACATATATATTACACACACACATATATATATATATATATATATATATACATATATATATATTTATATACATATATATGTATATCTACAAAAAGAAAAAAGAGAACTCTGGGTAGTTCCCAAGTTAAGGTGGAGAGCAGCTCCTTTATAGAGCACCCTGCAACACCAGCGACACTCTGAATTTGCTCACCTCAAATGGCTGCTTTTCTATCAAAGTTTTTTAAGCATAGGATTAGCACAGTGCCATCCACACTGAGATAGAAAGGGACAAAGTATTTTGCCATTTCTACAGCAAAGTCTTTAAGCCTAGGATTAGCACTGTGCCCTCCCATGCTGAACTGTAAAATGACAAAAGCCATTTACCACTCCAGGCACAGTATTACAGCTTTGGATTGGTAAAATACTATCCAAGCCAACCTGAAATGAGTAAAAGCAACCCCTGACAAATGTTTCACTGTCATTACAGCTCTTCAGAGAGGTTTAGCTTTGTCCAGACACAAGGGAGCACCCAGCATAAGTCAAAGCAATACCCTTGCAGGCTAAGAGTACCGAATAAATTATGGAAAAAAGAAGAGAACTCTGGGTAGTTCCCAAAATTAGGTGGAGAGCAGCTCCTGTATAGAGCACCCTGCAACACCAGCGACACTCTGAATTTGCTCACCTCAATATAAACATATATATACACAAACACACACGCACACACACACACACACACACACACATACACACATATATATATTACCCACTAGCGGTCATCAATGGGTAGTTATAGTTATGTCTGCTTTTCCATAGGAAGAGCAGTTTTGGTTTGCTAACAACTTTGGAGCTGTTTGACGAATCTTCACGAAACTTTAAAAAAAAAAACAGTTCATCCCTTCAGCTGCATTTGTCAAGTTGGGCCTGAGAAAAAAGGGCAGTCCCAAAAAAACATTTTCCCATGCATTTTCCATAGACTTTTTTAGGTGGCACTACAGCAAAAACTGCGGAACAGAATTACATGACATTTGGCAGGAAGGTAGATCTTGGGACAGAAAGTATGCTTTTTGTGATTTAGTGTAAATGCGTTATGTAGTTTTAGAGATATTAAGGATTATTAATATCTGTATATCTTGCTGGTTTGGTTCGAAAGACTCTCACGAGAGTCCCTCTAACCCAGTTTTAAAAAATGGAGTGTTCTGATTGGCCCAGGGGGATTTTTTTCCCTTGGGCCAATTCACTCCCAAGGTAGACATGCTCTAGAGGCATGTTTGCGCTCTGTTTAGCTGACTGCAACATGAAGAATATTGTTGCAGGCAGCATTACAGGACATGGGGACTTAGTACCTGTCCTGAAGTTAAATTTAAAAAAAAATAATGAGGCAGGGTAGGGATACCCTGTCCCCCTAGGCCATGTGTTGGGGTCCCTGAGGATGCCCCACCTCCCCCAGGGCCAAAATAAAACTTTTTTTTTAAAGCTGGGATCGGGGCATCCACAAAAAAAGAAATGGTTGCCAGGAGCCACCGTCACAACACTATGTACAGTTATAGAACGTTTCGAATGGGGCTCAAGTTATAACTGTAGAATTTCTAAGCTTTGTGCTGTTTAAGTTGGTTTTGTATAGAAAGAATAAATGTGTTCATAATGATAATTAAACCTTAACCTTTGTTTTTTTTCATTGAATTTCAATGATTGGTATATATTTTTTTTAATGTGTTTCAAATCGTACAGTGGAGTGTTGTTGATTGGAGTGCCTTTAAGAGGAGTGTCAGTCATTGCGTGGAGTGTCGTCGAGTGGAGTGTCATCAAGAAGTGTGTTGTAAAGTGGCATAGAGTGGATTAAAATCTTGTAGAGTGGAGTGTCAAAGAGTGTAGTAAATTGTCGTACAGTGGAGTGTTGTAAAGTAGAATGGAGGAGAGTGTCGTAGTGTAGTGTTGTACAGTAGAGTGCCGTAGAGTGGTGTGTCATAGAGTGAAGTGTCAGCAAATCGTAGAGTGCAGTAGGGTGGCGCAGAGTGGAGGGGCATACAGTGGAGCGTAGAGTGGAGCAGAGAGTTGTAGTGTGGAGTGGAGTGGCGTGTTGTAGAGTTCAGTGTATTGGCATAGAGTGGAGTGTTGTTCAGTACAGTAGATTAGAATGTCACACAGTGTTGATTCAGATAATGGAGTATTGTAGAGTGGCATGTCTTACAATGGAGTTTGGTAGAATGGAGTAGAGTGGCATAGAGTAGGGGGGCATACAGTCAAGTAGAGACTTCTAGAGTGGAGTGGCATACAGTGAAGTGGTGTTTCAAAGAGTACAGTCAAGTGTCATACAGTGCAGTGGAGTGTCGTAGAGTGGCATAGAGTGCAGGGGTATACAGTGGAGTAGAGTCTTCTAGAGTGGAGTGGTGTAGAAAGAAGTGGTGTGCCATAGAGTACAGTGGAGTATCATACAGTGGAGTAGAGTGATGTAGAGTGGAGTGTCATCGAGTAGAGTGTCACAGAGTAGAATGGAGGAGAGTGCCCTAGAGTGGAGTGCTGTGTCTTAGAGTGGAGTGGCATGTCTTAGAGAGGAGTGGAATGACGTGTTGTAGATTGTCATACAGTGTACTAGAGTGGGGGGCATAGAGTAAGAGTGTAATAGAGTGTAGTAAAGTGTTGTAGAGTGGAGCAGCGTAGAGCAGAGTAAAGTGGCGTAGAGTGGAGTGGTGTGGCATAGTGGAGTGGCGTACATAAAGTTGGGTAAAGTGTCATAAATTGGAGTGACGTGTCATACAATGGAGTGGAGAGGCATGTTGCAGTGTTGCAAAGTGTCATTGAGTGTAGTGGTATACAGTGGAGTAGAGTGTTGTAGAGTGGCGTAGAGCAGAGTGTTGTAGAGTGGAGTGGCATAGGGTGTCATAGACTGGAGTGGCATAGAGTGGCATAGAGTGGAGTAGTGGAGTAGACTGGAGTAGTGTGTCATACAGTAGAGTGGAGTAAAGTAGGGTGGATTGGCATAGAGGAAGTTGCGTAGAATGTGTTACGGTGGAGTAGTGTCATAGATTGGCATAGAGTGGAGTGGAGAAGAATGTCGTAGAGTGGAGTAGAGTGTCATACAGTAGCATAGAGTGGAGTAGAATATTGTAGAGTGGAGTGTAGGGGCACAGAGTAGAGTAGAGGGTCGTACAGTGGCATAGAGTGTAGAAGAGTGTTGTAGAGTGGAGTTGTATAGGATGGAATAGAGTACAGTAGAGTGGAGCGGCGTAGCATGGAATGTGGTACTACGGAGGCATAGCATGGGGTAAAGTGTCGTACAGTAGAGTGGAGTGAAGTGGTGTAGTGTTGAGTGGAGTGGAGTAAAGCATCATAGAGTGGAGTGGCATGTCATACAGTAGAGTGGAGTGGAATGGCTTAGCACAGAGTGGAGTAAAGTGTCATAGAGTGTAGTGGAGTGTCATAGAGTGGAGTGGAGTGGTGTGTCGTAGAGTGTTGGAAAGTGTCTTAGAGGGGAGTAGAAAGAAATGGCATAGAGTGGAGTAGAGTGTTGTAGAGTGGAATGGTAGAGTATGGTACAGTGGAGTGGCATAGAGTGTCGTAGAGTTGAGTGGCATGGAGTGGAGTATAGTGGGGTAGTGTAGTGGCATAGAAGGAGTTACGTAAAGTGGAGTAGAGTGTTGCACAGTTGCATAGACAGGAGTAGAGTGTTGTACTGTGGAGTAGAGTGGAGTGGCATACAGTGTCATGGCATAGAGTGTCATGACATACAGTCACTCGTGGAGTGGTGTAGAGTGGAATAGCTTAGAGCAGAGTGGCGTACAGTGGAGTGGTGCAAAGTGTTGTGGCGTGTCGTAGAGTGCAGTGGAGTGACGTAGAGTGGTGTGACGTAGAGTGGAGTGGTGTAGAGGGGAATAGTGTGGAGCATAGAGTGGAGTGGCCTAAGGTAGAGTGGCATAGAGTGGAGTACCATAGAGTGAAATACCATAGAGTGGAGGGGCGGAGAGTGGAGTGGTGTGTTGTTGAGTAGAGTGGAAGGTGATGTTATAGAGTGGAGTGTTGTACTTTGCCTTACAGTGGAGGGGCATAAAGTGGAGTGGCTTATAGTGGAATAGCGTGGAGTGGGGCAAAGTGGTGTCATAGAATATCGTGTCATACCGTGTGTGACGTAGAGTGCTGTGGTGTAGAGTGTCATGGCGTACAGTCTCATAGCATACAACGGAAAGGCGTGGAGTGGTGTAGAGTGGACTGGGGTAGAGTAGAGTGTTGTAAAGTAGCATAGAGTGGAGTAGAGTGTCATAAAGTGGGGTAGAATGAAGTGGCGTAGAGAGGAGTGGCATGTCGTAGACTGGAGTGGCATGTCATAGAGTGGAGTGGAATGTCGTAGAGTGGAGTGTCATGTCATAGAGGGGAAAGTATTGGACTTCGGAGGGCATAGATTTACTATTC
Source organism: Calotriton arnoldi (assembly GCA_963921515.1). Lineage (NCBI taxonomy): Eukaryota > Metazoa > Chordata > Amphibia > Caudata > Salamandridae > Calotriton > Calotriton arnoldi. Next base: position 502,109 of record CAWUFW010006435.1, on the reverse strand, counting down.
TAACTCAAAACTGTTCAACAGTAGGGAAAATGTTGTACTTCGAAGGGGTTAGGTTTACTATTTCCATCCCAGTCTAAACAACAGTAAGGAACATGTAAGACTTTGGTGGGGTTACATTTACTATTCCTAATCCAGTCAGAGCAACAGTAATGAAACTGTTGGACTTTGGAGGGGTTACATTTAATGTTCAACTCCAAACAGTGCAAAAGCAGGAAAAGTGTTGGACTTTGGAGGAATTAGATTTACTACTCCAACTCCAGTCTAAGCAGCAGAAGGGAAAGCTTTTGATTTTGGAGGGATTATCTGTACTATTCCCACCACAGTCAGCAGAACAGTAGGGAAAGTGCTGGACTTCAGAGGGGGTAGGATTTACTAGTCCCACTCCAGTCTATGCAACAGAAGAGAAAGCATTGGACATCGCAGGGCTTATATTTATTATTCCCTCTTCAGACTAAGCAACAGTAGGGAAGCGTTAGATTTTGAAGGGGTTCCTTTTACTTTTCCCACTCCAGTCTGGGTAACAGTAGGGAAAGTGTTGGACATAGGAGGGGTTACATTTACTATTCCCACTCCAGTCTAAGCAACAGTAGGGAAAGGACTTAATTCAAACACATTACATATTGGCATAACCCTATCAATTTAGAATTAAATATTAAACTCTTAACATAAACATTACAATATATATTTTTATTAAGTGTGGGCGGTGAACTCCGCTCCGCTCGCGGAGTTTGCAGAGTTTTCTGCACTCAGCATTATGCGGAGCTCGCGGAGTTCCGAAAAACTCTGCTTCGCGTTGCGGAGCTTAGCTTTTTCCTCGCTCGCATTCGTCAACATCAAGTTGGCGAGCGCGAGCGAGGAAAATCCACCTCCCGGCGAGATTTTTCCTCGTTCGCGATTGTCAACATCAAGTTGGCGAGCGCGAGCGTGGAAAATCAACCTCCCGGCGAGATTTCTCAACGCGGGCGGTCATATTTCTCATTGCGAGTGGTCGCGTATGGTTGCGACCGCTCGCGTTGAGAAACCATCCGTTCGTGTTGAGAAAGCTGCCGCTCGAGTAAAAATCTGCTCAAGCGGCAGCAAGGAAGCAGCGCCTGCTTGCGCTGTGCATGGTGCCATTCGCGATGATTGCACAGTGCAGACAAGCACCCGGCACTGAAAATCACCGCGAACAGCATTTATCTAACGCACTCCGCTGCTTGCGGAGCTCTGCGCAGCGCGGCAAAGTTTTTTTTGCACTTTGCGGAGTTTCGCATAACTCTGCAAACTACGCCCAGGCTTAATATTTATTAGAAAACTAAAAAAACAATGAAACAATTTACATAATTAACAATCAATAAAATAATTAATTATCGAATAATATATGATTATTTACTATTTAATGAGAACAATTTAGTATTTAAAAATACTTTTAATAATAATTTACGATTGTCACAAAATTATTTTGATTAAATTAATTATTTATTACTTAATTTACTTCCCACTCTATACCCCTACAATCCCAGCAGCCAGCACCAAAATATAACTAAAATACATAAGTATTACACAATTTACATAATTAATAATCAATTAAAAAAATTAACACATTTTTAGTTGTTAATTAATTATTACTTAATTAACTCTCCACCCTAAACCCCTACAAACGTAGCAACTGCATAGGAAGGAATCAGGCAGTTTAGCCAAGTCTGTAAAGGTAGAGAAAAGTAGTTCCATTACTTTATTTATTTTAAAAGACGTTTACGTAGTAATATGGTAGTTCCTAGAAAGTACTGTGGTACTTATAGAAATAAAAAGAAACTTAAAGATGTACAAAATTAAAAATGCATAGTACCACACTATATTTCCCTCTTAAGACCCAGAACGTGGACTAAAGTGTGATCTAAACAATATTTTGCCTTTACAGCATTAAAAGGCAGCCATATTAAGCAGCAAAAATCAAGGAATTCCTATCTCTTGGAATCCATATATTTATATATTACAGAGCGATGGTAGCCAGTCTGAAGTTGTAGTTTGGATTCCCAGGTATAGAAATTCCTCAGAATTTTTGTTGCTAATAACTTTACCCCAGTTTGATGAATCTCAATGAAAAATAACAGACCAATAGCTTTTTCTACATTGGCAGAGGATGGAAAGTTTTGTGGTGATTAATATTCTTTCTGTACAAGCCAAACTTAAAATACGCAAACATTACACATTTTTAAGTTATAGTTATACCTTACATGTATACAATATGCATCACCTTTAAATTAATATAACTTAATTTTTTCTTTAACTACAAACCATACTTATACTACACAAAAATTAAAAATTGTAAACTTATACCCTTAATTTATAATTATGTAACACCTTCAAATTATTATGACTCGCACACCTCAATGCACAGTGTATTCAACTCAGTAGCCACACTACATTAATTTTAACTCCCCACACTGTCATGCACTGTATTCTCACAAAAGACTGGACCAGCATACCTGAACAGCCGACTCAAATTCCACGCACCCCAAAGGACCCTACGATCAGCCCAGCTCTCCTACGCCGTGGTCCCCCGCACCAGAAAGACCAGATCGGGAGGCCGCTCCTTCTCCTTCCTCGCAGCCAAAGCATGAAACGCCCTTCCGCTCCACCTCAGACAGACAACATCGCTCCCCTTCTTCGCAAGAAACCTCAACACCTGGCTCTTCGACAGACCCCCTCCTTGATGGAATGGAACCTGCACCCCCCCCACCCCTAGCGCCTTGAGACCCTTACGGATGAGTAGTCGCGCTTTAACAAACTTCTGATTGATTGATTGATTGATTTGTGATGTCATAACTATTATTGTAAATACTATTGCTTTAAATGGTATAAGTGATATAATGTAAAATGGTAGGAGCAGTGCCTGGAGAAGGCACAAGTTATAGTTTATAGTGTTTGTAGGCAAACATAGGAGTCTCAAATACAAGAATAAAACTGACCATTTTTAGTGTTGAAAAGAGTTGGATTGGAGTTTGCGAATGTCAACAAACTTTCAAGTTTTCCGTATTAACAAATTGAACCACACCTTGTAATGCCCATTCCACACCCCTTGTTTGACAGATACTACAGTGGAATTATCCGCATTCATAGCAGACAAATCCTGAGTTGTAAATAGATTCATGGCTGCTAGGTCGTCTTTCATGAATGACTGGCATTCTTAAATCCTGCCATTTGCACTTGTAAACCTGATTTACCAGCACAAATGGCTTTGTGAACTTGGACCATTATGTGTAGATATATAAATGTTGTTTTGTAAGGTGCTTCTGCCCAATAGAGAGGTGAATGCTAAGAAAAAATGCTTTGCTTGAGAGCTTTCTAGAATGCTATAGAAACTAGATGTGTAAAGTGAATGCATTGTCTGTTGCAGATGCATGAGAGGTTCCAGACCTCCATGGCTAACAGATCCTAGAGGTACAAAATCGACTCCTGCATATCATGTACATGCAGGCTAGGATGAGGCAGGTCAGAATTTTCTGCAATTGTCCCGGAACTAAGCTCTGCTCATTGTCTTATAGGCTCTTGCCACAAACTCGTCTGCTACTTCACCAACTGGTCCCAGTATAGACCTGAGCCTGCCAAGTACAAGCCAAACAATGTTGACCCCCACCTCTGCACCCACGGAGTCTATGCCTTCGCCACCATGAGTGAACACAAAATTGTGCCTTACGAGTGGAATGATGATGTTCTCTATGTTGAGTACAATAACCTCAAGAAAGTGTGAGTAACCATTGACAGAAGGATTTATGTCATTGTGTCATGTATTATTTTTGAGAATTCTGCTTTAGACATGCACCAACTGAGCTCTTTCCCTCATTCTAAATATAAAATGAAAAATTTAACATGTATGTGTGCAATGGGAACACTCTGGACCAAAATAAGGATTGTATATTTTTAAAACTCTTTCAAAACTTCTAATTCTTTATTGATGGATCATGAAGGGTTATGTTCCTTGCTGAAATTGAAACAGTAAGAATGTGCATGCTAAACCTCTGTTTTGAACCAAAACAACTGGGTCTAAGATCTACATATCAGCGAGTTGAGGCTTTTACAAGTTTATGATCTGGTCAGTGTTAATAACCAAACTCTTTGACTTTATTTGTGAACCTGAAACAAATACTTGCAAGGTGCCTCACTGATCCACCCTTTCACATTTACATGTATGCAAATTCTACTCTAGTTAAGCGCCTTCACATGTGCTTACATTTTTATAAATACAACTTACAAAGATGTTCTTGTGAGTACCCTGGCACATGCTGTCAGGCCAGCAGATTTCATCTACTAAGTAACTTCCAGACACTGAAAAAGGAGAAACAATTTCCAATACCAGCTTCGATTTAATAAAATGTACATGTGTGTGAATTTTATAGATTTTGGTGCTTGTGCACACTTAGTCTGATCATCTAACTTAAACAAGTACCTTGATGTCACAATAAACTTTTGAAGTTGGATAGAACTGATTTTCTCTGCAGAGAGCGGGGTCACTCAGTGAGTGAAGGTTGAAGCCTTGGGAAAGTCCAGGCCAGGTGATGGGACATGTGGTTATCACAGAATACTGTTTCTACTGTTTAAAGATACTTTATTAAAAATTGAAACAGGAATTGGTAACATTGTGAACGGAATTGCAAATTGCAAAGAAAAAAAAGTACAAGTCTATGTGAACATATTTGTATTCATAATAAATGATAGAACAATAATAAGTAAAAGTAATGAAGCATGAGTAAAATATAATTTCAATAAAGCAAAACATTGAGGGTGAAAAGAAAGGAGAGAGAGGCAAAGGAGACTCATAAGAAAATATATCACTTTATGAATAGCTAGAAAACAGTAATTATGAAATATTGTGAACATCAAATAAACAGTACAAGCGGAAGAAAAATGAGTAGAAAATATCTATAAAATATATATCTATTCAAGGAGGTTTTGAAACCTCTTCGACAAAATTAGCTGACATTTTATCATATGCACTAGCGTGATCAAGAAATAGTGTTAAAAGCGTCCATATGCGTTTTTGTGTGAGCTCTGATGTGAGAGCATGTACATAGGCTCTAAATAATCTATGATTAAATAGGTCTTCCAGCAGTAATGTATAAAGCCCACACTTTTTACAAAAGTGCCTCCAAAATTTAGAAAATTGACAAACAAAAAAAATTCATCCTGGGAGTGGGACCTCACGTGCAGCGTGGGCTGCGGACCCAAAACTTGATAAAAATTCATGCCTCCCCGGGCCTGCCACCCACAGGGCACCCAAGAGCATTAGTTTTTATCAAGTTTTGGGCATGCTGCCCACAGGGAACGTGGCAAGCCATGTGGCATTTATCTTTATCAAGCTTAGGGCTCAGCAGCGGGCCAAAAACTTGATAAAAATAAATGCCCCCTGGGCTCGCCGCATGTCCCATGAGCGGCGGGACCTAATCATTTAAAAAAAATACATGCCCCCTGGGTTTGCTGTATGCCCTATGGGCGGCAGGCCCAAAACTCGATAACAATTGATGCCACCCTGGGCCCACCACCAACGGGGCATTTGGCGGGCCCTGGAGGCATGGGCTCAGAAGCAGGCCTGCAACTTGATAAAAATAAATTCTCCCTGGGCTTGCTGCATGCCCCATGGGCAGCAGGCCTAAAACTTGATAAAAATGAATGCCCACAGGGCCCGCTGCCCACAGGGCACCAGGGGGCATTATTTATTTTTTTAATCACTAGGGGATCCAAATCATTTTAAAAAATCTGTGCCGCAAGGCCCCGGTGTGTGTCCTGTCGTGTAGTTCCTTTAGTACCCCTACAGGACCTGCGCGTTTGGATAACATAAACTGTGGGCTTGGTGTTAGACTGACTCTGTGCACCCCCACCGCATATGTTAGCCGGATTTGCATTAGCTAGCTCACAGTGCCACTAGAATCTCCTCTTATCGGGGAGACATTAGTTCCTGGCAACCTTAGATCATGACAACCCAAATTCCTCAGAATCGTGGAAACAATGTACTACCTTTCGCTCAGTCACCTGTGCTTACTTATTCGTTTGTCTCAGAGAGTTACACAGAATAAACAGTCTGGGCGTTTCAATAAGTATTTATTGAACAGTTGTTATTCTAGTGTAAAATATATGTGATGCAGCAACCAGCAGACAATAGCAGAGATATATTATCAGCAGTACGATCAAAGTGAAAGGATAGAATAGTTCTACCATATTGCAATAATCATGAATACATACATGAATATAAAAAGCATTATGAAAGTGAGCGTACTCCTACGATGCCTAACTACATGTACCTGAGTGTACCTAGCATATGTGTAGGTCTATAAGCCTAAGAGCCAAGAATCCCTCTAGGATTTAGTCAAACCCCCATACCTGAATAGAGAGAGTGTGGGACCCCGTCCTGGTCTCAAGTTGGACACCCCGCAAGGGCTGTGTTAGACCGCTGTCAGCTGGAGCGACTGCATGCAGGAGCCTCAGCGTCTCTGGTCAGTGTGTCAGGATGGAAGTCTCGGTTCCCTCTATCTTACCGTGGCAAGATGTGGTGTATTTATACCCTAAAGTGTCTTGTCCCTCAGTATGGTTTGTATTGGTCTTTGTTGGACATGAGGAAGACGTCAGGGGTGAACTTTGTACATACATATTATGCGGGAGATGTAGCTGGTGAATGCTCATGCATAATTTATGAGTACATTGTAGGCCTGTGTTCTGGAAAGACCTTGCAGTGTTCTAACCACAGACTAGATAACGTTCAGCCCTCAGAGCTCGTTGTGTACGGTAAGGAACTAATGTAGGTGAAAGATCATGCCTATATTAGGAGCCATGACTATAATAGGGCATATACGAGTATGACCATAATAGGGCATATACGAGTATGACCATAATAGGGCATATACGAGTATGACCATAATAGGGCATATACGAGTATTTCTGCAATATAGCATATATGAACGGGTCTACATTAGGGCCTATATACGAAACATAACACCCACTCCACTTCCGAATGGGATGACAATGACCATACTTAAAATCTGGACAATTTAAAAAATTCACTTAAAAACAGCTAAAACGTGGGTTTTAAAAAGACTATAAAAAGTTAAAAATTTTAAAAAATAGCTATTTCTTAGTTACAACTTGAAAAAGTCAAGTCTGTCCCATTTATAAAAGTTGCATCACTATAAGCTGAAGAAGGCCATGTAAAAGTGTCAATTTAGGAAATGTTCCAAATTTTGTTAGTTTATTTATGAAACGAAGTGGAGAAGCCGAATTCTTTCCCAGGACGCGATGAGCCAATTCAAGATTAAGTGTCCTGGCTTGGAGATACAGCATTATCGGTGTTAGCTACTGCAGACGACAAATCCAACGCTTCACAGAGAACGTCAATCGCACATAGATGGAATTCGGCACTGCCAACAGTCGTTGCTGCGGCAGCTTGTGCGGCAGTTGTTGCCTCGGTGCGTGTGGAGGAGCCACCTAACCCAGCAGGAGCAAACGGCACCTGTGTATTCTCAAGGAATGCATTCATCAGAATTGGAAGACGCTGGGGACAACGCAGAGCATGGGCCTTTAGGGGGTCCAGCATAGCATCTAGGTCCACTGGTGTATCCGATGGAAACGTTAGACAGAGATCCAACGTGCATTCTTCTCCGCAGAACAGGCATCGAAGAACAGGTAAGATGCAGTGCACCCAGACTGGTCTAAATGATAGAAACCAAGAGGCGTTCAGTTCTCTTAGGCAAGGTATGCCCAGAAGCTGCACCATGCGTTCACGATATTTCCGTTCCATGAGCGTGTTGGCCATTTCCTCTGAAATGGGGCGGTCCATTGCGTAGCAGTAATATTACAATCAGGACTCCTGCAATTAGGAATAGGATAAGCGGGAGACCTCCAAAGATGCTTCCCAATACGGAGTGTATAAAATTTGGGATTACTCCGAGGACTGTCTGAAAGGTGCTTAATAGTCCTGACCCTATGGTCTTAAATAAGTGTACAATACCGCTCGTATCAGACATGTTAAAGATACGTCCCACCATTTCTGCGAAATGAAAGGGGCAGTTTGTACGTATAAGCGCTTGTATCTCAGTCGAGGTCCTTGCAACTTGAAGTTCAAACATTTCTCAAGCGGAGGTTAAGGGCACGGGTTGCTGTAAAAGCATGGCTTTCAGTCTGCTCAAAGTATCAAATTGTATAAAGGAAACATTCAACGAAGGCCATAACGGCGCCTCCCTGACTGTTCAGTGGTGGAAACAATACTTGCATACAGCAAGTAACCCTGGAGTTAACAGTGACCAGATAGGCGACGCCCGGAAGCATCCCACAGCAACCTTGATCATTTAGCATTAAGTAACTCCCATTCGAGAGCAGCTGGAAAACCGGCGTGATCATGGCCGCTGGGGTCCCTGACATGTGACAAGATAAGTTCGCTACCGAACCACTACATGCTCCATGTAGAGAAATATCCTGACACATGAGAGAACCGCTTAAAGCGTTCTTGCAGTTTGTACCACTCAGATACACTTCTCGATCCCCATTCCGGCATCGATATCTATATGGTAACTCCCAAGTTTCCTTGATGTATCCCTTACCCATCTTTTCATATTTGCCTGCCTGCCTTTGCTCAAGGCAATATTGAAACTGAAACGTAGTGACCGGCAGAGTGATTTGGCCATGAATTAGCCATTCTGTTGATGGTGATTCGGCTACAGTGAATGGTAACCTTTCCAGTTTCTCAATACGCAGCATTGTATATTTGGCTCCCCTTTGTGCCATTTCTGTCTGTTTATCTGTTAGATTGTATTCTGAGAACAGAGATGTGGTGTTTATAAAATGCCAGGGCACGTAGCCTGCATGCAAAGATTGCAGCATCCAGCTTAACATCATAATAGAACGTAGCTGAGATTGCCCGTGTTGTAACAAGGCCAGATCTTGTTCTAATATGTCGATTGCCGAAGACACAATGTTGCCTAGAGAGTAAATCCTGGAGGTCAAAGTTGTTAACCCATTATCCACTACAGCTAATGCCTTCTCTAAGTTGATACAGTCTATTTCCCGTATTCTTTCTGCGGCCTCCTGTTGGGATATTTTCCAGTTTTCATTATAATAGGCATAAAGGCCAGCATATATGAAACGTTTCTGACGTGCTTTCCTTGGGCCTAGTAAGAAATCCCTAAGGTCTACATCAGGTGTGAGTAAGGTCAAGTGATGTTTAACTTCTGTGAGTGTTGAGGTCTCCAGCCAATCAAGGCACAACTTCCCAACTCTATACGATGTCACTACCCCTGGGTGTTGTCTTTGTACATAGCGAGGTTCTGGCCTATGGATACTAAATCCATCGGGTATACCTAGGAATCTCTGTTGACAAGTGTTCGTGTCAATGGGCCAAATCAGCCATCCTGTCCAATTGGGATCTGACCTGTTGTACTGGAGAATGTCATCTAATCTTACCCCATGTGTAGTTGAATTCTGCCCCCCACCCATCTGTGATGGTGTCGGAAACCCAGGTGTGTTCATTTCCTTGTTCTTGGCTAGTCCAAGACAGGATGTCTGTTGCACAGTTTCATTCAGAAATATTATCTGCTGTGGAATGAGGCATGCTCTAAAAAGCGCTTCTGTTCCCTGGACCTGCCAGTCCCTAGAACCCCAGATTGATTTTGAATCTATAGTGTCCTTCCATAGGTCGAAATCCTGTGTAGACAACTGGGCCATAAAGGAAGCAGAGTAAATCTGTTTGGTGTTAGTCAACATAATTTTCTGTGCTGATGTTGTTGCCACTTTGTAATAAAATGACTTCGGGTCAGATGTGTTGAACCCTGAAAAGTATGTGAATTTCTGTGCAAAAGTTTGCGAACTACCTTTTGGAGGAGTTGGGCAGTGTTCCCACTGGTGGTATTCAAATACATTTCTAGGTGTTATAGATTTGTGCAAGAAATGATGACCATAATGTTGGTAACAGTACAATGTATCATAGTCTGAAGTACCTTCTAACATTTCATTGTTCGGAAATGCTGCTGTTTTTCTAAATCAGACATTAAATTATTTACAGTTTCAGTGTCTCAATCATCAGAAAATGTACTGGAGGTAATGATATCACTTAAAGAAATTTTAAATACATGTTTAAGCTTTAAAAGTTCAGTTGGACCGAATATATCATAATCAATCTTGTCCCATACTATACCGTCCGGTATAAGAACTGCTGTGATATTCACTGAAGACAAGTCTCTTGGTTCACGATGTGAAGACTGGTGTGGTTTCAAAAATCAAATAGACTCTTTGGGCTGTAGAGCTCTGCTGGAGGTATCATCCATTAATAAGCATACTAAAAGTTATTATTAACCCTAGCCAGAAAAGAAAAAATAAAATCCCAGTGATATACCATAGTTCAATCCAAGGTGACACCAGGTAAGTCTTTCTAAAAAAGTTCAAAAAGTCATTGAGTTTCTGTTTGTTTGATTTTTTTATTTTTTGGCTGGCGTCCTTTCTGGCTCACTTGGATTCAGTGAAAACGTATCAAAGTTCATGAAATAGCCAGAAGCAGTTCGATCAATTGTTGGAATTGCATCGGATTTTGCTCTTGACGAGGCACGTTGACGTAAATGTCTGTAGTCGGTCTGATTGCAACTTGGTTGTTAAGTTGATTTTCATTTTGAAGATGAATGTCTTGTTGAAGTGGAACGAGTTCCATAGCATTGTTGCTTAGTCCTTCATTCCGTACAGGTGGCTCTTCAAATGTGATGAGTCTTTCTGTTTGAACGTCTTAGATTGTAGCGAGAGGAGGGCGTCTGCTACTGTGAAGTTCACGAGGCCTACTGTTTAGAATCGGCCACATAGTGTGGTTTGATTAAGTCAATTGAGACAAATCTTTTCTCCTTTTTCCCGGCAAGAGGCGGCAGAAGTACAGTTCTTGTGCCTTGGATTGCTAGGACCGGTACAGGCTTTCTGTAGGATGGCCCAAATTCTTTCTTGTCTGCAATCTTCTCTCTGACCAGATCCCCGACTTTTGGGATCCAGACAGGTCTTGCCGTTACTGCCTTGACTTCCTCAGTGGCGGTCTGTTTCTGGAGCACGTTACTTTGTTGTGTTCTGGATTCATTTAGATCCTGTAAAACAGCCAAACGATCATGGATATCAAATGGTTTTTCATCCGCCACTGCGCCTTCACAATCAAGATCAGGTACCCACATTCTTGTCCCAAATAGGACCTCATAATGAGTGACACCCCCTAGAGAGCTTCTCGGCTGATTGTTAATTGCTCATTGGACCCCATAAAGGTGATCGACCCATCTACCGCCTTTGCCTAATACCCTAGCTGTTAAAGATTGCTTTAAGTCCCGGTTTTTCCTCTGCACAACAGAATTTCCCTCGGGATGGTACGGAGAGGAGTACCGCAATGCTACGCCCATTCCTTCTATGGCCTCTTTGTAAGCCCGAAAGCTAAACGCCGGGCCACGCTCAGAATGTAACGTGCCAACTGCGTATGTGCCGATAAAGACTCGCAAATCTTTTATAACAGTTCGAGCGTCTAGAGCAGGAATCCACTGCAACCATGATATATTTCTTGGCCCCATCAGATTGTAGGGGTCCGCAGTGGTCCAAATACACACATGCGAGAGGTTTGTCTGATTTTAGTAATGTGTCTGCGTTGGGCGTGTTACGGTGGAGCCTTTCATCTGCTGGCAGATGTCGCATTTTAAGACATAGTCTTTGGTCTGCTTTGTTAATCCTGGCCACCAGTAGCGCTGTTTCAGTAAAGAAATAGTCGCTGTGACGCCTGTATGCGCAGAACCCAAACCCTTGCGTGCTGCTAGAATTAAGCCTTGCCTACGATCCATATTTGGTATTACTCAATCTTCCACTCCAGGAATCTGAGCATATGGAATGTTTTGTGCATCTAACTTATAGGAGTACTTGAGTGGAAATTTCTTTGGTACTGCTGTGCTGCCTTTGCGCGAAGCATTGACAGCTACCATAATCTCGCCGTCTATTCTCGTTCTTGAACGAGTGATTGCAGCTACGGACGCTGTGCATACAGCCCCCTTTGCGGCTTCATCAGCCAATGAATTCCCTTCAACGTGAACGCCATCACGCTGATGACTTAGTGTATATATCACGTGAGCCCTGGGTAGTTCATTTCTCAACTCCACTACCTGTTCCCATAGCATTTTATGCTTAATTGTGCCACCTTTTGCATCTTTGAACCCGTTTTGTTCCCAATGATGTAAATATTCATTGTACGACTGTACACAGTAAAAGGAATCACACACAATTAGTGTGGGGAATTCGTGTTCCGTATTTACAAGTGCCAGTATCAGTGCTTTTAATTCTGCTAACTGAGCCGTGCAGTCTCCTAGAGATTGCGTTTTAGTGCTACTGGGACGGAACTTTCCATCGCGCATGCGACCTTTAACGATTGCACACGCCGCACTGTAAGCTTGCTTACTCCCTATGGCCGGTTGAGCAGAACCGTCAGTGTAAATAATGTATTCATACTGATCTAGAGGCAAAATCTCATTTGGTAGAGGATATTCTTGTTCGTATTGCAGTAATGCTTGTGTTTTTAAACTTGGATCAAATCTGTATTCAACATCCGTTGCAGTAAGAGAATTAGCCCATTGTATCCATCTGGGATGTAAGGCTTTCGCATTTGGAATGCTAGCTTTTGTAACGGCTTCTAAAGCTGGTACTGGGGTCACGACAATTATGCGATTACCCTGAGCCAGTGCTCTTTCTCTTGCTACAGCGGTCTGCACTGCTGTCAGGATTTTTTCTGTTGAAGTGAAACGCATTTCTGCGTTTGTTTACAGGAGTGATTTGTATGCGATTGGTACCGTTTCGCCTTCATTGAAAGTCAAATAAGTGTACCCGCTATTACTCGGATCACTAAGTTGCGTACGTTTACGCGTGTCTGTAAATGTTTTGAAGCTATCATGTCTTCCTGTAGTGAACGTAGGATGTTTGTATGTTCCTGTGTCCATTGTCTGACTGAAAAATCAGGTTTTATTAAGTCGTAGAAAGGTTTTACTCTTTCTGCGTAATCCAAAATGTATGTTCGACCAAAATCTAGGAATACCAGAATTGATTGTAAATTCTTTAATGATTTTGGAGGTTGGAGCAGCGCACACTTTTCTAAAAAGTTAGCTGCTAGGCTTTTTCCTTCACTTGACAGCTCATACCCTAAAAATAGAACATTGAGGTGGGCAATTTTTGATTTTTTGAAATTAAATTTATAGCCCTACGAGGCGAATCCCTTAATAATGGTGCTCACCCTGGTCAAGTGCCTCGGTAAGTCATCGTCCATCAGATAAATATCATCCACATAGGACAATGCTTCTTCATCCAAATTTTGGAGTAACTCTGTTACCCTTGCTGAAAACAACCCCGGGCTATTCTTATACCCTTGGGGGAGTCAGCAAAATTGCCACTGGGACCCTAACGCTGAGAATGGGGTCAGATACCTGCTTTCAGGCGCTATATTTTGGCAGAAAAATCCATTTGAGATATCAAGTGTTGTTTTGTATTTTTGTCGCACAATGTTATTCATTAATGCAGCACTGTGTGCATTTTGAACTGCAAATGTCTTTGTGCAAGTGTTTAAATGTCTGTAATCTAAAACTAGACGATATGTGTTGTCAGGTTTGGCTACGGGGAACAAAGGATTGTTCATAAGTGAAGTGCAATTTTCAATCACCCCCTGGTATTCAAGTTGATCTAGGATCTCCCTGACTTGTTTTTTAGTTTCCTGCTCTATTGGATATTGCCTTTGAGCATTTGGGGAAACTTTTAACGGGATCACGTGGTGGGTTGAATCCTCATCCCAACCAGCATGATTTTTGTACAATGCTGGCGCTAGGGCAACCGCCCACTCCTGCGCATATGCATGTTTTAAATGTATGGGAGCGAGGTCGGAAAATGCTGGAAAAATTACCTTTTCTCCCTTCGGGCACTCCATGATGAATGCTGGCGGCCAGTCTTGCTCTGCTAATAGAATGTCATATCCAGATGACAAATTTTCCCAAAAAAGACCTTTAACTTTTCTGGGCTTGTCCCCCTCCATCCGGAGTGTTGTCTCATGTAACTTATGTGGGACACTTACCCGAGTATCAGGTGTTTCTACCGTGATATACTCACAGCCCATTCCCCGTTCAGAAGCTGTGTCCTCAGAATTGTGGGCATGTCTGATCTTGAGACCTGCTACCTTCTTCTTTTTGAACTGAGGTTTTTGTTTTTGTTTATCTTCTTTTTTAGGTGCGTAGTCCGCAGCGCGTTGCGTGTCTCTGGACTTTGTACGCTCCTCTTGTCTGTGTTCTGACCGTCCTTCCCTATCTGAGTTTCTTGACGAACCCTGAAAGGAACGAGAGGAACGTGTATCAGTATCCTGATACCTGTCAGGTTTTTTAATATTATCCCTATTCCTGAGGTTATACCTCCTTTCAGAGGGCTCCTGTTGAGGAGACCTGCCTCGGGATTGAGATCTACTGTCTTTAGACTTTTGTTGTTTTTTATTTTCCCACTTCTTTTTAGAAGAAGTAGGTGTCTGCTTTGTAGTGTCCTTTTCAGGACTGCCCACTAGTTGTGGTTTTAATGCTTTCCCACCTAAACTGTCACTGTCTAATTCTGCATATGTAGTTTCAATGATTTTGGGTAGTTCGTGTTGTTGATCTACTGGACCGAACTCCCTTAGGCGTTGGCGGATCGCCATTGAAGCTGCTTCCCCCTTAATGTTAGCTAGTATTAAGGGTGATACCTGATCAAAGTTGTTTAGTAACTTCATCCCTAAGTTTAGGGCAGGCTCTGCTCCGTACTCTTTTTGTATCTGTCTCAATACGTCTGTCACTACTGCTAAGGACGGGATACCATGTGTTCTGATATATAAGGCAGCAAAGACTGAACCCCAAGAGGTGCAGTCCTCTACTTGTGGTGTGATCCCCATGGGGAAGCAGTTTGTTAGAATTCTGTGTTTATCATAGGTGGTAGTATTTGGGAATACTGTCTCAAGCTGAGTTATTTTCTGAGCTATCCAGAATGGGATTTGTTCGCGTTTTGCGGGCATTTTGCCCAATACCGCGTGTAATGTTTGAGGAGTAATTTTATTTCCTGTACCCTGAGCTGGAGTACTATTTGCTGCACCTGGTGCAGGTTGGATTGTTAAAGTCCTCATGACGAATTGTGTCAGGTTTCTGTAGATTTTCATTAAATCTCTGTGTTGTACGAGTAATTCTGGCTGTGGCATTGTTCCAATGTCAGGGTGCAGTGTGTAGGCCGCTAGTATTGGCCATGTGGCAACGTCTCCTCCGAGCGGGCCTAATTTTACTCTTCCTCGTATGTGGGGTAGGGCGCCATTAAACCAGTAATGATGTTCCTGGTAAGTGAGTGGAATCTCTATGTCCTCAAACGGGGCATATTCCTGTGGTGCATCTCCTGCTATATAGTAGTGAAATGACTTTGTTATGGCATTTGCTGCTGGGAGTGTAACCCAAGAATAGAATACCTCTGTTTTGTTTGATTCGTGTGCCTCAATCACGAAAACTACCATGCCACCCTTGGCTTGTAAGCCATTTTTTAATAGTCTTATGGTGACTGTCCTTCTGAATTTTGGTGCAATCTGTATTGCATCCTCAGGATCTTCTCCTCCTTCTAAAAGGTTCAGGTCAACTCTGTCTTCCCCTGCCTCGGAATCAGGCATGTTTAGAGGAAGAAGTGTTCAAAGGGAACTAAGATGAGGTGTTATGCACAATTTAGGAACTATTTTTCCTTCAAGCTTGATTAACCAACAACCGATAAATAGGATATCTCGCCTACTCAGCTGTGGCGGAGTTTGTGCCCACCCACTCCAGACGTCTCTGGGATTTTGTGAGTAGGTTCTCTGAGAATAGCACGACTGAACTACTCAGATTCTACTGTTAAATAAGTACCCAATCAACGTTGGCGGCGCCATGTCGTTTAGTTCCTATAGTACCCCTGCAGGACCTGCGCGTTTGGATAACATAAACTGTGGGCTTGGTGTTAGACTGACTCTGTGCACCCCCACCGCATATGTTAGCCGGATTTGCATTAGCTAGCTCACAGTGCCACTAGAATCTCCTCTTATCGGGGAGAGATTAGTTCCTGGCAACCTTAGATCATGACAACCCAAATTCCTCAGAATCGTGGAAACAATGTACTACCTTTCGCTCAGTCACTCGTGCTTACTTATTCGGTTTGTCTCAGAGAGTTACACAGAATAAACAGTCTGGGCATTTCAATAAGTATTTATTGAACAGTTGTTATTCTAGTGTAAAATATATGTGCTGCAGCAACCAGCAGACAATAGCAGAGATATATAATCAGCAGTACGATCAAAGTGAAAGGATAGAACAGTTCTACCATATTGCAATAATCATGAATACATACATGAATATAAAAAGCATTATGAAAGTGCTCGTACTCCTACAATGCCTAACTACATGTACCTGAGTGTACCTAGCATATGTGTAGGTCTATAAGCCTAAGAGCCAAGAATCCCTCTAGGATTTAGTCAAACCCCCATACCTGAATAGAGAGAGTGTGGGACCCCATCCTGGTCTCGAGTTGGGCACCCCGCAAGGGCTGTGTTAGACCGCTGTCAGCTGGAGCGACTGCATGCAGGAGCCTCAGCGTCTCTGGTCAGTGTGTCAGCATGGAAGTCTCGGTTCCCTCTATCTTACCGTGGCAAGATGTGGTGTATTTATACCCTAAAGTGTCTTGTCCCTCAGTATGGTTTGTATTGGTCTTTGTTGGACATGAGGAAGACGTCAGGGGTGAACTTTGCACATACATATTATGCGGGAGATGTAGCTGGTGAATGCTCATGCATAATTTATGAGTACATTGTAGGCCTGTGTTCTGGAAAGACCTTGCAGTGTTCTAACCACAGACTAGATAACGTTCAGCCCTCAGAGCTCGTTGTGTACGGTAAGGAACTAATGTAGGTGAAAGATAATGCCTATATTAGGACTATAATAGGGCATATACGAGTATGACCATAATAGGGCATATACGAGTATGACCATAATAGGGCATATACGAGAATTTCTACATTATGGTATATATAAACGGGTGTACATACGGCCTATATACGAAACATAACAGTCCCATGGGCGCTGGGCCCAAAACTTGATAAAAATTCATGCTCCCTGGGCCCATCTCCCATGAGGCACCTGCGGGGGCATTCGTTTTTTATCAAGTTTTGGGCCCACGTGCCATGCTGCAGGCACTGGGAGCATTTATTTAGTGAAAAATATTAAAATAAAGTGCCGCAAAATTTGAATATTTGTACGTCAATATCCTGGGGGGTCTGATTAAAGCACATGACATACCACCACACTTTGTAAGAAACATTCACATTATTCTTCATTTTGAGGTTATCTGGTGAAATGCCACAGTAACTAAGAGACCTAATAAATGAGGGGCGGATGGATATTGTTCCCAATCAGAGGAAAGGCTTCTTAAAAATATATTTTGTATATATTTTGTGTAGAGTAAGGAACAGTAACTTTAAAAATTATAGTAATCTGTTTCCAGACCTGTAACCAGAAATCATGAATCTGAGGGCAAACAAACAGCATATGCATCAAGTCGCCGTGAGGTGTATTACATGACCAGCAATGATCGCGCAAGACAAGTTTCCATTTCAATTATAACATCCGTGTAGTATCACCAGCTCTCGATGCTTTATGGATTTTAGTCCAAATCCTATCCCAACGGCAAGATGATCAATCTACTTGTAAATCTTGTTCCCATTTTAGTTCAAGTTTAGATTTCTGGCGACTATGAAAGGGACAGGTAAGGGATTTAGATATAACAGATGCTTTAGGGCTGGTTTTCAAATAGGAAATTAAATTGTGTTCAGAAGTACACAATTTGCCATCTTGAAATAATAAAGAGTCTAGAATTTGCTGGGAGAGTGTTTTAAATTTGTGAGCAAGGAGGGCGGTAGATGGAAAAGTGATTGGGCTGTGGGGAACGAGATAGGCATATGGTTATCAATTAAGTGAAAAATCAAATTGAGTCCCTTATCTCTCCAAGATTTCCAAAATAAAGTTCTATTTTTAAGTTTGAGATGTTTATTATACCATATAGAAGAGTTTATAAAGTTAGTTTTATGTAAATGTTTAGGGGGAAAGGAGGGGTCTCAAAAGGTTATATGAATGTGCAATAGAAGGATGAGAAAGGAACGTGGTTTTGGTGGAAAAGGTTAGAAATTCAGCAAAAGAAAGGGTGAAACAACAATTGTTCAAGAAACAGCCATAATGGTTTTGATAAAACAATATCATCGTTAAACCAGTTAGGAGCTTGTTTAATTCAAAATGCATCATTACATTTTGGGAAATTAGTAAAGTTAATACCAGCCTGTTGCTTATGAAGTTTTACCCATGAGAAAGCAATTTGAGGAGGTCTGTTGTTCCACAGAAAATATTCATGATCAGACCCAAGTTTTTTAAAGAAATGAAGAGGAAGGTATAAGGGAATCATGGAAATTAAATACATTATACAAGGGGAGAGCATCATTTTAATGGAGCTCAGTCTCCCCATCGGGATGAAAATAGAGAGGTCCATTTGGAGCAAAACTGTTTTAGTTTTTCCAGGACATCCTCAGAATTCATTTTAATACTTGTTTTAATGGAATTTGTGAACCATATCCCTAAACATTTAATCTTAATTGGATTCCAAGTGAATCCTAGTCTTTAAAATCATCTTTGATACAAAATTTATTAAGTGGTAATATTTCAGATTTATCAAGGTTCAATTTATATCCGGAGACACTTGCAACTTCGTAAACCTCCGCCTTAGAAGCAGGTAGGGACTTAGTTGGGTTGGATAGGTATAGTAGAATATCATCAGCATAGACAGATCATTTTAATTGGTAGTCTCCATATGGAAAACCGTAAATGTTTATATTGTGTTTGATCCTGGTTAAAATGGTTCCAAAGTAAAAATAAATAAAAGGGGGATAGAGGGCATCCCTGTCGCACTCCTCTATGGAGTAAAAAATATTCGGAAATCATACCGTTGGCAAGAGTAACTGCTTGAGGAGACGAGTAGGGTGGAAAAATTAGATTAAGGGCCGATTACGATCAGCCCGTAAAGGCTCCGACTGACGGTCAGTGCCTTGAGAGCTGCATTGTAATAGGCCGCTCGGTTTACTTTTTGACCGCCTAATTATGATCTAGGCGGTCGGAAAATAAACCGCCCGGTCATTCTGGCTGGCTTCCGATGGGCTCCAGGAGCCTCTCCTCCAGGCGGAAGCCGGCCAGTAATCTCAAGGGCAGGCCTTTCCCCCCTTGAGATTACGTTGCACGGTTTCCAACATGGTTTCCATGCTGGCCAGTCTGACATGGAAACCATGTTGGAAAGCATGATTGGGGGCCCACAGCAGGGCCCTCTTGGGTGATCGGCCTCCGGTTGGGGGCCGAGGAGGCACCTATGTGCCCCCTGTTGATCCCTGCACCTCAAGGGATCGCCACGGGGCGCATGGATGAACCACACCTCCCATTTCCCTATGGGAGCATGGATTACGGCCGGTTTACAGCCGTAATGCATGCTCCCATAGTGAAATGTAGGAATGCGACCAAACAGTGTTCGTTCGCATCCTAATTAGGCAGCCGGGACCGCCGAGCAGGTGTCGGTCGGTCCCTGGACCGAGTTGGTGTTGGGCGGAAGGAATTCTGCACGACATCGAAATCGGGCCATAAGAGTTTTTGGTCTAACACCAAACCATTTCAAGTATTCAAACATAAATTGCCATCTAACACAGTCTCAAGCCTATTCAGCATCTAGAACAATGGCAGCTAGTTCATAGGAGAGTTTTGAACCTTTACCAAGGACATTAAAATGGCACTGAGTATTATCAGAAGCAAAACGACCTTTAAAAAAGCAATTCGTTCCGGACCAACGATTTGAGGCAATAGGAGCTTTATATGAAGTGTTAGAATTCTTATGTACCTGAAAAATCTGATTTTCTTTGGGAATGAAACAAATATGTGCCTCTTGAAAAGTACCCGAGGCATCCTGGGAATGAGTAAAATATTGGTAGAGTTTAAAAAGCCAAGGAAATAAAAGTGTAGAAAAATAGGAGTAAAATTCAGATGTAAATCCATTTGGTCATGACGTCTTGTCAGGTTTTAATTGTTTGACAGCTGCTCTGATATCACTGAGGGACATATCGTTTTCTAGTTGGAGAAAATTGGCATGCTTCAAGTGAGGTTTTGGGGTAAAATTCACATAAGCATTACCTTAATGGGTGTATAAGGATTTGTCAAATTCATGACAGAAGATGACAAATTCATTTAAAATGTCTGCATCTTTATTAACCAGTAGGCCCTGAGAATTTGTAATAGATTTTTTTTCCCCTCCTTGGTTGAATTTTAAGTAATTGGTCAAATGTTTTCCTGTTTTGTTCTGGCCCCCATAATACCTAGCGCTTTCTTTTAAAAGGGAAGAAGACGTTTTTTGAGTGTTTAATCGATTAAATTAAAGTGAAATTTAGCTTTTATTAGGTTGTGGAGGGAAATTTGGGATTTGGGGGTATAAAAAGCATATTCAATATTTTTGATTTCCTTTAGTAAATATATGGATTGTTTGTCAACCTCTGCCTTTTTACAAAGTCGATGATAAAACCTCTTGCAGATGCTTTAAAAGCATCCCAGAGAGTAGGTAAAGAAGTGTCTTGAGGTGTATTAAAAGTGAAAAATTCTGTCACAAAATTAGTATATTGTGTATTGAAGGAAGAGTCTGCAAGCATAGAATTATTAAATCTCAATCACCTTGGGTGAGATGGAATAGGCAATAAATCGAAATATGCGATAGTGGGAGCAAGGTGAGAAATCCATACACTGCCAATTTCTGTGTTGAGAGGATTTTGAACAAGAGATTTAGGTGTAAATAAGTAACCAATTCTGGATTGGTTATGGTGCAGTGAGGAATACAAGGAATATGCTCTTGTATTTGGGTTAGCAACTCGCCACATGTCTATTAATGTTTTTTAGGAGATGGCAGAACAGAAAGATTTATGCATTTTCGAAGGAAGATATCTAACTTTTGAAGCTCTATCCAGAACTGGGTAAAGCATCTGATTACAATATCCACCCATAATGAAGTATTCCCCGATAATGTTCAAAATGCGCTTAGTTATATCACGCCAAAAAGAATTATGTACTGTGGCAGGTCCATACACATTAGAAATTGAGAGTGGTTTTTGTCTATTAAAAGATCAACGGTAAGCCATCTACCCGCTGGATCAATGGACTGTGATAATGTTGTGACATTTAGGCATTTATGAATTAGTATTACTATACCGTTTTTCTTCTGTTGAGCAGGAGAGAAATAAACATAACTCACTGGCTTCAGATTCAGTGTTAGGGCTTCAGATTAAATGTGTTTCCTCTAAAAGTGCAATATTTGAAGGCAATTTAGGTTGGTGTAAGAGAACTCTTTGTTGGTTGAGTGGGTTACTCTGACCTTTAACATTCCACAATATTACTCTGAATTGAAAAGCAGTAAAATACAAATATGAAAATAATGCTTACTATAATATGAACATCAGATTGTTGAATAAAAGGAGTATTGCAATGATAGTATATTCATGTCCATAAAGAATATGAAAAGAATTGAAAAGAAAGGTGGAGGAAGAAAGAGGAAAAAAGATAATAGTAAAAGAATAAACAAAAAAGACAGAGAAGATGGAAAACATGAAGAAAAAGACAGTACAAGTTATTATAAAGACGACTGTAAGACATACCTAAGGGGAGAGAATATATCCCAGCACAGGGGGTGGGGGAATCGACAAAAAAGCAGGAAGGACACAGGGACATTCTGGATGGTCATAACATCTAAGATGGACATTGATGCGTGGAAAAACAACTGTAAAGATAAAGTAATGTCAGTTCAAATATATGAGATCCAAAGAAAGTATAACCTTTACAATATAACAAGTAGAATAGGGAAGCTATAAAGTCATGTATTCCATTGGGACTTCTCGCATTGATGGAGAAAGGTCTTATGTTTTCCTGGGTCATCAAGAGTCATTGTTTTGTCTTTTAAGATCAGCTTAAAGCAGCAAGGGTGAATAAGACTGAATCTTACGTTGATGGCCCATGGCTGTGGTCGTAGATCTAGTAATTGCTTATGTCTGTCAGCTGTAATGTTTGCCACATCTTGAGAGAAATAAAGTTTATGAGCAGACCATATAATTTGCTTCTTTAGTTTTACTGCATTGAGGACTGTGAGAAGATCAATATGTTCCAGAAAGAGGATGATAACACCTCTAGGTTTAGAAGCAGTTCTAGGTCTAGTCTGTGAGCACGTTGGATGTTGAGAGAAGTAGAGGGAGGAAGATCCAAAACTTTTGGCAGCTTTGAAAAACTGAAGCGGTTCGGAGCCCTCCACGTTTTCTGTTAAACTGTAAATTCTTAAATAATTTCTGCAGTTTCCAACGTACTGCCATGGAGAAAATCATCTCTCCGATGTCTAAAAATGCAAGAAATGAGACTGCCGGTGCAGAGCTCAATAATCACGTGGCCATCTTGCCTGACGTCCAAACCACGCCCTTCACAGAATATTTTTTCTAAGAATGCATTCTGTCAGAAAATAGTTCAAAGTCCTTTAAGTGCTATCTGGTGTCCTCTTGTGGTTTGCATGGGAAGGGTTCCAGACCTCTGGGTCAAGATAACACTGGTAGAGTCATTCACTGGGGTAACAAATCACTGCCGATGAATGCTAAACCCTAGAGGCCTAGGTTTTTAGTTGATTTATTAGAATATTAATAGGCACCAATGTCATTAAAGCTTCTTTGCAAGCTGATGACTGGCACCAGGTATGAGGAATGGGTGAAGGTTTGAATGAAAGTTGAATGAAAGCTGACTTCGCCCTTTTTAAGCTGTAGGGTACCATAATGCCTGAAGCAGTGATATATAGTAGTATAAAAGGACTCTTACAGCTGGATGAGGTGCTTTTCTAAGCTATAACAGACTTACAAAAGTTCATCTAGTTTTACAGAGATCCGTTGCTATGGGAGGTATTGGTATTGAGAAAGCTGGAGAGTACATAGTGGCTCATACTCCACAAAGATGATTACAATAAGTCAGGGTCACTTAGAGTCAACAACTGTGACAGTGAAGGAACTAAGTACTTGGTTAGGGTGGAAAATCAGGCCCAGAGTAGGCCTTCCTTGGACACGGCAAGTGGAACATAGTGCTTGACAAGATGTGTTGAGTAACCCTATCAGGAATTCTACACAGAATCTTAAAACGAGTAAGAGTATGGGAGAAAATATGGTGATGCAAAGATGCATGGGATTTTGTTTTTAGTTGAGAGCCAAATAGAAGTGACCCTGAGGGAGCAGGATCCTCTCATAGATCCAAGGTATAGGGAAATATAAATTCATGTGTTGTGCAGTGCACCAAGATACTTCTAGGTGGACAAGATCTTGTTAGGATAGGAGACAAGATAAAGCTAAACAAAACATACAATTGATCATACAGGCTAGAAAGATGTTAATCTGTTCGTAACAAAATATATACATATTAAAACATAGAAGGAGGTACTAAAGATACTCCCCTATTAAAGGGTCCCACCTTAAGGGGAAAAAGACCATTTGTGAAACCTAGAGAGATATTGTTGCAGCCTAACGCGAGATATTCATGTTTGATTCCATATGTAACAGCATAGTGTGCACTCGTTTATTCGAGTGGGAATTGTTTGTAAGGAAAGTATACTTATTTGGATGGAAACACATAAAGAAACAAGTGGCTGGTCAGTTGATGATAGATCACCAGGCTGATCCAGGCATGAAATATGCACACACTCACCATACTGTGTGTTCTCTGGTATTCAGTCAATACACCACTCAGAGCCACGTAGTTACCACAAAAGAACACAGCTGTCTGATCCCCATCAGTGTGATAAAGTGAGCCCCTTCCCTGTGTATTGTCGCAGTGTCAAAAATATGCCTAGCACATAGAAGGGGGACTAACCCAAGGGGCTAACAACTAAGTAATATATGCATAGCCAGAATAGAACATAGCCCAATTTCATAAATAAAATTGTAGCGCTCCTTGAAGCTAAAATTCTACATATCAGGGATGGAATTATGACATTTGCCGATATGACAATGGGAGGAGGGAATTCAAGTTAACCAATTATAAATAGTTCCTACTATATCCAGTTTTGTTGAGTTAAAGAGTTTTGACAGATCCTGAACTGATAAGGATAACAAAGTGGTAGAGAGAAACTTCTCAGGGCTGGATCCAAGTATTCTTAATTATTTTCTTTTCAGAGCAAAATCATTACATTTTGACACAAAATCATCCACCGCTAGCAAGGGACTGGAGTTAGTTTTGTCTTTTTAAATCATTTAGGAAGAGAGCATGGATAATTCAGAGTGGCCTTAAATAGCTTATTCATAACCACTGGCAGCCAGTTTGAATGTTTCCAAATTTGAAGTTTATGGGTAACTTTACAAGGGAAAAGAAGGACACCCGTTCTTTACGTCTGCCCTCTGGCTAGTGTGTGATGCCAGATATGCACTAGAGTTCAATCAGGCCTCGGTAAGTTTAACAGCCCCCAGAGAAAGTGTCTGCTCTCTTTGCATCACAAAGCCTTACATGAGATCACCCTGTGGTATCCGAGCACTACTTAGGTACTTAGGGAGGTCCAAGGTAGTGGAGCGCCCAAGGCAGTGGACTGTATCTTGAATTCCCCCAAGGAAATACCAGATCTCAAAGAGTGGAGAAGATATGATGTCTGGTGAAAGAAACCATGATATTCACATTCATAGTTCTGAACGAGCTACAGTGCTTGCCTGGCAGCACCAACATTAATTGTGTGTTTTCGACAGGCTATACGATCCCTCATCAAAAGGGCCCTTTATGGTCAATGATGGGGAAATCAAGTAGTTTTGCATTGCTCTAAGATGAACTGAAATAAAATGTGTGTTCTCCTTCCACCACTGATGGTGAGCAAAGGTATGGATGAATGTCTGCTCCAGCCGGGGTTGCCATTTTTAAGTGTTAGGGCTCTTGTCAAGAGGCCACTGCAGCTTGCACAACACATTGCCCATCCTATGCTGCCAATGATAGTAACAACACAACTACTAACCCTCCCACTCCCACAAGTGTGACACTTCAGACTCTTTCAGGCCCCCAAAGCTATGAGAATGGCTTGGGCAGCAGGTAATAGTCATTTTTAATGTATATTGAATTAATTGGTTTTTTTTTAAAACAAACTTTTATTAGTTTTTCAGACAATCAGCATCACATTGCATCAGTACAGTTCTAGATTCATGTATCCCATTTTAACACTGGCATTCTAATGAATCGGTCAACCATAATAAGGCATCAAGCTGTGCAACCTAGCTATGCATGGTCAGCAGTCTACTACTCTGGTATTCATACTCTGCTCAACAACATGACAGTTCGTACTTACTTATTGCAATTCTACAAACCCTATGTATCGATACAAACTATCCCCAACTATCCCCCCACCCAACCCACCCAACCAGGTGTGTCACAATGATCACTGCGCTTATGCAGCTAATTCACTGGCTTTCCAGCCCAACTCTTAACGATCTCTGGTACAACCTCAAGTAATACCTGCATCATCAGAGGGAGCCCATCAGCCACAGACTTTAATGTATATTGAATTAATAATTAAATGTTGTTGTGGTCATCTCTAAATTAGCCAGACAGTGCCACCTAGGAGCAGACTGTCACAAGCACTGGTGTTGACAAATAAGTGCCGGTGCCGATCACCTGAACCACCCGCTCAAATTAAGCACTGTATTTATCCCAAAGGTTGGCTCAGGTGTGTGCAGCAAGGTCCAGAGAAGCATAGTCCCTTCACCTGAAAGGCTTGCTCAGTTTTTCATCTTTATGAGGTTGGCAAAATAATGACCAATTTCATTGGGTCATGTGCCTACCTGAAGCGCTTAGACACCTACATCAAGGAATGAAACTGTGCATAAGGAAAGGGCTGTAAAGAGCAATGAACTGTGGATTAGCCTCCCTTTGTATTATTCAACGTAAGGCCTCAGGCGGAACACAGTTTTGTTAAGTCCTCTGCTGTTTCTCGATGTGGCATCTACCATGCATCTTACTTTTTTCACTTGTTGACATATGTTTCCCTTGTAGGAACACAAATTTGGTCACCCTGCTGGCTGTGGGCGGATGGAACTTCGGCACGCAGAAGTAAGTGTGCTTTCGATGGTTCACCAGTGATGGTGGCTATAATCCCCGAAGACATCGTTTCAAGGTTGTGAGAATAGTGGAACAAGAATTATAGTGAACAGCACCGAGTGCGACATTTAGAGTAATGAGGGTACTGCAAACACAGGTGTCTGCTGATATCTGTAAATTGAATGGACGATTGGACCTGAGAAAATGTGGCATAGAAATACTGCATATTATGGAATTATGGATGACAATTGCAAGCACTGTGTTGATAGTGCAGATGGAATGATGGAGGAGGAGAAATCATTTCATCATTACAATAATATAACTTTAATCAAGTCCCTGACCTTAGATGGTACTTCAAAAAACACTTCTTATTTTTAGGGGATTTTTTTTTTCAACCCAAAAGCAGACTCTGGTGAAAATCCAGCCAGTGGCCCACCCACTCTCGTCCCCTTTAACTATGCAGTGATAGTTGAAACCCTCCACAACCTTCGTGAGGCATCTAAAAGGATGACACTGGAACTGGCTCTGTGATTCCATGCTCTCATTAAAAGGCCTAGCTTGTGAAAAAAATACTTGATTTCCACATGTGTGCATGGGATCACATTCTCGGCTACATCTTGTTACTTTTACATGCATTGAAAAGGTTGATAGGTGCTCCTTTCCCTCGGACGTTATAAAATACGAGGCTGTGTGGAGAAGAGGCTGGCTTCAGACTGTGCTTTTTTGTTGAAAGAATCATCCAAAAAATGTCTCCATATTAAATTAAGTATGCTTCTGAGAGAGAAAGTACACAGATGATATTAAGAAAAGTTGTAGAGGATGGGAAAACTGACTAAGTATCTTGTAGGAATTTACGGGATTTCTTCATCACCATTTTAGGATCATTTGTCATTTGTGTTTGCAATTGTCATGTAGGATGTTGGTATCCATTACTCTTTAGAAGAGAAATGGATCACGAATTTGATGACCAGGGTTAAATTGAAATTTAGCAAATGTACTAGTTATGGAAGGCCATAATGAGTAAAATGATCTCCAATAATTAATTCGTATAAACAATTTAAATAAAATAAATCTTCACTCACACATCGGGTGGTAGTGTTATGTGCTTGAAGGCGTTGATGGGTACGATTGATGTAAAGCATATGACAGTGGACGTTGGTATTGAGGAAAATGGTTTTATTTACGGTGCTAATAAGTAATGGTATACAATTTTGTCCCTCCAGGTTTACTGATATGGTTGCTTCGGCTGCTAACCGTAAGATCTTCATCAACTCAGTCATTGCCCATCTTCGTAAGTACAATTTTGATGGCATAGATCTGGACTTTGAGTATCCCGGGTCGAGAGGCAGCCCACCAGAAGACAAGCAGCGTTTTACTGTCTTATGTAAGGTAAGAGTAAAGATGTAAGTAAAGGTTTCCTCCATTGGTATGTACCCATTTCTGCCTGAGAAGTAAGGAAGCAATATGTTACCCCGAATGTAGTTTGGGTTCTTTGGGCAAAAATTGGGGTGCGAATATTGTTTAAAGATGCTTTCTACCAACTCTGTGAAACTTTTAAAATTCAAAAAGATGTTTTGTTTAAAAAAACAGTAGGGAAAAAAACCTGTGAGTATGTTTTGTGAGAGAAAGAGAGAACGGCATGCCGTTTCTGGAGAAGACGTCGCTTTATTAGTACCTACAGAATGTCGTCATTTTAATAAAGTCCCTTGACGGAATAGCGTCTACTTGATCTTCTCCTATTTTCGATTACATTACACACCTGAGTTACTAGACTTTACAATACATATCGCTACTGAGTCCAATCTTGCCGTTTGATGTTCAATTCCATTTTAACTACTTGTCACTGCCTCTGACCAGCTTTATACAGAAGAGCCCTGACGAAGTTCCCTCTGGCAAAAAATCGCCATTTGACTAGATGTAGCTGGCAGCTGGTCTTTGTGTATTACTTCCAGACACTGAGACAAAGGGAAATAGGTATTGTGACAATGGGCAATCTCTGTCAGTTTGAGGAAAGAAGCCTGTCACCTACCACAGTTGCATGCCACAAAGACTCTGACTCCGCATTACAACAAAGGGTTTCACATTAGTCCTTTGTGATCCCAGACAAGCTGGGTCTAGGGCAGAGAGGCAGGACATTTCAGACATCTCCTCCCTCTACAGCTTCTCCCACTTCAAAGTGGGCACCAGGTATAAATAGTGGACCCTGAGACCCAACACTTCAGATCACTTCTGGACCTGTGGAATCTGCCAGGAAGAAGGAATGCCCAGCGGTGATGTCTGCCATACTGCCAAAGCCCTGCTGTGCTGACTAAGGACTCCTCTGCTGCTGTGAGCTGCCCTGATGATTCCAACCTGCCTGTGTGGACCCAGAATTTCAGGAAATCTCCAAGGGTTGGTCGGCTGGCCACCTGTTCAAGCCACAGGGACATAAGAGGCTCCTTTGACACTGATGCAACTCTATGCATCTCGACCCAGAATGGTCCAGCTTGACATGGACGCTGGCCCAGCGCGACACATCTCGTCCCCGGCACCGAAGCATCACAAGACCTCGCAAACTCCTGTGGCTCCTTCACCGCCGATGCAGCTCGCCACTGATGCCGGTCCAGCGTGACGCATCTCTTCCCCTGTACCAACGCATCACAGTGCAAGTCTTCGCAACCCCAGTGGTTGCCTCGACGACAATGCAGGACCTCACTTCGCAGCCCCTTAGCGACGACTCTTCGATGCCGGCCTGCGCAGTTTGACACAAGGTATTTTTCAAGCAGACTGAACTCAGTCCTTTATCGGGCACGTGCTCCATCGCAACCGGCCTCAACTTGTGACTTGGACTCAGTCCAACTGCGGTTGGCTCTTTATGCATCTTAGCTCTTGATTTCTGCAAAACCTTTAAAACTGCATATATCCGGTTCTACTAATTGGATTTTTGTTGTTTTGGTGTCAAATAATTTATTAAAATTTACTCTATGTTTCAGACATAGTAACAGCAAAAACTAGGAGAAATTAAGCATTTCTCCTCATTTCGCCATGTTATGCCCACCGCAACACCCATTGCATGCCCCTTTCACAATAAGTGCAGCTTGAAAGGGGACCATATTTACAAGGTGGCATTAAGACACATTAAGTAGCTTAATACCAGCTTGTAAATAAGGTGAAGGGTTTATCGCCACAGGAACATCAAAAAAAGTGAAGTACCTGTGGCGATAGAGGCTTGTAAATGTACCCGATGAGTCCAACACAAATTTTTTGCAAGATTCAGTCTAAGATATTTGTAGCTTTTTACCTGCTCTAATGGAGAATAGCACAGAAAGCATTGACACTTCTTTGGTCTTGTGTAGAAAATTAAAGTGGTATTCTTAGACACATTAATGGGCAGCTGATTTAATGTATTATATACCTCTAGTGCTTTTATTTTTCTTTGAAATCCCACAGGCATATAGTCTAATAGTATCAAATCATCAGCATACCTAAGACAGGTAAAATGAGAAGTACCAATTTTATGGAAAATGATTGGAAGGAACTACTTGCCCTACAGCTATTAGAAATATTTTTTGAAGCCCTGGACCTAGGCTGTCTTTTGGCAAGAACAAGAGAAAAGGTCATCACTGCATTGTTAATGCCGGACAGGGATGAGCAACTACATCAATTGTATCACCCACTGTTGCTGCTAAATCTAGAAAATAAGATTTTAGGTAGAGTTATTGCAAACATACTCATGTCATTCACAGAGAAACTAGCATCCTGATCAAGCCAGCTTTATCCTGGGCATGACCATTTCACACCATTTTAAGGTCCATCTTTATCCACATGCACCAAATCCACCCTCCAATCCATCATTACAATTATTTTATTTATTTAACATTATTTGCCCTAGGGTGTTATTTTTAAGTCCCTGTCTCCATTATTTTCTATAAGCGTGTATTGCAGGTCCTGTGAGACTTATAACAATAATAAAAAATAATAATGAGACTTATAAAGTGCATAGCTACTTCTTGCAAAGTGTCCCAGCACTAGGATACTGACCCTGGGGAATAATGTTGCTATTCATTCTGGATATGTCTCAACCAGACCTGAAAATCAAGGTTTTCAGTTTTTTCCTGAAGAGAGTTTCAGATGGAGCTTGCTGAATTACAACAGGAAGAGAGTTTCATATTGTTTGTGCAAGATGGTTAAATAAACTGGTTCCTGTTCAGGCTCTTTAAAATTTTGGGATAACGGCTTATTTTGCTTCAGACTGAAGATAAGATGGGCCTTGAGAGGAAAGAGCCTTGTAGGAATAGCAGAGAGATTTGAAGGTAAATCTTTGCCTCACTAGCCAGTGCAGTTTTCTCAGAGCAGTACTAATAGAGGCATGCTTGTCTAGCCTGAACAGTGCCCGAGCAGCAGCATCTGGACCCGTTGAAGCTTTCTAAGATGGGACTGGGACACTTTCAAGTAAAGGACATTGCAGTAGTCCAGCTTGGATATAACCAGGGCCTGGACTACAGATTTTTGGGCGGATTCCGGTAAGAGATGGAGAATTTTCTTCAAGGATCTCAGCATCCCAAAACATTTTCCTGCAAGGGCAGTAATCTGTGTTTCAAAGGAGAGTTTTTCATCGAACCAGATGCCAATTTTTTTTACCTTAGGCTTGGGAGTGAGTGACGGACCGAGGCTAGGAACAGATATTATGGTGCTTGCCCAGAACCAATACCTCAGTCTTCCCGGCATTCAGCTTTGAGCAGTTTAAGTCCATCCAGGCAGCAACCTCTGACAAGCATGAACAGAGGGAAGAGGCTATAAGTTTGCTGTTCTGGGAGACAGTGATGACAAGTTGCATGCCATCAGTGTACTGAAATAATGATAAAACCATAGCGCTCAATGAGCTCCGCCAAAGGGCAGACATAGATTATTAAAAAGGGTTGGATTTAGTGAAGAGCCCTGCGGCACTCCCTGCTGCAAGGAATGCACCTTCGAGTGGAATGGTTTTTGGGAGACCTGCAGAAATTAGGTCAACCAAAGCAGCGCATTACTGGATGTTGTAGGATACTGTATCGAATGCTACACTGAGGTCCAACATAAGGATTGCCGCAGGGTCACCCTTGTCCATAATCCAAACGGCAGACTCGGAGGCTAGCAACAAAGCAGGTTCGGTGCTGTAGGAGGGGCGGAAGCCTGATTGGGTCCAATGCAGGAGGTCTTTATACTCCAGAAAGCTAAAGAACTGCCTATTCACGTGCTTCTCTGCAATCTTCGAGAAGAGTGGTAGCAGTGATATAGGTTGACTGTTTTCAGGCTCACAGGGGTCGCATAGAGTTTTTTCAAAAAGAGGGACCACCATAGTGTGTTTTCACTTTGACTGGGCATTTGTGGTGCTTGACTTACTCCAAGGCTGGGCTGGAGTACATTTACTACTGTTTTGTGACCTTTCCGACTGTAGTAACATTAGAAGAATTATTTGTTAAAAGCAATGGGCATAATTTTATATGGATGGGTGTTTTGCATTTGCATGTATCCCCCTAACCCCCTCCTTACCTCTCCCTAATTCCCTCCTATTTAGTTGTAAGTATTCTACATTTCCAGACACTCACTCTTGTCCCTCCCACATTTACTACAAAATTGTAAACCTACCTGAGCGGAGAACTTGACACGTGTGGTGGAGATCTCCCAATTGAAAAGATAGGAGAAGCGGAGGTCTCCGCAAGTCGATTTGTGAATAGCGTTTTGTAATATGTGAGCAATACTACTGTATTACTATCAAATGCAGTTTGTGAATAGGTCCCCTATACATGCTCTATTTTGATGTCTGTACATCCTATACGTGAATGTTGTGAGGCTGATCTAGATATGATCTTAGACAATGAAGTGTGACCTTGCTGCTGTAAACAAACTAAGGAAATATCCATGAGCTATAGGCATGAATTATTACATTTCAGATTGCTGGCACACTATCATTATAACCAGATTAGAATACACAAAATTGATCTGAGCGTAGGCTATACATGCTACAGATGGGATCACCCAAATGCTGACTTTTTCACCTCACCTAGTGATGCCCCGATATTCTCATTATCTAGAAATCTATCTTTGAGGATGTCACTCATGAACATTAAGAATTCTCCCCCTGATGGCTTTACTGGGGAAATAGCCAAGATCCCTCACTGTTTGCGGAAATTAACAGCCATGTTTCTACTTCTGGCAAAGGGTAGATTTGCCAGGGCCTGCTTGCATGGACACTTGTCAACTGTGCTTAATAAGCTGTGTGATGCAGTTTACTATAACAAATTTGCAGATCACAAAACATATGGGAATCCTACCATGGGAACCTACTTACATAGAGGGAAACAATGTTATATCAACCTAAAAGCAGACACGGATAGCTGTGATCTAAACCAGTTGCATGTTAATCTCTTGGTGGTTGATTGGGGGTAGGGGAGGTATGAACAATATGGCATGGCATAGACATTGTGATTTCTGGTTTGAATGATGTGAGGGATTTGGGTCAACCCAGGTGATGCGGTTTTATAATGCTGCTGCACCTATGCATTAGACCTGTAAAAGTGACTATACTTCTTTCTTGCAGACATCAGTATCTGTTACCCTGATAAAGTTGGAATGTGAGACGTGCAATCTTAATTTGCAGACAAAACAAATTGATCAACGTGATCTTTTCTCATATATGTACTTGAATATACAAAATAAAGTTTTATAATTTATGAACAGGGTCTTAAGAAGGTTGGGTCAGAGGGAAGAATACTCCTTAGGCCCCATAATTTGTCAGGGCCTGCGCTGGTGATGAAAAATCTATTGATAGCTTTTGAAGCAAGCCTGCCATTTTGTATCATGGCAACTCAGCTAAAGCCATGCTATGGACTGAGGGAGGAGTGCTGCAACGATTTCTCTTTCTCTGGGGACATTTTCTTAGAAAAAAACGTTTGTGACATGTGGAGCACGGTATAAAATGTTTAAGCTGGGCCCTGCAAACATCTCTGATAAGCCTTTTCATGACAACAGTAATCCATTGTCATTGGCAACTGCATGGATCATCAGTTTGCCTTCTCAAGTTGTTTCGAAACTCCTATATTATTCTTCCATGAAAGGCACTTGCAAAGCTCCTTGAACGCTTAGTCCCAAATATGTACATAGAACGCCAAATAAAGCTTCAATGTGTCTCCCCCCGTGACCTAGTGTTGTTTCAAAAAGTTAAAAAACTGTTGGGATCCAACAGCTATGGCTCGGTGACAGTTAACACAATAAATAAATCACAGCCTAGAAAAAGATAGTTTGCATTATGGCAGATGGTAACTACAGTAATGAACGTAAGGGAGCAGAAATGACTGATACCTTCTCTCTGGCTAGGAATTACTGGAGGCTTTTGAAAAAGAATGTGAGGACACTGGAAGACCCAGGCTGCTGGTCACCGCAGCTGTGTCTGCTGGCAAAGGAACTATTGATGCCGGATATGAAATTGCCGAGATTGGGAAGTAAGTACAGTGGTTCCAACTTGGATTACTGAAAACGTATTAGCGGTGTTGGTTGGGACTTGGACCTTAGAGATGTTTTAACTCCTGCAGACTAAAATACATCATTTTAGAGTTGTGTGTCAATGGAATTTCTGGGTAAAATGCCAAATTAGTTGGTATACAATTAGATGAGGAAATTTTACTGGTAGATTTTCTTCTGGATTTAGCTCTTCTTCTAGAAATTGGAGGACTTTACTTTACCACCCAACTCTAAATCAGACCCAAAGACGCAACCCCCCATGGGGTCTGGGATTTTTAGTACATAGTGAAGTCGATTGAAGTTAACAAGATGATTTCTCTATACTCTTCCATCTCATCTCCTTGAAAACCTATTGATTCTCTGAATCACACAACTTTTAAACTGGGTGGGATCCCAAAGGGTTTCCTAATTGGCAGGCAGGGAAAACACGTTCCTGGAAAATTTGTTTGCAAATAAACAGACTTGCAAATTAATAATGTGGCTTCACCTAGTTTGTGACTGACCTGGCCACACGTCCTTCAATGGAAGAGAGATCTGGGGGAAGAGATACCTTCCAAGACCTGAGGGAGAATATGGCACAGGGCACCTCAGGCATCAATTTGTGCACTTCATAAAGAAAACTCATATAAGCTGCTGACACGTTGGAACTTATCTCCTACCCGATTGCCTGCATTGTCATGTTCGGTTGTAAGAGTTGTGGGGAAAAGGGCACTTTCTTCCGCATGTGGTGGTCTTGTAAATATGTTCAAACTTACTGGAGGGAAATCTTTTCCCACATTGGGCAAAAAGTAGAAATCACACTGCCATTGACAGGTTTGGATACTGCAGATTATTGTGGTGGAATAAGGTGTGGAATGTGTATGCCATGGAAAATATAACACCAACTCTTCACGGCAAATCACATACATTTGAATCACTATGGTCACCATTTAAAACCAATATGAAAAGACTTAGTGGCGAAATTGAATTAAACTAATGTGCTGGAGCTAGTATGCAAAGTGAGGCTGAATCTAATATCAGCATCTTCCTCTAATGTATCCGATGTAGAATGAATAACAACAATTGTTTTTAGTAGCATTGCTCACTGCTTGTTCTGAGGAAGGACTCATGGCTTGTATGTAAAGTTGATAGGTCAAAATCACCTGTAGTATATCTATAATCTACATTTTATTGTGCACCGTGTTGCAGTGTCAAAATGATTAAAAAAGTGGCAAAAAAACCCCTCCTTATTCGGAAATCGAGAGAGCAAATGACCAAGACCCTCACAGCCACAACTTTGGCCATATAGATTTGTTGCAATCACCTCAAATACAACTATCTAACAAGTTGGACCATCTCTTCCATAACCAAGGCAACCTGGTATCTCCCAATGGAGATTCCATAAACATAAAAAATGCATGAGAGACGCAATTCGCTGTAATTTCAATTTGTAACTGTTCATACAAAAGTCATTAGATCAATAACCCACCTCTTTCTCACAATGCACAATATCCTCCCGATTGCTGTCATGTTGTAATTTTGTCACATTTGTGTAAATATGTGCAGCTCTTCTGGTGAAACCCTTATGAAGAAAGATCCAAAATGAATGCTGGAGAAGAAAATGAGAAACTGAGAAGCAATGATTGTTTCCCAAAGCTGATATCTTTTATTACTTCACGTGTATCCCAAACTTCAGCCCCAGATGGTGATACAGCATCTTCATCTTCTGTCCCATGCATACCATAAACTGTAATCTAGGTGCCTCAGTGTTTCATAGCCTCAGTCAAGTCTTGAAGGACAGCTTGTTACCTAAATGCATAGATAACGCTAATTATTTTACTACAAAACCAATGTTGTAAGATTCTCACCTGATGTTAGAGGGATTGAATTATTTAACTGGACATGCACATACTTTCTGACAGTGCACATTTAAGGGATGAGTTGTGTAATTTCTGACAGTGCACATTTAAGTGATGGGTTGTGTAACTCTGAAGGGTAGCAGGCCAGAGCCGGAATTATACCATTCAACTAAGCTTTTCTAACATTAACTCACCCTGTTTTGTTGCAGAGTCCTAGACTTCATCTCGGTAATGACCTATGACTTTCACGGAGGCTGGGACACTGTCTCGGGGCACAACAGCCCTCTCCATGTAGGGCCAGAAGACAAGGGTGACCTCATTTACTTCAATAGTGTAAGAGCAAAACTCAAATCCAGTGTTTCTATCCTTACAAATTCATGTTGTGTCTGAAGGGGCTTCATCACTAGTGACAGGATATGCTTCTGGTGTCCACAGGAGTTTGCAATGAAGTACTGGAAAGATAATGGCGTCCCTGCGGAGAAGCTGATGATGGGATTCCCAACCTATGGCCGCACCTTTCGACTCATTACCCCAAATGATTGCAGAATTGGTGCCCCAGTCAGTGGTGCTGGCTCTTCCGGAACCTACACCCGCGAAGCTGGATTCTGGGCCTACTATGAGGTGATTTTTTTAAGTGATTTCAATTGATATATTTTTCTAAGATCAACCTGTGTTCAGAATGTTCTAGTCTTTTAATTTGCTGTTTTCTGCACTCAGCCACATACAACAAATTACACTTCTGTGCCTACAGATCTGCACCTTCCTGAAAGGAGCCACACTGAAATGGAGCGATGAGCAGAAGGTGCCTTATGCCTGCAAAGACTATGAGTGGGTCGGCTACGACAACGCTGTGAGCTACGAGTGCAAGGTAGGCCATTGTATCATGTACATCACTGCATTAACTCAAGATAAGGAAAAGGAATACTCATCTTATTAAATGTTTCTTATACTTGTCATACATAACACCTCACTACTAGAGCGAGGATCTAAATCACACTCTGGTGTTAACCTGGGGTTTAAATGGTTAAACACACAGGGGGTCATATTTACAAGAGCTTATTGCCACCGGAATGTCACTTTTTGTGATGTTCTGGTGGCGATAATCCCTTCGCCTTATTTAAAGGTGGTGTTAAGCCACTAAATGTGGCTTAACTCCTCCTTGTGACTAAGGTACCTTTTCACACAGAACTTAGTGTGAAAGGGGTGGGCAATGGGTGTTGCGGTGGGCGTTCCGCCGCAACATCCATTGCCTTTTGACGCTGCCCCCTATTTACAAGGGTGGCGTAAGTATGGGGCAGCGCCAAAAATAAGACCAGGGAAAACTGGTCTTAACCTGGCGAAACGAGGAGAAATTATTAATTTAAACTCGTTTTTGCTGTTTCTATGTGTGCTGCATTCTGCAGCATAAATAGAACCAGCAAATTGCCACTAGTGATTGTTCATGTGCATGAAGGTGTCCCTTCCTGCACATAAATAATCATAAAAAAATGACGAATTGCAACTTCTATGTGTGCTGCATTAAGCAGCACACATAGAAGTTACAAATCGCCATTGCTGATTATTTATGTGCAGGAAGGGACACCTTCCTGCACATGAACAATCATTCCCCGCAACGCAGGCACCCTTGCACTTTGGTGCAAGGGTGCATACATTGGTGCTATGCAGCTAAATTTAGTGCCAGCGCTAGGGGATACGCAGGGGTGCGCCGCCTTCTTGTAAATACGGCGCATCCCTGTGTTTGGAACGTGTCGGAGCGCGGCGTTAGCAATCAGCTTAATGCTGCACTCTGACAATTTCTTTGTAAATATGCCCCAGAGTTTCCCTTTTCCTTCTTTGGTGACGTGCAACCACAGCTCAGGAACTTAACACTGTAAGAGATGATTAGTTAGATATCAGCCGACTGGGCTGGGATCTATGTTTGGTGCATAGGTATTATACCATAATAGGTTGGTTTATGACTGGTGCATTTGCTTTCATGATTGACGGCTCAACTGTGTTTATATTTGTAACACTCACCTGTTACGACAAGTCTCTCCTCTCAATAAAAAAATAGCAATCATTGGCCGGTACCAATTTGTTTATAAAAGTATCACCTGTAATCGACTTCCTGTCACTTACTCTTACTCTCTACTCTCCCGTTTGCCCAGCTCTTTGGGACTAGCCTTCTCTGCAGGCAGAACTGGTAGAACTAGAAAAAGCTTCTCTAAAGGAATTTGTGTGCGCAGCCCCCAGCATTCCTCTGCAGCCCCTAATCCCTCAAGGAGTGTGTGAAGTTGCAAAGCTTTTTTATCTGGCCTGTGTGTATTTCTGCAAAAAGCTATGAAAATACTGGATAGTTCTGAAATTCAATGCGATTTGGCCTTTTGCATGAAAATCTGAACCCTTTCGATCATTTTGAACATGACTGCGATTTGCCTATGTCGAATGACTTGTGAGGAAAATCCAAGGACACTATCCACTTGCGTACAAAATTCTTGCAGGTCACCAGCAGAACTCGGTTTAACACAGTCAGAAGAAAAAGGTATAGGCATTTTCAATGCCGACTAATATCCAGCCATAGAGGAAGGACAATCGGTAAATCCCACATACAGGTTGAAGGCAAATAATTGGGAATTATGCAAAACCATCCTTGTGTGACAGAAACTTTGCATTTTTGAACACCTATGATGCATGATGCTGTGACTGGCTTCTGCGCTGCCCCCGCTTGGGGGGTCGCTTGGCTCTTCCTCTTTCTCCTTTTCTTTTGAAAGGCCAGTCAGTTTTTTCCACTTATTCAGGTAGTGCCTAAGATGTAGTATGCATGCTTCAGCAGCTGAATCACGCAAAGCCAGTGTTTCAGGACTCTCCAGCCTTGATCTATTGAGATCCTGCAATGTTTGTGCTACAGTTCATTCAAGGTTGCAGAGAAGTCCTGTCTGTGACCAAGAAGGCACCAGAACAACATCAGATACTGCTACACCATGAAGCCCGTTGCTTTCCAGCTTTGGACCAATCTCTGGTTCTCTACCTAAATCTATAAAGTGGTCGTCATCATTCACATTCTGAATGCTTGGAAGCAAACAACCTTCTTAGTGACTTTCAATTTGGCTTCAGGCCCCATAAGGGCCCCCAAAAGGGGATCTTGAATGTCATCTTAAAATCTTGTGAATCTCGAAAATCAGAAAGTAACTCCTAACTGCTAGAGGCATGATAAAAGCTGTTAATTGATCCTCTTAGATTTCCCCAGCACCTGTGACACTGTGGGCCACAAGATTCTTCTTTTTTGTCTACCGTCCACTTTTAGGTTCAGAGGTGCTGTATTCCGATGACTCAGAGCACATATGGACATTCATGCCGCTCAGGTGAAACTTGGTTCATTCTCACCAAAAATCATCACTCCTTCCCATAGCATCATGCAAGGATCATCCCTCTCCCTGTATCTCCAATGCATCCATTACCCCTTTAGCAGAAATGCTCAACAGCTTCAATGGCGACAGGGTATAGGGTCAAGGGCATAGATATAGAGGTTAAGGATATGGGGTCTGTTTAAGGTAAATAGTTAAGGGGATTAAGTTTATAATTATGAATAGAACTACGTTTTTGGGGTTATAGGATTTAGGGTATGTGGTTAAAAACTATGATTGAGGGTGTTTGGGTTTAGTTGTAGGTGTAAATTTAAGGATACAGGATGAAAGGTTTCGGGTGGAGGTTTAAGAAGTAGAGTAAAGATTTAATTACTATGATTACATTTCGTGTCACCGGTGGAAATGAGTTTAAGGTGTGTTGATGATTGTTACGGTTATTTTTAGTCTATCTGCTCAAACTAAAAAAGACAAAGTGTTGCTTTTCACAGCTCATTTTATTGCAATGGAACACACTACCATTTTGAAGTGACGAAATCAGAAGTGTTGAAAACAAAATGATGCTATTTCTTAGTAAAAACAGATGGAGACTCTTGTGAGAACTGGAGAAACCTGAGGAGGAGCATCCCAAAATTCTGCTAATCATTGATTTCCCCTGGATTGCGTTTATCACCATCATCATTATTGTTGTTGTTGTATCCTGGATCACCCTAATATAACAGGCTATGACTATCTCTCTTTTGATCCTCATCATCTTGCCTACAGGAAACTAGGCAAAAAAGCACCATCAATGCTAAATCCATTAGTGTCGAACTTGGCACCAAACTACTCAGAGACAACAACAGTGGCACTGACGCTGCACATTTGTCGCTCTGCACTGATGGATCAATCAATTCTTAAGTATAGAGTGAAGAGAACACTGCTGAGAGCTGCGCTGGCAGGATCCTTGGCTCAAAAAAATCACAGAGCAATGAACAAAAACGTGGAGCAGTGGCTTGCACAATAAGCACTTTGCTAAAGTAAAGGAGGAGCAATCTATGTCTGAAGAAGCAGGGAAGGGAGGGTCTTTGTGGTCTTGGGTTCCCACCCCGGTCCTCCCACTCCTCCTCTTAGACAGGTCTGATACAAGGAAGGTCTGCTTTTCTCTTGAGTTTTGTTTATTGTGTTACGTGTGTTGACAGCACACACAAACAGGAAGAATAATTAAGTCTATGCGAGAGGGTTTCGTTGGTAGGATGCTTGTACTTGGCTCTTCTTGTCTCCGTGCTCTTGTGTTCCTTCCGGATCCCAGGCAAGCGTTGACCCAGAAAGAAATAAAGAAAAGAAAAGGGGAGGGTCAGTCTCCGGTTGAAACGCTTTTAAGTGAAGGGGAAGGGAGAAGTGCACCACCACCAGAGCCCTATCGTTGTGGGTGCCTAGTGTAGGGATGTAAGTGCTCACTCCCTGGTACCCTTTAACCATGCCCACAGCCTCTTAAACAACACCGGGCATGCTTTTGGCACTTGCCTGTTCCCACGACCCTCCTGGGCCGTGGTGATGGAAGACCCAGTCTCCTCGTCCTCGTGGAAAGGAGCGGTCTTGTGCGCAGTGCTCCTTGAGCGGTCTCTGTCTTCTCCTTCTTCCTCTCGGAGGTCGTAGTCGTCCCGCGTTCTCCCGTCCCTGCTCCAGACGCTGGCTTCTTCCTTTCCAGGACTCCTCACCCTCGTGCTCCGCTCTTCCTCTTCTTCACTCCTCGCGTTCGAGCTCCGCTCTTCCTCTCCTGCCGGTCGCGTCGTCCTCTCTCCTTCCGCACTCCAATCGGTTCCGGTCGACCCCTCTTTCGCCGTCCACCAATCTATTTCAGCGTCCTCCTCGTCCTCACGTGACGTGTCAGCTAGACCGCTGACCCTACTTCCTGGTTGTTCAACGGCGGCGGCCATTTTGGATAGGTCGTCGCCGTCCGATGGTCCCAAACCATCACACTGCCTTCCCCCTGGGAATGGACGGTCGGGCCATTCCAAGACAGGAAACCGGGAGAGATAGTCCACGTTCGCTTGAAGTTTTCCTGGAACATGTATGGCCTCGAAGGTAAAGGGCTGTAAAGCAAGAAACCATTGTAAGACCTTTGAGTTAGAGTCTTTATGCAGTGACAGCCAGGTGAGAGGAGCGTGATCAGTTAATAAGAGGAAGGGACGTCCCAAAAGGTAGTATCGCAGGGCCTCCATGGCCCACTTGAGGGCTAGGCATTCTTTTTCAATAGTGGCGTATTTTGTTTCTCTGGGATATAGTTTTCTGCTTAGGTACAATATGGGACGCAAATCTCCGGAATCGTCAGGCTGGGATAGTACGGCTCCGAGGCCTCTTCCTGAGGCGTCGGTTTGGAGGATAAAAGTTTTCTTGAAATCAGGACACGTAAGGATAGGGGAGGTACACAGGGCTCTTTTTAGCTGTTGAAAGCTTTCTTCTTGAGGGCTAAACCAATGGATATGTTTCCCTGTGTGAGTTTTTGTAAGTAGATCGGTGAGGGGACTGGCGACTTCAGAAAAGCGTGGTATGAACCTCCTATAATAGCCAACCAGCCCAAGGAAGGAACGGATGTCCTTCCTACAGGCGGGTCGGGGTATCCGGGAGATGGCCTCTACTTTATTGACTTGTGGTCTTATGCACCCTCCCCTAATATCATAACCTAAATATTCTATATGTTCAGTTCCGAAGGTGGTCTTCTTTGGGTTAAGCGTAAGGCCTGCTTGCTCCAATGTATTAAGAATTGCCTCTAGATGAGTTAGGTGGGTATCCCAATCGGGACTGTACACCACTATGTCGTCTAAATATGCTACAGCAAACCTTTGGTGTTGGGTTAATATGGTGTCCATCAACCGCTGAAATGTAGCGGGGGCCCCATGGAGGCCGAAGGGTAGGACTTTAAATTGGTAAAGGCCTGAAGGTGTTGAAAAGGCCGTTTTTTCTTTGGCTGCCGGGGTTAATGGGATCTGCCAATAGCCTTTTGTTAGATCAATAGTGGACATGACCTTGGCCTCTCCTAAACGCTCTATCAGTTCGTCCACTCTTGGCATAGGGTATGCATCGAATTTTGATATGGAGTTCACCTGACGGAAGTCTATGCAAAATCTAATGCTACCATCAGGTTTCGGAACAAGGACAATGGGAGAGGACCAAGCGCTAAGAGATGGTTCGATTATGTCGGCCTCTAACATGGCCTGTATTTCTTGGTCGACGGCCTGTCTCCTGGCCTCTGGGATACGATAAGGTTTTAATCTAACCGGTTGGGCTGTTTTGGTGACTATGTCGTGTTCTACTAGGGTAGTTCGTCCTGGGGTTCCTGATAAAACGGAGGAGTGCCTTTCGCAGAGGGACAACATTTGTTGCCTCTGTTCTTCTGTAACTTGTGGTCCTACCTGTATGTGGGTCTCCTCTCTGTGGGTTTGTGGGATGAAGGTCACTTCCATGGGTTTATCTACGGTGATATGGTGTTTGGAGGCCCCTGTTGTCGGGGTTGTAGGAACGAGTTCTTCCCATGCTTTGAGTAGGTTTACATGATATATCTGTCCAGCAGCCGGTTTATGGGGAACGTCTACTCTGTAAGTCACGGGGGTTACTTTACTCAGTATCCTGTAGGGGCCCTGCCAGGTTGCTAGGAGTTTCTTTTCGGAACTGGGTAGAAGAATAAGTACCTGATCCCCTGTCTTGAATTCCCTCAGTTTAGTGTGACGGTCATATAGACACTTTTGTCTGTTTTGTGCCTTTTCCAGGTTGGCATGTACGTCCTCCCACAGGGAGGACAATGTCTCCTTTAGGGAAGCGGAATACTGTAATAGAGGCTTGCCTTCATCCTCTTCCTCTGTCCACTGTTCAATAGCCATGTCCAAAAGTGTTCTGGGTCTCCTTCCAAACAGGAGTTCGAAAGGTGAGAAACCCGTAGACTTTTGTTCATGTGTCCTAATGGCAAACATGACGAGGGGTAATTGGCGGTCCCAATCCCTCCCTGCTTTGTCTATACTCTTCCTGAGGATAGTCTTCATCGTGCGGTTATATCGTTCCACCAGCCCATCCGTTTGGGGGTGGTAAACCGATGTGCGAATCTGCTTGACTTTAAGGATGGTGCATACCTGTTTCATTAACCTGGACATAAACGGAGTCCCCTGATCTGTTAACAGTTCGTGGGGAAAGCCAACCCGAGAAAAGAAAGTGACCATGGCATGGGCTACTGCGGTAGTGGTTGTGGAAGACAGGGGTATAGCCTCCGGGTACCTTGTTGCATAATCTACAAGTACTAAAATATACTGGTGTCCTCGGGCAGAGGGGATTAAGGGTCCCACTAGGTCCATCCCTACTCTTTTGAATGGAGTGTCGATGATGGGTAGGGGCTGTAGGGGTGCTTTGGGTATGGATGGAGCGTTTATCAATTGACAGCGGGAACAGGAAGCACAATATCTGGCTACTTCCTGATATACCCCTGGCCAATAGAATTTGGGCAGTAGATATTTCAAAGTATGCTCCTTACCGTAATGCCCACCCCCGGTCTGGCTATGAGATAGACACAATACCTGTTCTCTAAAAGCACGGGGAACCAATAGTTGTTCCTTTCTTTTACCCCCTTCCTGGGATATCCTATACAGGAAGCCGTT
This sequence comes from Calotriton arnoldi, assembly GCA_963921515.1. NCBI lineage: Eukaryota > Metazoa > Chordata > Amphibia > Caudata > Salamandridae > Calotriton > Calotriton arnoldi. Next base: position 458,661 of record CAWUFW010006435.1, on the reverse strand, counting down.
TTTAACACAAAAGAAGGGGCCTACCTTATCTGGTTGATCCTCCTGAGTCTGCTCCCATGCATTTTGTAGCGTGGTATCGTCTCTTTGGGCTGCTCGGAAACTCCGACCTACTTCTTGGGGTGTTTCTGAGGAAGTAAAGACATGAGTGGGTAAGACAGTCTCCGCCTGTTGATACATGGCCCGTTCTTTCCTTTTTTCTCTACGGGTTTTAGGTGCTTTAGGGGACGTCTCCTCTAGTTCCTCACTGTGGAAGGGAGCGCTATTTAGCCATGCCACTGTAGGAAGGGACGTATTATGTGTCTGCAGGTAGTCGTGAAACCTGGGAAAGTCGGTTCCTAACAACACTGCCTCTGGTAGGTCCGGTACCACTCCTACTTTCCTCAACTGTGACTCCCCCTCTATGTCAAACAGGACCTCGGCAAGAGGATACAACTTCTTCTCTCCATGAACACAAGTCACCTGTATGCACTCATCTTCCACTATCTGCGACTCGCGTATCAGGGCCCTATCTACCACTGTGTGGTGGCACCCTGTGTCTAGAAATGCCATGACTGGTTTCCCGTTCACATGTATTTTTTTTTGCACCTTTCTGGGGCTTTTCCGGTAACCATAACTCGGCCCCGGCTGTACCCTACCTCCATGGGTTCCTGAGGAGGAAAGCGGGAAGGGCAGTGTCGGGCTATGTGCCCCCACTCGGCACAGTGGAAACACTGTGGCCCCGATGGGGTAGGTCCAGAGGAAGGTGGTTTGGGTTGGGGTCGTGAGAAGGTCTGGCTTTTATGTTCTAGGGGTTTGTGGCTGTTCTGCTCAGGACCTTTGGAGGACCCATGGGAGTTCTATTGGAAGGAGCCTTGAACTCGGGGGATCGGTGGTATGCACAAGCAAGGTCTACGGCTACCGTAACCGACAAATTAGGGTGCTGTTTAATCCATGCCCTCGTGTTAAAAGGTAGGGCTTCCAGGTACTGCTCTAGGTATACTTTCTCCGTGAGTTCGTCGATAGACGAGGTGGTAGGTTGCAACCAACGATTCCCCAAGTCTCGTATTCGGTAATAGAGGGCCCTTGGGTTGTCTCCCATAGTCCATTTTTCTTTTCTGAAACGGGCCCGATAATATTCCTGGTCACAACCCAGACGTTCCAGAATGGCCCTTTTATGTCAGCATAGCTGGTGACGCCTGCCGGATTGGCGGCTTGATAAGCGGCCTGTAATTCCCCCGATAGTAATGGTGCGATATACTGTCCCCATCTTTCTGGTGGCCAGGTGGCTGTGGAGGCCACTCTCTCAAAGTTCACAAAAAATAATCAGGGTCATCCCCCTGTTGAAATTTCTGAAGGACTGATCCGGGGACATTGGGATGCACGCGGGCACTCGAAATGGCGTCTGTGAGGCGCAAAACCGCAGTATCTTGAACCTTCTGGTTTGTAGTTAGGAGGGCCGCTTGGTCCCTTAGGGCAGACTGCATGGCTTCTCTTTCCTGTTGCGCCTGTTTGGTCTGTTGCTCAAAGATGAGCTGCAGATGGCGTTGCCCTTCTGCTAGTTGGGTAATTATTGCTTCCATTGCCGGGGCTCTGTCCTTCGCCAGACAGGGAATCCCACTTCTGACACCACTGTGGTCTTGGGTTCCCACCCCGGTCCTCCCACTCCTCCTCTTAGACAGGTCTGATACAAGGAAGGTCTGCTTTTCTCTTGAGTTTTGTTTATTGTGTTACGTGTGTTGACAGCACACACAAACAGGAAGAATAATTAAGTCTATGCGAGAGGGTTTCGTTGGTAGGATGCTTGTACTTGGCTCTTCTTGTCTCCGTGCTCTTGTGTTCCTTCCGGATCCCAGGCAAGCGTTGACCCAGAAAGAAATAAAGAAAAGAAAAGGGGAGGGTCAGTCTCCGGTTGAAACGCTTTTAAGTGAAGGGGAAGGGAGAAGTGCACCACCACCAGAGCCCTATCGTTGTGGGTGCCTAGTGTAGGGATGTAAGTGCTCACTCCCTGGTACCCTTTAACCGTGCCCACAGCCCCTTAAACAACAGCGGGCATGCTTTTGGCACTTGCCTGTTCCCACGACCCTCCTGGGCCGTGGTGATGGAAGACCCAGTCTCCTCGTCCTCGGGGAAAGGAGCGGTCTTGTGCGCAGTGCTCCTTGAGCGGTCTCTGTCTTCTCCCTCTTCTTCTCGGAGGTCGTAGTCGTCCCGCGTTCTCCCGTCCCTGCTCCAGACGCTGGCTTCTTCCTTTCCAGGACTCCTCACCCTCGTGCTCCGCTCTTCCTCTTCTTCACTCCTCGCGTTCGAGCTCCGCTCTTCCTCTCCTGCCGGTCGCGTCGTCCTCTCTCCTTCCGCACTCCAATCGGTTCCGGTCGACCCCTCTTTCGCCGTCCACCAATCTATTTCAGCGTCCTCCTCATCCTCACGTGACGTGTCAGCTAGACCGCTGACCCTACTTACTGGTTGTTCAACGGCGGCGGCCATTTTGGATAGGTCGTCGCCGTCCGATGGTCCCAAACCATCACAGTCTTTCCCTGGCACTTCCTTTTGGTGAACTCCCTTCTAGACTTTGTATCGGGTCTGAAAGGCGTAGTCCAGGTACCTAGTTTAGGTGGCAAAGAGGCCTTAGAATGTTGAACTGAAAACAGATTAAAATGGTCTATGCCTCATTACCCTGGGCTTCATTTCCAAACAGCGGCTTCCTTCGGGGAAGTCATGGTCCGGAGGCAGGCAGTACAGGCACCCGGAGTGCCTACCCTTACCTAACACCTTGCCGGTACACTGGTCGCAGTATTAAAGTGAGCCTGTTTCACCTCCTTGGAGGCCAACACTTATCTCAGATTCAAATCAACAAACTATATTAAAAATCCAACCAGTGATAACAGACCCCTTTGGAAGGTAAAATATATTGTGGCGGTACATTAATATTGTTCCCATGTCCTGCTTTTCCGAGTTGGAGACAATACCAGATGTAAAATGGCTGCCTGAGGACTAATCTCTGCCTCAAAAAACCCTATTCACTGTAGACAACAAGTTTCAAGTAACAGACACTCTTTGGGTGCTTCATCTTTGATGTGATTTATCTGTTGTTTCTCATTTTATGTACTTCTTGGGCAAAGGGGAAGGTAGAAAAATATGTTAACTTGGTGTGTTGGAAGAAGAATTTTGCTTCCAAAGTTCTGCCAGGAGAAAGACTGCAAGGTTTCAAATCTGGGGAAGATCCCTTACAGAAGAAAATGTTTCTCTTGCCTGCACATAAATAATTTTGAATAAATACAGGACTTGAATTTTCACAACCAAAGTCCTACAAGCCAATTCTACAGAACCACTTGAACAGGTTTCTTTTCAACCACTTGTCAACAGAAAATATTTTGGGGCCTGTTCGCAAAGGCATTTCGAGTACTTAAAGTAGTACTCCTGTAGAACTCTTTTACGAACCCTTACTTAGTTTTGTAAATTGGCCTAAAACAACTAAAATGGGCATAAGAGGGAATATTTGTGAATGTGTGCATGCAATTAGTGCTCATTGAAAGGACTGTGTCCTATTTGCACATTTACTAATGGGGAGTTATGTTTTTATTAAAAGTATTTATAAAAAACGCTTAGATCCGAGGGTGCATTTGGCGATGGTAATCCAAGAAGAGTAGTCATAACGTTTAAAAACTACAGCACTTGAATTGAAGAAAATAGCCAAGTTTTTAGCCTCTTTCTAGGGGCCAATAAGGATACTTGAGAATGAAGAGAAAAACGCAGGGAGCTCCGGTACTTGGCGGCAACTACAGAGTAAACTCTGCTGCTGCGAGTAGTGCGTGGGAACTTAGGGGCTGTCAATATGTGTGCAGTTGAAGACCGCAACGCTTGATTTTGTTCATAGCGATTCATTGTGTGTGACAGAGGGTTGACATGATGACGCTGTATTACTTTATGTGCTAAGCAGAGTGACTTACAAATGATTCTCTGCTTTCCTGGCAGCCGAGGTAAGGCTGATAAGGATGGAGATATAGAATCAGACTGTCTGCGTTTCAAATCCATTCTAGCTGTTGCTTACAGAACCATTTGGAGCTTTTTAATGGACTTTGCAGGCAGGTCAAGGTACACAGAAGTGCAATAGAATGATCTAGCTAAAATAAAGGCATTTAAGATCTGGACTTTTAGAAAGTAAGAACTGAGGTAAATAATCCTCTTCAATGTGGAAAGCTGGAAAAAGCAAAAGCTCACTACTGAGTTTATTTGGACGCACATAGTTAATTGAGTGCCAAACTTGACTTCCAAGTTTCTTACACATTGAGTGGATTTAGGTTTCTCACCTAAGTTTGGAAGGCAGAAAGGTAGTTATTAGACTGGAAAATATTGTGTTAGATCTGTCAACCTTAGGGTGGCCTTCCCCCAAACTTTTTGCCTTACTCCTTCTTTTTGGCTGATCTTGTTTCTGTTGGCCTTAGGACTCTGCACAATTTACTATTCCCACTCCAGTCAATAAAACAGTAGGGAAAGTGTTGGATTGTGGAAGGTTACATTTACTATTCCCACTCCAGACCTTACAACAGTAGGGATAGTGTTGGATTGCGGAGGGGTAAAATTTACAATTCTCACTCCAGTCAGTGCAACAGTAGGGAAAGGGTTTAATGCGGAGGAGTAAATTTACTATTCCCAAACCACTCACTGCAACAATAGGGAAAGAGTTGTATTGTGGAGGGGTAAAATGTAGTATTCCTACTCCAGTCAGTGCAACAGTAAGGAAAGTTTTGGATTACGGAGGAGTAAAATGTATTACTCCCACTCCAGTGTATGCAACAGTAGGGAACGTGTTGGACTTTGAAGGGGTTTCATTAATTATTCCCACTCCATTCAGTAAAAGAGTAAGGAAAATGTTGGATGGGACAGGGGTAACATTTAATACACCCACTGCACCATGTGCAACATGAGATAACAAAGATATACCCTTCAACAAAATAAAATAAATTTAAAACTATAATTATTAACTAAAAATATAAATATGTAAATATTAAAAATCTTTTTTTTTTTTTATCAGAATGTTTTGATTGAATTATGTAAATTTGAAAAAACATAAAAGACAAAGCAAAGAGGATACAAAGGACCTCTTGTAGAAAACATATTCCTTCAATGCAGGTATAAACAAGGCGGCGACAAACCCCCGCCTCCCATTGTCCCCCCCCCACCACAGTGGGGAGTCCCCCCGCTCCATTAGTAGCGATAGTGCAAAACACATTTTCTAATAACCTCGGTGGGCCATCCCCCAGTCTCAATTCGCTAACAATACAGAAGGGATAATGTGTACCTTATGTTAGGCTCAACAAAAGATTGAAGCAAGCCAAATCGTAACCCAGATCGAGCAATATACGTCTTGCTTCGAAGGGGTAATCCAGAAGTCCATGAGTTCCTGGCATCTACGGACGCAAGCCCCACTCATGGAGGCAAAAAGGAAAAAAGAAATGAAACAAACAAAAAAAAAAATAATAATAATAATTTATACAAAACTAACAAAACAATGGTCTCACACATTATATGTAAACTCTGACGGTAGACGTAAGGTGGTGATGGGGCTGCTGTTAAATCAGGAAGAGGTGGAGTGCCCTCAGCCGAGGGCTACAAGCAAACAATGGAAGGCCCTCAGAGAGATAACCAACCAGCGGGGCCCAGGTATATTCAAAATCTTTCCTGTTGTCGTCTGTGATATCCATAAGCGTGCATGCCACTGTGAGAGCGAGGGAGCGGTAGGTTTCTTCCAGGCCCCCGCTATAGCCATCTTCGCCGCTCCCAAACAAAGCCATAAAATGGACCTATCTGCGTGCGTCTGCCGCTGAAGCAGTGGATCTCGCATGCCCAGTAGCACCTGTTCTATGGAGTCCCCGATCGGATACCCCAGTATGAGTTTAATCTGGGCAAGAATCTCTTTCCAGAAAATCTGGATTACGGGACAGTCCCACCAAATGTGTTTAAAGTTCCCCAGGGCCCCACATCCCCGCCAGCAGCGATCTGAGGTACCCGGAAAGATTGCGTGCAACCGGTGAGGGTGGAGATACGAGTCATAAAGCGTCTTATAGTGGGCTTCCCTGAGATGCATTGATCTATTAAATTTGGCAATATCCTTGTATAGGGTCTCCCATTGTTTATCCGAGGGCGGGACCTGAATCATCGTCCCCCAGCATTCCCTGTGGTGTTGTGAGCGAGAAGGTGCTAGAGTAAGAAGGAGATTGTATAGAAAAGAGATACACCCTCTCCCAGTAGTGCCTGTCTGGACAAATCTTTCCAGCGGGAGATACCCCCCTGTAGCTACCGCCTTGAGCTCCGGTTGTTGGACCCAGTGGACCAGCTGAGAGTAATGAAATTGCTCCGAGCGTGGAAGATTAAAGCGTGTCATGCAATCCGCAAAGGAGCGAAGCTTGGTGCCCTGAAAAGATCTGAAATCATACGACACCCTCCGTCCCTCCAACCATCAAAAGGCCCTTCCTGTTGCGCCGGTGGAAAGTACTTAGAGAAGTGTATAGGGGAATATGGAGACGGAAATGTGGTCAGGGGCAACGCCCTAGTAACCGCGTCCCATACGCTAAGGGTAGTGGAGGTAGGAACGCTCAGATAGGCGTTAGGCGGTCTATCGTCCCTAGAGCGCCAAGGCGAGTCCCATATAGTCCTCCCCGTTACCTGCCTGTCTATATGTAGCCACAATTTGTCCGACGCTTGCAGGGACCATTCGCTTAGGACCCTAAGTTGCGCAGCCCTGTAATACGTCAGAAAGTCCGGCAGTGCCAACCCCCCCTTTAATCTCGGCCTGGTCAGTAAATGGAAGGAGATGCGAGCCCGCCGCCCCTGCCAAATGAATTTGAGTAGGAGGGATTTCAGGGCGGGGAAGAGGGCTCTGTCCGGCTGAATAGGCAAACCCTGAAAGAGATAGAGAAGACGCGGCAGTACATTCATTTTTATAACATTAATCCTGCCAATCCAGGAAATGTAGGCGGCCCCCCACTTTTTGCACTCGTTCGTGAGCTGCCGCAGAAGCGGCGGGAAATTAGCCCGATACAGATCTCCAAGTTTGGGAGTAATCTGTATCCCCAGGTAAGTAATGGCCTTGTGTGCCCAACAGAAGGGAGAGGACTCCGCCAGGCTCTCTTGGACTCCAGGTGGCAATGTGAGATTCAAGATAGAGGACTTGGAAAGGTTCACCCAAAATCCGGAAACCGCCTCGAACCGTTCCAATTCTTGGCATATGGTCGGAAGCGACAAACGCGGGTCAGTCACTGGCAATAAGATATCATCGGCGAATAAAGCAATTTTATGTTCATCTTGCCCAAACGTAATGCCCTTGATGTTGGCGTTGGCGCGTATCCGCATCGCAAATGGTTCAATACTGAGGGCAAAGAGTAAAGGGGACAGAGGGCAACCTTGCCTAGTCCCCCTCGCCAGATTGAACCATCCAGATGCCACTCCATTCACCAACACTCGAGATCGGGGCGCTGCAAAATTCGCCCGAACCATCCCAATAAAGGCCTCACAGAACCCGAATCGGCGCAGAGAAAGCTCCAAGAAGGTCCAATCAACACGATCGAACGCCTTCTCTGCGTCGAGTGAGAGCAATGCCGCAGGATTCTTTTTCTTTTGAGCCTTGTCTATCAGGTGAAACACGCGACGTAGATTGTCATGGGTTTGGCGCCCCTTAATGAACCCGGATTGGTCGGGGTGGACGAGGTCCGGAAGACACCTCTCCAATCTCGTGGCCAGGATCTTGGAGTAGAGCTTCACGTCCAGGTTGAGTAAGGCAATGGGGCGATATGAGGCACATTTTATCGGATCCTTTCCTTGCTTGGGGAGAATGGAAATCAACGCCTCACCCATGGAGATCGTGATGGCCCGCCGTGTCGCTATGTCATTAAAAAGCGTGGTCAAGTGGGGTCCAAGTTCCGTAGCGAATGTGCGATAGAAAGAGGCAGAGAAGCCGCGGGCCCAGGGGCCTTGTGACGTTTAAGGGAATCAATCGCGGCTTGTACCTCCTCCAAAGTGATAGCACTCCCCAGCCCCTCATTGTCCGCCGCCGACACTTGGGGGATCTCAAGCTCCTCCAGATATCGACCTTGCTCGTGCGCATTAGGCGTATCCGCCCGATACAGCGTCTGGTAAAAGTTGTGAAACGCGCTCGCTTTCCCCTCCTCCTGCACATGCGTCGTACCGTGATCATCTACAATTTGCTTAATGTAGGTCTTCTCTTGCCGGGCCCTTAATTGCCTAGCGAGCATCGTCCCCACCTTGTCCCGTCCCACATAGCCCCTGGCCTGAAGACGAAGCAGTGTTCTCTCTGCCCTATTGGTATATATTGCATTCAACTTGCCCCGTAATGCCGTGACCATCCGCAGAGAAAGGACCGACGGGGACACCTTGTAGTGTTCCTCTGCCGCGCCCAACTCCGCCTCCAGATCCAGGCGTTCCTTAGTTTGAAGTCTTTTAAGGGACGACGCGAGAGATATGCAATGACCCCTAATGTAAGCCTTAAACGCGTCCCAGTTAGTGGCTAAGGAAGTATCAGCCGGGTCATTCAGAAGAAAAAAATCACGAATGGCTTTGCGGATATCATCCCGGTTCAATCGATCCCGACATATGCATTCTGGGAAGTACCATCGAGTAAGCTTAGCGCGTGGAGCCGGCCAATCAAGCTGACAAGTCAGGGGCGCGTGGTCGGACAGGGCAATAGGCAGCAACTGGGAGCTAGTGACCGCATATAAGAGCGTCTGACTAAGAAAGATGAAATCGATTAGTGAGTATGACCTATGTGCATGTGAAAAAAAGGAAAAATCCTTCGTCGAGGGATTCAGATGCCTCCACCCATCCACGAGCCCCATTTGTGACAAGGAATGTTTGAGCGCAGGAGTGAAGACTCCCCCTCTCCCCCTGTTTGCGTGAGTAGAATCTAGGTGAGGGTCCCATATCAAGTTGAAATCCCCCAATATAAGCAAATCGCCCGTAGCAAAACCCCCCAGAGAGTGAAGAAAAGTCGAGATGAACTCTATTTGACCTGTATTCGGGGCATACACCGAAGCTATTGTGCAAGGGCAGCCCATGAGGGAGCCGGACACAGCTACATAACGCCCCTCTTTGTCCCTCAAAGTGGCTTCATGTGTAAAGTGGGCCGAGGAGTGAAAGATTAAACCAACCCCATTTTGTTTCCTCCCACCATTGGCCTGGAAAATCTGAGGGTATTGTCTGTGTCGGAGCCTCTGCTCCTCCAAGCGCTTAAGATGTGTCTCTTGTATTGCCACCACTAAAGGAGCCTGATCCCCTATATACTTCCAAAACTTCTGCCTTTTGTTAGGGGAGTTAAGACCCCTAACGTTCCACGATAAAAATGTAACTCCCATCTATAGACGATCTATCATTCTAGCCTCTGGCAGTAGCATCCCCCCCCCCTCTGTACCTCCCCCATCCTGCCCGTCACCATCCATTCGAAGCACCGTGTGAGACCAAACCTGAAAAACCAAAACAATGAGAACGAAAACAAAATAACAACATGACATCACACTCCGTATCCACATTAGTGTGAGTTCACCGGGGCATGGACATGCCCGCTCCATCAGGTCCTCTTGCAGAAGCAGCCCTCCCGTCCCATATAACTTGAGAATATCAGTACAGTTAGAGGATGGGCCGTGCACTTGTTTTTTGGAACTATTAAGATTTGCAAAGCGCCGATGCGCCGGCTTGGCCCGGAGTGACTATACCCTCCGAGGGAGTCAGCCCCCCCCCAGCGGTCTTCCCGAGATCCATTGCTAAAGGAGTTACGGAGTTTTCTTGCCGCTCATGGGGATCATACGCCATCCAGCTGAGGTCTCTGACTCTCCCCTACGGTCCCCCAAACCTCCCGGAGAGGCAGAGTGCGCCGTCGATGAGTTGTCCTCTAGGCCCAGTAAGCTCATAGCCCCTTCCACGTCAGTAAAGTGATGGTGCTTATTATTCAGAGAAAAAGCCAGACCAAAAGGGTATGTCCACCTGTATCGAATGTGCCTGTCTCTAAGGGTAGAGGTGATCTGACGAAATTGCTGCCTGCGCATTAGTGTGGACTGCGCCACATCCTGGTAGAGGGAACAAGTGCACCCCTGGTACTCGATGGTGTCTTGCCCCCAGGCCCTCCGCATCACCATTTCTTTCGTTTTGAAGGAGGCAAACTTAGCGAGTATGTCCCTAGGCCGTTGCTGTTTCCCTTGTTGAGGTGGACCTACCCTGTGCACTCTTTCCAGCATAATCGGGGTGTCGCCTTCACCCAGGATATTGCTAAAGAGACCCATGAGAAACCGTTCCAGATCGGGCCCCTCACGGCCTTCATCCAGGCCCCGCACCCTAACATTCTCCCTTCGAGAGCGGTTCTCGAGGTCCTCACATTTGAGAAGTGCCGTATTGAGTTGCGCCGACAGGGCCAACGCACCCTCCTCCAGGGGCTGTATCCGAGTCTCTAAATTTTGACAGTGGGTCTCTAGGTCGAGGGTGCGCGTCCCCACCGAATCGACATCCTTGCTTAGGTCGCAAATTTTAATGGCCATGTCCGACTTGAAGGCGTCTAAAGAGGCATTGATATCTGCCTTGAGCTCCTCTCTCAGTTCTTGTTTAAATTCTCTCAGGGTGGCCAACAAGTCGTCTTTAGTCAATGCCATGGTATCCCCTTGCTGGTCGGGACTTGTCGTTGCTCCTTTCCGTGTGCTGGGGGCCCCGAAAAAATTGGTCACCTTAGCAGATTGTGATTTTTTGGGCGGCATAGAGATCTTGAGGAGCGCCACCCGACACAGGGAGCACACATGTGCCGAGCGCTCCCCCGCTTAGGTGGGCCAGGCCCTGCACACCACCCGGCGCCCCACGGACTCCAGCACCTCCCCCAGTCGCCAGGCACAGCTCCCCGGCTCACCACTCCAGGATCAGCCGTCGAGACAGGGCCACCAACCTGCACACCAGATGACTGCAACCGGAAGAACACGGGCTGAAGAGGCACCCCCGCTAGGCCCAGACATCAGGGTCAGACCGATCCAGAACAGGGGCTCCCGGTCTATTGCATGTTGTCTCCGCCTCAGGACCTCAGCTGCTCTTAGATCTCCCCCGGCAACGTGGCACGTTCCCACTATTTAGCTGTTGACTGAGGTGAGGCGCCGAGGTCGCCCAGGTCTCCACCTCCGGTGGCTCCGGAGCGGCCAGCAGCAGGTAGGGTAAATTGCTCTGTCAAGCCCCCACTGGAGAAGCAATCCCTCTCACCACCACCCGCCTGTCGTGCTGGGGCTTCACCTGACTCTCATTGGGGCAAGTTCGATCTCCTCTGTAACGCTGGTGGGCTCCGCTTCGTGCACCCTGAGGCCCTCTCTCATCCAACGGGGTGCCTTCTTGAAGTCAGGCAGTAGGGTCAGGCTATGTCCTCTTGCGGGTCCCCTCTCTTCCCCCAACAGAATTCGTCCCACTGGGGGGCCGTCACGGACACCCCCAGGACCACAGTGTATAAGCTCCGGTTAAGTGGCGCTGATCGGTCCCATGCTGCCACTCCACCTCGCCTTGGCCCCCTCGTGGTTGCTCACCTCTAGGCTCTGGCGGGCGTCCTCACCTCACTGCGACGCCGCTCACAGCCTCTACTCCCTGCTAAGTCGCTCTCCACTGCGGCGCAAACGGGCTCCACGCCCTGCAGAACTCCCTCGTAGCCCTCTCACCACCGGCGGGGCGCCATCTTACAGTCAGGCAACAGGGTCAGGCGGTGTCCGCAAGCAGGCCCCCTCAGCACCAGCAGCAAAATGTTATCCCACTGGGGGGTCGCCCCGAGCTCCCCCAGGACCGTAACTTAATTTTTAATTGAAGGAGCGCCGATCGGACCCATGCCGGCACTCCGCTGCACCTTGGCCCCCTCGTGGAAGCTCACCGCTGGGCTCCGGTGTACGTCCCCGCCTCACTGCTCCGCCTCGCACAGCCTCCTCTCCTGGCAAATCTCCCGCATCCGCCGGTCATACGGCACTCCGACTCGGGGAGGTACCGCTTCTGCACATCAGGCACTGGGGGCGCGGGTGTATTCAGGGCTCCTCTCCGCCCAGCCGGGACCTCCGGCGGCCTCCTTACGCCTCGGCCGCCATGTTGGTCGCCGTGCCGCTTCTTATGCCTGGTGATCGCTGACAATTGCAAGACCGCTGGTGGTTCCGCGGTGCGTTTCACCGGCCCTCGCTGTTCCGGAGCCTCACCCGCGCCCCCTCCATTGTTTGTAGCCGAATTTAGTCCCTAAAACCTCAGCCTTTATGGACCATGGAACAGGAGCCAGGCAGGATCACGTCCGCGCGGCCATAGTAGTGCTGTTTTTTAAATAAACATATTTAAGATTTATTACAATGTTGAATACATATCATAAAGTAATACAATTATTATTTTATAAAAAATACCAAACTATATTCTCACTGTAATAACAACAAATAAATCCAATCTTATTTAAACTGCACAACACAATTATCACATAGAATAATAATTTACATTTTAAAAACATTATTTTTTCTATTTTCAAATTTGTTATTTCTAAAATACCTTTCCAACCTATACTTATACAAACAACACAATACAGATTAAAAAACGATAGAAAGATTTATATTATTTACACATTTCACATATTTAAACATCTATTACAATATTATTAATATGTAACTATTAAAACAAATTATATTTAAATACCTTACCACCTTTTAGCCATACAAAACAAACATCCCACACCTAATATATAAATTTAAAAAATATTAATGGCATATTTAACAATCTTTTTTATCAATTAAAAAAAATAAACTAATAATTACAAATGCAACAACTCACACCTAACATATATCTTAAACAATATCTTAATTACATATTTAACATAAATATTTATCTTGTAAATATTTTTTTTATTTTTTTATTTTTTTTTATTAATGTAATTAATTTCCCACTTACACTTTATCCATACAAAAACAACAACTTAATTGGAAAAACCACCCTATACCCCTACAAAATCCACAACCCAAACCTGAAACGTAACTTAAAAAAAGAAAATTACACAATTAGCATAAATATTTATCAATTGTCATTAGTATTAATAAAAAAGTACTTGTAATGAATTTACTTCACACCATATACCCCTACAAAATTCAAAACCGCAACTTAACGTAAAAAAATTACACAATTAACATCATTAATTATTAATTACATCATTAATATTCATTTAAAATTAATTATTAATTAATTATAATTAGTTTACTTCCCACCCTGTACCCCTATAAACCTCACATCCCGCTACGGTACTAAAAATCACAAAAACGTATTAAACTTAATTTAGTAACTACTAAAAATGGGGCAACTATATTAAAAACATAAATAATAATTATACAAAACATTTAGAACATATACATTTAAAATATATACTAAAATACATAACAATAATTTAAAAATAAAATCATAAACAACTATATTTTTGTAAACGATATTAAGGATTTCGATATTTTCAAAATCAATATTACTTACCTTAAAATCGATATTCTTGACAACGATATTCTTGCAGACGATATTTCTATATCACAATATTTTGGTATGACGATATTTTTCTTTCAATATTTTGTCTAAATACCGTCTTGGAGGTCAGATGAGTCCAATTCGGCTGCATTCTCCTCGCCCAGCAAATGTCTCAGACCATCCACTACAACAGATAGAACTGTCTTGGTGCCATACCCGGGATAAAAGTCAATTTGCTAGGTTTCTAACAGATGTACTTCTCAAAGTAGTTAGTTAACTAATTACTATTCTTTCTATTAGATTAACAGAGAAAGGTAAAAAGGTGATGGTTCAGTAGCTATCCACCTCAGTGTTGTGCAGTGATTCCTTTTTGGTGTTAATCAAGACATTTTGTTTTAAAACTCTTAAAAAATACATATTTACGTTCTTCCACAGAGTGATTGCAGCCAGCCGTCTTCATCAATTGGTCTGCTAGTGTTACTCACATTTTGTTTCCACCCACCCCAGCATTTGCATGGGGTAAAAGGTCAGCCCACCTCATCCACTGGCTGCCTTCAGTGTGGGTGATGGCATTTTGCCTGATTACATTTGAGTGCATGGAGCAGCACCGACAAGGTGCACCCACAGATCCCTGTCCCCCGCAGGTCCTTCACCCTATGGCTAAAACCATCTCAGCCCCTCTTGCGCCACTTCTAAATAGCAACTTAGGGGCCGATTCGGGCCGGAAATCTCTCCGACCGAGCCGGAGCCGGAGAGATTTCCGACCGAATCGGACCCGTGCAGCCCGACCGAACGAGTACGATGCGTCCGTATGCTATCGTACTCGAGTCGGTCGGACTCCCATTGAAGTCAATGGGAGCCGGTCGTACAACGCATACGCGGGCTCCCATTGCCTCAATGAGTGCGAGGCGAACAAGGGCGCCCCCTACAGCAGGTACGCGGCGAAGCGACTCGTGCCGTACACGCACAGGTAGGGGGGACCCATGGGTCCCCCCTGTGTGCGACTCGCGTGGCTACGCGTACAGGGGGGTCCGACACGGACCCCCGAAGTACGGCTCCGACTGCTCTTTCGAGCCGGACGGCGCGTGTCGGTCGGACTGCTCACGGCGCGCATCGTACTTACCCGGCCGGGGATCGTCTCCATTGCGCGGTGCGAATCGTGTCCGAGCGAGTCGGTCGGTGCGGTTCGACCCGGGGACGAGTCGGTCGGAGCGGTTGGGACGCCCGAACGAGTCGGTCGGCGATTTCTCATCGTACTCGCTCGTCCGGACGCGCGTACGGATCGGTCGGGAAATAGGGCTCCGAATAGGATCCGGTTAAGCCGAATCCGATTCGGAGCCCTACCGGCCGAGATCGGAATCGGCCCCTTAGTCTCTAGTCAGTTTCATCTTGCATGGAAGAAAGTATCCATCTTGTCCCTTTTGAAAAAACTTTCACTTGACCTTCTTTAAGTCAAGAGCAACAGGCCAATTTCATGCTTACTGCTACCAGCTAAGATTCTTGAAAAAGCCATGAACCAGGAGATGGTTACCTTTCTCGAATCTAGTAACATCCACGATCCCTCACACCATGGATTTAGATCGAACCACTGCACGGAATCTGATCTAATAGCAGCCATGGAGGAAATCAGCACCATTGTGGATGGGGGAGGTAAAGCAACCTTGATCTTGCTTGACCTCTCAGCTTCATTCGACATGGTTGACCATTCCACTCTGGTCAAATGTTTAGATAGCATCGTCATCAAGGGTGTGGCTTTAAAACTGATCAGTTAATTTTTGTCTGACAGGGAGCAAGTGGTCACCTTAGATGATTTCATCTCCGCCCTCTTCACTCTTCTTTGCGGGGTCCCACAGAGATCTTCTCTGAGCCCTACCTTTTTAAATATATACATCCCTCCCT
The DNA here is from genome assembly GCA_963921515.1 of Calotriton arnoldi. NCBI lineage: Eukaryota > Metazoa > Chordata > Amphibia > Caudata > Salamandridae > Calotriton > Calotriton arnoldi. Next base: position 443,301 of record CAWUFW010006435.1, on the reverse strand, counting down.
TGATTAAACGTATTCGATTATGCGGCTTTTCTGAATTTTCATATGCCGATGACACCGAAATAGTTGTGATGGTCTCTTCTGAACCTGATAAAGTCTCCACCCAGTTTAATATTTGTATGGGCAGCATTGCATATTGGATGCAATCGAACTGCTTAAAGTTAAACTCCTAGAAAACTGAGGTGTTGTTTGACAACAACACCTCTTCCTGGAATTCCACCTGGTGGCCCCCTTATTTGGGACCCCTTCCAGTACCAGTTCAGAAAGCCATACATCTAGGGGTCGTCTTTGACAATAAGCTAACATTCATAGACCACACCAATCAGGTAACATCCTCCTGTTTCCTCACTTTGAGGATATTAAAAAAATTCTCCCCTTCCTACCAATGGAATTGAGAAAAAACTGTCATGATACCCTTAGCAGTAATCTCTAAATTAGATTACAGTAATGCCTTACATGTTGGCTCCCAAAATCGCTTGCTGAACAAAGTGCAAATGCTTCAAAACGTGGCTGCCCAGGTGCTAGTGAACCTTCCCAAGTTCTGCTCTGTTTCCCAAACCATCAGAGATCATCATTGGCTACCAATCAGGGCTCGAATTAAATTCAAAGCCTTATGCTAGGCTCATAAACTCTACATTAGACTCGACCACTCTTCTTTCGAGAGATCTTTAAATGGTATCTACCATCACTTAGATTGCAGTCCAGTGTAGCTAGACTAATTGTGACTCCTAGAATCAAAAATGCTCACTGGGTAGGAAGTAGGTTCTCAATTGTTACAGCTAATTGATGGAACCTAATGTCTAATGTCCCCTAATCTTCTAACGTTTAGGAAGCATTTAAAAACCTAGCTTTTGGTTCCTTGGACTCATTCTGTCTATCACTCTGCCTCACATGTGACATTTATCTGACACTAGCGCCAAGACACCGATTGGTATTTGTGCGCTTTACAAACTTATTAACATAACATAATAGCCTTTTTCACCTTCTGCCTTGGACTATACTGGTTGTTAAGGGCCCTCTCCATCGTTGTAGTCCCTTGCCTGCAGCTCGGGCTGGTTCAGGGCCTTTAACAGCCAGTATTTCAGGGCCTTCAACAGCCAGTATAGCCTTAGGCAGTGAGATATAAGGCTATAATAAATGTACCCCAAAACAATTAAAATACTTAACACTGTTCTTTACCCCAGTGTATCTAAGGCCTGTGGCAGTTTGACTTCAACCTACCCAACCCTCTAATCTCATTTAAACAAAACCCAATCCTCTTAGCTTCTGATGTTGCACCAAAACGAAAAGAATGGGTTCCATAACCCCTGAGATCTTTGCCCAACTTCAACAAAATTTCACAAAACTGTCAACAATTGGAAAGCAGTCAAAAGATTTCCATCCTTGTGACAAAAAATCAACCTGTATTTCCTTCCAACAATAAGCATAAGTCTAACTCACCTTTAATTAGTATCACTATCTTACTTTGTCCTCTTTGATCCATTGTGAAAAGCCTTGACCACAATAACAACTGACTTGCCCATAGGTCAACTTCTTTAGTTTCAATACCAAGGAAATTGGCATTGCCAATACTCTGAAACACGGAAAGCCCCAAAAATTCAACTTCAACATACAAAGCCTTAATAATACTAGTGCTTGCACTGAAACGCATACCAACTTCAGACCTAGATAAATAGACTTTGTTAAATCCTCTGAGATGGGCTCTCTAGCCCTACTTTTGTAACCTCTCTTTGGTCGGGAGTTCTCATATACATCGCTAATGGATTTGCAGCAGGGATCCAGCGGAAAAAAAGCAATACAAATGTCTCAGGGTACACCTAATGAAATTGCCTTTGTTGTTAGAGTACCCTTTTAAAAAAAAAAAAAACATTCTTTATATACTGGAAACACAAAAAGTAGATGCACAGGTTCCAGGATAACTATCAAAAAAACTACTAGGCCAAGAATTAAGTCCCAAATAATTTGAAAGTGTGCATTTTTCTTTTCTTTTTTTATATTAACTTTAAATTCCGGCTATTTATTTTGCTTACACAACTTTTTTAACATTTATGTTCTAAAGAATTTAAGAGACATTGTAACATTGTAGCATAGCTCTCTGCAATTCAAGTGCTAGGTTTGGTGCTAGTGATTTATTCTTGTCTCCTTCAAAAATAAAAACAATAAAACGCATGGCCCAACTGAAAGGCTTGTTATAAAACCATCAGTAGGTAAACAGCTGCATCAGTGAATGTATTTTTAAAAGTAACATTTGTATTGCATGAAGACAGTGGCCATGGTTAGGTCGAGGCTTGTTTTGTTTTTATTTTTGTTTTGGTTGCATCGGTTTGCAATAGGAAAGAAAATAAATACCATGATGCCAGACCTATTGACTTTAGCAGTGCTTGTTTAATAACGGGTTCACTATCCCCTTCTTCCATGCCATTGGAATGGCGCCAGTGCATAGAGAGTGGCGGATTAAGTTAATAATGTAAAGGGCCGTTGTTGTAGTTAGTAGCTTGAACACCGATACCTGATATATCCACTGGCTTGCGAACCAGGGTTGATTTTGTGTAGAAGGGCATCACCTTTCTCCATCATAATGAGTAAAAAACAGATTTAATTGTGAGTTGCCACTCTATAGATTTTTTTGTTACTCCCTCTATCAATTGCTTCGGCATCTGCTCCATATGGCCATCTATTCTTTGAAAATGTTCCTTATTCATTACAAACTTCTAATGAAGGGATACTCAATAATCAAAGTGTGAAGCATTTCACTTCGGTTAGATGTATGCAGTGCTGTTCTATGAGGACTGAAGATGCTATTTCATTTCTTCTTGTGTGTGCTTTCTTTCATTAGGTGAAGTTCTTGAAAGAGAACGGCTTTGGGGGCGCCATGGTCTGGGCCATAGACCTGGACGACTTCGCTGGGACTTTCTGCAATGAGGGAAAATATACACTCATAGAAAAGCTGAAATCACTCTTGGCAGGTAACATACTGTGCTGGCCTTTATTAAATTATCACAAATTGGATTCATATACTTCAAAATGTCCTAAACATTTGACTGCAAGCATCTTCCGGCTTGGGGAATTTTTTGAATGCCTTCATTTTTTCTTTGACACAGGGGTGATTTTTATATGTTAATTTTCAGCACCGTTGACTCCACCTAGTATTTAGTAGTTTACTCAATGTTTCTTATGGATTGCTGTGCATCTGCTGTGGTTTATGATGCACAACCCTAGCTAGGATGCAGTGGAGCACCATACATAGCAGCAGCGCAGGGAACACATTCAGTGCTTAATTTGTAAAATAATAAGTGTGGGTGACCCAAGTTTTTCTCAGAAGCCCCCGCTAGTGCTGCCGTATGCTTGGATTGACAAATACCAGGGCCATCTAGTCTTGATTCCATCTCAATCCTCTTTCATCAACCACGCTACACGCCTTGCCCCGTTATCTTACTCGTGTTTTGGATCAAAGTCTGTTGAATTAAAAATACATCTTTGTCCCCAAAAATTAGTGCCGCTGAGCCCCACCTGCAACCACCATCTCAAATTAAGCATTGGGAACAATTCATAGTTGTCTTCAAATGAGTACTGCCCTGCTAGCTACATCTATGACACTGCACCTTGTGGATGCTATATCAACATCACAGCATCGATGTACTAACTGCATATATAGCAATTATATCAACTAATGTAAGCAATAAGTAATAATAAGTGATAAAATAGGTAATAATAATAAGTAAATAATAAGTAATGAAATTAAATTAAGGCAACATTAAAAAGACTAGGAGCAAGTTTAACTGAAAATTGTATAAACAAGCATTTGGAATGCAATAGGTCTCGCATGTTCGAGAGTGTAAGCTATTGGCATTGTAAAGGACAATGCCTTTTATTTATGCTTTAAAAACCAAAATAATAAATAAAAGGCATTGTCATTTACAATGCCAAAAGCTCAAACTCGCGTAAGTGCGAGACCAATTGCATTGCAGATGCTTGTTTGTGTTTACATTGGCACTCAAACATGCCTCTCTGTCTGGGAAACGTTGCTGAGAGACCCAAGAGCTCACGTTACAGAGTGAGGAATGCAGCCTCCCTTTCACAAACAATTCACAAGCTCATTACCTGTTTCAGGATTCCACCTGAATGGAAATACATACAGGTTTATCACGCAATCCTGGAGCATGTTATGAGCTTGTGAATTTGTGATCAGGATGCTGTATTCCGCACTCTGTAATGTGAGCTCTTGGGCCTCTTGGCCCCCTCTTGAGTTTATGCCCAGGGCGCGCGTTCCCTTCAAAACCTTTACTGCTAACACTACAAAGGAACAATAAAAAAAAAGTCCCTGAAAACGAAGGATCAAGAAAAAAACGTTAGGATAGCCGAAATTAGGCGCTGCTGCTGGGAGGAAACAAGAACTTTCCATTAGGCATTGGTGAAGTGCCAAATTATTGATATCTGTCACACCCATTCATTGTGTGACTTGAAATTTTTCTTGGATGCTCAGCAAAAATGTATGTCCTGATGATGACCATGTATTTATGACAAAGGTCGAAACGCCGTCGACGCAACTGTGGCCGCAACTAATGAAGGACGCATTGTCTTGTTTTTGTCGTTTCAGTGTTGTTCTGAAATTTCTTTTTCTTTGTAATTTCTTCTGTTTGCCACTTGTCTGGTTTTATATTGTATAACAACTGTTATGTGTACCAGCAAATATTCCTGAGCGCAATGTTATAAATTCGTTTTTATCTATATATTGAATACATTCTGTATACTTTCCTAAAATATTTCTTATAAGGGCCTTCTCTTGTTTCTCTGATTCTCACTTTTTTATATGTGCACTGGTAAGGTTCAGTAAGTAGGCCAGGCTAGCCTCAATATGCACCAACCCATTATGCACTGCAAATTGAAACCTCAGAATAACTATAAAAGAATTTCTGTATAGACAGAAAATAATTACATTCATTGTATGTGCTTTCCACTCAGAGAGAATTATGATGCGTTCAAGTGTATTTTTGAAGTGCATGCATTTGTAGAGTACATAGTCACATCCAACTAACTTCTACAAAGAATCTAGCTGTTCACTGCCCTGGAACCAGCAGCACAACCAACAGCAGAACAACCCAAACACTGCTCGAATGTCCATTCAAAAGAAGGGATAAGACCTAGCTCCCTTCGTAACTATAGGGTTTAGCAACACACTAACAGTAACAGGTGGTGAAACAGACCGGTCACCCTCAAGGGCAGATCGAACCGGGACCACCCAACCCCTCTTGGTAAGAGAACAATCCACCACGCAACCAACAGTCCTTACTGGCTGCCAAGTGGATTATTGCTTTGAAATGGGCCAAAGCTAACAGACGTGCTCCACAAAACAGCAAAATAAACTCACACATAGGGAGAGAGGCAAAACATACTACATAAAATTGTGAAATCGAATAATTTTAAGAAGTGTCTAGATCTTTCCAGTTGTCACCACCTTCACCAAAACGTACCGTAAACATGCTTCTTTGTAAAAAGGTAGACCTTAGATGTAACTGAACAATCTCAGTCATTTGTAATTCTTAGATCTTATGCTTGCACCTCTATTATTCAACTTGTATCCTAAAAACATTGTGGAGGTTTTTGAGAAAGAGCGAGTGTTTCCTCCACAAACTGCCCAGCGGCAGGAAGCCATTTTATTATACGCAGATGTTATGGTCCCGTTGGACTGTATCAAAATTGGTCTGCAAAGTTCGAAAGTGGCTTAAGGAAAATATAATAAATTTAACAAACTAGCCACCAATTTGTCCAAAAGCAATATTGTATTATTTGTAAGGAGTAGAACGTCAGACAGAAATAGCAGGAGGTATGTAGATTTGGGGGTCTGGTGTGAGGGGAAGGGTCACTTCAGGCAACCCATTTCTATGCTGAAGAATAAATCAATCACATTAATAATTGTGTTTATTTTTTTCTACTTAAATCTCTGAAGTCTGACCTTCCATTCTATAAGGCACTTAAAAGTGTTGCCATCATGCACTTACTGCCTGGGGGCATTAGCAAGTAGAGTGGATGGCGTACTTGACTTGGCACAATGTAATCTATTCCACTTACTGCCTGAATTAACCCAAGCCAGGCTGAGATGCAAATAAGACTGGAATTTGATGTGTCACACCAGTTACTTAGAATAAAAGCAATTTTTTAAAATTCTTCTACCATCTGTGTGCCAGTCATCCAGATGTAATGAAAAGCTTTAATTGGAAATAAATTGTTTACAGAGTGGGATATGGCAGAGCCAGAAACTTTGGCGTTAGCCGTAGACTTACTCGAAGCGCAGACCCTATAGGACGATGGAGCCCCTTCGACATCTTAAAGGGGAACCTACAGGAGAATGTAAACTTAGTTTTACTTGGATTAAGAAGACCTAGAGCTTCATCCTATGAAGCGGGGTGTAAGCCTAATTATCCAGACTCGCCTCTGGATCGGACTTCGACAAATTAAAAGACTTTTATCCATATTCCCCTAGCAGATATTGAGAAGCTGAGGCGTGGGGGTGGGATCTCAGGATCCAGCAGTGAGTGGCAAGATGGCCTGTAGACTTTGTGACTGTGTCAAAGGATTTTTAGTTCATATTTTGTGCACTTTCCTCTACATTTCGCTTTGAAAGATAAAGTATTTTAAAAAGTGATTGTAAAGAATACCGGAACTTGAAAGCAAGTAACCCTAGAGGACCCCACAGTGCCTTAAATGCACAAAGGCACAACTGTAACATTCCTGATCTTGGGCGTAGAAACAGTAGCCCTCTAATAATGTGCCTAAATTTTTATAACTATGCTGAGCTTGCTGTGATCGAAAGTGGTATAGTTTATGTTTTGCAGGGTAAACATTTGCATGTTTTAATGGACTATTTGAATTTGATCTGTTTCATTGTTTGTTACGGGCTGGGGTTTGGAGTGATTAACTGTTTTATAGGTTGCGTACAGCAGACACTACCATGCCTTATGTTTCTAATTTAATGTGTTTCATTGTTTTTGCAATTTAAAACTTTTTAAATTAATTATACATTAATTTCTACCATGGGGCAATTCTTAGTTTTACCAATGACGCTGGTCATTAGAGGCGGGCAAGCAACTGAAAGCTCAACCCAGGCTCGAGCCTGAAGCCTGGGTCTTGCTCAGTTCGAGGTCCTGGTGGAACCTCAAGCCCATAACGAGCCGAGCGTTGGGGACACAGCAGCCAACTTTGAAACTTTTAAACTGGGTTCGAGTCTCGGCGTCGGCTCAACATCCTATTATTTTGGGCAAATTACTTAATCTCACCATGGCTATGACAATGAAAGTGACCTTTTGTGATGTAACTGGTGCTCTTGTAAAGCGCTCCAATGCCTTTGGGTCGAGTACACGCTGTATAAAAATGCACAAAGATAAAAACAAAGCCTAGATATAAGTAAAGACAGATACCCGTTTGTACAAAGTGAAACCAGAAAAACCTTTATAAATCGCGGCTTCCCTGCTTAAATTGTGTGATCTTAGGCAAATTTTTATTTCACCAAAACAATTATCTTCATTATTGCGTATGAAAGCACTTTCAAATATGTAAGTTCAGAATGCCAGTTGTACAAAAACCTATTGCGCATGATCTAATAGGCTATAATGTTCTATAATAATCTGGGCCCCATATAGGGTTTAAATGACAATTGTCTTTGTCTTAGCTTTTAAACATAGACCATTAGTGCACTATATTTTTAATATGTACTTCTCAGTGCAGTGCTATAACATGACATTAATGTCAAAGCTTCACGTTAAACAAATACACTTTCTAGAGCTTTGAAGCTACTTCATCATATTTCACGTGATGTTTGCTGCGGGATTTACATAGGAAACATTTTTAGTGCTCGGCTCGTGCAGGGGCTTTAAGAGCCAAGCCAGACCACTGGCTTGGCTCTCCCTGTAAATCTGTTCGCTCGCCCACCTCTACTGCTCATACACTCGATGAGATCTTTACCACTCACTCTGATTCGGGCAGGGGAAGTTCCCCCGTTAAGCTGGTCGGAACACTGGGCTGTTGGATTCTTTATTACAGTTACTTCATCTCTTCAGACGGCACTGCAGTATAATTCATCATTATCCGAACTTAATCCTGACCATATCTACACATACTAGATGTGGTGACAGCAGTAGTCACCTATAGAACTCAGTGAGGAGCGGCATCCACTGGACAGTGCAAGACGGAGTTGCAGAGACCGTCGGTTCCGGGCAGCGGAAAGGTGCAGGCCGGAAGCTTTGGGGAATCCTGCAGGAAAGGAGAGCACGTCGAGGCGGGGAAGACGAAGAAGATCGGATGATTGTGTTATCCCCGAAGCCGTGGATCCTAGGGAGGGGCCGGTATGTTGCTGCGCCATGACAGAAAGAGAGGTGAGGGGGCCATTTGTGGCCCAGGAGTGGCAAAGAGACAGGCCTGCCCGATAGTGCGATTGGAGTGTGGTAGGTCACCTCCGGCCGGCTCCAAAACTATCCGGATCCCCACAGAGAGCTAGAGGGACGGGGATGCGGTGTCCGGCGAGAGCCTGCCAAACGGAACGAGGAGAGGCGGAGGCAGCAGGGGGGGGGGAGAGAGGAGGGGGCCTGCGCCTGTTTCCCTTGCGGGAGCGAGCAGGGGCACCATCTGGTTGCAAGTTAATTACAAACAGATGGTTTCAAAGCTCGCTCCCGCAAGGGAATCGCCAAACGTGCACGCGTTGCCATTGAAAGCCATGCAAAGCGTGCACGTTTTTGGCCCAAAAAGTGAATCGATTTCTAAAGGTCTCCTCCTATGCAGCGCATGCGCGCTGCGTAGGCGAGACCTAATGAGGATTATGGTTAGACTAAGAGGTAGCTCAAAGATATTTAAAAAGTTAAATGTTAGGGTTAATATTTGTTGTATGTTTCTTGCATGGCCCAATGTTAGCCTAACTGTGCACATTGTAGGCCGCCTTTATTCACACGTTACTACATAACGCGCTTGCCTTTGTGCCACATTGTATTTTCACACAGAACCTGCACATGTTTTCGTGTTTAATTCTTTTCCTGGGATTTAGTCTGAACACACTAGACTAGGTCAAACAACAATGCCCCTTGTTATTCTCTCTGGTCAGACACTAGCACTTAGATATAACAAGAGAATGCAGCAAAATTAGTAGCCACATTGGCTTACACAGAGTTACCAGCTGACCCCCAGCTGACCCCCTCAGCCCAGCTCATTTCTGAATGGGACTACTAAAATGGGTACTTCAAGGTCTCAAATCAATCATGGCATTAAATCCGTCTTGATGCCCAGGTTGATTTTTTTTATTTAATGTTTAAGGAAAAGCATCTTTTAGAAAGTTGCCACTCTGTAGCCCAGTTTGTCCAGTGGTCTCACACGGTTGCTGGTCACCAAACAGCTTTCTGCCCTGCTGGTTAGTAGTGTGAATGACTCCCAGGCTTAGAACAATGGTAGCCTGCTACAGAGGGAGGTGTTTCCTCCCCCTTGAAGGAAGACACTCAGGGTGGTGGCCCAAAAGGCGAGCTTTAAATGCAAAATCGCCTTTGGTTGGCAAATGGCAATCACACTCCTGAAGGGTTGCCCCTTTGTTCAGATAGACAGGCTGACGGCAGGAACAGAAAGGGTTGACCAGTCCCCAAACCAGTTTTCCTGTGGGCGTGTAGCCCGAAGGCAAACACACCCCAAGGGCGGGCTACAAAACTCCTAACATCCAAGGAAGGGGTCAGACTTCTTGGGAGTGGGCAGAATAGTGCACCCTATGATTGCTAGATGCCACACATAGCCATAAGGCATCACAAGGCGTAGGGATCCTAGTAGCACATTGGCTAGTGACCACATCATCCCCCCAGGGCACTTTCTGTGCATTAATATGGCACCACTGGCACCCTGAACCTCAGATCACTTTGGAACTGGAAAAAGGACCAAAGAAGGACTGCCCTGTTGACCCCTGGACCTGTCAAAGAGATGTTGCACTGTTTGCTGGACTGCACCTGTTGCACCTTGAGCTAGCAAAGAGACGACTGTGCCTGTGGCTCTTGGCTCGAGAAAAAGACACTCCTAAGCTCCAGACTAAAGAAGTAACTCCAAGGGTCAGTCGGCTGAACCTCCTGGAACCAGCATAAGGGCCATCAAATTAAAGTAACACAATTCAGCAAGTCTGTACCTACTTCTGAAAATTTGCCACTGAGCGCCCAAATAAACCGATCCTCGACAGCCAAAAGTTACATCCGAGTCCACCAGATCCAGGAGTGTCATCAGAGTCAAGATTGGTTGCCCAAGAGGGACACTAGCCTCCACCAAAGGATACAACTGTGACTGGAGACCGGTAGCCAAGCAGCAGCTGGCCTTCTACTGGCTGAAAGAACACTTAGAGGGACCCCGACCTCTGTGGCCAAAGCCGCTCCACCTGACCCATGGACAGTGGTGTAACTGCATGGATACCCCCGTCTACCGCACCGCACCCAGAGCATCCTTGAGCATCCTCCATTTCTGCAACCGCAGCATCAGGACCACTCAATTAAAGTCTATTGCAGTTGTGATGTAAAGTTCAGAACTAGGCTGGAGAACACTTTGGTTACCTGGTAACTGTCCAAATACACCCTATTGCCCCCCCGACCTTCTTTCTGCTGGATTTGGTCCCCATACTCGGGCCGGAGTAGCTGATCACAACTCTTTCAAACTGCTCAAAAGTTTCCAAACTTTACAGTTATCAATGCTTGTTTGTAGTTTTGACTAAATGAACTGAGATTTACATTTTCTTTAAAAATCTGTATCTCCAGAACCCTCTGGTGGATCTTGCTCATCTTGTTCTCTAAAATAAATTAAAATCTAATATATTTTTATAAATTGGTGTCAGATTTCTGTCCTGTTGTGTGACTTTCTTATTTGGTTGTTTGGTGATTTTAAATGCTTGACTCCAGTTCCTTTGTTTAAGCCTTGCTGCTCGAAGCCGCAGGTACCCAGGGTTGAGCTAAAGGTTTTGCAAACAAGCGTGACTGGATCCAAGACAGTTTTCACAAGTGTATTACACAGTAAGGTCGCACAACCATACCAAATAATACGCCCAAATCCTCACAGGGGCAGATTGTTAAAAGCTCTTCATTACAACCACCATACACTTCAGACACCAAATCAATCATAATCAAACCTCCTAATAGTGCCTCACAGCAAAACATCAGACTTATGTATTAGTCCTCCATGGCAACCAGATAATGAAAATGTGAAAAGCACTCCCTAATGCAAATGATAAACAAATTGTAGCCTTCTAACAGATATTTACTTCTATACTTGTATGTAGGTAATTATTTCCTTAGACTCCTCCAAAGGAGATATTTTTTTTAAGTTTTCCTTTGGTTCTGTGATCACGTTCACTCTTAAGTTCCTTTCCTCATAATGACTCTTAAGTACAGGTCTCTTGTGTTCTCATTTGTGGGCAGAAAAAGCCAACCAAAGAAACAGCATGCAGAGAAGACAACGTAGGTAAAAGTCAAGGTTTGTGTAAATATATTATAAATATCAGCTTGGAAAACTGTGCATTATTTCTGATTGAGGCACCCAGAAATCTATGTTGAAGGCACATGAGGTTGCCTGTGGCTTCCCCAAAGGTTTCCATGACCCGTACCACTGGCAGCTGGTAAACGGTGGACTGTAAATACCTTCCCCTAAATGCAAGAAGTGAACAAGCAAAATAAAACTGGTCCAAATACTGAGCTTAGCAGCACAATTTCTATATACATTGACTTAGAATATGGAGGCTCTGAAGGGACACTAATGAAATATTCCAGTACATTCTTTTGGTGTCAGCCAAGCTTCCTCATCTCGGGGAGTGTTTCAGGTTCATGGGTTCCAAGAAAAGCATTGAAAAACTGTGGCAAAAAGTATATTTCTCAGTAAAATTTCCATACAAATTAGCTGCATGGCATATCACTTATATATCACTTCACTTCTACATTCCACTTATTTTCATTATCTCCCCGTCTCTTCAAAGTATATTCTACGTCATACCTCTCTAACTAAAAAACTTCTTCAAAGTGGTATGGTGGAAAAATTAAAACTATTACAAATCTTTCAATCACCAATCATAGACCGATGATCTAGACAGATATTGGGGCCAGTACAAGCAAGTACAGCGACAGGTAAGAGGTGCTTAATCCCATCCTTGCTGCCAATCTAAAGATGAGGCCGGGGGCACACGAAAGATGGTAGAGGTTTAAAAACACAGAGAGAAAAGAGCGGATGGCGGCTTGAGTCAACTGACAATCAAAGGTCCGACAGTACAATATATACAAATCACCTCAGGCTATAGAATATTCTAAAATGCAGTGTTCCATAGCGCCCTATATTCAGATTAGCGTAACACAACATAATCCTACACCAAAAATCAGGCAGAAAGACAGGGCCTAAATCCACTGAAAGTAATTGTTGGAATCCAGCTCTTGAGCAGCCTGGACCACCTAGTTTGATTTCAGACTATCTAAGATTGAGGAAATGAAGATCATACTTTCCAGTAGAGCTTATAATCAAGATTACCCATTGCAGAATCCCTGTCACCATTTGTCTCAAACGACTAGAGCGTGTAAATCAGATAGATCAAAGATGATTACGTAGGCAAACTCAATACCTTCATTTATCTCAACTTAGAAATGAGGCGTCTGCTTTAAAACTAATAGCCACATTGGTTTACCATTAATGCACTGCATACCATGGATACAATACTTGGTCATATGTAGAACATCCATGTTTGATTCAGACACAATCAGAAGTAGAAAGGCAACATGTTCAGCATACTATATAAAGTCCTCAATAAATGCATACACATGAACATGACTGTAATGAAAACTTATTACCTAATTGGACAGAAAAAAGAACTGATCTCTATTATATATTTAAATGCCTCAATATCAGAAAAAGTATTTTTTTTACCAAAATCAAAAATAAACTTGTGTACCTTTGGACCATAATTTGCTACCTGAACAACACATTATAGGCTCTGGCACTAAAGAAGATGTGAGAAGTGAATACTCACAGTTGTCCAATGTCACTTGGTACCACCTTCCTACATGTTGTGCAGATTTAGAAGATAGGCAGCAGAGGCTTAGATCTCCCTGCACTATTCTTCGCTCTGAATTGTTAAAAGCTTTTGATAAGCTGTCTGCTGCAACTGTTATTCAGCACTGTCTAATCTGTCTGACTGCCTGAGACCATACACCCTTTATTGAACAAAGAGGCTTTCCAGTTATTGTAAAATTAAGCTTGCCCCATATTTCAATGCGTAAATTAACACGTTTCCCATACCTTTTTCCCTACGTACATGCTTGTAAATTTGCAACTTGTGATGCTGTCTAAAGTGCTACGTTGCTTGGAATTAAAGATGACTGACTCTGTGTCACTATCAATGTTTTGAACCAGTACCTGTTTTCATTTAAAAACCGAATGGATTCTGGTCATTATAGTTTTATCTTGCTATGATCTGACCAGTTCTAAAATCTCACATTAACCAAAAGCCCAGGATGAAAGTGTTAGACCTGGCATCCTTGGCGTGGCTTTTCCCCTACATTTTTGCCTTTAACACTCCTATTTTGCTGACTTTGCTTTTGCTGGCTTTGGGTTGGGACTCTGCACAATTTACCACTGCTAACCAGTGCTAAAGTGCTTGTGCTCTCTCCTTAAAACATGGTAGAATTTGCTGATACACAATTGTGACATTTATTTTAGTTGTACGTTCCTAGTAAAGTGGCACTACCTATTTCCTATTTTATTTGTAAATGAAATGCTACTAGTGGGTCTGCAGCATCGATTGTGCCACGCACTTAAGTAGCACTTTAAACATATCTCCAGTCTACCATTACAGCCTGTGTGTGCAGTTTTTAAACTGCCATCTCGACCTGGCAAAACAAACCATTTACCAGGCCCAAACCTTCCTTTTCATGCATATAATCACCTCTAGGGTAGGCCCTGGACTAACCAGAGAGCAGGGTGCAGTGTATTAAAAAGGTTAGCATGTACCTTTTAGTTTTACATGTCCTGGTGGTGAAAAACCCTAGAATTCATTTTTCACTGCTGCAAATCCTGCCTCTCGCACAGAAAAACATTGGCGTTACGGTATTATATTTAATAAGTGATAATTTCCAAATGGGAACGGGTAACCAGTTCATGTTTGGTGTCTTTGGAATTGTAATGAAAAATTCTCTGTCATTTACAATTTCAAAAAATGCCACTTTTAGAATGTTGGCATTTTCCTGCCTTAGCCATTTAATGACTGCAGCCTGTCTCTGGGTCACAGGACTGGGTGTAGGTGACAGTTGGGCTGTTTTGTTCCTCCTAGACAGGCACACACAATAGAGAGCTTGGGTGTACCTGGATGGGCCATCACTGGCAGGATGGGAGGGCGGAGCAGGGTACAGCGCTACTTACACTTGAATAGATTGTGTCCTGCCTCCACACAAGGGGCTGCAAACGCCCTGTAGTTAGTCTGGAGACAGGACAGGGAAGGCAGAAAGCCTGTGGACTTGAGAGGGGAACCTCTAGAAGCTTCTCCCACTTCAAAGGAAGGACTGCCACTCTACAGGACTGCCAATGTGAAGGACTGCTGCTCTGCTGTGCGTTCCTGCTGCTCTACTGCCTGGATGAGAAGGACTGAACCTGCATCTGTTGAACCCAGGAGCCCAGAGTGACTCCAAGGGCTAGTTTGCTGGCCTCCTGACTAGAGCCTCCGGAACAGAAGGCTCAAACAACCTTAAACCAACACCTGGACTCTGCCATCTGTGAGTCCTTCCCTGCCAAGTGGTGCAACTCCAGTCCTGGACCTTTAGAAGTATGCCAGAAGGTGCTCTGCCAGTCAATCTGTGGATCCAGCAGAACCGATGCATCTCCTCTGCTGCGCGGCGCAAACCAAAGCAGAACCGATGCATCGCCGCCGCTGCGAGGATTCTCTCAGCACAAGGACTCCGCATCAACCTCTAAGCCCTCATCGGAATCACCGCTGTGCAAATCTTCACCGGCGAAGGCACATGTATCGCAAATCTCTTGCTGACTGCAGTTTCGACGACGATGCAGGTTCTCGCATCACAGCCTCGTAGCGCTTCGGAACCGACGCAATTATTTAGCTGCACAACACATCCTCCATGCCGGACTTCTCATTCCAGGCCCTTGTCAACGGGATCCTCGACAAGGACGTAGGACCTTGCATTGCAGCAACTCAGCTCTTCGGAACCGCCGCATCACCTACGCTCTGCGATGCATCCCCAACTCGGGACCTTGCAATGCTCCGCAACCAAGATTTAAGGTACTCTAGTTCAGTTGGCCTAACTGGATCCCTATAGCTAGCCCGCGTTTCATCACGGTCAGCCTGAACTTGTGACTTTGTCCCATCTGGCGCAACCAGATCTCCACAGTTGGAGCTTTGTGCTTGTTGGTGCTATTTTCACTGAAATCTTTAAAATTGCATATCTTTGGTTCTATTGATTGGATTTTTGTTGTCTTGGTCTTGTTTCGTTTATTAAAATAAATTTACTCTATGTTTCTAAATTAGTGTGGAATTTTTCTTGTGATGTGTTTCACTTTATTACTGTCTGAAGTGCTGCATATATACTGTACACGTTGCCTCTAGGTTATGCCTGACTGCTATGTATAAAGCTACCAGAGGGTTGGGCACAGGTTAATTTGGGGTGCCTCATCCTGACAAGGATTGTGCTTGCTGCCAGTAATCCAATATCTCACAAGAAGCGTTATAGTTCCTGTCAGCTCTCAAATTGATTTGGTAAAAATATGAGACTCCCAGTGATAATACGGAAAATGGGATTAAATCAATATATGTAAGGGGCCCAGGGTCAACGACTGTCTTAATGAATGAGGGAAACAAGGGTTAGTCAAGGTCCTCAGGCCAAGGATTTGACAAACAGCAACAGTAGTGATATTTTATATATATATGTAAAAAAAAAATTTAAGTCCGTTTTTATATAGCGCAGCTACTCACCCTTACGGGTCTCAAGGCGCTGGGGGCCGTCGTGGAAATTAAGTGAGCTATTGCCCAGAGTCACATGGTGCTGAGCTAAGCTGCCGCCGGAGCCGGGGATTGAACCGTGAACCCTGTGCTCCGAAGTCAGCTGCCCTGGCCGCTGCACCACACCTCTCCATATGAAGGAGTCTGTTCAAGGGAATTACATTAAATGGGGTACACAGATTCTATTGTACATACATTTATTTATTACAGTCTCATATCCTAGGGTGTCTTTGTAAAAACCTTTAAGTATAGTTCCTATGAGAGTAAGTCATGGTGTAACCTGTCACTGTAGGTCACTGTAGAATCACACAGGTAGGGTGTGATTCTCAAAGGTATTTGGACCCCTAAGTCGAACATAGGTACACAAGTAGATCAATGTACAAGAATAAATTTAAGTTTGCGATTCATAAAAATGTAATTTAGACTCCTAAGTAGATTTAATCACACCTAAAATTACATAATGGGGTGGTGTAATTTTCCGTGTGAGCAACTCTGCTTATAGGGCCGGCCATTAGCTGTTAAATTTAGGTGAAAAACTGACAACCTTGAAAGTTTGTGGGTATTGCTAAACATTTTGTGGGCACATTCTAACAATGGATACGATTGGAGTCTTACTCCTACCAAAGGCAGACGTAATTCCCTATCTAAGGTGAACATTTTCGTGTAACACTCCCAAACATCTGTGGCCTGTGCAGGTAAGGGTGGGGAGAGTCGACAGAAGACGACTAGGTAAAATAAAACATAAAAAAAGAAAACCACTTACCTTGCGCTCGTCGCATCGCCGAATTGGCAATGCGGCGACCGCAATGTAAGTGGTATTCTTTTTTTAATTTTATTTTATCTCATTGCATCTTTCGACTCCCCACCCACCCCGTCCCCGCCCCACCGCTCTTACCTGCACCAGCCGCGGCTGCTCCCAAATATGGCAGGGTGTATCTAAAGGGGTTTTGTTAAGGATAAAAAATAATTTCCTTCAGAGATACAAAAGTTTAGAAGTCCATATACCTTTAGGACTACATAAATGTTCAGGTACTGGATGTATGCATGTGTAACCCACTATACATGGGAGTAACATGGAATTTGTGAAGAATTCCAGAATTAATCCTTTGAATCTGCAACTGTTGCAGATTTCCAGGAGATGTGCTGGAATCCATCGTGAATTTCATGGTACTCAGAACCTTAGTACAAATGTAAGTGTAAGCATGGGGGAGTACAATCTCAACTCTATTTTGTGAGGGTACAACATTTCCAACTATATTATGTGAATCGGACCCAAACGTTTATGAAGTAGACCTGTTGTGATTATACGTCATGTTTTACATTCAGTTTGTGAATTTTTGTCTTTAGGTTCAGACCATACTTGCCCAGAAGACCCAAATCCAACATCACCTCAACCTACGACTCCTGGAGAAGTCACAACTCCCCCAACAAAACCTCCAACTCCTCCTCCGCAACCCACTGACCCTCCTACTGAAGACCCATCAGTGGATCCAACTTTCTGCAAAGACAAAGCAGATGGATTCTACACAAATCCCATCAACCCTCACAACTTCTATTTGTGTTCTGGAAAGCTGACCTATTCCATGACCTGTGGGGATACACTAGTGTTTGATGAGAGCTGCAAGTGCTGCAACTGGCCGTGAACAAAACATATCCGAGACAACCCAAGACTGTGGATGCTGCACAATCCACTAGGCCAAGAATAAAGTAGAGCCTTGCACTTGCTTTGCGTTCATGTCTTTTCAATCATGGAATGGTTTCTGTGTTCTTTCCAATGCCATAACAAATGCCAAGCTGGGAAAGGGAATGCCTAAAAACTATGAAAATAGTCTCACTGTAAAAGGCAGTGATGACAACTTAGAGGTGGGCCATGACTGGAGGCAGGACCATGACTCTCTGGCCCACTGAAGCCTGTGCTCCTATCCTTATGAACTTTAGCAGTGGCCCTCACAACACACATACAGCTACTGAACTTCTTGCAAGTTCGAACCTTAAAAGATATCAAGTCAAGTCAAAGAAGCTTTATTCGACTATACAAGTCATAAAAGCATTACACATAAAAGATTAAAAAGCAGTAGAAAAGTTAAAAATCTGGGTTAAAACGTTTGTGCAAAATAGCATAAAAACGATCAGAGCAATCACTATATAGTACATTACATGACATGACAAAAAATAAAAGCATAAAATTCAGACAGTCTCATAAACCTTTAAAACCATATTGGGCCCCACAGATCACCTCATGCCCACATGCACCTACATGATTTAAGAAAATGTTATCATTTTCATTTCTCGGCCATAATTTGCTGGGATCGAATATACCACATCCACCTCAAGACTTTTGCCACCGGGATTGCATACCTGAAGATCGATCAGAGCGAAGAATTCGCAGAGCTGTGCTGTGTGATCTAATACCCATATTCTTACAAAGCTGCGCCAACCAAACTTTACGCGGGCCAGCGTAAGCAGGGCAGGCAAAGAGCACATGCGAATATGTTTCTGCATGTTTAACACATGTCTGGCATTTATTGTTCCCGGTGGGGGACCATTTGAATGTAAAGCACTTTAGGGGCAAAGATCCTGATCTAAATTGGAAATAAAGCTTTCTGTCCAAAGGCTTTTTAATAATATCCCAGTAAGGCTCGAGGCTCGGGCATGGTTTTATCTGTAAAAAGGACCCCGAAAGGGAAGTGGAGTCATGGCGCCTAATCTCTTCATGTGCAACCATTTCCCAATAAATTTCCTTGAGACGGGAACATGGGGGTGGAAGGGGAATCCCACAGGTGTGATAAGCCCATTTTATTAAAAAGACTTCTTAGATCTCGCAGCCAGCTGATTTTATGGAATTGATCCAAAATAATGATATCCCTTAGGCCCTCTGCATATGCAACCATTTCCGGCGTACACCATATTTTACGCCAATATAGAATTGTCCTTAACCTGGCGAGATCCATCAGGGCTTTCCTGCCTAGGTCATTCCTTAGGGGAAGGGTGTGTGTACTCTGTGGAAGCCTAGTGATCGCACGCAAAAACGTGTTCTCGGCAAGTGTTAGCTGGGACATGTTCTCTAGGCCCCACAGCTCAGCCCCATAGAGGACTGAGCTCACCACTTTGCTATTATAAATTTGGAGTACCGGGCTAAGGGGCTTTGTCAGGGAAGTTTTAAATTCCTTTCTCAGGGTGCCGGCTAACTGCCGATGTTTTAGTGCCATGACTTCGATGTGTGGCTTCCACCTCATGTCCTTCTGCAGTTTAATGCCTAGATAGACAAAAGCATCAGCCTGCTCCAAGGGAAGCCCGCCCATCATCATTTTCCCCTTAAAGGATCTATGCTGATTGAAGGCCATGAACTTTGTCTTGGCTGCATTAATTTTGAGACCTCGCAGGAGATAAAACTCTTCATAACGTTGGAGTGCACGCTGTAATCCGCTCGGAGTTTTAGAGATTATCAGTGTGTCATCTGCAAACATTAGAATGTGGATTTTTCTTCCAGCTAGGACAGGTGCATCAGTGTGGATGGCATCAAAGAAGTTTGTGACTCCATTTATGAAAAGAGAGAACAATGTGGGAGTCAGCACACAACCTTGACGGATGCCCTTTCGCACAGGGAAGGGATCTTTCTTATTTCTTAATGCCCACCAACGTATTTGTGCGTAATTTTCCTCATGGAGGCGGGCAATCAAGGAAAGTAGGTCGAGTGACATCCCCATCTCCTTCAGGACCTCCCACAGTTTATTCCGTGAGACCAGGTCGACAAAGGCAGCATACAAGCCGAGAACTATTGTCCGCTAATATATAAGGACAAAACGAAAGACCTGGTCAATTGTGCTAATATGGGCCCTAAAACCTGCCTGGAGGGGGGTAAGAATGGTATTTTCATCAATCCAGACCTGGACCTTGGCCAAAACAAATCTGGCCACCACTTTTTGTATTGAATCTATAAGGCTTATTGGCCTGTAGTTACCAGGCATGGATTTTTCTCCTTTTTTGTATATGGGGATTATCTCCGCCCCGCCAAGTAGCCGGGATAGGTGCTCCTTGGGCTATAGCATTAGGAGTAATAGTATATAGTTGGCCCATTTCGATCTGTCGTGCAGGAAAATATCGGCAGCAACACAGTCTATCCCTGGGGCTCTTCTTCCTGTTAGTGCTCTGAGTGCACCACTAACATCTGCCTCATCGAATACCCTGCCGGCAGGGTAGGGGTGGATCGGAAATAGTAAACTATCCTCTGCTTCGTCACAAGCGTATTGAGTGGCAAAGTGGATAACCCGCACATCAGGGTCGACGTGGTTTTCCGGAGGCTGTACTTCTCTTCCCCTACCCCATTTAACCACATTCCAGAACCGCTGGGAGTTGTTACTATCACAGGCATGTTTTAATTCCTGTAAACACAAAAGAAGCTACCCTGAATGAAAATTGACCGGGGAGTTAAAAGGTACTTGGTAGAGTAGCAGGCATCTCACAAAAAGTAAAGGACTGTCCTCACACACCACCAGGTGTCATGCTTCATCATTGGCAGCCCTCGCTCTCTAGAAACTCTGTTTGGTAGAGAGCGGGCCTACACCTGGAGACAGGGAGGCACCTCTAAATCTAAGTGGGTGCCCGTGAAGGTCAGTGATAATTTAAAAACCAATGTAAATGCCAAAATGCATTTATTTCAACAGGCAACTACTTGGTATTAAAATGAAAAATGGGGAATGGGGGAATTAGTACCCCATCACCATAGTGATCAAAGTCGTCGACATGTTTCTGCCAAAATGGCCCAAAGGGTCCGCGGCATTCATCGGGACGGGAAAAAGAATGTGGGCTCCTATCTTACCAAAGTTGGCTCGAAATTACCACTGGGTAGGTTGACCTGTGTCAGACTCTACCTGAAAGAGTTTCCTTAAACCCTCATGGAGGTTCCTAAATACCCCAAGGGAGGAGGATGAAAGAGAGACCCCTGTAGTCACACTTACATCAAGGTGCGTCTCTCGCCGTGCGCCTAGTTGTGTTTGCTCCTCTTCCCCGATTACATTGGTTTTTAAATTATCACTCACTTTCATGGGCACCCACTTAGATTTAGAAGTGCCTCCCTGTCTCCAGGTGTAGGCCCACTCTCTACCAAACCGAGTTTCTAGAGAGCGAGGACTGCCAATGATGAAGCATGACATCTGGTGGTGTGTGAGGACAGTCCTTCACTTTTTGTGAGATGCCTCGTACTCCACCGAGTACCTTTTAACCCCCCGGTCATTTTTCATTCAGGATAGCTTCTTTTGTGTATACATGTTAAGGTTGGAGGCCAGCTCACCCTGAATACCCCGTGCCTCTAGTTGACTCCCCTGGGACTTCCCAGGGTTAGTGTATTGCATGTTTTAGTTCCTGCCATCTATCCTCATCCCAAGTTTTTTTGGAACGATGAATAGCATCCTTATAGGTAGACCTAGCGATTCGCACTCTAGCCATGGCACCCAACTTAATTGCTTCACCAAGGGCATTATAGGCACGTCTACATTCACGGTTGTACCAGTGATGTTTTGGCTTGATATCTTTTGCCCTAGCCTTACTCGGTTTTGGAAGTACCTGCGTATTTTTGAAAACAGTAAGTTGTGCAACTGTGTGAATTCTTTGGCCTGTTCGAGGTTAAGGAGGCATGTCTCTATCGCTCCAACTGTGCTTTCCAACTCACTACTTATGGAGGATAATGTTTCGGGGCATTCTAGAATCATGGGCCATTTGACTCGGCGCATATTGTTTGAGAGCAGAAGATCACTGGTGATAGGTAGGGTATCAGGTTGTGCAAGTGCCCTTAGGCCCCTAAATATGAACCTTGAACAGAGTGGATCGTGATCACTCTCCATGCGTGCCTGTACGGCCATATCCTCAAGGGTGTGCCATAGGCTCAGGCTGACTAGGTGGTAACCAATGCGACTAGAGTGGTAACCATTATTAAAAGTGTTTGACTCTTGTCTGTCGGAGATGGATCGACCATTGGCTGCCCTTAGATCATGTTCTAAGCAGAGAGCTTTTAGTTGGACGGCAGCCTCAGTCCAACGTTTAATTGGGTGTAATTCCAGGATTGGGACACCGCAGTACTTATCCTCCTCCCTCGCTAGGTCGATATCCTCACTATCAAGAGGTTCGAATGTTGTATTTAGATTCCCAGCTATGACAACTGCAGCTTCCCCTGGGAGGGTGTCTAAAAACCCGCCTAAGGTGTTAATAGTTTTGGATCTCCGCCCCCCACAAAGACCTCTAGCGTATACATTTAGGATGACACTTGTTCCATATGCCCAAGCGCCACCCTGATTGCAATGATATCACTACACTCTGAAGGTAATGCCCGGATCTTGAGCCCTATATCCTGTCTTACCCAGATTGTAAGGCCCCCCCAGTGGACGGCCTCTGTGTTGCTGGGATGTAGTAGTTTAGGTAGCCAGGGTGGAAAAGTGGCTATATGGACCAGGTTTCCTGGAAGGCACAGATATCAAATTTTTCTATGAAGTTATTCCAGTTCGGAGCAACACCCCTATTCCTCAGCCCCACAATATTCCAAGATAATATTGAAATAGTGTGTGACGTTTGAAGTATGTTGGTAGTCGGGGCGTCACTAAGGGATGTAGGTCCTGATACCTGATCTAGCTGACTCCGGACGCTACCGGGGGGTCTTTTCTCAGTTGGAAGATTCCGTGTGGTGACTGGGATGATATGCTCACTGGTGTGATCTATCATGGCTGCCAGTGTACTATGCCCGGGGAACGGGGGAAACCATCAATCTAAGTCACTAAGCGTGGACACAATAGGTTGAGGAACAGCAGGATGTTTAAAAATAGATTTGCTGGTCCCACCCGGGGGGCTATTTTTAAGACGGATATTAGTTTTAAAAAGATGTTGATTCCGTAAGTCATAGGCTACCAAATTCTCGGCCAGATCATGGTGTGTTAGGGTAAGTGAATAGCATCTGTATCAGTCCGCAAGGTAGAGTGCCTTCTAGCCCCAACTATATCGTCCCTTATTAAGGATCGGCATCCCCTCACTCACCGGATCCAATGGATAGATTTATTAATCAGGGATGCCTCATCCTCTGCATGTGGTCTAGGTGCAAACTTAGGTACGCTGGTCAAGTATGTTATCAGCTTCCGCGCTGGGGTGATGCCACTGCCATGGGGAAGGGAATGCCTATTGGCCTGAGGGGGTGGAATGCTTGCTAGAGGGACCTGCACCTGTTTCGAGACTGGAAAATTGGGGAGGGCCGCCTGAAGGAAATGACCCAATAGGGCCACCCGGGTCACTCTCTACCTCCTCTAGCCTTCCACTTAATGAAGAGTCGATGACGCAGTAGAGAATACAAGCAAACTAGTTTATTCTCAAAGTACACTGCAGTGGAGTCCAATCTGACCAGCCTCCTATGATGGCTGACGAGGGACTGACTCTAACAAACATAAAGTTACATTATGTATGTTGCGGAGCCCACAAAGACCCGCCTACTTTGGAAAAACACTGGTAGCTGTCGTAATACAATGGGGGCACAGAGCATAAGTTTCAATTCCGCAGCCTGGCACAAGCTATCTACTGCCCAAGGTCGTCTGGCTAATCCTCCCCACTAAACAGGTGGGAGAAGGCCTCTATGTAACAGAAAAGGCATGCGTTAATGAGCAAGATTCAACATTGAAGAAACAAAACTTACCAAGGACCATTTCTCGAAAATGATCAAGTAACAGTTTCGATTATAATACAAAATGGCGTCTTCGAGAGGTAAAATGGTGGCACAAATGTCAACCTAACTAACGTAACATCTGCACTTTCTAGTTACGTATGCATACAGCAAGAATATATAATGAATTAGCTATATAAATGCTAACATAATATCAGGTAAAATACGAGTAATATGGCAATAATACATTTCAATTCTAACAGACCCTCCTTTTAGCATTTATAAGCTAATACGGACACCTTTATTCTTACTATCAGGTAAAGGTCTTTACAATTCTAAAAGTAGAGAAAATATAGAGATACAGATAATAACATGTCAGGTACGAATATATGTATATATATATATATATATATATATATATATATATATATATATATATATATATATATATATATATATTACTGGCAACTCCGTTAACACGCTGGATTCGTTTCTTCCAATAACGGAGCACAGACCACAGAGTAATGCAGCAAGGTGTTGTTTATTGCTCACCAACAACCTCTATATATATATATGCATAACAAAACATATGGAAGAAAATGACACTAAACATTAGCAGTACAAGTAGCATCAGGAACAGAAACTGCAAGAGAAGTAGTTGAACCAAAAACACCCTCATCAATTTGCATAATAGTATCAAGCTCCTTTTGAAGCATTATCGTTGCATTAGTATCATGAACTGAAATCCTTTTGGGAGAGAGATAAGTAGCACAGTATGAGCAGCATAAGGGAAGACACTGAATCAAAACACAGCAACAAATTAAAAGGACAATGAAATATATCGCCTTTTCTAGAATCCAACCCCAACCACCAAATAAAGACCAGCTCCAGTTACCGCTCTCAATTCCTCGAACATTTTCCAAAATGTCTAAAATATGTTGAGTGATATTTCTTTCCATATTCGTGATACCGACCACACACTGCTCTCCTATTATTGCGCATGCACCACCGCTCTGAGCTAAAATAAAATTGACTGCATATCTCGTTTGCTCAGAGTATATGCGCATACTTTCTAACTGGGTGGTGATATCACGTAAAGCTGCCACTGTAGAATTGGACAGAATCTGCAGTTTGCACCCAAAATACTCTCTAGCTCGTTCACCCCTGGCCATGGCAGTGCCACCAAATGTGATAATAGAGGAAAATATATATCCAAAAGTGATTGTTGACTTCCAAATCAGGAACTCCCTCACAAAATTCCTTGGTCAACGTTCTTTTCACCCATCTTGTATGTGGTTTACTATACTTGCAAGGTACCCCAAGAGGTAACACCATTCCCAAGGCCACATCCTCCGTGCCGTTGTACATATCAGAATAGGTACCTTTGATAAAAAAT
This sequence comes from Calotriton arnoldi, assembly GCA_963921515.1. Lineage (NCBI taxonomy): Eukaryota > Metazoa > Chordata > Amphibia > Caudata > Salamandridae > Calotriton > Calotriton arnoldi. Next base: position 418,296 of record CAWUFW010006435.1, on the reverse strand, counting down.
AGAAACCTGGGTGTGCATAAAGCGGACCCTGATAATCCAATGGAGAATATCTAGTATTCATGCCCTTCATACTAGGGTCATCCTTTTTTCCTAAACGTAACACTATTGATCCAGAACAATTTAGATACAAATAAGCATCAGTACTATTTATTATTGGGCAACACGCAGGATAAATACCTGCTTCTTGAGTGACTGTCAGATCTTGATAATTCCAACCTGTCAGAGTGACATTCCTTTTATTAATATACAGATTATCGCAATACATTTCAGGCATGCAACCTGGGTACCCTGTCCCTCTGGGTTTTCTAGAATACAAACAAGGGCCAGGATATCCCATACCAAATTCACCCCTTGCCACTACAAAATGGGGAGGACGAACATATGTATAATTCACCAACGATAATGGGTAAGCAGTCCATAAACCTGTAACAGAATCAGTGGGATAACAAGCTGTGTTATCTCCGAAAAATTTCCTGTGCGTATCTAAGAAAACATTACTTCGTATAGCTCTTTTACTACGATCTGAAGAGACAATCCGAAATAAAGCACACAATGGGGTATCACCAGAACACTCCAAAACCCAGAACATCCCCCCTCCCACCAATAAGAACAGTAATATGAAAATAACACAGAACACCTTCTCTTTGAGAAACCAATCGAAACTGAGCTGCCCCGGTCGCAGGGCAACAAAAGGCTGTTCATTTCTTACAATGGGACGACCAAACAGATACATTTTTACTATGGATTTTACAAATAGAATCACCAGAGGAAGAGACGTCACGTAATAGAACCAATGATGGAAAGGACACAAAAAAAGGAAAAAAAAATAAAAAATGTTGGGAAAATCGAGGTCCGTTACAAGCCTCCCTGGAAGGCTTCTATTGTCCAATCCTCGGTGGTGCTATTGAGCACTTCACGGTAGAGCCACACTGTTGCTGCTCATCAGCAAATGTTCACTGTTCTCAGGATAGGGCACTTTCCCTCCTTGGAAAATACCCTCAACCTATCCTGTCCTGCGTCACAGGCAGTGCACCAATCTTCTGATCCCTAGTCTAATAGGAAAAAGCAGAAACAAGGGGCATTTTACTAATCTTATCCACAAAGTCCATCCCTGCTACACTCACTGCTCTTTTGGTGCACTATCCTTCCGTCGAGGACGCAAATTGTACCTTGCTACTCCAGGCACTGTCTCATCACGAAGAAGAATCTGAAATTCAGGTGGTGTCGGAGAGCGAGATTCAGGCTCCTGTGGGTCAGATGAAGAAGAAGCCTGGGCAGCCCGAATTTCCTGGGGAACTGCCGCGTTCAGAACTGCCTCACTCTCTTCCTCCGTCTGCGCCCAAGTCAGTTGGGCGTCAGAAAAGGGAACAAAACGTGGAACCTTCTCCGTCTCGTGGTCCCCTATCCCCTTGCGAACCCATCCATCATAGGGGAGGAGAAGCGGCACTCGCCGACAATGAGAGGTATGGATCCAATGCTTCCAGCCGTCCACTTTCACTGCCATCCTTGTCGTGATGAGGACCAAATATGGTCCTTTCCATCTGGGTTCCAAGCTGTCTGGCCTCTGGTAATTTTTAATGAGGACGAAGTCTCCAGGCTGTATGGTGTGCCCGGGCCCCTCTGGTGCTGGAGGCAAAGCTTCTCGTATCTGTTGATGAATAGAACGTAGACTTTTAGTAAGATCATACAAATAATCGACTAACAGAGGATAATCAATTTCAGAAAACTTTTTCGGTCTAGGGACGCCCCATACATTTGCAGGACGTCCAAAGACCACCTCATATGGCGATAATCTAGTTCTAGAATGGGCTGTCAATCTGGTGGACAACAGAGCAAGTGGTAATGCATCTGGCCATTGCAACCCAGTACTTTCCTTAATCTTAGCCAATTTTAGCTTGAGAGTACCATTGTACTTCTCAACTAAACCTGCTGACTGGGGATGATTTGCTGTATGAAATTTTTGCTTGATGTGCAGACCATCGCACACCAATTGGATCACCTTTGCATTAAAGTGACTTCCGTTGTCACTCCAAATCAAACGGGGCAAGCCGTAGCGTGGGAAAAACTCCTTAATAAGAGCCTTCGCCGTTGACATGGCTGTGTTTTCTTTCGTTGGGTAGGCCTCAATCCATTTACTAAATGCACAAACAACCACTAGCGCATATTTCAAATTATTAACTTGTTGCATCTCAATGTAATCCATCTGGAGTACCTCGAAAGGGAGAGAAGGTGGCGCAAAATTACCAGAAGGTGTAGGGGTACCTTTTCCAGGATTGTGCTTCATACAAATCATACAGTGTTTCACTAGATGCGCAGCAACCTTTGGGATATTGTCATTTTGCCACACAGGATCCAGTAACCTACAAATTCCCCTTGCGCTAATATGAGCCGGACCATGTGCCATTGTAACTACGGGAAATACATATGCATCGGGTAACATCCATCTGTGCTTCTCGGATTTATCAGTCCAACACCCTTCATCATCCAAATGCCCTGTACTTTCCTGCCACACTGCAACTCCTCAACTGTTGCCTCACTCTGTATTTCCCTAACACTCTCTAGCGAATTTTCAAACATGGTAACATCTGGTACCCATCTAGCAGGTCCTGCCACAAACATTTTCGTCATTTTTGACCGGGCTGTCTCTTTTGCTATTTGATCTGCAAAGGCATTTCCCTTCCCCACATCATCAGTGATTGCTTTATGGGCACTACTCTTCACTATTGCCAATTGTTTGAGAAGTTTCAAGGCTGTCAAAAGCCTTTCTATCAGTTGACCGTTCTGATTCTTAGTGCCATGTGAAGTCAAGAATCCTCTCTCTGCCCAGAGGCGTCCAAAATTATGGGCCACCCGAAGGCATACTGGCAGTCAGTGTAGATATTGACAGTCAGTCCTTCACTCAATTCACATGCTCGCAAAAGAGCTATCAACTCTGCAGCTTGCGCAGATTGGTAAGGAATACGTAATGTCTCAACAACAGTGCGCAACGTGATAATAGCATACGCCGCTGTAGTGGTGCCATCTGACAGTTTAAAACAAGAACCAACGACATATAGTTCCCCTTGTGGGCCAGATAAGTGAACATCAGTCAAGTCTACCCGTCCCTTCGTCTCTTCCTCAGTGCGGAATAAACAATCATGGACATCTCTGTCCTCATCTCCCGAAGGGAGGGGTAGTAACGTGGCTGGGTTCAGAATGGCACATCTTTTGATAGAAATATGAGGTGCAAATAAAGTCAATTCGTAACCGGTCAGACGAGCACTGGTAAGGTGCTGCGTCTTTGTCTTGTTCAAAAGTACATCCACAGCATGGGATACCATTACTGTGAGATCATGATTAAGTACGAGCCCTGCCGATTGTCCAATAGAGACCGCCGCAGCCGCGGCGGCTCTTAAACAACTCGGGAGGACTCTGGCGACAGGGTCAAGCGTAGCAGAAAAATAAGCACACGGCCTATGCTTACCTCCAAAGGCTTGTGTTAACACTGAAAGCGCACACCCAGCCGTTTTGTGTACATACAGCATGAAAGGCTTCTTATAATCAGGCGTACCAAGCACAGGTGCAGAGCAAAGCGCAACTTTTAATTGCTCAAAAGCATGCTGACATTCATGCGTCCAGGGCAAGGGTTCATGCACATCTTTAGTTGTTAGGCGAAGCAAGGGCTGTATTAATAAAGAATAAGCAGTTATCCAATGTCGACAATACGAGGTGATGCCTATGAAAGCACGCACATCCCTCTGAGTCACAGGGACAGGCATCTTGACAATGGCATCAACCCGTTCAGGTGTTAGCCTCCGACCTTCCTTCGACAGCAGGTGACCTAAATAAGTGACCTGCTGTTGACAATATTGGAATTTGGAAAGGGACACTTTATGTCCATTGTTCACCAAATGCTTTAATAATTTAACCATAGCATCCCGACAACCCTCTTCGGTATCAGAGGCTATCAAAATGTCATCCACGTACTGCAATAATACATTACCTGCGGGAAGAGAGAGAGAGTCCAATTGACCTTTCAAAGCCTGGCTATAAATACTGGGACTTTCAGTATACCCCTGAGGGGCTCGACAGAATTGGAAGCTCGTACCAGCCAGAGCAAATCCAAAAAGATACCTACTGTCTGGATGAATAGGAATACTAAAAAAAGCATTTTTCAAATCAATCACAGAAAAGAATTTGGCTGTGGAAGGAATCATCGTCAAGAGAACAGTAATATCTGGGACCACCGGGAACTGGGGGACTACTATCTTATTAATCTCCCGGAGATCAATCACAAAGCGATAGACATCAGGATGTGCATCAGGGGAATCCAAAGGTGCCTTCTTAAGAATAGGGAGAATGGGGCTATTGCATACATTCGCTACTGTCTCCTCAACCACCCCCGATTTGATCAGGTCCTGTATAATCTGCATCAAAGCCTGTTCCCCAGCTTGTGATATTTTGTACCTGGGAATACGAGGGAGCACAGCGTTCTCCTTGACCTTTACAGAAACTGGTGGTATCTGCAACAACCCCACATTCGTATCACCTGTGGCCCACAATGAGGACGGTACATCTTTAAATTCAACAGGAAGTGGCGCATCCTTTGCCAAACACTGTTTTGCACTAACCACATTAGGTCCAAGAGTCATGTAAACACCATCCGGGGAACAACAAATGATAGCATGTAGCTTTTTCAACAAATCCAATCCTAATAAATTTTCCCCACAATTCGCTGTTAACAAAAATGGAGAGTCCACAGTAAAAGGACCAACAGTCAAAGCAAGAGGTTTGGAAATGGGGCTCACAACCGGTATGCCTGAAAAACCTACCGAAACATTATTACGGCCAGACAGGGCTGCCCCGGGGACCAGCGAATGAGAAACAGAGCTATTCGTTGCACCTGAATCCACCCAAAATTTCTGTGCCGAACCATGCAAATCTGCTGTGACATAAGGACCACGCTGATCTACAGAAATTTGGACTGGTCCCTTTCCCTGTCCCTGGCTGTCCTAACCATAGGACATCCCTGCAGCTTCATCTATATCATAATCATCATGATAGTACTGCCTTCCCCGGGGGTCATCAAAATAGTTCTGATCAGAACGACCCCCGAGAATGTACCTGCTTGAGCCTCATCCCGACCAACCTCATAACGGCCCCTTCCACTCGAACTCCGCCCTCTAGGTACTGTAATTTTCTGTAACAAATCGGGACACTCGCTTCGCCAATGTCCCTCCTTTTTGCAATACGCACATTGATTCGGCCCTAAGGGTGCACCACCTCTACCGGCACCCTGCGACCTCTGAGCCGGACCAGTGCCTCGTCCCTTTCCGGACCCTCTTGCAACCTGCTGCAGCAACACCCTCGTTTTCAAATTCTTACTCTTCTTTTCCACCTTGTCCTTTTCCTCATTTTCTCGATGCTCATAGTACTGGGCCATGCTCAATATCACCGAAGGGGAGGAGGTAGTTCAAGTGCTCTCAGAAGCTTGCAACCAAGCTGCAATCTCCGGAAGCAAATTCGTGACAAACCTGTTAACAAACAAACAAACACCACCTTCAACTGACAAATCCTGTCCAATAAAATCCAAGAACACCCCTTCAAACCGAGTAAAAAAATCAGACACACTCTCCTCTTTCTTTTGAGGACATGCCGTCAGCTTATACCAATATACTCGTCTGGGTGGGATAAGAGAATGCATATAAGTGATGATACGACTTGGCAAAGCCAGAATCTCAGCCCTCGGTTTTTCACCGGGCTATCACTCCTTATCCCATGCCTTAATCTCATCCCAAGAGCCACCCAATTCCACCCTGTGATCCTGTGTATGCACCTGCCTCCATATATCCACCGGCACCAACAGCCCAAAAAACATCTCAATATCTGCTAGGGTCATAACTGACGAGGAGGCAGCCTCTGTTAACTCCTTATAATACGCCGTAGGGTTTTTCCTGGGATCCGGTAACTGACTCTTAAGAGCTAGCACCTCACTTCTCTTCCACGGGGTATAAACCCACTGTTCCTGAAAATGAGCCACCACCCGTTGTTGAACCACATCTCCTATTTGGTTACGCTGCTCTGGGATCTCAGGATGAAAAATAGGATGCACCTCCCTCATCGGAAATTGGGACACACTGGTCGGAGTACGATGATGTAATCTTTCTCGATAACCGAGTAGCGTCCCTACATTACTAAGAACTTCTGCAGGGGCCATACCAGCTGAATATACACGATCTCGAATGTCATAAATAATTTGAGGAGCTGTGCCTCCAATACACTGTTCCCACAAACCAATCAATGTAGCCGACATATGCTGAAGGGCATGCTGTTGTACAAACGGATCAAAATCTTTCATCACACTCCATATATCCTCCACACTATAAATCGGACTCCGAGCCCATTGTGCTGCCTGATTTGCAACCATCCTTTTCTCCTCTTCACCGACATCAGATTGAATCAATACCCGCTCCATTTGCTCCTGTGCTGCCGCCCAATTCCTTCCAACCGACCCTTGCGCCGGTGTCCCAACACTACACAGCACTGCAGATGATATATCTGGGGAAGACACAAGAGATACAGACGCATTTGATAGTGTCAGCAATGGCTGTGTGGTAGGTGTAAGAGAAGGAGCAGAACAATGAACAGAAACAGCAGAGACTGCGGGGTGCCTGCAGTCACCACACTCGCAGGTTGTGAAACCGGAGGGGAAACAGATAGGGCTGGAGCCGAAGCTGTGGAGTCTGCAGAAAGACCAGAGGAAGGCGGAGGAACAACGGAAGACTGAGACGACGGAACAACAGGATATATTCTCTGAGGGGGATAAGGAGGTGGGGGACGAGTTTCCAGCAGATCCTCCACAAAAGGATCCTCATCCTCTCGAACAACATAAGACTTATTACATTGTAATCAAAACTTCCTATCTGCACACTCAATACCCTTTTCGGTTTGTTCTCTATCATAAGCTACAGCTTTCTGAACCACTGGTTGCATTGCCTTCTTCCTAGACTCCTTCTCGGCTCATATACGCCTCCGGTTAGCTTCCTTCTGCCATACCTGCAAAGTATCAAACATCGACTGCCTACTTCTTCTAGCGAATAATTTGTCCTGCAAATAATTCAATTTTTGTTTGTCAAAGGTACCATCCAGTGGCCACTGAAGCTCAGTATTGTCCCTCGTATACTTGTGCCATAATGTACGAAACATAATAGGGCCAATACCGTGCTTCACATACATCTCAAAACTGGGAGTGCCTTCTGGAGGCGCAGGCTGCCTTTCCTCCAGCCAATGCTCAACAGAGCAACAGCGACACCCCAAGCACCACGCTTTACTCCAACAAGGCATCCTAGCATCAGACACATTCACTATCCACTCAATCAACACACACATACACACACACAATAAAAACACACACAAACAAAAGAGCTCTCAAAAGCAGTCCTCAGACTGCACCAAAACAAGTCAGTCCTCACACCAAGACAAGATAGGCTCTAGACCCAGGCCTTTTCAAGAATAAGCCAAATTCAACAAGTGGCCTGGCAGAACGTTCAAAAACGCTCCGTATCACAAGGGTCCACAGACCCACCAAGTTAATCAAGACGGCGCCGCTCTTACCAAAAATCAAGATGAACTCACCTGGTGCACACAGGTCAAACAATATTATTCTCCACTGCCGACTCTTCGGACCAAACGGTCAGATCCAAGGGTTTTGCCTTTTCAGGACCCCAGCCAAGATGACCACTAGACGAGGAGCCGCCCGATCAGACAGGCGGGGTAGCCACGAGAACCAGGCTCTACCATATGGGGATCCCCGATCCGCCCATCCAACCGGACGCAGCCTCGACCCCACAACCCGACTAGGGGTGGGATGGGCCACCTGGTGCAGTCCCTGTTCGGGGGCCAACTGAAGGAAATGACCCAATAGGGCCACCCGGGTCACTCTCGACCTCCTCTAGCCTTCCACTTAATGAAGAGTCGATGACGCAGTAGAGAATACAAGCAAACTAGTTTATTCTCAAAGTACACTGCAGTGGAGTCCAATATGACCAGCCTCCTATGACGGCTGACGAGGGACTGACTCTAACAAACATAAAGTTACATTATATATATTGCGGAGCCCACAAAGACCCGCCTACTATGGAAAAACACTGGTAGCTGTCGTAATACAATGGGGGTACAGAGCATAAGTTTCAATTCCACAGCCTGGCACAAGCTATCTACTGCCCAAGGTCGTCTGGCTTATCCTCCCCACTAGACAGGTGGGAGAAGGCCTCTATGTAACAGAAAAGGCATGCGTTAATGAGCAAGATTCAACTTTGAAAAAACAAAACTTACCAAGGACCATTTCTCGTAAATGATCAAGTAACAGTTTCGATTATAATACAAAATGGCGTCTTCGAGAGGTAAAATGGTGGCACAAATGTCAACCTAACTAACGTAACTTCTGCACTTTCTAGTTACGTATGCATACAGCAAGAATATATAATGAATTAGCTATATAAATGCTAACACAATATCAGGTAAAATACGAGTAATATGGCAATAATACATTTCTATTCTAAACGCCCTATTAGGTTGGACTCCCTTGGCCCTCCCTTGGTTTGTACTGCTCCTACTAGCGTCTCTGTTTAGGCCCTGGTGTCCCCCTGATAATGGTCGATGGTTACCTGACCCGCCCTTGTCGTATGCCAGGCAAATGGACTTGGATCCTAGGTTTTCCTTTAGTAGTTGGACATCGTTATGTACCTTACTGAAGGATTCAGAGAGACAACTCACTGCTGCCTTAAGCGCTCTAATTTCTTCTGTCAAATTCATGATGTGGGCTAATAACGATCTCAGCGCTGTCAGCTCGCTGCATGTGGGATTTGTATGTGTGTCTATTATTTCGCTAGAGTGGTCAGCTTTTTTGCTGGTGCGAGGGACGGGGCTTGAGAGTGGGGGTGCCTTCCTTTTGAGTCGTCTTTTTACCTTTGAACCCCCTTTTAGTACCTCGCTTCTTGTTTCGGTATGCTTATCTGATGCATCTGCCAGGGGCCTAACACAGGCCCCCGCAGCCCCCGCGGTGTGAGGGGGCCCCCAAGCTCCAGGGGGCTCCCTCATCACAGCCCTCTGGCTGCAGAGCTCCTGATTGAGCCCGGAGGAGGCCCCTCCACGTGCCTTGCAGGGAGGCCCCCTCAAGTTTCGTTACGCCAGTGGCATCTGCGTTGCCCGAAAGTGGAGCATAGCTATTACTACACAGAAAAACAGAGAGATCATCTCCAGGTGCTTGCTCCTCTATGGCTATATTGTCGACCCCACTCGAGCTTGGGCTTGGGGCGGCTGTTTGGGGTTTCCTATCTTTAGCTCTGTTGGAAGTTGATGAGATGCGACCATTAAAGATACTATATATAGGACTTCCAGAGGGCTGTGTGCTGTGTGCTGGAATGCTAGTTGTGTGGGAATCAAGGAGGCCTTCACATTCAGACAGGAGACTATCAAGGCACGCCAATACCCCTCTTCCCCCATCCCTGCCCCCCTCAGCAATGTTCAGGGCAGATTTGCTCTTCCTTGCCATTTATTGTTGTGCGGCTTTCGGGCCCTCCTCATTAGCTTTACGCTTTCCCATTATGGGGCTAATACACAGTACACGGGGATGTTACTTGCAAAAAGGCCCAGGCAGATGGTGTAACGAGGTTACCACTATATAGGCAAGAAGAATGATCAAACAGTACCTCAGTCCTCAGAAAATCGACCAAATTTTGTGAGGGTGAGAGTAGCAAGATAACAAATGTCAAGGGGGTGGCCCAGCCCTGCCTCTTCTGGGCTCTGACGGGCGTGGACGGGCCCGCCCTTGGCCCGGGCGCGTCCCAGGTGCGCCCGCATGCGTCCCGCGCAGCGGGGGCCCAATGTTGATTTATGCACCTCCTGACGCGTTGCGTTGGCGGCGTGCAGCCGTGATGGTCCTTGGGGGCTGTAGTCCTCTGGATTCCCCTGGTAACGGCAGTGGCAGGCAACAGAGACACGGGCTCCCGCGCAGCGGGGGCCCAACGTTGATTTATGCGCCTCTTGGCGCGTCGCGTTTGCGGCATGCAGCCGCGATGGTCTTGGGGTCTGTAGTCCCCTGGATTCCCCCGGTAACGGCAGTGGCAGGCAACAGAGACACGGGCTCCCATGCAGCGGGGGCCCAACGTTGATTTATGCGCCTCCTGGCGCTTCGCGTTGGCGGAGTGCAACCGTGATGGTCTTGGAGGCTGTAGTCCCCTGGATTCCACCGGTAACGGCAGTGGCAGGCAACAGAGACACGGGCTCCCATGCAGCGGGGGCCCAACATTGATTTATGCGCCTCCTGGCGCGTCACATTGGCGGCGTGCAGCCACGATGGTGCTTGGGGGCTGTAGTCCCCTGGATTCCCCCATCAACGGCAGTGGCAGACAACAGAGACACGGGCTTGATTTTTTGGTCCTGCAGCACTTAACTTTGCAAGTTGTCTCGTCAATGTTCTAGAAAATCACAAGTTCGGGAAGAGTTTCAGCTGGGCTTTTTCAATATTTGTGCACTCTCAACAGTGCCATACTTATTGTGGAATAATATTACCAGTACCACATCTTTCATAGCATCACACCATTAGCAGTACTACACTTTCAAATGCACTCCTCCAATAACAGTAGCCAGCCAGATGGGTGCATCATCAAAAACAGCGCCACGCCACTAACAGTCCCACACCAACAACCTTACAACAACAATAGTGCTGACCTCTCAAATGTACCCTGTTTTCAAATATGTCCCATATTCAACCATGTCCCATCATTACCAGTGGCCCACCAATGCTGCATCAAAAACATTATGAAGGTGGCCTTATAAAGCAGAAACTGAGCTACAGAGTAACAGAGTGCTGCACAACAATGGAGGAGGGATAGACGCATCAAGAAAGGGGGGTGGGATGAGCGATGCAGGAGTGCGGATGAAAGCAAGGAGGGCTGAAGGATGGGGCAACAGGGGGTTTGGTGTAAGGTGTGTGGATGAAGTACTGGAGCGAGGAAGGTGGGATGAGGTCTCAGGAGAGGATTTTGCCATCTTTTGAACGCATCCTTTAACTAGAAGCTTTCCCTGTGTAGAACGTTTGCTTGAAGAAGGCCAACAACGTTGCCTTACCAATAACACTTTCAAACCTACAACACTGCCACCCCTAAAGGGGGCCCTGCTATTGACAGCTTCATTATGTCGATAAGTCTTATGTCAAACAGAGGCCCGCCTTATTTGGAACAAAGAATCAAATTGCCAAATAAGGGAAGCTAGTTTTAATCTCACCGTCTATAAAAACGCCTATAACTCCAAACCATACAGTTAAATAGTGTGGCTTTGTTCCAGATGAGGTCCTGTCTTTGGAGCCTCAGGCCACGTACGCAGCAAAATATCGTTTTTGCCTCTTTTCCATGTTACAGACGATTTACACTACAATCCTCTCCTTCCAACACATTAGTGTTCAATTTCTACAATAAATACACATTTCAAAATATCTATCTCTGTTAACGAAAAGGAAAGAATTTCACCGGCCAACTCCACAGAACACGAGTATTCGGTTGGTCGTCCAGACCTCTCTCCGCTGGTTCCATTCTGAAGATCACATGACCTTCAAATGCTTATACCTGGTACATACAAGCCTCCTTGAAACCACTCCCAAGTATATAAGGAACAAAATTAAGAAACCTTCACTTGCCAAAAAGCACACATAGCAGCTATCAGTTTATTGTAACAACCCCCTCAAAAACGGCGACATGAGCGGTGGCCACTCTGCTGCCTTTCCTTCTGGAATGTTCTTCTTCTTGTCATCTGTAAGCAACCAAATCACCCCTGCTTTATAACACTGTTAAAAGAGTCCTGTTCTAAGCACTGTTAATTGCTGGTTCCAAGCAATGTAAACAGTGTAGCTCACTGAAACTGCTTGTTATATTTGCGCACTCTAGCGATTGGCTTACCTGGTGAAATCAACCATGCAATAGCGCCAATAGTGCCCACCTGTTAATAGTGCCGTGACTGCCGTCCTTCAAAACTCCCCAATCCACAAAAGTGTGCAAACGCCCAACAATCCCACAGGTACTGTAAATAGTGCATCACACAAACAAACGTTCATCATTATTGCTTAATTAGTAGGACACGCCCCTCTAGAGCATGTATCATAGGGTTACAAATCTCTAACTACAAATATGAAACAATTAAGCACAATATAATAAGATGGTTAATGGAAATGGACAGCCAATAGGAACCTAACATGCTGACGACTCACGCTGTGCTTAATTTGATAAAAAACGTTTATGTGCAGAGTTCCGTAGACTTCCTTAGGAGCTCGTCTTGGTGCTGCCGAATGTTGGGGTTGCTGAATCCCGAGGCTGCCTGGTTTTGATTCCACTTATTCTTGCTCTTGCCTACACTTCCTGTCTCTTTATCTGACTCTTGGAGGTTCGTTGTCACACCTGCTTTTTCCTTGTCCCAGTTTCCATATGTTTTTCTTCCTTTTCTTCCTCCTACTTTCTCCCTTTTCTGCATTTCTCGCTCTTACTCTGGCTTAAGGTGTAATCATTAAACAAAAGCCTCCTTCTCCAAAACTGAGTGCCGGTGCCACTGCCCATCACTTGCATATCTGCGCAAATCAAGCACTGAACTCACAACGTTAATTTCTCTGAGATGTTTTAGATCTTGTGTGGATTCGAGGTGTTCAGCTCCGTCATGGGTAACAGGCTGAACATTTCCTGCAAACCTAGCCCTGTAATCAAGAGCAGAAGGGCCAGCAACTCGCCGGTGCCGCTGCAGAGTTCCTCCTAGTCCGCCCTGCAATGAGGCGACCTCGAAGATCTTGGAATGTGTTAGAAGGTGGTTCTGACACTATGGGCCGCCCGGATTTTTCGCTTTTTGAGCACCTATGGGTTGAGCTTTTACTGTGGGAGAGCCTCATAAATTGGGACTCATCCACAGTGAACTCATGATGAAAGAGACTGCATGTGGATTTTACTGGTGTCCCCCTGGCTTGACTAGGCCGCTGCGCAGCAGCTGGAGTACGGGGCACCGGGCTGGTTACATGCAGACACCTGTGTACATGCGTGTGCACACATGTAGGGGCTGCGCAGGGAAGATTCCTGGCGTGCGCAGTCCAGGAGCAGCTACAAAGTGAATGGTGTGGCAGGACTTATGCAGAATTGGGTGGTGACATGGAATAGGCTTTATACACTGGGAAGAAACATGCCAGGGAAAGTCAGTGTGTTTGACTGTGTTTTTCACTTCATTATTCCCCTATGGGGAAGTGGAGCCCATGGGCTAGTGTCACTTTCCTAAGGCCTACAGATTCCAGACACGCACTAAAGTCCACTGTAACGGGTGTGAGAAGAAGTATTCTGCAGAGTCCAAAGTCATATTTGTACTGCTTTTGGGTCATCCAGAAATGTCACATTTCTCTGAGTCAGTCATAACCAGGGCCAGGCTGAGGGCTGACCTCAGCTGGCTGGATTGATAACCTTTTTTTTCCACAAGCTAAGGCCTCCTCTCCACGAAGAGAAGATGGGTGGGGCTACAGGCCCATCCATCAGCAGCTATCACTGGTGCCAGGCACCAGACTGCACTAAGGAGGGAAGGGCTCTTGTTTCAGAGACCATGTGGCCAGAGACCCTGGACGACGCCATTTTGAACCAGCCCAGAGGCTGGACAAGAATGAGGGAGCAGGGGCAGGGAAGTGATGTGTCGCTGTTTGATAGGACCAACAGAGACTTCCTGCCTGCCCCCTACTCAACTTTTAAAAAGTGATTGCACAGGAAGAGAAGCTCTCTCTGGGGTGTGGTCTGCTGAGGCGGAAGGTGCTGGAGCCTGGCAATGGGCAGTTGGAAGGAGGAACCCCCTGACTGCCCCCAGGGCCCTAACAGCACCAGAAGAAGAGCCCAGGACCGGTGCGCAGAAGCAGGGGCCTCTGCGCAGGGAGAAGAGAGGCCCAGGAGGAGAGCCAGGCGAAAGGCTGGCGCAGGGAGCCAGTGAAGACAGCTCCCTGCTGAATCCCCCCCTCTCAGAGACCTGGAGGGCGAAGGAGAGTGTTCCCAGTGGCTGGGGGGCGCCACCAGGAGCAAGAAGACGCGAAAATGGTGCAGATCGGACCCCCAGGGGCTGAGATATGGCCCCCGGAAGGTAGGCGACCTTTGACCCCTAAGAAGACCGACGACGAAGCACGTTGGGCTCCGCCGCCGGTCTCAGAGATGCCCCCGGGGTGGGTCAGGTCCCGGGGGTGCCCCCCAAAGAGAAGTAAAGCCGGGGGGGGCGCCATCGCGCTCCCCCCGTGAAGGTGCCCTGCAGGGGGACCAGGAGCCCACCGAAGATGGAGACGGGGGAGCGCCGTCGCGCGCCCCCGCGAAGTGGTGCTCAGGGGCCCGGGACCCCATCCCCGGGCCCCGAAGAAGTAAAGACAGGGGGACACCGTCGCGCCCCCGCGAAAAGGTCGGGAGGGGCCCGGGACCCCATCCCCGGGCCCCGAAGCAAAGTCGGGGAGCTCCGTCGCGCCCCCCCCGAAGATGTCTGGGGGCCCGGGACCCCATCTCCGGGCCCCGGTGTGAGGAGGAAGGAGGGGGGAGTGCCGTCGCACTCCCCCGAGGTCCAGGCGGACCCGCGGAAATCGCTGTGTCTGCCCGCCGGAGCGGGCAGACCAGAAGAGACCAGCCGGCTGCCGCGGCAGCACGCGAGGGTGCTGGCCATGTGGGGAGCCGGCGGGGGCAGCCGGGGGTGGGCTCCCCGGGCTGCCCTCCAACGATGGAGCAGTGTGGGGACCCCGGGTGGGTCCGGGGCTCCCCGAAGTAAGGAGGAGGAGCCAGGGGCCCGGGTGGGACCGGGCCCCCGAGAAACTGCATAAGCGGCCGCGGGTGGGCTCCCCGAGCCGTTTTACTCACCTGGGGGTCCGGGTGGGACCGGGCCCCCCACCAAGAGCTGGAGATGCGGCGAAGCCGCAGCGCGATCGCAGCTCCCTCCGAAGCAGCGGGGGAGCTGCTACTATAATATGCGGCAAAACCCATAATGCCTTGCAGGCCAGGACCGGCCTGCAAGGGCAACACAGCGTTTCCACGGCTTGTGGTGGCCCCAGGAGAGCGGGGTCACCACCATACATGTGCAAAGGTGCTGGGGAGCTGCTGGAGAAGCGCAGTCTCCCCCAGCACGAAGAGGAGTCCCTCCACAAGTCACATGGGGACTTGAATAGAATAACCCCTCAAGGGCTCAGCTTGCATTTAACACCTTCCAGGCTGGAACTTTTGTTCTACAGCTGAGGGTGTATTGAGAAATGGCTAACAGAGTGAAGGGCTGAGTTGGGGATGTCTGGAGAAGGGCATTCCCTGGAGGTGAAGAGGTGTAATTGCACCCGAAATGCATTTACTAACGGTTATTTCTTTTTAGAGGGACTGGAGGTCACATGTGTAATGTGAAGTACCTGTGTAAGGTGATGTCATAAGCAAAGTGGGGTTATGTTGCCAGATATTCCTGCTAGGGTGTCTGGCTGTATATGCGTAATCCTGTGATTTCATCTGTGATGCCTTTAGGGGCTGTAATTGCAATGCATTCTAATGATCCACAAATGTGATGAGTACTGTCATTCTAAAGTAATGCTTAAACATGTATTCTTGCTGCTGCGCTTAAGTGAGGAACAACCCAGACTGGTAGCCCTGAAGATGTAGGGGTGCATACTGTATGGTCAATATAAGATGCTCAGTCAGGGTTATGTGTCACTAGGGCAGGTGAACCTATTTTTAATGCGTGTTGAGGTAATGGGGTGGGTCGCCACTGGGATGGTGCCAGTGCGCAGGGCCCTTGCTCCAGGTTATGTTCAACTAACTGCATTGGGGGCAAGATGATGTGCATACATGGGAGTGGTGGTACTAGACCCCACCCCCCCTTTCGGGAGGGGTGGAGATGTTATGCAATGTCACAAAGTAATTCCAACAGCTTATGTATATTTGTAAATTGGTGCATAGTATTGAGTAGTGTGTGTGTTTAATAAATGTACTCTTACTTTTATAAAGCAAAGTACAGACTGGACAATCAATTATTGAGTGTTATTTCTGCGCACCTGCAAATGGCGAGTACTAGCCCACACCACCTCCCTTGAGTAAGCCTCAGACTGCTCTGCAACGCTACCCTCTGAGAGTCAGGCGCTACAATTGGGTGTTTGGTTCCCAGTGAAGGACAAATGTAGTCATGTTATTTGTGCAGGCCTCACAGATGCTGCCTCGTTTTCCAACAGAAGGACTTCAGGAAACTGAGTTCAAGTCAAGTCAAGGAAAGCTTTATTCGACTGTTTTTTAACAATCATAAAAGCACTTAAAAATAGACCATTTATACATTGAATTACATAAGTTAAAAACAAAATCAGTAAACAAAAACGATTTTGACGTTTAAAGTAAGCATACATTTCTATAGTAAAAACCATCTAAAAAGAAGAAGGGGTTCCCATACAATTAGAATTCATCAGTAATAAAACTTTTTCTTAGGTGGAGTACTCGCTTCAAAAACATAGCTAGCCTCCATGCTATATGTTCATTCTCCAGGAACTGAAGTTTAATAAATGCAGGGCGACATTGCCTCAACCCCTGAGATTTTAAAAGTGGAATTAACCACACTTTCCTTAGCTCTGAATAAAATTTACAAAAAAAGACTAAATGAATAGTGGATTGGGGAGAATGATTATCACAAGGACACAATTGTAACAATCGAGACCAGTCATTCATTTTAGGAAAGGTCACAAGTCTATGGACAGTATTAAGCCTAAGCCTGGTCAATAACAATCTATCAAAAGCGCCAGGTACAAATGTCAAATATGGCTCCATTCCTAAGGTAGTTGATATTAACTGATGTTGATTAACACTGGGCTTTAAAAGTTCCACAGACGATCTTACTGTATCCAGCAACCGGAGACCCTCCTTTTTAGGACCTTTCTGGGGATCGCCTGCATGGACCTTGGGTCGGTAAAATATTCTAAGTGACCTAAGTCATTCATAAAGTCGCGAACAAACCTAACCCAAGGAATCTTTAAAGCCCCATCCAATTTAAGACAGTCCTGTAAAATCTCCCTGTTTAGCTGGGTCTGCTCCTTTGACCAGATACTATGCCACAGTAGTATCGGTTCCATTTTAATGAGATCAGAGATAAACGGGAGACCCAGCTCCTCGTGACAAACATAGGAAGAGGTACTAGGTGGAACGGATAAAATATATCTTAAAAAGGAGTTTTCAACACGTTGCAGCGACAGAGTGTTAACAAAACCCCACACCCCAGCCCCATACATAGCGGAAGTAATACACTTGGCTTTATAAATTTGTAGGAGCTCCCCTGGGGGTTTCCTGCCTAATTTCTTTGAAAAAGTTACAAGGGCAGTAGATGACCGAATGAACGCCAGTTTTTTTAGTGGATATGGTTTGGGCCCATGAATCATTGTGGTTAAATAATATACCAAGGTATGAGAAGCTCTTAGTCGAGGCTAGCATCTGACCATCCACAAATATATCTTTTGACCTCTGGCACCCTTGGCCGCATCTCATTACAAAAGTCTTTGATATATTAATGCTAAGGCCAAGGTCCTTCATGAAGACAAAGAAACTGTCAAGGACCCTCTGGAGGCCAATTTGCGTTCTTGCCATTAGAACTGCGTCATCCGCATAGAGGAGAGCAGGTATGGGTCGGCCACCAACTTGGGGGAAATCTTGTCCACTCTTAAGTAATGCTTCGCCCAATCCATTAATATAAAGGTTAAAAAGATAGGGGGCCAGCACACAGCCTTGCCTAACCCCCCCTCCTAACGGGAAATGCAGCCGTGCGCTCCCCCCTAGGCCAAAACGCACACTGGCTTATGCGCCACTATAGAGGCACCTAAGAAAGACAACAATATGTGGGTCAACCCTCAAAGCCTCGAGGACCTCCCATAATCTATCGTGCCTAACAGAATCGAAAGCCGCGGTAAGGTCCACGAAAACCAGGAACAGTCTGCCCTTTTTCGCCCTTGTATATTTCCCTAATAAAATGGCCAAATTTAAACATTGCTCCGTTGTACCCAGCCCCTCACGGAAACCATACTGCAGGTCTGATAAGACCTGAGTATCTTCTGCCCAGTCTTGCAGACGCTCCAAAATCACACGCCCGGCCACTTTTACCATAGAATCGAGTAATGAAATTGGCCTATAACAACCGGGGTTTAGACAGTCCCCTTTTTTAAAGATTGGGACGATAATTGACTCCACCCAGGTCTTAGGTATTCGAGCTTGACAACTAGCATTAATAACCTGTGTTATGATCGGCCCCCAGAGGGTGGTGTTAGACTTAAACAGGTCCACTGGGACACTGTCTGGACCGGGGGCCTTACCAGCCTGGCTTAATACAAGGGCTCTATTCACTTCCTCTAAGGTGAAATTCAAATCTACATTATCATGGTTTCTCACTACACTATCGCTGACTGACGGGGTAGGATTACCTGGGCCATTATATACCTTTGAAAAATGCTTAATCCAAACCTCTTCGGAGATAGCAATTTCTATCGAGGGACCATCTCCAGAAGTTCAAAACGGGGCCTTCACAGCTCTCCAAAATGCTACGCTATCTTTCAGTTGTGCTGCTAAATGAAGGGATTCCCAGGCTTCATCTCTCAAGGCACTCTTTCTTTCTTTAATAGCCTGCCTGTACTCCAGTCTTGCCAACCTGACATTGTTCGGGATTCTGGGTTGCCTGTGTAACTCGAGCTTCAGGTTAGAATACGCTTGTGTGCACCTTGTATTAAACCAGCCCGAGTCTTTAACTTTGTTACGCTGTTGGGCAGACAATAATTTCCTGACCTCGTCAGATATTTCAATAAAAGACGCTAAAATACTATCGTGGGAGGCTAGTTCAGACAGGCAATTATCAATGGCAGATTTACAATTTGTCACTAATTGTTTTGTCACTGCCACGGGATCCACTTTCGACCATTTTAGGGTATATCCATTAATTTGATCAAGTTTAATTTCACCTATAACCTGTGTGGCATTATTAATCCTTTTCGGTCTATATGATGGCATATTAACCGTTAGGCATAGAGGGAAATGATCACTCAGCAAATTATCTCCAACCTTGAAGGAAAGCAATCTAGATGCATGGTTACATGAAACTAAAATATAATCTATTGTAGAGGCTAAACCCCTTCCATTAAAAGTGTGAGGCATCGGAACAGGTGTTGACAATAATTCATTCGCAAAACCCAATTCAGTACTAGCGAGCAACTCGTTAAACAACTCCCCGCCATTGAGTGACAGAAATGAGTATTGCACAAACCTTCTTCATACATAAGACCACAAATTCTGTTATCCTCAAAAGGGCACATTGCACAGTTAAAGTCTCCAATCAGGATTATCATAACATCTTTTGGGCTAGCATTGCAAATGGAGTTCAGATCGCCACCAAAGTTTTTTAGCACCTGGCAAAGTTCATCTGGTGCAATATTATTATAGAAATTAGCTAAAACCACACAATGATTAGCACTTAGGAACAATTTGACTATCTGGTAGTATCTGTCCCCCAAATATGACTCTATTTTGTTTATTGCCAGCTTATTAGAGATATATGTGCAAAGACCGCCCTTAGGTCTACCCCCTAAACCCTTCACTGCTTGGGTATCGAAGGTTTTAAAACCGTTGATATGAGTTGGTTCTCTGGACCAGGTTTCCTGCAAACATAGTATGTCACAACTCAGAATATATTCACACCATACTGGATTATTTATCTTTGAACGCAGTCCTGAGATGTTCCAGGAAATAACATTACAAGGAAATCCGCCATGGTTATTAGGGGGGCTAGATGGAACAAGCCTAGAGCTATTAAGGTTATCAGCGCGGGTTGACATTGATGGTTGGGCGGGATGCTTACAGGGTGCAGGCAAAGGGGCTGCGCTCTCCGTAGTGTTTCCCCTCGCTGGTACTTCCCCTTCCCAGTGGTACGTGCTTACTCCTGTCTCTGGGTCCGTTTGTTCTGAAATACTCTCCTGTACTAGAATTCCCAGTCCACTACTCCCGACTGACCCATCATCCCGATTTAAATACCGAACCGCGGGAACCAGTCAATCAATATCTTCTAAAGAGTTGAAGACATCGAATTGATTGATAATCGGAATTGTGTACTTTTGCTGTCCTACCCCAAGGAAATTCTCTCCCTCTGAGGGATACTGTGTGAGCTTATGCGGTTGGTAAAAGAAACCCAGAGGTAGAATATTTATCCCTTTGGAGCCGACGGGACAGATTCCAACCCTTTCTAATATGAATTGAAAAATGCCAGGTGACCTAAATGTTAATACTATACAATCTCCTGGCAATAACTTATTAGAGCTCCCAACCCAGCCAATTCGCCTGGCCATCTTAAACTCTGTAAACAGTTTGTTAGTTATGCCTGTCTTCGCACTTAAAAAATGCAAAGACTTATTTCTCAGTGTTGACCAATGCTCGGCTTCTCCCAATGGTAAAGGAGGAACATTTGCCAGAACAACTGTATATGGAGTGGCTTCCGGAGGAAGATGCAAGTTCCTCATGCCTGACAAATTTCCCTGAGCCATATTTGGGTGTCCTAGGTTATTTGAGCTCTTACCCCCATTGCCCATGATATGGGCTTCCCTACCTAGGGAGACCCGCTTTGGGTCATTTGCCAACTGATCTTTCCCTGCAGATGTACCCTGTTTAGAGTATAATGGCTCTGCTTGGTTTAGGGAGGGTTGAGATGCGCTTACTCCCAGCAACCCAGACCTTGCCGAGTTGTTTGATCTTTCCGAATTTGGAAGTGCTTGATGCTGTGGTGCGCTCCCACTCGCGCAATTACTCTTAGATTGATTAAGTAGTAGAGCCCTACTTGTACTTGGATGTACGGCTTGCAATCTACATTCACAGGGAACGTACGGGGCCAAGGGCGCAGAATTTACAGATCTTTCCAGGTTGAGTAGCCTCCCTTCTATTTGAGTAAGTATGTGCTTTAGTGGGTCCAGAAGGGCTGAAACAGTGGATTCTAGCTTTTTACAAAAATCCTCCTGCTCATGAGCTGGAAGTGAGCTTGTATGCCCATTATCATTCGGTATTGTATTATACTCCTGTATGGGTTCTCTCTCCACAATTTTGAGTTTGCGTCCCTGGCCTCTAAAGGAGTGACTTTGTTTGTTAAGACCCTGCCCCTTCCTCTTCTTAGGTGGGGGAGCAAGACTACTACCTTCATTAAATTTAGCTTTCTGGCCTCTGGTAGTCACAGTGGACCTGTGCAATTTATTAGTGTCCTCCGTAACCTCAGGGGCATCATTATCATCCATATCGATTGCCGAGGGTTGCGGGGAATCAGTTGCAGATAAATTGGGAACCTGATTGCTGTTTACTGCAGGGATAGTCGTTACAGAACGGATGTTGGGAAGTTGGGGCTCCAGTGAAAGCCTGCGCTCAGTAAGCTGAATTTCATGGATCAAAGCTGACTCAGCCCTTATAAGGAAGGCATCTAATGTCCCTGCCACTCCCTGACCAGTGAACGATTTGCGTTTGCTCATGATTTAAGGCCTCTCTATACAATCCGAAATATATAACTGATATCTTATTCCCTTGTACCTTATTAGTGTTTTCACAGGTAAATGTCCTCTTGACCGTAAAATGTCAGTAGTATGGCCCAGCCTGGCCTCCTTCAGCCTCTGACGGGCGCAGACGGGCCCGCCCTTGGCCCGGGCCGCCCTCGCGCCTCCCGCGCTGCGGGAGCCCGCGCTGCGGGAGCCCGCGCTGCGGGAGCCCGCGCTGCTTTTTAAAGCGCCTCCGGGCGCTGGAAATGGACGTATGCGGCACCAGCCGCGTTGGAGGCTGGGACAGGTAGTTGAAGTCTCCCTCAGGCCGACGAACAGCAGGACAAACACCAGGGCAGTGTAGACGGGCTTCCCGCGCTGCGGGAGCCCGCGCTGCTTTTTAAAGCGCCTCCAGGCGCTGGAAATGGACGTATGCGGCACCAGCCGCGTTGGAGGCTGGGACAGGTAGTTGAAGTCTCCCTCAGGCCGACGAACAGCAGGACAAACACCAGGGCAGTGTAGACGGGCTTCCCGCGCTGCGGGAGCCCGCGCTGCTTTTTAAAGCGCCTCCGGGCGCTGGAAATGGACGTATGCGGCACCAGCCGCGTTGGAGGCTGGGACAGGTAGTTGAAGTCCCCCTCAGGCCGACGAACAGCAGGACAAACACCAGGGCAGTGTAGACGGGCTTCTGAGTCAAATTGTAACAAATTTTATTACACAAACAAAAGTCTAACAGTTTGAAACACAGCCTCTCTAAAACACAGGAGGGGGTGCAAACTGCACAGCGTTCACTCATCTCCTGTACCCCATGAAATCCCACCATCCTTCTCCTTTTATGTACTATCGTAGGGCTATTTTGCGCACATATAAAATGTTGTCTAACAGGGGAGCGTTTCGAGTCTTATCTAGGTTTGTGGTTAGGATATCCCCCAGGCTACTTGAAGCATGGTCTTCTGCCTGTCGGGGTTGTGCTAGGACTCATAGCCTTTCTCCTATGCCAGAAGATAGACTACCTGAATCACTACATGTATGTACTCAGAGTATATAAAGTCCACTATATGTGTATCAGGCGTTCTGATCATGTTGCCCTCAATGACTGCATTCATAGAAGCATGTGACCATCGGAAGCAGCAGTTAAAGAGATCTGCATCCTGAGATAACAAGCTGACTACCTGTGTGTTAGGATAAACAGAGAGCATTGTTTTGTAGCAGATAAACGTAGAAGGAACCGCAAGACTCCACCAGGAACTAGAACAAACACCTTGCTCAATCCAGATGTTCACCAGCTCTGTGTGGGAGCAAAACACTGTACCCCAAAATCAAGACACCCAAAAATGGATGTTATTCATATTTCTCATATTTATTTGGGTCGGAGGCGGTATTAAACCTCAATTTCATGAGGCAATATGTGCCTGCGTTAAGGCAACTCCCAAACCATCAGAATCAATAAAGTACAATTTAATCAAATAATTCCAATTTAAGAATAATTTGGGTGCACTCAATAACTGAGTTCTAGATCAATGAAAAGTTAAAGGGGATGTTAGAAATTGAGTCTGTAATTGGCAGAGGTATGCACCCTGTCCAAGTAGGGACCACAATCCTAGTCAGGGTAAGTTAGATACACACTAAAAGATAACCTGTGCTCACCTTCTGGCAGCTTTGCATAGAGCAGTCAGGCTTATCTAAAGAGGCAATGTGTACAGTATTTGTGCAACACACACACAGTAACACAATAAAAACACCACAAAAGTACTCCACACAGGGTTAGAAAATAGAGAATCATTTTATGAATAAAGCAAGACTAAAATGACAAAAATCCAATAAGTGGAACTGGGGTTATGAATTTTTAAAGAATAAACCTAAAATAGTGCTTAGAAGTCACCAGCGCTATAAGGTTACTTGAGGTCACACTAGACCGGGGTAAATCCAAAGTTCAGGCCGATCACGATGGAGGGCAGGCCGGCTACAGGACTCAAACACCTCCCGCTAACAAAGTACCTGTGCAGGAGCATGCATCGACGTCTCAATGCGAGGAGTTGAGGAGGCGCCGCGTCGATCCCGTGGATGCAGGCGCAGCGTCGGCACCAATCCACACCTTCGATGAAGGCTTCGGTGCCGACTTCTTTATGATGCAGGCACTGCATTGATGTCGAGCTGTGTTGTCCGTCGGCGTCGAGTGGTGCAGTCTGTCGAGGCAATGTCGTTGATCGGCCACTGCGTCAGAGGGCAATGTGTCGGTTCTGATTGGCGCAGAGTCGTCACTGTGTCGACGTTGATGCCAAAATTAGCAGCAGAACCCACGTCTGAGGCCCAGGACTGGAGGGGCTCCTCAGGCAAGGGAAGACTCACAGATGGCAGATTCGAGCAGCAGCAGTACAGTTTGTAGGAAGTCTTTGATGGACCTTAGACTTCGGAAAACCGGGGGCAAACCAGGAAGCCCTTAGAGAGCCTCTGGTTCAAGTGAGATAGGTCCAGTCCTTGTCCTCAGCAGGGCAGCTCAGCACACAGAGAAGAAGTTCCTTCAGAACAGTCAGTCTGCCAAGACGAGTGGCAACTCCTGGCAGAGTGCTTCGCAGGTCCAGTAGTGTACTGTTTTAGGAGGGTTCAGAGCCCCAGTACTTATACCCAGTTTTGCCTTTGAAGTGGTGGTGATTTCAAAGAAGGCCCTTGAAGTGCACAGGTCACCTTTATCCCAGTCCTGTCTGCCAGGATATCTGTGTGGGGTAATCAGTCCTTTTGTGTGGGACACAGGACACTGCCTATTCAGATGTCAGTGTCAGCTCCCTCTTCCTTTTCCTGCCCAGCAAGAGCTATCAGAATGCAGATGAATGCAGATGAGTTTTCTGCCACATCCACTCTTCCTTTGTTTGTGGCTATCTAGAGGGATTCATCAAAGTGTAGCTGTCATCCAGCCCAGACATGTATTGAAGAGAGGCTGCAAGGCACACAGAGCAGTAAGTGCAGAGAAATGTCCACTTTCTAAAAGTGGCATTTCTAAAATAGTAATGTTAAAGCCACCTTTACCACTAAGTAGGATTTGTCATTACAATTCCAAAGATATGAAACCTAATGCAGCTACTCTTTTCTAATCAGGAATTACAGCTTAAATGTGTTTTACCAAATTCCCAATGCTCGCCTATGAGAGGAGTAGACCTCACAGCAGCGAAAAACGAATTTAGCTGTTTGTCACTACCAGAAAATGTAAAACTTAAAACTACATGTCCTATCTTTTGCTTACACAGCACCCTGCCCTTAGCGCTCCTAGGGCATTCCTTAAAGTTGACCTATATGTAATAAAAGGGGAGTTTAAGGCTTGGCAAGTGGTTTTAAATGCCAAGTCGAAGTTGCAGTAAACTGCACACACAGGCTTTGCAATGACAGGACTGAGACAGGTTTGAAAGGCTACTTGTGTGGGTTGCACAACCAGTGCTGCAGTACCACTAGTAGCATTTAGATTACACGCCCTAGGTTTTCTGGTATACCACTTTACAAGGGACTGATACATAAACTAAATATGCCAATCATATATACACCAATGTCACCATGTTTAGGGGAGAAGTGCATGCACTTTAGTACTGGCCAGCAGTGGTAAAGTGCTCATAGTCCTAAGGCCAACAAAAAGATACAACAAAAAGAGAAGGTAAGCAGGCAAATAGTTGGGGGAAGACCACACTAAGGATGACAGGTCTAAAAGGATTTAATACAAAATTTGTGGTACAGAGTCAATGCCATGAAGGCTCTCAAAGGTAAAGTTATACAGAGTATGTAAAAATCAGTCCCAATGGGCAGCAAAATCAGAAACAAGTGGGCAGTATCCCTACCACCATTAAGAAAAGCTCTAAAATCTCTGACCACGCTCAAAATCAAGGTTTTTTAACACAATTCTTGCATAGGAAATGAGAAATTTTGCAGAATCATCATGGTATAAGAACATTTATCATTTGTTCAGCAAATCAGAGCACATGGAAAAATAAACGTCATTACCTTAACACCTAAGCACTATCCTATTTTCTTGAATAATTAATTATTCAGCAGCCTCTATGCGCATACCACCCAGAACCTCAAACAAACAAGTTACATTTACAGTGCCACACTATGTCAATAGTTTCATTGAAGTCAGACAAGGGATTGCAGTTCCTATGGAGAGGGGCCAAGAGGTCAGGGGGAGAGAGGAAAAGGGCTAGACAGGGGGCTCCAGGTGAAGGAAGGAAGGTGGGAAGGGGAGAGCTCCTATAAGGAGCCAGGGCCCTCACACACCCCGAGAGGTGTCATGTTTCATCATAGGGCAGCTCCTCATTGGGCCGGCGCTGCAATGCCCAACGGGCTCCGCAGGGGGGCTCTTTGCCGGAGGTTTTAAGTGTAGTCTGCCGAAGGGCGAACTACTTGGGAGTAGGTGTTCCTGCGCGTGGTGACGTCCCCCGATGTCCGGACGTGGTTAGGCACCACACGCAGGAACACCTGCTCCCAAGTTGTTCGCCCTTGCCAGTTTTGCGAGTGTCCGGGACGTCCAGGTTAGGGCTTCCCCATAATCCCTTCTAGGTATTGCCAGAAGGTAGACGGTTTTTCACAATTTTGAAGTCTGAATTCAGGGACGGTATCTCCTGGTACACTGACTTGACTGTTCCTCCTTCTTCAGAGTAGATGAGGTCCCCCCCCCTCTGGTCCTGATGCAATGCCACTCACCCATCTGGAGAACTTAGGCATGAAAAATGTTGACCAATTGACCACTCCCGCACTTCACCTTTCACCTTGAGCTGCAGCATGTTTAATTTTCCTTCCGTTTTTAATCATAGCATCAGTGTCCTGCGAATAAAGTTATTTTGGACTCTCATAGCTATTTTTAGACACACACTCACTCCCACTCTATTCATCACACACTCGCTCCCACACCCCAAAATCTAAGGACCCTTCGGCAGACTACACTGAAGACCTCCGGCAAAGAGCCCCCCTGTGGGACCCGTTGGGCATTGCAGCACCGGCCCAACGAGGAGCTGCCCTATGATGAAGCATGACACCTCTCGGGGTGTGTGAGGGTCCTTGCTCCTTATAGGAGCTCTCCCCTTCCCGCCTTCCTTCCTTCACCTGGAGCCCCCTGTCTAGCCCTTTTCCTCTCTCCTCCTGACCTCTTGGCCCCTCTCCATAGGAACTGCATACCCTTGTCTGACCTCTATGCTTGGGGCATGTATGCTGGAATGCCCCCGTCCCTCCTTGTGAGAATTTATAGTTTCATTGAAGCAATGGAAGACATAATATGTTGCCAGTTATGTCTGAGAATATTCTAAAACATGACAGTTTGACTGTATTCTGCGGAGTCTTTGGAGAGAGGATGTGTGTGGGGATGAGGGGAGGAAGCATTGTATGAGTGACAGAGATGGCTTCCATCTTAATCAAAATGCCATTTTGTACAGAAATGTGGTCTAACTAAAACACATCAAAATATACACTTCTACAAATTATAGAAATTCTGTTTCAAAAGCAATTCTATTAAATCAGCCTGCATATGTGTAACTGTGTGTACAAAAGCATATTGCAAAACATAAACCCTTAACACTTTTAACTTGTGCCAGCTGTGACACCTGGACACATCGTAGCAGTGGAGCACTCCAGATCTCACCATTTACACAGAAAGCATGTATGCAAGGGCTAGTCTCAGCATCCACACTTAATCAGACAAGACTGAACACTACTACACATCTTCGTTTGTTAACCACATCACTAACATGCCCACACAACACATTTCTCATCCTTTTAATATTGTTACAACTGGGCTTTCTGGTTGGCATGCACCCTGTCCAAGCAGGAACAACCACTCTAGTCAGGGTAAGCTAGATACACACTAAAAATAAGGTGTGCTTACCCTCTGGTAACGTGACACAGAGCAGTCAGGCGTATCTAAGCAGGCAATGTGTAAAGTATTAGTGCAACACACACACACAGTAACACAATGAAAACACCACAAAAATACTCCACACAGGGTTAGAAAAATAGATTATATTTTTATGAGTAAAACAAGAACTAAGCAACAAAAATCCAATAAGTAGAACCACAGTTCTGATTTTTTAAAGATGAAATCAAAATCCAGTGCTTAGAGTCAAATAGCTCTTAGGGGTACTTGAGGTCGCTCTGGACCAGAGTAAATCCAAAGTTCAGGACGACCACGATGGAGGGCAGGCCAGCTACAGGGCTTGTGCAGGTCCCACTGAAAAAGTACCTTGGATGGAGCAAGAATCAGCGTTGAAGACTTGTGTTGCTTCCGATCTGCATAGACGGTGAAGACTTTGTCGACGAACCCCTTTACGATGCAGGCACTGCATCGTCGCCAAGCTGGGCTGTCAATCACAGGTCATAGACCCTGTTTGGGGCTCCCTCAGCTGGGAGCTGACTCAAAGGGTAAGCTGTTGATCCCTGAGGGTGGGTGTCATCATTTCCACCAGGTGGGATTGAATGGGGTCCCAATCACTGCTCTGAGGGATACTGGGGATAGCAGGACCATGGATGTGGAAGAGCTAATCTCCCCAGAGCAGTACAGCAGCCAGGTGTATAGGGTGACTCCAGCCCATGGGCAGGACTTTTTCTGCCCTGTGGCCCTGGTGTTCCTAGAGTGGGATGGAGAGGTGACTCAGAGAAGGGTCATAGTTAGTCCAGTGGCGTAACAAAACTTGAGCAGATTGTGGCACAATTGGCCTTAGACCAGCAAAACTATTGCTTGTGCATAGCATTCCAGTTTGTAACTCAACAGACATCACCCAATCCAATGGACGTTTCTTTGTTAACCTGCTAGGTGGAGCTATGTTGTCTTACAAAAGCCTGTGTGGCATGGACATGCTGGTAGCTTCATTTGTATCCAGACATTAAGAGATGTAGCTATCATTAGTGCAGTGGGTGAAGTGGCTATTGGACCCTGGCATGTGAAATGCCCTGTACAACACAATTATGGCATTATAGTACCCACAATGTTTGGGCCGGTAGGGCCATCTTCCTTGCTTGCATTAGAGGCCAACCTCTCAGGCTACATTGCTGCAGAAAATGTGCTTTTTACACTACATGTCTACCATACTGAAGCACAATCATTCTGAATGTCACAATTGTGCACTTTTATTTAGTAAAAGTAAACATGTTCTGTTTTGAGATAAAAAAGGTATTTACTAACATGAGTATACAGTGGGGAAGCCTTACTCTGCCGCATATTGAAACCATTTTCAAATAATGGGTGGGTGATATGCCCTTAACAGTGGTAAACACATCGCCAGTGAGTAAAATATCTCTGTCAGAGAATTGATGATCGGGTCAACTAGGGAAGGGAAGTGGTAAGATAGTAGAAAACATTTATAAAAGAAAGTTGGCTCAGTGGGTGAAGCACTCGCTGCTGACATCTATATGATCTGCTTGCGCTGGTGAAATCACAACAGGACCAGCTAAGCCTTTCTTCCTTCTGAGGTTGATAAACTATAAAAAAAAAATAAGTCATTGTTATTAAGCTGAGTACTCGCATCACTGTGGTTATCACAGCTCATAGCACAGCAACGGCCCAAGTAGTACCTTTTTAAACTGGCAATTGATTAATTTTAAACCTTGTTATGGTGACATGAGGCTGACACAAGGCTGGTAGTTAGGCAGAAGCGAATTTGGGATTGCTTGTCTTCCCAATCCGAATAGAGGTAGTTTAGCAGTTGGAACTGAGCTGTGCCTTTTGGGGCATGTGGTGCACATGGCTGGCCTCCAATGGTGCATATGAGCTAAACACTTGAATGGAATGCCCCTGGGAAGCTACCAGTGGTTCTGATTGACTCCATCAATCCCATTCATTGCTGTTATGCTGCCCGTTTGTGGGGATCTGTGGCTACCACAGCCAGGACATAATTTTCTTGTCACTTCAAAAACGTCTAATATCTGTGACAACACTTCGGCATGGATTGCAAGAATGGCTCCAGGTATTTCGGCAGCAGGCGGAGGGTAGAGTATACTTTGAATATGCATCCTATTTTTAGAGTTTCGGATTTTTCTGCCTTTCAAATCTGCCAGAAGAATTCAAAACAGATATTCAAAGCAGTACCATTTGCGGGTATTAAGACTCAAGTATCAGGAAAAATATATTATTTGCCCTTGTGACCATGAAAATGCATAAAAACAGGTGCAGAGCAGTGCTGTGCTCGAGTACAGATATTTATGTCATGACCCCAGGCCTTCAAGACATCCTTTATAGGAAAGGAGATTTTTTTTCCTTCACTTTGTCGATGGAGATTTAGCCACGTTGATGATCAAGATGATAAAACGTGATATTAGACAGGATATTGCTAGATTTTGAGTTAAACAAGTCACATTGGCTTAAATCGGTCATATTGGCCCTGCTCTTTAAGGTATATTATCTCACCAACATCAGGGACTGGCTTTCTCAGCCCAGAAGCGGATGTAGATGTGACAGGAGGCATAAGAGCTCATATACGTACAGACGTCCTGGTGTGAACGCCAAGCTGCGTGCGGGACCTCTGGCTTCGAAGCAGCTGTGTTATCAGCCAGGAAGCAGTGGTCATGCAGCCTACCATGAGGCGTGTGTGGCCTCCAGCATGGAGGCGGCAGCAGCAATCACACCTTGGGGCACCTTACAATGCTGTGTGCGCTACAGCTACTGCGCGCAGAGGGGGCCCTGGGCGGCTAGAGCACGGTGGCTGTGGGGCCTATGTTGCGTTTTTTACACCATGATGTGACAAGTCCAGTACTGTATGACCAGCCCACCCCACCCTCTGACTGAGAGAGACTCTGTCACTCCAACTCATCTGAGGCCTGCAGCTTCGGTGGCAGATTGAAGACCGGGCTAGGCTAGCTAAGCTAGCAATTATTAAATTATGACGGCACGGTCCCTCTCAGCTGTCTCACTTCACGTACACTTTTAATTGCGGATGACAATTGTCACAGAGCCCAGCCCCATCCTATGCCCCACCCTTAGGGTGAACGTGAATAAGACCACCACGCAAACGGCACTGATGCATCTGCGCACCATTTAATTTATAATGACTGAGCCTCGGTGCAACGATGGTGAGAGTAACCGTAACATAACCACCACACACATCCCAGTACCAGGCGGACATGTGTAGTGCTCCCTGTAGTGCTTCCTGGCTGCGCGACCACGGAGGCAGCCCCTGGAGTGCAGGGGCCTATGTTGCTGCTAGGAGCTCAGGTCACCACCTGCACCCACCGCACGCGTGACGCACCATTTAATTTATGAGGCAGCAACTGGTGCAACGCCGGCGAGAGATTGTAGTGCTGTGTGCGCTACAGCTTCTGCACGCTGAGGGGGTTCCTGGAGGGGGCTACAGGGCCCATGTTACATTTATTATGCCCATAATATGGCTGTGACAACTTCAAGTCCGGTATGCCCAGCCCACCCTACTCAACTCACCTGAGGCCTGCATCTTCGGTGGCAGGCTCAGGCAGGCAGCAGATTGAAGGCTAGGCTAGCTAGCAATTTTTTAATTATAGCCGCACGGTCCCTCTCAGATGCCTCATGTCACGCGCACTTTTAATTGCGCATGACAATGCCACTGAGCCCAGCCCCACCCTAACGGTGAAGAAGACCACCACGCAGACGGCGCTGAAGCGTCTGCGCGCTGCGCACCATTTAATTTATGACAGCCTCAGTGCAACAACGGCAAGCGTAGCATAACCACAACGGCACCACACACATCCCAGATGGAGGTGTGTCATGCTTGCTGGCAGCGTGGCCGCGGAGGGGGCCCCTGGAGCACGCGGCCCCCCGCAACGCGGGGGCCTGTGTTACGCCCCTGAGTTAGTCCCCAGATGCCCATTGACTGTATTCTGGGGAATAAGTTGCCTCCAGTGGCAGGAGAACTGGGAGGGGCAGCCACTACAGACATTTCAGTTTTCTGAGGACACCACTCCCAAACGGAGGGCACAGAACCCCAGATGGAGAGGCAGGGGAAGGAAGGACTAACCCCTGACTCCTGTTCAGCCCAAGGGTACAGACCCTGGGTTGAAGGAAACCACCCCATAACTGGTGGGAGGTGGAGTGGAAAAAGGATGCAAAGCACCTGGGGCTATTGCCCTCACTCTGAGAAACCACACAGGATAGAGACCCCTGGATGGCCTGGGTCCTGGCTCCTGACACTTACAGCTGTCAGTGCCCTCTGTTGGTTGCTGTCCTTGTGGACAGAGGTTTCTTTGGGTTAGGGACAGATGTCAGACACAAGAGGTAAAATGGATAACCACTTTTTTTGGCCTTGGTGGCACTGCCTACTTACTGGGATGCATCTGTGAGCTGGTTAGAGTTAGGTGCTGCACAGATGGGGTCCCCAGGTAAGGAGAAATATTCCCCATGGGTTAGCTTAGTGAACCTACAGAGCATAGACAGAGGGATCCAACTCGGTTCAGACAGGCATAGAACTGGCAAGTACTCCTGCAGGAGTGGGCCAATGTCCAGGTTCTATCGCCCTTAGCAGGGAAGTCCATCAATATTAGGCATCAAAGGGCATAAAAGTAATATTTCTGGTTAGTTAGAAGGTTGATGGTATCACTTACTTCTTAAGTCCTTTTGGTATGTCAGTCTGTTTCGCAGTCCAATCTTTCCCTTTAAAGGTAGGAGTAACCAGATGATATATGGGATTAACCCTTTCAACATAGTATGAGAGATATGTGCTCTCAAAGTTTAAAACAATCATTAAAACATGAGGCTTTTTAAATGTATTTGGAGGCTCTAATGCAGCACATTTTTCAAGGAACCCAGGCGCTACGCCTTTTCCCTCACTCAACATCTCATAGCCTAGAAAAATCACATTCAAATGACCAGTCTTCCTTTTCCAAATTTAATTTTATGACCTGCTGTTGCAAGAATAGTAATTACATGCTTCAAGCTGTCTGATAAGTCATCATCTGTAATGTAGATATCATCCACATGTGACACTACTTCTAAAACATCCTGTAAGAGTTCAATTATTCTGGCAAAGAATATACTAGAACTATTTATACCCTTGAGGTAACCTTAGAAAAACATACTGGATTCCACTTATTGAAAAAGCATTCCAAAGCAGTATTGTACTCTTAGAAACTGTGGTTTTATAAATTGTTCTCACTTTTGAATCATTAAGCCTGCACTATGAGCATTCTGTTCAGCATGTGTCTTGCAATGCTGGTTCAAATTGTGATAGTCTACTACCAGGTGATAGCTTAAATCTGGTTTTAATACTGCAGAAATGGTGGTGTTCATAGCATTTTTGCACTTGAGCAACTATACCTTGATGGCGTAACTCATCTATAATCTTTTTCAAATGTTTTGTAGCTTCTGGCTCTATTGGATATTGCCTCCTAACTTGCTGTCCACCATGTAAGGAAATAACACTCAAAGGTGCCTCCTTATCCCAACCAGCCTAACTCTTACAGAGAGCCGGAGCCAGTTGTAATACCCATTTTAGCATAGAAATCCCAAAGGGTTGTGGAACCAGAGTAGAGAAGGCATTCACAACTACTCCTTCTCCTTCAGGAACATCTATCACTACTTGTGGAGGCCAGTCATTTTCATAAGGAAGGCATTGGAAAGTTGAGCCCAGAATATTGCCTTAATAGTTCTTTCATTAGCTCACTCAATCTGTAATTCAACTTCAAATTTTTTATTTTGGTTAACTCAAGCGTCTATTGGGTGCTGCATCCCCAAAATATTCTGTAGTCGTTGTTGTCCTCAGCAGGCGTGCAAGGTCTTGTTGTACTATTGCTACCGCAGCTGCACTATCTAGCACTTCCTGAGCCCATGTCTTGTTTATTAGAAGAACTCTCCGTCTGTTAGGCATTCGTCACCTGTTTTGTAGTCACTTAGGGGCATATTAGCAAGACCGGCGATAAAATTATCGCCGTTTTAGCGGCAGGAAACTGCCGCTAAAACGGCGATAATGAGCTTGCTAATATGCGTTATAGAATTCCAATAGAAGCCCAGGTTAGATGTGCAGGACATCTAACCTGGGCTTCTATTGGAATTCTATAACGCATATTAGCAAGCCCATTATCGCCGTTTTAGCGGCAGTTTCCTGCCGCTAAAACGGCGATAATTTTATCGCCGGTCTTGCTAATATGCCCCTTAATTCTTATTAAGGTATTCTTTATTTAATGAATCTTCACCCTTTTTGTTGGAATAATCTCTTGGAAGTTCCAGATACTGAATTTTTTTGAGAGTCTTGTTGACCCCTTCCTGATTCATTTGAGCATCTCTGATCTCTTCAACCCTGTGGAGAATAATAGTATCGCTCATCAGAGTGATATGTTGCAAGAGGCCTTATTTTCCACCTACTTCTAAAACTATACTCATTATGTCATCTTCTCTAGATGACCTTGTCTTTGCTTCTTAGAAGTTATATTTAAATTTGGATGTCTCCTCTCCAGAAGACTTCTCATTCTGTTTCTTAGCTTTGGAATATCTCCCTCCATCTTTTTTAGCTTCCAAGTGGGGTTTTAAAACTTTATACCCCAAAGTTTCATGTCCATTGTTGCATATACTGGTGAAATGACTTTAGGGAATTCTGCACTCTATTCTGAAGAGCAGCTTCTGCACATCTCTTTCTGACAGCTAGATTTGCTGCAATTCCTTTAAAGATGATTAAAACAATCTCTGCAACTGCATCAATATTACCTAGAACAATGATACTCAAAGTACGGCCCGGGGTCTGCTTGTGGCCCTCTTGACTTTTACATGCGCCCCCCCCTGGTGAACAGTAGCACGAGCTGCTGTTTACTTGCTGAGCACTAATATTCAGAAAAAAATGTTAAATAAACCGGCAAGCATTTATTTTCAGGTTAAACTACTGTGGTGTCCTGCACCACTTAACTTTAGTTAACCTGCAAATAAATGCCTGCCTGATAATTTAACATTTTTTTAGACCTCCTTACACAATTCCTGACCCACCCAGGACCCCGTACTGCCACAGCGTGGCCCTCGGTCACACCACAGACCATACTTTGTGACCCCTGGGCAAAGGTTTACGGGTACCCATGACCTAGAAGCTTCATTCCAAGATCAACTGCAGGTAAAGCCCCATGCTCGTCCTATATTTATCTCAAAACATGAGGAATTACTGCACATGATTGGGTCCCATATGTGGATGTGTGGCAGTTAATAGGTTAGCAGATATCATTCCCTATGTTCGGCACTGTTCTTCGTCTGGTGCCGTTTCTAGAAGCAAACACATAATCACAATTCTATGTTTGTCTTGAGGGGTTGTATTGGAATATACGGCATGTATCTGGTGCTTTTTCTCTGTTACACGAAAAGGCGGTTTCTTCGGGGGAGTTGCTGTCATAGCTTTTACTACAGGCAGCACTCTAGTACTTTTAATCAGTAAACCATATTGTCTCAGCTCTCTGCCTATGTTGATTAGTTCTGGCAACGTAGCTCTAGTAATTTCCACACTCTGTCTATGTCTCTGAGGGTGAAGATTACACGTTGGCCAACTCTCTCCCACCATTGATAGTGGCCCCATCCAAACTACAGATATGGAATGTACAAACCTACTATTAAAAATACTTGATGATCTGCATGTGAGTGGAAAGTCAATCTGATCATAAGCAGTATATACTGCAGCTGCTTCTATCTCCATCCAAGAGTAACATACCTCAGTGGTGTAAACTGGGTCTGCTTCTATGTATGTATGTCTGTATGAATGTATATAGGTGTGCATATACACGGTATTTCTATGGCACGAACCCAGCCAAAAGGGAGCGTCAAAGACAAGCATATAACCAAAAAGTGATAGGAGAGGTAGCTGGGCAGTGGACAGGCATTGCATTGTTTTGTAGTGTTCTTTAAAGGGAGGAGTCTTCTATATCAAGTGCCACTCGTCCTCCTGTAAAATGGAGGCCTTTTCTGTTAGAAAAGCAGTGAGCGTAGGTTTCACATTCTCAGGTATTCCTAGTCCTTCATCTGCTTTGGTTAGAGAGATTCAAGTAAACCTTTATTAGAAATCCTTTGCATTTGTTAAGCTTAGCAAACATCAAGAAGTGTAAGAGGACTCTTTTGAACCCTGAGGAGGATATTTTACCGATCATACCTGGGCACGTCTTCACGTTAGGTATGTGGCATGCACTTCTAGAGCACTTTAGTGTCTTTAAACCCTTGAGATTCACTCAAGGTTAGTGCTTTACACACTGAACGTCTTAATGTCATGCCTATTCCTAATCCCTAAATAACTCTATTGGATGGGACATCACACTACGTTTAGGTTTCTTAACCCAGGAGAATGATAAGTCATAGACATTTATTCGAGCCATATGGAAATCAAACTTGACAAGTGCATCTTTTAATGCCTTGGACATTGTAGGTATAGATGTATGACCCTTTAAGGTTTGTCATTCCAGGTCCTTCACATCTCATAAGAATGACTCAAGTGTTCTCATAAAATGCCATTCTTTCAGGTCCTACACTTGGGATACTTCATTCAAATGAGAGGAAAAATGTGCAAGTGAAAGATGCAGGCTTGTCCGCCCCCCTTCGGCATCATTCCAAGCAACCAGTGGTCGAAGTGGGCGGATCGGCAGGGAACGGCGTGCCCCTACTTCTTCAATTTAATAGATTCCGTTCCCCTACTTTTTATTTTAAACACGTCCCAGGACGGCAGAAATTGCCAAGGTGCATAGATAAGGCGCCATTCCTGGCGGTTCGGGGATGGGCGGGCGGTCAGAGAAGGAAAAGGACTCCGCCTTTTCCTTCTTGCCAAGGGAAGACAAGGACAGTGTCCACTTCTGCTCTGCCACTGTCAGCTCCTCCCCCTCTTTCTTCCTCTTATTCCCTCTCTTTCTTTCTAGCTCTTACACACTTACTGAAAACCGTGACTCCTTTAGTTTATCTCTTCCTCCATGAAAGGGATCCAAAAAAAGAAAAACACGTTTGCTGGAAATGTCTTTTCGGACATTTTTCTATTCCAAAGTGCAGCCTTGGGACAGAGAGAGATCAAAGGTTAAAAATGTGAAAAATAACTAAATAAAGCAAGACTGAGTGGTAGCAAAATGGCCAGATTTATTTTATTCACATACAAACACATTATCCCCACTTTACAAAGTTTGCCAGTGAAGCGCTACTTTCGTTTTCTCGTCTTTCTTTAAACATCATTGGTTTCTCTGGGTGAGGAAATGCACCAATCCTGGAGGTACTGTGCAATACATGCTTGCTTTTCGGTGGATTGGAAAACAAATTGTGTACAGCGGCTCTGTGTTCATGGATGTGGTCTTTTTAAACCATGCTGCTTACGTTTTGTAAGGATATAAGCAATGGACATTGAAACAGGTCCCTTCTGGGCCCTGTAGTCATGTACTTGACTTTTCAGGCAAAACACTCACTGCTTTCTGAATATTAAGTGCAAAAGCATTAACGTAAGCATGTTGTTCCTTCTTACATTTCACATGCTTTACTTTAATCTTGCATTCTCTATGAGTGTTTGCTTTTTCCAGGATGTTGTTAGTTGTTTTTTTTGGCAGCATATTACTCTTGTCTAGTGCATTCGCATCCAGGTGTTTATAGCAGGGAACAATTGGGTTGTAGCTGAAGGCAGTGCGAGTTTTGTCTCAGTGGGGAGACGGAGCTGCACAAACCCCTCCTCCCCCCAGCGCCTTGAGATCCTCACGGGTGAGTAGTGCGCTTCACAAATCCCTGATTGATTGATTAAGTGGGGCAGTGTGGTGTTCAGTGGGGGAGAGGATGTGGCACCATGGCCAGAGCTGCCGGATTTGGAACTGGGGAACCAGGTTCAGCCTTCATGACCAGTCCCCCAGACCACTCTCCTGAGGGAGCACATTCCCATGCTAGACCTTAGAAGGCTACGCAAGACCTCAGAAGCCCTGATGTCTTAGCACCAGCAGGTGGACCCTAGCAGTGGCAAGTGTGGGGTAACCTTGAAGGCCTGTCCACCACAATCCATGCTGAAGCTCACCTCCAGTCTTGCGGGCAGGCCTATGAAGCAGCACTCCCTAGAGCGACAGTGACTTTGTCACTGAGGGCACAGGACCCTTGAGCATGATAACTCCAGTGATTAATGTTCTTCCTAGAGAGAGATGAAGTTTTGTCAAGTGGAAGTTTTGGCTCATCGAAAGGTAGTGCAGAGGGTTAATGTGCCTGCTGCAAAGAGCATGTACCATGCAGATCACAAAGTGCACATAATGTAAATAGGTCAGTGGGTTACTGCTTTTGTGAGAGAGATCCTTTTGTTACTTGCAGTTTATAAGTCAAAATCCTAACATAGAACAGTGAGCTATTAACTGTCATCTAAGAGCTGCAGTCAAGCTGCAAGGTATAAATTAGAGCATTATGTTTTTTCCCCTCAGTCTTTGATTATCCTAATGTTGCAAAAAGGGATTCATTTGGATAGAAATCAATTCTGGTTATTAAAGAGAACCACCAATCATGGTATTGCATTCTAAATTCAGAGTTTGTGTTTCTCCAGACCAATTACTATTAAACTATATTGCCTACAAGTATGGTTGTCATGTGACTCCTACACCTTGTAGTCCTTTGTCTTATGCAAAATTTCCTTGTGAGGAGGACGAGGAGCACCGGAAGCGTATTGCAGGCGATGCCGGCACACCGCGCAAACCTGAAACGCCCAGCAGTCTAGTGTCGGCAGGGAAAGCCGAGGAGGACGCCATGATGTCACAGTCGGAGGCCAGCCCAGAAGAAGTGGACGCAGAGACGAGCACAGAGAGAGAGAAGGACAAGACAGAGAGCAAGAGAGACCAATTGGAGAAGGAAGAGGGAGCCGAACATCGCACAAAAAAGAAAAACGAGCCGAGACCAGTATACACGGTGATTGAGCCCGGCGGCCAACAGAGAGGAGCAGACGCCCCGGGTCCCAACGCCACGGACCTGGACACGGGTCGAGGCTCAAGGCAAGTGCCTTTGAGAGGGTTGCTTTGGTGGGGGTGGTGGGGAGGCACGAGGAGGTAGAGCACGAGTGTTATTATTTGTTCTGCACTGCGGGCATTATCCTCACGTTTCCCCTCCCTCACATTCCGAAAACCGGTGGAGGTAGCACTACCAGTATAAGGTAGAGAACCCCTCATTAAAACAAGACTTTTGTTTTGTTTCTTTTCCCTACATCCCCGCATCGTAGTTCGAGAGACAAGCCGTGTTTTCCCTGGACTCCAAGATGTAAAAAGACATCCTAGGGGAGGTCTCCGAGTATAACAGCGTGGGACAAGAAAGGAATCCAAGGAAAAGACTTTTCCGGACTACTTATTGTTTTGTTTTCAATCCCTGGCATCTCCACCAAACGATTACAGAAAAAATAAAGGAGTTGAAAGGCTAATCAATACCCCTACCGTGTCTGGTGTCTTCTTCTACCAAACAAACCTTCCCCCCTTGTTACATTCCTATACAGTGATTTACACACGTATGATTGATTGTCTCTCTGTAATGTGTGTGATTTCAAGTGCTCTGACACACCACACTGGTATCAGTGGCGCTGTACATCTAATTAATTGCATCTGAGAGAGAGTGTGGTTATGGAGACTTGAGGGGCACTGTTAAAGGGTGGTAGTAAGGGAATCCGTGGCGGAGGTGGTCATTGGGGGGCCACTAACAAACATTGTTGCACAGGGTGCCACCAGTGCTAAAGCTGGCCCTGCCCTTGAGGCCAGTCCGCCTCACCCATTGGTACCTCCATTGACCTTGTTTCAGCAGTAGTAGCTGTAACTCACCAGGGATCGGCAATGCAGGATTTGCACTCACAGCAAACTAAGTTCACCAAACTTCAGTCTCTCTGCTTCATGCACAAGCACTTTTAACATGTGCTGCCTGCTTTGGGGCCAATGGAATTATTCAGCAATGGAGGACAAAATTATGCCGCAGTGTTGACTAAATTATGCAGCAAAAAAAAGGCTGCAGCGTAATGCTGTATATTTTCTGATACTTTATTATTTTGACATTTTTACACATGCTAACAGCCTCTGCAAATATTTTGGCCCATTATTACCAGTGAAACATACAAATGCAGCAGTGAGAAAGGTGATCAGACAACCTTTGCAAAGGGCTGTCTACTTCGCAGAAACACAAGTCACATTTTTTAGTACCGTTTGAGCTACAAACAATTTATTAGTTAAAATCATCAAATTATGCAGCAGATGACACATTATGTGGCAAATATTGCAGAGCCACAATTATATAGAAAACATTTGCAAACTAGGATATTTTGCAATTCATGTTTGAATTGCTCTTGTGGAAAAAGTGCTGATGACAGAAACTCCATGGCTCGAAGACAAAGGGCTTGTGCTTCCACTTTTAAGCGTATTTGGGACATTCTGTGATTGGAAACTAATCACACTTTCTGAATAAATTATCATGTCAATAACTCATATTAAACATTAAATAAACGTGTATCCATTGTTTGAATTAAATAACGTAATAAGCTGTAACTGGGAAGTGAAATGCCAAACAAATACTAAAAATTAGAATGATTTGCTCTTTCTGGCCACACCTCTGACCCCGCCCACTGACCCAATCCTCTGGTTATTACCGCCCTCTGATTCTCCTCCCACAGTTCCCCTACTTTCCCCCCCCCTTCGACCACTGCAAGCAACATCCAATTTAGGTCACCTTCCATCTCCCAAATGTCCACCTCTAGCTTCAAAAGACAGTGATGTATAAAGACGATTAGGTCCACTCCCCTTCACAAATTCAGTTTTAATAGTAAGTTTACGACTGCGGAGACTTCACAGTACGGGCAGAGAATTCCGCACATAAAAAGATCGGCAAGTTGTATGTTTTTAATGTGAGAGGCCTTTGCCGTGACTCCGTAGTCTCCACAGTTGTAAAGTTACTATTAAGTAAGTGACGCTGGGTAGCAACCAAAGCCTTGCAACTAAAACAACACACTCTTCTAAAACTCCTCTCAATAGACTTGTTTTTTAACATTGGAGAGCATTACAGTAGAGTTTTAGTATGGTTGGTTAATGAACTCAAACACCCAGACATCAGCGATGAGTGACAATGTTAAATGTACACATAAAATTAAGTTAAGGCTGTAATAGCTTAGTCATGCTAATTAAAATAAAGAGTTCACAACAAATCGCACAGTTCACAGTTGAGAGCGCACTCCACCTTTTCTAAGTCTCCTTCGTGTGTGCTCTCAGATCTGGTAGCAGAGCTGATGGCTCCGACTGGGCCCTCAACAGTACCTATTGGACCAGAAAAGATAAAGTGGCCTTTATAAGCTGAGAACTGCACTTTCAAAGTTCAGACGGTTTTGCCCCGAGATTCAAATTGACCCCAACATAACCTGCATCCCCGATTCCTGACGGGCGTGGGAAGATGTGGCAGCGTCTGGAGATTCCTGGGGCGGCTTTGTGAGTATCAATAGGGAAAAGCATTGTCCATGTGTAAAGGTGCGAGTAAGAAGGAACCGAAGCGGTGTATGCTGGGATTAGTGGATGGAGAGAAAGTGCAGTGTCATGCAGTGGTTTATTTTATATTTACGTATTATGTGGTTTTGCATTTGTGAACTTGTAGGGACCATGTTTATTACCTTGTTGATGTTCTTCTTTAAGTTTTGAGAACGCGCCTGGGATTTCGCTTATACTCGATGTGCTTCATGCAGTTGCTAAGTAAAGTTGTGGTTTAAGTTGGTAGGGCTCGATGGAATCCGTGATCTTGAGATCTATAAAGTTGTTTTGTTGAATTGTCTGCTAGAGTTAAGGTGTACAGTGAAGCGCTATCAGTCACACTAACATGGGGAGTAATACCACTGGGTGTGAATGTATTAACTTGGATCGGTAGTTGTTTTTTACTTGGTGCACTGGAGTAAACATATTGATTAAAAGTAGGTAGGCTCCCGTAGGTCAAGTGTGAGTGCTGTGAAAGCACTATCTATACCTTTTGAACTGAAATATTCATTTCCATTTAGAAGAAGCGGACAATAGTAGTTTAGAGAAAAGTTTGTGAAGCTTTAGTTGTGAGAAATTGGGTTGCTGGTTGAAGGGGGGAGGTGACCCCTGTTCAAGCAACAACCATAATTCCTGTTGGAGTGAACTACAATAATCTCTAAATTAACCTATACTTAACCCTCTGGTAGCATGGCACAAAAGCAGTAAGGCTTAACTTAGAGGCAATGTGTAAAGTATTTATGCAGCACACAAACAGTAATAAAGTGAAAACACAACACAAGAAAAATCCCACCCCAATTTAGAAAAATTGAGTAAAATGTAATAAATTATTTGACACCAAAACGAAAAAAATTTATCAGGAGTTATACATTTTTAAAGTTTATGGTAAGAACTAGCACCTAAAAGATCAAAGCGCCAACTGTTGACATCTAGTTGCACGAGACCGGGTCAAAGTCTAAAAATATGCCCGACCGTGATGGAGCATGAGACGGATACAAAAAGTGGATCAGGCCCGTTCAGCGCTTACCTTTGGACTTAGAAGAAATTCTGACTAAAAAGTCTCTGAGAAGGTAGAAGTTCAGCAGAGCAAGTCTGCAGGTGGTGTCCGAGGAGAGATCGTCGGTGGAAAGCAGCTGGACGAAGTTGGGGTGAAGATTTCTTTGTTCGGACTTAGTCACTTTTTTGGAAGTCGAAAATCTCCAGCAGGATGAGGCTGGAGGTTGTAGTCTAAAAGAGTTACACAGGGCCGGATATTACTTTGGTGAAGTTCTGCTGTACAGAATTTATTGCTGCAGAGAAGAACATAGCGGGAGCTGCCGCAAAGTCAGGCCAACCAGTGATGCACATTGGGTGGAGAGACAAGCAGGTTAGTCCTGGTCTTAACCTCGGTTCTCTTAATAGTTTTTAGCCACAAGATTTCTCTGTCTCAATTTTGGATTTTGGCTATCTGAGTGCCTTTACACCACCAATGGTCCAGGACAATAGGGGCATCACTTGGGGGTTAGGACTGGGTCCAGGTGCAGGTTCAAGGGGGCTGGAGCCTTATCTTTCCTTGAGGGCTCTGATCAGGAGGCCAGGCTTTGTGCATCCTGGAGTCACTCTGGTAGTCCTGGGTTCAACCAGTAGAACATGGCACAAGCAGCAGGGCTGGCCTCTGAGGGTTCCAGGCAGGGACTAAGCAGCAAAGCAGTCCTTCCAGGTACAGCAAAGCAGTCTTTTGGAGTACACAGGAGGCCACAGCAGTAAGCAGTCCTCTGAGAGTCCTTCCTTAGGTCCAGAAAGTGAACATAAGAGTGGGTCAGAGGGTCTTATGTTTATACCTGGTGCCTTCTCTAAAGTAGGAGAAGTTTCTAGAGAATTCCCTTTAAAGTGCTTGAAGTTTCCTGCTTCCCCTGCCTTGGCTCCTGGTTGTCTGCATAGCCAATGCAAAGTGGCAAGTCCATTGTATGAAGGTAGAGCACAGCCTATTCAGTTGCAAGTGGGGCTGTGCCCAGCTTCTCTCCCCATCCTGCCAGTTGATGACCCATTCAGGCACACATAATACGTCTATTGTGTGGATGTCTGGGAGGAATAAATAAAGCCCAACTACCAACTACACCCAGTCATGAGACCCAGGAACAGGCTGCAGACACCAAATGGTTAGGACAGGAAAATACCAACTTTCTTAAAGTGGAATTTTCAAAATAGTAACTTAAAATCCGACTTTACCATTAAAGTGTATTTTAATTATATTTTCTCAGACACCAAATTTGAAATGTTTACCTGTTCTCAATCAAACGTTAGCACTTATTAAATGTAATAAGGCACCCAATGTTATCCTAAGGAGAGATTGGCCTCCCAGTAGTGAAAAATTAATTTAGGAGTTTTTCACAACTACAACATGTAGAACATAAACGTACATGTCCAACCTTTTGATTATAATGCAACCTGCCCTATGGGCTACCTAGGGCCTGCACTAGAGGTGACTTACATTCAATAAAAGGTGAGTTGGACGTGTGAAGACAGGGAGCGACCACTCCCAAGATGGCAACTGTAGTGGCTCTTTGTCTCCTAAGCTCCTAGAGTTTCATGATCTGGATAGCCATGCTAAATTAGTGGACCGGGGACACTGTGAACCTGTGGCAGGGTCCCCTCGAGGCTTCAGGGGGCTAGACAGAGCCTCGGTGGAGAGGCAGCATGCTCCGTGGAGGTGATACAGATGACACTCGGCAGCGGAAAGTGTGACTGCCAGGCCCTGAAGATGCTGAACAGTTCAGCACACTAATTGGCCCCAGCAGAGAGGAAACGACCCATAACACCCTGTCAGAACTCCTTCCCAGGCAGTTCTTCCTGGGCAGCCTTGGCTCAACCCTGCAGCTTTCTTTAAATGAATGGCAGCCTCGGCAATGCCAACAGACCACTCGGGGATATTTTCTAAAAGAGGTGAGCAGCCACTTGTGAGGATGGCGATGATCGGGGGCCGCCGGCAGTGAGATGCAGGGGACCCCTTTGTCTTGTAGGTCCAATTTCCTGCCCTTTTCCCTGCTTTTCAGTGAGAGCGTTTTGAATGGGGGATAGCTCCTGTACCAACAGTGTGAATGGATCTGGCCAGCGCAAGCAGGAGTAAAACTGCGGCCTGCAACTCCGACCCAGAGAAATAGATCTAGAAGGTGGGGGCAAGCCCAGCTGCACGA
Source organism: Calotriton arnoldi (assembly GCA_963921515.1). Lineage (NCBI taxonomy): Eukaryota > Metazoa > Chordata > Amphibia > Caudata > Salamandridae > Calotriton > Calotriton arnoldi. The sequence continues at coordinate 374,256 of CAWUFW010006435.1, read as the reverse complement.
ACTGGGATACATGTGGACCAGCTGGGTCGTGATGTTAGAGGGGCGTGTTGCTCCCGCATGGCGCCCTGAGGATTCACACTGAACACAGAGAAGGTGGAAGTACTGATCTTCAGCAGACACACCTTCCTCTGGAATGACTCCTGGTGGCCTCCGGAGCTCGGACCCACCCCCACACCAAAAGACCATGCCGGCAACCTCAGCATCATACTAGATGGCAAACTCTCCATGAAACGCCAAGTAAACACCATTGCCTCTGCATGCTTCCACACAATCCGCATGCTTCGAAAAATATTGAGGTGGCTTCCCATCAGCACCAGAAAGACGGTGACACAGGCCCTCATCACCAGCCGGCTCGACTATGGCAACACACTCTAAGTTGGCACAACCTCCGAACGTATGCAAAGACTCCAGACAATCTAGAATGGTTCAGCCAGACTGATCCTCAACCTGCCCAAGAGAACACACAACCCCCAGCTCCTGAAGGACCTCCACTGGCTCCACGTCCAGAACCGATGCCAGTTCAAGCTCCTGACCCACGCCTACAAAGCCCTCCACAGCCTAGGACCACACTAAATTAACCTCTGCCTAACCTTCAACCTATCATCTAGAAACTTTCGCTTCGCTCGCCCTCGCACAGATGCCACGCATCCGCCACAGCTGCACCAGAGGACCCTCTTTCTCTCATGTTACCGCCAAAGCCTGGAACAATCTTCTTCCCCACCTTCACACCTCTCCCTCGCTCAACCACTTCAAGAAGGGACTCAAGACCTGGCTCTTTGACTAAGACCTGCAGCTGAGTGCCTGGATACCCCCCGGGGTGATAAGTCGCACTATACAAATTCTATTTGATTGATTGACTAATGTGAAACAGACAAGGTATACAGTGAGCGCCGCACTGAGAAAGACCTGGCCTGGGATGCCCGCATCTCCCATTTTTTCGGACTCTGCCAAGGTCTCCAAACCCTGTAGATAAAACACACGTCTGTGAAACTTGTAAGGGAAGGAAGTATCCAGCGATGGTACACCCAAAAGGAATGAAAGATGCCCAAGGCACAGATACAGAAGGCCAAGGCACTGGGTGGTAGACTTGCCCGACAAAATGGGTCTTCAGTCCCACACGGATGCCATACTGGCTGCCATTCAAGATACCGAAGTTGCACTTGAGGCCTGGATTAATACGGTTGCCCTGGACCTTGGGATACTTCGCACGGATCATAGGAAGCTAGCAGACAGAGTTTCCAACCTGGAGTCTAGTATGGTATCAACAAAAACAAAGATGGTGGAAACGCAGGTCAGAGTCCTGAAGCTGCAGCAGGAAATACAATTTCTCATAGGCAAACTGGATGATGCAGAGGGTAAATCCATACACAATAATGTACGCATAGAGGGCTTGCCTGAATGAATGGAGGGGCATTGTGCTGAACAGTACATGAAGCAGTGGTTGTCAGAGATAGTGATGGAAGGGAAGGTCTCCAAGCTTTTTATGGTAGAAAGAGCTCACTGTATTCCTAGCAAGCCTCCCAGTCTGGCCTGCCACCTCGAGTCATGATGGTGATACTGCTGAACTTTAGGGATCAAGACAGTAATTTGCAGATAGCAAGAACACATGGTCCCTAGCAGGTGGAGGGAGGAACTGTAAACATATACCCAAACTATACCACCATGGTCAAAAGACATAGAGAATCCTTCAAGGAAGTTAAGAGACACCTGTGGACAGTGGCGTAACGAAACTTGAGGGGGCCCCCCTGCAAAGCACATGGAGGGGGCCCCCCTCCCGGAACTGCCCTCGGCGGCCGGCCCACCACCTACCACTTTGCCCTACCTCCCAGAAATCTAGTATATTTTGATTTGAAACCTCCAATATTTAAATGAAATGCCTCTATATTGTCTCTCTAAGTTCTAATGAGAAAGTGGGAAACACTCTTAACATATAAACTACGCCATTTGTAACAATACTGTCAAAAGCAGATTATCTAACTGAGACAGCAATCAGAACAATGCCAAGGAGCTTGAAACTTTGAAAGACAAACCCAAACCTGCAATTCCATAAAAACTCGATTGACAATATACATGAGAAGTACACAAGATATTACTCAGTATCCTGCGAAAGTCAAGATAAATAGATTGGTGAATTATCTGCATGCCACACACTAGCGACTGTCAAGGGTTGTGCATGATAAAAACGTGAACTGAGGAAGCAATTTCAATTTCTACCATCATGTCTTTATTAGTAAGCATTGCAAAACAGGCAGGCAAACAAGGCTGCGGAAGAAAACTGTTTGGATGCTTCAGAACATTGATGCAGATGTTTGTCTGTTTTAATTTATCATTTCTGTAGTGTAAACAATGCTAAATACAAGATTTAAGGCACACATATTACAGACAAGTGCAAGCAACACCATAAATAACACTGCATGTAGAATAAAAACAAACCATATCGGCAAGTACCTAATGACAATCTATACAAACTATAGTTGGTAAAGCAAAAGAAAAAGTGCAAATACTTTTAAAGTGCATAATAAAGCAATCACCAGTCCAGTAATATACAAAAATCAAGCAAGTTTTGTAAAACAATCCAACTTTCTTCTTGCATCAAAGTGAAAATACTTTCAAAATGCATGGTAGAAACAAGTCCAGCAGTATGCAAAAACGAAGCCAGGTTAGTCAAACAATTCCCCGTTTGGTGTGTGCATAAAGGCACATATATTTCAAAGCAACTGGTAAACAACAACAACTACAGCACCATACAATAATCAAACCAGTTTAAACTAACAATTCCCTTTTTGAATGCTCAAATATTTCAAAGTGACTAGCAAAACAGTAACAAGTACAGCAGGCAGTAGCATACAAAAATCAAACCACTTTAGTCAACCAATGCCCTTTTGGTTTGTGCATGATGGTGCAAATATTTCAAAGTGACTGGTAAAACAATAACAAGTAGAGCAAGCAGCAGCATACATAAATCAAACCTATTTAGTAGGACTAATTCCCCTTTTGTTTGTGCATGAAGGCATAAATATTTCAAAGTGCCTGGTAAAGTAATAACAATTTAGCAGCATAAACATCAAACCCGTCCAGTCAAACAATGCCCCTTTTATTTGTGCATAAAGGTGCAAATATTTCAACGTGAGTGGTAAAAACGATAACAAGTTTAGCAGCATGAACATTAAACCAGTCTCGACAAAGTATGCCCCTTTAGTTTGTGCATAAAGGCGCAAATATTTAAGTGACCGGCAAAACAATAATAAGCTCAGCAGCAAAATAAACAAAGCTGTTTACTCAAATGATGCCCCTTTTTTCTGTGCAAAAGAAAGTGTCAAGGGGGTGCATATATGTCATGTTAAACTGAATACATTTCTTCTTGCCTCTATAAACGTATGTTCAGAATATTGAGGTAGCCTATATATAAGCGAACAATATTTAAAGTATGATGTAATGGCAGAATTCCATATTACTTACTGCTTCCTCATGGGATTCAAAGGACAGATACATTTAGAAAAATCAGACTATGAGTAGGAATAGTACTTGCAGGAGCCTGATGAAATTAATTGCAGAGTTTGAAGGCTGGTACAGCAGAAAACAATACTTAAAGAGTGGATACAAGGCTGAAGACTGCTTACACCAGGAAGAGTGACTGGTAAATTAGACTGGGGGCTGAAGGCTACTAATCCTTGGTTCACTGAATTGGAGAGATGTACTTGACTGAAAGAATGTTTACCTCTTTGCCTTTCTTCGTGCAAACTCTTCTGTTAGAGTTTTCACATTGAATTTTGTTGCCAGATCACTCTCAATGCTTAAAGTTGCAAGCCCCGTCAGCCTTTCCTGCGTCATTGTGCTTCGGAGATAATTCTTGATTAATTTTAACTTTGAAAATGACCTTTCTGCACTGGCTACAGTAACTGGAATTGTAAGAAAAAGTTTCAGTGCTGTTGCAACATCCAAAACACTGGGCAGAATTGCATGGTTTCTCAAAAATAAAAGGTCAGCCAGATCCTTTATTGTGCCACCTGAGATAAGTTGTATTTGTTCTTTCAACACTGCTTTGAAAGCGATGAGTTGTTGTGGAAACTCTACCCCTATGTGGAGCACTGAAGCGCTTGCCTACATGAGTAGCAAGCTACAATATGTGTAGGGTGTGTGGTTGGAAGGGCGCTGCATTTGTTTTGATGCTATGTTGGAAGTGTTCCCATTCCATGTTGTGCATGAGGACCACTGACTGGGGTGCATGCAGTTTATTGTGCAATAGGATGCAGCGCTTAGCAATGGCTTAAGAGGTGAGAGATATGCACACTATTTTGTTTTTCATCTCTCTGCAGGTCCCTTTATGGTATTTCTTTTGTTCATAATCCTACCTTGGTGATTACTGCACGGAGACGTCCATTCTGAAAATACTGTGCCTACTGTTTAACGTTAATGGTCCTGAGTAGGCATAGATTAAAGAGTGCACGGTGAGTGATGCAACAGTGAGAGAGTAGGGTAAGAGGAGCGACTGCAGGGTGAGTGAGGTGACCATATGAATTTGGCTGCGGATGTAAGTGCAGAGTTGGAAAAAAGAATGCATGGTTAGTGATGGGCTTATTTGAGTGAGATTGCAGATTGAGCAGTGAGGGGGACAGGTGAGTGATATGAGTGCAGGGTGAGTAGTGTGCTCGTGTGACTGCAGGGTGAACAGCGCAAGTGCATTGCGAGTGCAGAGTGATGACTGAGTGCAGGGTGAGCGGGTGAATGGTGTGAGTGCATGGTGGTCAGTGTGAGTGCATTGTGATTGCTGTGAGTGCAGGGTGAGTGTAAAAGTGAAGGGCGAGAATGTGGAGTGAGTTGTCTGAATGCAGGGTGCATTCCCGAACACTTGAAGTAACTCAGCAAGCATCTTATTGACGGCGGCGTAGGGTTTCAGGTAAAAGTTAAACTATTGTTATTCTGGCATTAATAGGGATGGATCAAGGGTGTAGGAAATAATGTGCTGATCCTGCAACAAACTTCCAGTCTTATGATTAGGGTTGCCAGCTCATTATTTTGATGCCCCATACTGGACAAAAATAAGCAGTCACCTAAAGCCGTATTTTTAGCACTTATCTGTGCATACTTCGAACAGCAAATATAAATAGAAAACACTTTTAATTGTGTTCTAGGGCTGCCTAAATGATCCATGACTGATAATTAAAGGGAACAAAGACAGAAAAGTAACATTACAAATGAATACATACATTTTTATGTATAAACCTATTTAGTGTCACGACGAGGTCTTTCAGGGTCTTTAAACAACACTTGGCTGGCATTTTTCTTTTGGCAACCCTACTTTATATTCCTTTTCATGAACTGCATTCTCACACTACAGCAGTAAACGTAAATTTTAAATGTAAGGAATAGGCAGAGTGGGGGCCCAGGGGGTACTGGAACCCAAAAAAAACTAAGCCTCTGTAACCAGTTTACAAAGGTATGTAAGTATGCAAATTGTCTCTGGCCTCAAGGCAGTTGCCTTCAACCCCCTTGCTTCTAGGCCTGAATGCTCAGGTCACCTGCACCCACCGCATGCGGCACGCACCATTTAATATATGAGTTAGGACTGTAATGAGGCAACTCACTGGTGCAACCAACGCCGGTGAAAGAGTGTAGTGCTGCCTGTGTGCGCTACAGTGCTGATGGGGCCCCTGGAGGCTGGAAAACGGGGGCGGCTGGAGGCATAGCTGCCAAGGTTTCAGATTGCCATGTGTGACATTTTCATAATTTCAGTGTAATTATGAGTGACATTTCAACGACTATGAGTGACACTTTCTGGCGAGCAAAATTAAGCAATGAAGACGATCAACACATATAAATATCAGAAATAACACCACGAAGACCGTTCTGGTCTAAACACGTCAGTCTTTTGAATAAACTTTTGAATAAACTACTACGGCAACTATATCTCAGAATGTGAGCTTTCCTCTGTGTGTGACCACGACGCAGTGCGGTTTGCATTTTTATAGTGGGACATGCTTCCACTGCTGTGCACCAACCCTGACAGGTGGATGCGATCGGAAGACTGTAGTCCTTTCATATATACATATTTATAGCCTTTCTTTCATGCATCCATCAATCATTATATCCATGGATCAATCTACACATTATTTAAACTATTCATCCTTCACTCTTCCCAATCTATCTATACTTCACCCTTCAATTCATTCACCCTTTAACCTATTGATCTTTCACTCTTCCATCCATCATTTCAACATTCCCTTCCACTACTCTATTCATTAATTCTTTCATCATTCCTTTCACCCTTCCATCCTGCCTTTTCTCTCTTATTTCCTTTTATGTTTCTTTCCTTCCAGTCTTTCTTTCTGTCTTTCCTTTATATGCCCATCTTCTATTTCACATCCTTAATTTTTCTTTCGCTCATAATCACTTTTTCTATTTGTCCCTTTATCAAGGTGTTTCCCCTAATTTCTCTTTCTCTATTTACTTGCTCCATATCAGCCTACCACCTACACCCCTCTCTCATGATATTGCCTATTAGTATTATTCATGAGCACCTTGTATGCAGGGCTGAGAGAAGTGGCCCAGAAACACAGGAGTAGATTGTTAGTCAGAGGGGATGTAGGGTGGGGCAGGAATGCTGGCACAAGGGGATTTTAGGGTTTGAAATAGTATAACATTTTCAGAATGACAGTCATAGTGAAATTGCTAACTGGACCCCTAGTTTATAAGATTAACTAAATGTACAAGTCACTTTTATTTGCCAGTTAAATATAGGCTGGAAAACATATTGCTAGAAGCAAAGTTGTGCTGAGTTACAGCAATGGCGTAATAGTTATCTGTTGACATACCAGTGTGTGAGTTATACACACAGGCATTTTTATGCATTACTTAAAGTATTTTATGCTATTACAAGTGCGATTCCAAACCCATAAAATATTCGAGGTTGTTGCAAACTTTAGTCATTAACAAACTCGATTTATGGGCATTAGCTAGCTAAAAACACAACATCCCAAAATCATCCATTTATCGAATTTTGGCACTTTTTTCAAACTTTAACTACTAAAAGCTAATCATTGACATCTGTCCCGTTGCTCCCTCCTTGCCGTACGTTGGAAATTTTCAAATGGTAGGAATACACGTTATCTTGTTACTTTTAGCGTATGCGTTGGCATGAGTGTTCCGCACAAACTAAGTAACAAAGCAGCAAGTCGCTCCACCGTCTGAACTAGGAAAAAGTGCATTGCTGTACAGCCTCTTTGACTCAGATTTCCAGGCCGCGAGCTGCAGCGGTGGGTTAATTACCGCAGAGGCGGGCTGACTGAGCCTGGTCGCCCGCCTCCTCAGTTTCCAGTCCTGGCCTGCAATATGTTACTACTCCCTTGCAATTTGCCGCGGTGGGGGTGACTTATCAAGATTAAGATTTTTTGATTGCAGCCACGCGACGGTGTGCAACCACCATCCTCTCACAAACTGGTGCAATCGTCTCCCGCAGAACCTACCGGGCCTATATTTCGTTTTACTTTTACTCCCGGCCGGCAGGCAGCTGCAGGGCCCCATGATGCCCGGATTATGATCTCATCCCACCCCACCACCTCTGAGACTCCACTCCTCGGCTCGCCTTGGAGTCGGACCACTCCTGCCTCGGACAGACTTACCTGAGGCCTGGCCTGCAACTTCAGTGGCAGGCGCAAGCGGGCAGCAGAAGACAGGGCAAGGCTAGCCAGGCAGGGGCTAGTAATAATTAAATTATGGCCGACGCCGCACAGTCCTTCTCAGTAGTCTCTGGCTGGGTCCTGGGATGCCCCACCTCACTGGTCATGCGCACTTTTAATTGCGCTGCGCAATGCGCATGACAATGGTCACCAGCCCCACCACCATATGCCCCACCCTGAAGACCGCGGAGACATCTGCGAGCTGCGCATCATTTAATTAATGAAGAGGCCGGGCGTGCGCACCATTTAATTAATGAAGGGGCCAGGCGTGCACACCATTTAATTAATGAAGAGCCTCAGGCCGTGGCGTGCGCGCAGTCCGCGCACCATTTAATTAATGAAGAGGCTTGCTGGCTCTGCTGAGTGAGGGGTCCCCTGGAACGCGCCCCCCGCAACGAACGCGGGTGCTGCGGGGCCTGTGTTACGCCCTGGGCCTACTAACTTACATTTCACTTTTATTCCCGGCCGGGCCCCATGATGCTGTGATTGATTCCAATGATCATCTCATCCCACCCCACCCTCTGGGACTCCTCGCCACGGACCACTCCTGCTTCGGACAGACTTACCTGAGGCCTGGCCTGGAACTTCAGTGGCAGGCGCGAGCGGGCAGCAGAAGACAGGGCAAGGCTAGCCAGGCAGTGGCTAGTAATAATTAAATTATGGCCGGCGCCGCACGGTCCTTCTCAGTAGTCTCTGGCTGGGTCCTGGGATGCCTCACTTCACTGGTCACGTGCACTTTTAATTGCGCTGTGCAATGCGCATGAAAATGGCATTGGTCACCAGCCCCACCACCATATGCCCCACCCTGAAGACTGCGCAGACGCGGAGACATCTGCGCGCACCATTTAATTAATGAAGAGGAGAGCCTCAGAGGCCGGGCGTGCGCACCATTTAATTAATTAAGAGGCCGGGTGTGCGCACCATTTAATTAATGAAGAGGTCGTGGCGTGCGCGCACCATTTAATTAATGAAGAGGCCGTGCGAACCATTTAATTAATGAAGAGAAGAGGCTTGCTGGCTCCGATGAGTGAAGGGGCCCCTGGAGCACGGGGGCCCCCCCGCAACGCGGGGGCTGCAGGGGCCTGTGTTACGGCCCTGCCTGTGGAAACTGGGTATTCCATACACTCTTTCTTTACCCTGCAAGACTTGAAAAACAGATCAAGATAGCACCCGCTTTTTGTTAGGGGAGCGGCAGTGCAGGGAAAGGGACAGTAGGCCTCGCATGGACAGGGACAGCAAGTAGCGCAGGGACAGCGATGCTGGAGCCACAGGGGCCCTCAACTTCTACATCGATGACCCCAATGACACAATCTCCATTGCCCTCCTGGAGAACCTGAACAACATCAGCCTCACCCAACTGGTCACCGAACCCACGCACAAAGCCGGACACACACTCGTTCACATTTTCACCTCCAGCAACAGAATCAAATTAAGCCACACCACAGAACTCACCTGGACTGACCACACCATCGTACACTTCATCATTACTGACATCCAGCACACCATCACCAGGCATCAGATCCCCCACCACAGCTGGAGTAAAGACACCGAAACCCAGTGGTCACAGGCCCTCACCACCTCCCAAACCGAGGTCTCAACAGACCTCGACCAGGCCATCCAGAACTTCGCCGTCTGCATCACCGACAGAGTTGCCCCACTAAAACCTACAAAATCTAACAAGACCTCCAAACATGCTAGCTGGTACACCCCAGAACTCAGGCCCACCAAGTGCAACTGCCACCAACTGAAGAAACGATTGCGCACCAAAAGAATCCTGCCAACAGAGTACCTCACAAAACAGCCCTCAGCAAATATCACTGGCACATCAAAGCAGCCATCACTGCCCGCATCAACTCCACAGCCAACCACACAAAGGAACTCTTCAAAATAGTCAAAGGATTCTTCAACCCAACAGCCATAGAGAACACCATCCACCCCTCCCAAGAACTCTGCGACACACTCTCAGACTACTTTCACAGCAAGATCACCAAAATCTACAATAATTTCAACCTCCAAACCGCCACCCACAAGCCTAGGGACCTCAACCAACAAGCAACCATCAGCCAAGCCATTATCACCTGGTCTCCACTCGCCGCCCTGACCACCTCAGCCATCATGTCTTCTATCCACTCCTGGGTGCCCACCAACCCCTGCCCCACCACCTCTACAACCTCGCAATGAACTCAATCAGCACGCAACTCACCCCCATTGCCACAGGAACCTTCTCGGACAGATGGAAACACGCAGACGTCAGACCCCTCCTAAAGAAAGCCTCCGCCGACCCCAGCTATCTCAAAATTTATCATTCGATCTCCCTGCTCTCCTACCCAGCCAAAGTACTCGAGAAAGCCATCAACCAGCAGCTCACTGAATTCCTGGAACAAAACCACCTACTGGATGCCCTCACAATCAGGATTCAGTGTGAACCACAGACCTGAGACCACTCTGATTCCCACGACAGACGACATAGGAATACTCCTCAACTGCAGAGAAACTGTGGCCCTGAGCCTCCTTGATCTCTCAGCGCGTTTGACACCATCTCCCACAACACCCTCATCAACAGACTCTACAACATAGGCAGACAGCAAGACGCCCTCAAGTGGATCTCCTCCTTCCTTACAGGACGCACACAGAGCATCCGACTGCCTTCACCCCAGCCTCCCAAAGACATCATATGCAGCGTACCACAAGGATCCTCCCTCAGCCCCACCTTGCTCAACATCTACATGACCCCCCTCACAAACGTCATCAGAGCCCACGGACTCAACATAATCTCCTACGCAGACGACACTCAACTTATCCTCTCGATCACTGAGGACACCTCCAATGCCAAAACCAACTTCTGCAATGCCATGACCAATGTAGCCAAATGTAGCCAAATGGATGAGATACAATTGCCTCCAACTCAACTCAGACAAAACTGAAGTACTGATCTTCGGGAAGAACACCTCCGCATAGGACCACAGCTGGTGGCCTGCAGAACTCGGACCTACACCCACACCGACCGATCTGGCACGCAATGTCGGCATCATCCCCGACAGCCAACTGACCATGAAATGCCAAGTCAACGCAGCTGCCTCCACCTGCTTTCACACACTTCGCATGCTCTGCAGAATCTTCAGATGGATACCAACCAACACCAGAAAGACCGTCACTCAGGCCCTCATCACCAGCCGTCTCGACTACGGCAATGAGGAACAGGCAGGTACAAGTGGCCAGCTGAATGACAACTATACAGAAAAAGTAGTTGGAGAAAGCTCTGAATCAGAGAATGAAACTGTGTCTTATGAGTCTGAACTGACTAGTACCTCAAAAGAAAAGGTGCATCACAAAGACAAGTGGCCAAGGACCTAGAGCAAGAGAAGAATAATATTGACAAAGATAAAGAGACCAGTGACTATTAAAGGGGATGGAGAGCTAGAGGAAAGAGAAGCCAAAGAACCAAGAGAACTAAGTGACAGTGACTTGGACCAACCTGAAACAAAGAGGTCAAAGAGACAAAGGATACCAAGCCTTAAGTACTCAGGTCCTGACTGGACTTACTTCCCGAAGAGTGACGCTGACTCAAGCGGTTTTCAGACTGACGTTGATGAGCCTCTATGAAAAGGACAATAGTTGAGGAGACTAAGGAGACAAACAACCATAGAATGCTGCTGAAGAAAAGATTTGAGACAATTACTTTAGGTCAATGGTTAGAGGCCCGCTCAGCCCATAGGCTCCCAGATGACATAGTCGACTATCACTGTAGATTTTGAGATTAGGGAAGAGACATTAGCTTGGAAAAATGTAACTAACAGAAGCTGAACTGAAACAAGGACTGATATGCCTTCTTGCCATGATCTGTAAGGAGACTAACGTTGTGCAGAAGTACAGCAAAATTGTCCTTGTAATCTTTTCTGTTGCCATAGTAATTTTTGTAGTTGGCTTGCTGCTGGATTTCTATCTGTTGGAGGGAGATGCCTCACCTAGACATAGTAGAGTAAATCAAGCAATAGTGATTAAACCATAAAATCAGTAGATAGAATTTCAAATGGTTCAAATTGTGATTTTTTGGAGGGTATAATGTGTATTACCAAATGCTTGCTCAATATGTAAAGTTTATGTATGTATAGATTTTTTGTGTGCTTTTATGTTCTTACTTCTGCAGCAAAGAGCGCTACTTGCTTCCATCTTCTGTTGTCCTATGAGTTCTCATTCAATGTGTTTCTGAATCTGTTTTATCCTCAAGTCTCAATCAAGTTGCTTTAGTCTGATTATGAGTTGCCTTTAGAGAAAGTATGTGTTACTAATGCATCAAACATGTACATTTGGATGACAAATTACATCTGAGTAAATTAGCAAATCTTCTTGCCTCTTGCACATTTAAAATTGACTAACCGATGCACATGAGCTTTCTTGTAAACTTAACCATGCTGAGAGAATTTTTATAGATGAACTAAATGAAAGAATAAGAACAGAGAAAGAACCCACAGTAGAGTGTCATGGAAGGGTAAAGGAAGAAAGGAAGAAAGAAGGAAAGAAAGATTTACATCCAAAGTTAAATTTGGATGTGGTGAAGAAAGCGAAACTTTGCATTGTACGTGAGCAAGAAGGAAACAAGACAATCAAATTATTGGATTGGAATGAATGAGACCAGAAGTATGTAGTAAAGGGCAAGGGTTTTACCGGACCAGGGACAAGCATAAGGGGAATATATTATGTGTGTGGTAAATTCTCTAATTTCCAGTAGCCACACAATTGGGAGGATAGTTGTTATGTAGCCTTGGTCCTTCAAAGAATATATCATACTAATGATCTGGAAGAAAGAAATTACACTTATTGGAGAAGAAGCAAATGCAACTTCGCACAGGTTTTGGGCAATATATTTGGTGCACTTATACCTTAAGTAGGAGAATCCTTAAAAAATGTGAAGATTAAAAAGCTCTCAACTTTGGTAGACATATTAGCCACTAAAACAGCAGATGCACTAACAGTGACTAACAAAGAACTTCTTGCAATATGAGCTATGATAATTCAAAACCAGCTTGCTTTAGACATGCTTCTTGCAAAGGAAGGCGAAGTTTGCAAGTTAATACGCTCTAGAGAATGCTGTGCTTACCTTCCTAGAACAGATAACCATATTAACAGCTTTGGTACGAACATCATTAATTTTACACATGAAATAAAAGAGCTTGAAGAAACTGGCACTTGGGAAGGATTATCTTCTGTGTTTAGTTCTATTGGGAGAGGATTTCCAAAATTGGGCGAGTGGTTGGGAAGCATAGCTGGAGGAACCCTAAATCTAATCTTGACTCCTATATTGATTATACTAATTGTAGTAGCATGTGTTTTCCTTTTCTTTAGAAGCTGTAGAATAATTTCATCAAAGGATGGGATAACATTTGGTAAAAAGAAGCTGTCTGTAACAAGAGGAAGAAAAAGAAAAGGGATCGAATTAAAATTGGATGAGTTGTAAAGTGACTTGTACATGGAAATAAAGGATCTGGAGGAAAACAAACATAAAAATCCAAAACTGATGAAAACTGTCCGATGAATTTCCAAAGAACATGTTTATGATGATTCAAAGGAATCATTGGGGGGGGTTGAGGAATCTGTTTTCTTGAATTTGATGCTTTACTATAGTAGAAACTCATACTTGAGGAATTGGTAATCCTTGGTGGACAGGATCACTGGTCAACCACCAGGATCTCACTATGTGCGACATTATTGGACGGTATAATCCCACAAGCCTAGCAGAGAAGCCAGCAGGTAGAACAGAATGGGAGAGGCATGGCTAACTGCCAGAGCTCAGCCATGTCATGCCTCTAGGGCCTCTTCAGTAGTTAGAGCCATGTACAGTCAGGTAAATGCCAGAACTAGTAGCAGACAAGGAAACATCTGTGTAGTTTGTGTAATTTGGGATCTCTTTAGGGTCCTACTGTTTAGTCTGTGCAGTGGCGGCTCCTCCGATAAGGCGGAGGAGCGTTGCCCCACTACTCTGCAGCAGTAAAAGAAAGGAAAAAATAAAATGATAATAACGTAATGTTATTATCATTTTATTTTGTCCTCCTGCTGCACCAGCTTTGCGTGAGGGGGCGGGGTGGGCTGCAGAGCAGGGGAGGAGTGGTCTGCCCACTCCTAAGTGCACAATGACTGTTTGTTCGGCCCTCTCGGGCCGCCCAACACAGTCATGCGCACTTCCCAGTTCTCCATGCAGGCTGCATTACAGCCTGCGTGGAGAACATGCCCATCCCTCCAGCCCCTGGCTGAGTGCCGTGTCATGGCGCTCAGAACAATCACAACGCTGCATTGCAACGTTGTAATTGGCTATTTGAGAGAGAAACTGGGAATGAGACACCATTAGATGACCTTCACAGCCGATTGCAAAGAGACGCGATGCGGTCCGTTTCTGTGCGAACTTTAAAGGAAGTAACTCTTTTTACAGCTTTGTGAAATTTGCAGTGGAGCGGTGCTGTTCAAGCTATATGTTCAGCTATTGAACCGACTGAGAGCTGAAAGGAAACATCAAAGAAAGCATGGCGAAAGTCCTCAAACCAAAGTACAACTAGGTTTCCATTTAACCGACAGCAAGCATTCTTATACCTTTTGTAAAAGCACCGCCCGTCTGGCGCAAATCGTGCCATCCACATTTTAACCTGCCTCTTCTCGCCTGCAACGTGCAAATTTATTTCTCTATTCAATCAGATAAACCAGTCCACGCCCTGAAGAGAATCCCACAAACCACCTTGGGAATCGAAACGCGTCGGCATTACACAATGCGGGGAGTTTCACTTTTAATTAGGTTTCCCCCAGTAGAAATGTTATTTGAATTGTCTCACTACTGGGCCTAATGTCTCTTTTCCCTGTGGGTAGCAGCTTCTTGAATTTGTTACACAATGTGGATGCTAAAGGTTGTCCTAGTAGCTGCTCCGTTTGTGAACTAAAACTGGTGATATAATGTTTAGATAATTGTTATGTATCACACTTCATGTATTGTTTGTTACATCACATTACTTCATCACAAAGTCTGTATGTCTAATTTGCTCTTGACTGAAACATATCCGGACTTACCTGACCCATGATTAAATGTGGAGTAAAGTGTACAGAACAGTAGCAAATAAATGCTTCAAGCCCATATCAATTGAATTGATGGCCTTTAGTCTGTTAAATTGGTTTAGCAGCATTTGAATGTGACGGCTAGGACCCCCCCTCCCCTTCTTTCTTAGATCACTACGGCCCCGTCCAGCCGCCTAGGGCCAAACCCCTTGTTGTATTTACAATGCGGCACACCATGGCACAAGGATTGACAGATGTGTCGAAATTTTGACGCATCTGTCGGCACAAAAGTCATGCATTTCTGCAGTTGTGTCGCAAGCACGACGCACTTCCAGCAATGCATGGGGAGGCCTATTCCTAATACACTGTGTCACTACTTACGCCTGCTTCAAGCAGGTATGGGGTTTTGATGCAGTGGCATCCTAGAAGTGGTGCAGTGAAAGCTTATAGATTTCACTGCGTCACTTCTACGAGGCTTTCTCCCGTGGGAACGCCCACCATGCATACATAATACCTGACGCAGGTATAATGTGGCGCAGGGCTTTACAAGGTGACGCATCTCCCCAGATGTGTCACGTTGTAATTGGGGCTCAACGTGGTGCATTGTTTGCTCCACCGCTGCGTCCCAAAAGGTTACGCAACAGTAGCTCAAAAGTGTCGCAAGGGGCTTGTAAATCTGCCCCTCTGTGCTAATAGGGCAATCAGAATTAGTGGTGCCTGGAAGTGGACTATTATAAGCGTCGTACTGATCTGGGATCTTTGGTGTTGACACTAATCCGGAATTGAGTAAAGTTGCACTTTGTGAGTGATCCCTTGGCGGTATGAATTCTGTACAATAATCCAGGGCCCAAATGGGAAAACAAACCGGCCCTGTCAAATCAGTTGGACTGGCCGGGGGAGGGTTGGTGCTAGTGCAAAGCACTGCTGCTTAACAAACCAGCCCCCAGCACCGCTGCTTTTGTTACTAGGGACCGATATTGCAGCACTGCTGCGAAACTGGCCCCCGGTAACAAAAACGGCCCCCACCACTCAAAAACCGGCCCCACCCTTCCGGCCCACCGCGAAAATGCCCGATGCCCACCACGGCCAGTTCCGGCCCTGCAACAGTTCTAGCTGTCATGTTCCCACAACATCAGCATTGTATTGTGCAGTGATTGGGTATGAAAGACCCCAACCATGCACAGATTGACGGCTGAGTACTGGAAAGTCTCTGATCCCCTCTCCCATACATGGAGCAGGTGGAACAGAAAAACATCAGTCTGGGATATAGGTTTCATGCTGAGAAACCACAAAGCAGATTCGAGAAATCGTGGGTCAGCCTGAACTCTTGATTAGATTCTCCCGAAGGAATGGCCAAAGAGAAGCAATGCAGGGAGGATTCGCATACCAATTCATGAGCTGTGTGAGGTACTGTGACTTTTGGAAGCAGAGGAAGCTAATCAATGAAGCAATAAGGGCCTAGGTGATAGTGTTTGTATAAAGTACTTTATCATGACACTGGTGGAGGCTTCTGTGAAAGAGTACTAGGAGTAAGTGTTGCAGCTCTGCACTGTGCATGGCCTGCAAGTGCTATAAGAAAGGCCAGAAAAAGAGGGTAGAATCAGATCCAAAAATATTGAAGTTGTGGGTATGCCAGAATTAGCAGGACGTCAATGTATGGAACTTTGCCTTGAGGAATTTGCAGAAAATGGAGAAGGCCCACTCATGTCAATACAAGCATCAGCAGAATGTCATGTGCAGATGTATGTATTGAAAGAGAAATACAGGCCTAAGCTATCTGCACTAGTAGAATAGAAAAGCAGCACAAAATGGATTCAGGTCCCGGAGGGAGGGAAGTAGAGACGAGCTTCAGTAGAATAGAGAAATACAATTAGACACAGCAGAAATGGAAAGTTACAGGACCGCATTGCATGAACACGTCTCTGATAAAATATGTAGATAAGGTAGCATAGAGGCACAGGATAGATGGAAGATTAGGCCTTGTACAGCAGTAGACATATAGGGAGTAGAGCATTGTTGGGCTTCAAAGAGACAAGCCAAGGACAACTGGTAAATCAAGAGGTGGTGAAGAAGCCTAATCAAAATAACATGTGCACATGTATCTCATTTTATAAACATGTGATTAGCTTTTTTGCAGAAAGTATTACTTTTTATATAATGTTGTGGCTAAGTAAATGCCAGATTGAGTATGCAAATATATGACTTATTTACGCTCAAAAATGTATAAAAGAAACTGGCCGCCCCATTGTAAGTTGAAGCTCAGATTCCAGTTCCGCAGAGCTGTCTGACCTTCCGCAGGCATATTAAACTTTATAATATATTGCCAAAAGAAGTTGTGTCCTCTTTTCTTTTGTCCGGCAACAGAATGCATCCAGTCTAACTTGAAACGAAAAGGGCTCAAGGTTTTTTCCAGTAGAAAGGGCCCAGATGGCACCCATGCCTCAAACCCTGCCAGGTGATCTAACTTGAGGAGTTATATTTTGTCTCCAGAGCTCCTGAATTACAGAGACAGCAATGTTTTACTCCGTGCAGCAAGACTCAGGAGGGTCCCCTTAAAAATGAGAACACCAGAATAATGTTTACAAGCAACTTATACAGAAGCAGATGAGGAATTTTGATGGAGTGAAAAAGAGATGTTCCAGTATTAACTCAAACCACAGTGTTGTTCCATGCAAAAGTTTATATACCATTGTTTTAAAAAATATATATCTTTATTAGTTTTACATTGTAATCATTAACGTGTTCACAATTTTCATGTCCATTTGTTCATGGTAGCACACTTTTCACGTATGCTTTATTTTGCTGCATCTCCATATAGCAAACATTGTCCTCAACAGATATAATTCATAACAAATACATTTTAAATAACATATGGCTCATAAATGTGTCTCAGCTAGTGAACATCTAACATGATTTCATGTGAAGATGGGAGGCTAGCATTATGCATAACCTTTTATTGCTACTCCAATCTGCAGCACTTTAAAGCAAACTTCAATCACACTTAAATTCTAGAATTAGGACCTCCTTACAGTCTAAATAAACCAAAGCCCAGCAGCCTTCTTCTTCTTTTATTTTCTGCTCCTTGCCAGTTAAGTATCTGTTAGCACTATTTTATGATTGTGGTTATTTATGGTAAAATTGTGATATTATGTATGTAAATTGTACAGTAGAAGTTTGTAGCTTATTATTGGTTGTTGTGTAGTTTCGTAATTTATGGGATATGTATATATTTTGTGTCACAGTGATAAAAACGGTTGTTAATGAATCTGGTATTCCTATTTTAACAGGTTTTAAGAAGTATATAGAATAATAAGAATGTATCTTTTGCCTGTTTACTCTCATGCACTGTTTGTCTAGTGGTGCATCGAGGGTGGGAGAAATGCTCTCAGAATAAGGTATTTTTCCAGTTGGGCCTTGCGCTCACGCGGTGACATGCAGTCGGCTCTTCCAGGTGTGAGGGGGACAAGTGTTTCTTTCAGCTTGCCGTATCTCTGTGGTTCCTGTTTGTGTTGACGTCTTGCGTAGAGCGCACATCATGGCGTCATTGGAACAGGCAACCTTTTGTTGAGAAAGCATGTGCCTTGGAGATTGTAGTCTCCGGCTGACATTTTTGTGAGGCAATTGAGTAAGGAAGCAGAGCACTTTAATTTTTGGCTAGTTACAGATTAAATTTTGCGGCACTTTTGCTGACAAGGGGTCTAAAGTTGGTTTTAGCTGAGTCTTAATATAAAAAAATAAGAGATAAGAGTTTAGACTTACGTTTTAAGGTGCAGAAGCACTGTAGAACCACTGAAAGGATAACTGAGGAAGGAGGTCCTTCTGGAAATGGAAAAAATGATGAGATGATAAAAAAGATGGTCAGGATGAGGTAAGGGCCTCAGTGAAGGATATTTTAGGATCTGTTATTAGGAGGAAAAGGAGGGCTTCAGATCATTAAGATGAGGAATATTGGTCCTTGGAGGAGGAGGAGCAGAATAAAATTATAAGTTCTGGAAAGTAAAGGATGAAAAGGAAGAATATGGCAGCGAGGTGGTCTGGGCATCACGATAAAAGAGGGTGTCCAGCACAACACAAAAGCAGGTGTCCTTGGCGGCACACATGAGATTCAGGGTAGACCTGATGGGGAAAATTCCTGCAATCACGATGGGGATAGATGTGATGAGTTTGTCCTGGACAACTGTGAGGATGATGGTTGGGATCAAGATTTTGATAAAGAAGAGAAATTAAGAAAGGAGAAAGAAATTGTGAAAGATCCAAAGGGCGTAGATATGTTTAGCACTGATATGATAAGGCACCCTAGGAGTGCAGACTGGTGGCCTTTGTCACATATTGCAGATTTTGTAAAGTTATCGATAAAGAGACCATTGGAAAAAGAGGCATGAGCTGTGATGAGAGCAGAATGCTTTCGTCCTGTGATTGAGAATAAGGCATGCATGACCTCGGATTTAGACCCAGATCTGATCAGTTTTCTTTTTAAGATGGGTCACGACCCCAGGAAGGGTCTAGAAAGGGCACTCAGACAGTGCCAGGATAGACTACTAGATGTTATTGGTCCTCTTGCAAGAGTATTAGATATGGCTGAGGAGGCCAAGTCAAAGTCAGTTTCTGTGGATACAGAATTGTTAAGGGGTTGGTCACAAAGAGTAGTATGTTTCCTGGGTAACATACTGCAGAGGCATTGATGGCAGAAAGGCGAAAAGCAATCCTCATGCGCAGTAGCTCTAAGTTAGGGGATTTTGCTAAAAAGGAGCCTAGTGAGGACCCTAAAGGGTTTTTATTTGGAGGAGGCTTAGTGAAAGGTGTGGGGAAATACGTTTCTACTTACACAAACCTTTATTAGGCACAGGGTTCTCTGAGAAGAGTTTTCGGGGGACGTGTTTTTGACAGTGCCGGAGCAAGGGGACGTTTTTCTTGTGAGTCATACTCAAGGTCTCATTACCAATTACAAAGACATGCATCGCTCAGAGGATTCAAGTCTGCCACTGGTTTCTAGCCTCAGAGAGAAAGAAGTATCAGAGGACGTCAGTCCAGAGGAAGAGCTCTTTTTACACAAGGAAATCAAGGTAGGTACGAGGATGATTTCTGGTTCTTACCTAGGAAAGGTAGGGGGTCATTTGAAAAAATTCGCAAACAATTGGAAATGTTTAACTGGGGATCAATGGGTCCTAAAAGCAGTAAAAGGATACACAATACAGTTCAGGGATCTGCCTGTTCAGGATGTGGAACCAAAGCAGATGGAATTTCAAGTAGACCAACAAAAGTTAGTGGATTTGGAAGTTTGAGAGATGTTGAAAAAAAGGAGCAATAAAGAGATTATCTGGGAAGGATGCAGGTTTTGTGAGAACAATATTTTTAGTCAAAAAGAAGGACAAGGGCTGGCGCCCTGTAATACATTTGAGAAATCTGAATTGGTTTTTAATTTACAGACATTTCAAGATGGAGGGTATCCATCTTTTAAGAGATATTCTTGAGAGGATCATTGGTTGGTAAAACTGGCATTGAAAGACGCTTATGTTACCATTCCAATAGCGGAGGAGAGTCACAGATTTCTGCTTCAGTTGGTTAGGAGACCTTTGTCAGTTAATTTGCCTGCCTTTTGGACTAGCATCTGCACCTTGGTGTTGTACAAAGGTATTGAGGCCAGTGGCTTATATTATCAGAGAGAGAGGAATTTGAATGATTATGTATCTGGACGATTTCCTTTTTACGTCTCAGGAGTTGAGTACAGAGCTTTCTGTAGCTCGGCATCTATTGGAGTCCCTGTGTTTTTAAATCAGTTTGGAGGAATCAGTACTGATTCCTTGTCAGGACTACAGAGTTCCTTGGGTTACAGGTGCACACTACTCATGCAAATTTGAGTTTACCAGAAAGAAAGGTTGTGAAAATAAAATCAGAGGTGAAACTGATTCTGAAGAAACCATTCATTACTTTGAGGTCTTTAGCAAGAGTTATAGGTTTATTTTCTTCTTCAATCCAGGCGGTCTTTCTGGGCCCTCTTCATTACAGAGATTTACAGAGACTGAAAGTGGAAGGCCTAAGGAAATGTTTGTAGTATGGGGACCAAGTACAGGTAACTGCGGAAGCGCATGAAGAGCTGAATTGGTGGTTAGACAATTCAGAAGCATGGAATAACCAAGCGATTTTTGGAATATGTCCACATTTTATATTGGAAACAGATGCAAGCTTTTCTGGATGGGGAGCTTGTTTGGATCAGCAGGAGACAGGTGGCCGATGGTCATGGGGGGACAGTCAGAGCCATATAAATGGATTAGAGAAGAAAGCAGGTGTTTTTACAATAAAAAGCTTTCGGAAAACATTAAAACATTGCAATGTTTTATTAAAGATGGACAATGTGTCAGCAGTCTGTTATATAAATCAATTGGGTGGCAGAAAGTCAAAATATTTAACCCAGGTAGCAAAGGAAATTTTGAGTTTTTGTCTGGAACAAAAGATAGGTTTGCAAGCAGAATACTTGCCAGGTATGTTCAATACAGCAGCAGATTGGAACTCAAGATATCTCCGAGATTACAGCAATTGGAAGTTGAGTGTGCATCTGTTCAGGAGTAAACAGAATGTTTGGGGTTCTTTGGAGGTGGATCTGTTTGTGTCAAGGTTGATGTTCCAGTTGCCTCAGTATTTCAGTTGGAGACCAGATCCCCAAGCAGAAGCACTGGATGTTTTTCAGCATGTTTGGAGGGGACTTCAGGAATTAGTGTTCCCTCCTTTCACAATGATTCTGAGGGTGCTGTTGATGGTGAGGTCAGGTAATTCTGATTACTCCTTTCTGGACAGCTCTGCCTTGGTTTCCAGGGCTGCTGGAGTTGGTAGTAGACAATCCTTTTTTATACCAATTTTGGAAGACATGTTGACAGATCCAGAAGAAGAGGTTCATCTATTACTTTTGGAAGGGGCTTTGAGCCTTCTTGCTTGGAAGATTTCTGGGGAGGAAAATATTTTGAAGGACTTTCAGAATAGGCTTGAGAGTTGCTCCAAAGAATCTTGGGCACCTGGGACAAGAAAATGTTGGAGCATGGAAAAATGCATTTGTAGGTGCAAGGAGAGAGACTTGATCCCTGTGGAGGCATCTTCCATAGAGTTTTCAAATTTGTTATCTTCTTTATTTGAGAAGGGTCTAAGTTACAGGACTATAAATTGTTATAGGTCAGTGGTGGCTGCAGGACATGCTCCAGTAGGGTTTTTTTTCTATGGTAAGAGATACTTTGATTTGCAGGGTAATGAAATAAATAAAGTTGTGGAGGCCTGCTAGACCAAGATATAGTCATTTATGGAATGTGAATTAGATTTTTACAAAATTTGAGAGTTGATCATCTAATAAGTTTTGGACATTATAGCAATTATCTTGCAAGATAGCAACTCTACTATGTTTGTTATCATTTAGAAGAGTTTCAGACGCACGTGCCTTGGAGGTGAACAACCGCTTCTACAACCCAAATGGAGTGATATTTAATATTATAAAAGGACTTAGACAATGTCATCTTCAATGTTTTATCCAAGATGTGATGACCATCCAAAGCTGTGTTTTGTGCGTTGTTTGAAAGAATATGAGAGCAAGATGGCTGAATTCAGGAGGGATGGAATAACATAATTGCTAATCTCCTATGTGAGACCATTTAATCCTGTGAGTTCAGTGACAATTGCGCGTTGGGTAAGATTATGCATGCTTGAGACAGGAGTGGATATGTAAATGTTAGGCGCAAATTCAGTAAGAGGTGCAATGGCCAGTAAGGTTTTTGCATCTGAGGGATGTCTTGAGGATATTCTGAAGGTGGCATACTGGTCAAATGCTGGTGTATTTGTAAGGTTTATGTAAAACCTATGGAACGTGGATCATCAGTTGTGTTATCACAGCTTTGAACATGCATAATGCTAGCCTACGGTCTTGACATGAAATGTAGATTTTCCTAGTTTTATGATGAGAGAATCTGGATTTCATTAAAGACACAGAGGCTAGCATTATCCCGCCCTCCCTTCCCAGGTAAGGTTGCATTAAAGGGAGAGTGTGGATTTCGTAAATTAAAGATTTTGTAAAATGTTTGGTGAAAATTATAATTTACATCCAATATTATGTTACTCTTGTAGAAATTTCCGTTTACCTTCAGTGTTATGTTGTTTTTTCTAGAAAATTGATAAAGTGGGCGGTCTGAAAAATAGAATAAAAGAGTGGAGAATTGGATAAATACATTATTTTATCATTTTACAAGTTCAAGAAAGTTTAGCCTCAGAGCAGCTATAAAGAGGAAGATGGCTGCTGGGCTTTGGTTTATATAGACTGTAAGGGGATTCTAATTCTAGAATTTTAAGTGGGGTTGAAGTTTGATTTAAAGTGTTGCTGATTGGAGTAGCAATAAAAGATTATGCATATTGCTAGCCTACATGTGTCTTTAATGAAATCCAGATTCTCTGATCATAAAACTAGGAGAATCTACGTTCTATTGGACCTTATGCACTGCCTTTTGTACTGTAACAGATTTCAGCATTCATGTGAGGTACCAGACCATTGGAGTCCACTCAAAGCACCATGCTTTCTAATTGGGAAACAGCGTTTACAACACTGCCATTACATCGCGTTCCTATTACAACGCGGTCATTACAACGACCGCGTTGTTAGAACGCAATGCCTTTACATCGCAAGTCATTAGATCGACTTGCTGCAGGGGGCGCTATGACCTAAGGAATAGTATAATTTACTATTCCAACACCTTCCCTACTGTTGCGCAGGCTGGAGTTGGAATAGTAAATTATACTATTCCTAAGTCCAGCGTGCCCCTACAGCAAGTCGATCTAATGACTTGCGATGTAAAGGTATCGCGTTCTAACAACGCGGTCGTTGTAACGACCGCGTTGTAATAGAACACGATGTAATAGCATGCGATGTAACATGCTATATTCTTTCTAATTTGGCCAATTTTTTACTCCATTAGCTCTTCTAAAGTAGGAGCTCCCTCTTCCACCCCTCACTCCACCCCGACACTCCATGTCATTGCTATTGCTTTCATGGCAAGCACATAGACAAAATCTAAGAAATTATTGCCCGCTTTCTTCAGCTTATGCTGATGAAACAGCCCCAGGAGACATAACTCAGGGGTATATAATTCTTCTGGCCAGCGTATCTTTTGTGGTGCTCGTTGATCTGCTCCCAGTATTCTGTAATACGGGGACCTTCCCACACCATGTGGAAAATATACGCATGGAGGAGGTCTCATTGTGGACATGTTACCGGCTCTCTATCCTATTATTTAATTCCTGTAAAGTTAGGCACGTTTGGTGTGAAAAAACACTAAACCGGATATATTTGAACTTAGTGTTCCTGGATAATTTATGAGTGTACACTAGAACCTGGCCCCATTCTCTGTCTTCTAGTTCCCTACCCCAGTTGGTCTCCTAGTTCATCCTAGGTTTGGCTGTGCTTACTTTAGGGATTGAGACCAGGGTTTTATAGAACCATGTTACCAGCCTGCTTCCAGCTCCTAGTGTTAACAACAGGAACAGGAAATAGTGTAGGGGGATTAGTTCATTTTGGTTCCCTATTTGAAAGCGTGCGCATTAGAGATCCATGCGTTAAGCCATATTCCTCTAACAAAACATCTAATGTTTTTTATTTCCCCAGCCTCATAGCATTCGCCCACGGTTATGAGCCCATTTCAGTCCATTCGGATATTCTTTGCTCTGCAAAAAAAAACCTCCTACTCTGGAGAGACTGACCAATAGTATTGTATAATTGGATATGTGATGTTTTCCGTTTCTAACAACGTTGGACTATTCTAAGCAATTTTGGTACCTATTCTACCACTGAGTAACAAAGATATTAATGTTCCTATGTTTGGCTCTGTACCAATATGTCCTATCTCTTCAATGTTTACACCATTTAGTTACCTGGCTACCCATTGTAATCGTGCCACCAGATAGATCATAATCGGGGAACACAACAGTGAAGCTGGCCATCCCAATTTAGTTCTCTGAGTAAGGACTTCAGAATGCGGAAACATCAGACTTGCATCCAGACGGGTAAATTCACACAAAAAATTGGCAACCTTGGGAGAATTACCATTTTGGTTAAGGAAAGGTGGGTCATGATCGACGATTTAAGCCATCTCCAGAAGTCCACAGTCCATTTTAAGGACCTTAAGGCATTTTGCCAGTTCCCTTCCCTGACATCTTTCACTCTATGATAAATATTTACTTCTAGATAACGCAACGTACGTTGTTCCCATGTAATATTACAACGGTCTGTTGGAGGGACAGTTTGAGCGTTATTGGGAGGTATTGGAAATGCACTTGTTTTGGCCCAGTTGGTCTTTAATCCTGACATTTGCCTAAATTACCCGAGTAGCTGGATAGATGGTTTGAGACCCCTTGTTCTGTCTCTCAGAAATAATAACAAATCATCTGCGTTAAGCAAAATAAGATGCACCCTATCATGCAAGGGTATACGCCTGGCAGCAAATGGGTCTACTGCCACAGCAAACAACAGGGGGGAAAGCGGGCACCCTCTCTGGTGCTTCTAAAGATATCATACTGTTTAGAGATATATGTGCCAGCTCGCACCCTTGCCCCAGGTTCTGAGTACAGCTGTGTAATCCATTTGATCCATTCTGCCCGATTCCTGTTGTGCACAGTACTGCCATAAAATATCCCTACTGTAGCATATCACATGCTTTTTCTGGTGTAATTGGAAGCATATAAGTATACCCCACCATAATCAAAGTTCAGCAACTGCCACTACTAGAATTTCAGTATAACTGAGGAGAACTAGTAAGATTAATAGGCGAAGAAAGGTTGGAGGAATGTTAGAGTCAAAGGAGTTAGGGGGCAGGTAGGCTCAAGGTGGTGGATCCTTTGGGAATCAGAAGCACTTCTGTATTCATTTGTTTTCCTAAGTAATCTGCAAACCATATGGACAGGTGCTGAAACTAATTGTTCCCCTACTGCAATAAGGTGGACCTTATCTGCATATCAGCTCAGCTCAGCTGCTCGGGTAGTACCAGTACAAGGTCATTTCACTGGACAGTGATGCCCAGCAGTGCCTGCTGTCCATCCACTGAGGAAAATAACAAAGTGATGGGTGCTCACTGTGTCCTAGGACTCAAGCTGCACCCTACTTATGAGACCCAAATAGGCCGAAACTAGTCTGGGCTTTTTTTTTTAGAAATTTATTTTTATTTTCAACAACCATATAGCATATAATGACACATTAATCACTGGCAAGTTACATACTGTACAAGTGTTATCAGCACAGGCAACCTGTTGACAGTGCATACAGTCATGGCAGCAATTGCAAATACTTAGAGCAATAAACAGTGAAAAGCGGCAGCACTCCTGGCACAGTCCCGCAATGACTGAATCTCCAGGCCCAAAAAGCCAATCACCTGGCACCTCCACAATCACCACTGGACTAGGGCACATCCGAGTGCTACCTCCATACCCCGGAGCCACACCACGCAGCAAGGAACACACACACCCATTCACCCAATGGGCCTACGCCAACAGCTGCTAGCCCCCATCCGAGGTCTCTACAATGCCCTCCCCCGCATCAGCAGCGCCAGCGTCTTCCGTTCGTGCTAGAAAAACCTGGTAGGGCCTCCAAATATCCTTTGGTCGGCTGTGGACGGACATCAAGCCATGATAAGCGTCAGACTGAGTGTTGCAATACGCCATGTCCATGTGCCATTTTCTCAGTGTCGGGAGCGGGCCCATTGTCCAGCACATCACTATTCTGTGCCTCGCAAGTAGTAATGCAAGGGCTACCAGGTGTTTAAAGGTCTTTGAGACATCCCTGTCGTAACCTAGCAGCTTCAACAAGGGGGGCGGCTCAATGCTGTAGCCAGTTATCTCCTGCAACTCCCCAACACTGTGGCCCAAAAGGGCTGCACTCCAGGACAGGACCATGCCACATGGGCAAATCCCGCTCCATCCACCCTGTAATGAATGCAGCAAGAACTGTCCATAAGCAATAGAGAAACATTTGGGCCGTTGTGTAATACGCCCTATTGAGATATTTGAAGTGGCTTAACCAGTGCCGACTGTTTAGAGAAATAGAACTGGGGGCGTGGCTCTGGGACTCCACGCCGATCTTCCCCACATAACTCAGTTTTAAGGAGAGAGCGCCTCTCTTCTGACTTGAAGATGTAGGCTTTTGGATCTCTCTCACTACGGGAAGCATTTGGACTCCTTTTCTGGTGGTTTCCTCACGTTTTCAGCATCTACGGCGATGGGAGCCGTTTTTCTTCATAACGCTGCCATTTTAGGTCTCCTACATCGCGCTGATTGCTTCTCTTTGCTAATGCCCAGCATCTACTGCTTAGAAACTAATGGTGACTATTTTCTCATGTTGGGCAAGTACATTTTATTTACTCACTACCTATCTTGATATATTTTGGGTACCTCAGGAGAAATGGTGTGTTTTTGTCCGCTAACGGCCGCCATTTTGTGATTCCCTCACCTCAACTTGTGACATCTGGTCAGAATTTGACTTTATTTTTGAGATTTTTATTGAATCTTGATTTATCCATCACACGGTTGTGCTGGCAGTGTTACGAGGGACTTTGATTATTTTCAATTTCCATCGAGTATTTACTACTGAAGACACCACATCTCAAAAGCTTTCTTTGTTCATCTGGTTTGAATCCCTTATTACACTCTAAAGAGCTTAGGCATTAAAAAGGTGGACCCTGCGACCTCAGTCTGGACCTGGAACTTTCTTTTCCTCGCAGTCCACATGTTTTTGCTGTATTGTTTTTCAGAGCTTAAAGTTTTAAATATTGCTTACTAAATTTCTTTTGTCTCTTCTATGGGGAGACTAAGAAACCTTAAGCTCACCACGTCCTCCAAACCTACTACACACTCGGATTCTGACTCTGCTCTCAACGACATGGAGGACATTTCGCTCCAGAAACCTGTTCACTCATCAGGCACCATTCCAAAATCAGATCTTTCATGCAAACTACCTGCGATTTCCACCAAACGACCGAAAAAAGATCCTCCTTCTCCAGTGAATTAATCTTCAGCCTCCATGGATATAATCCTTGAGGAAATTCGTGCTTTGAAGCCCTTCATGGAGGAAACTAATAAAACTTTGCAACATCTAGATGATAAATGGTCTTCGTTGGAGTCACGTATGCTTGTTGTGGAACAAAGAACGGATTCTCTTCAGGTTTCATGCTCACACATTTCAATTCTGGAATCTGAAATCTCTCTGCTTAAGAAACAATCAGAAGATTTGGAAAACCGTAATCGCAGAAACAATCTCCGAATTTATGGTCTTCCCGAAAACATTGAGGGCTCCAATCCAACTGCCTTCTTTCAAACATTCTTGCCTAAGCTCTTGGACTTATCTTCTACGCCTTCTTTTAACATTCAAAGGGCTCACAGACTGTGTCCCAAGATTTCTGCAAAACCTCGTGGAGTCATCATATTTTTCTTGCAATTTACAGACCTTCTACAAGTCCTGTCTGTAGTCAAGTCCAAAAAAACAAATTTTTGGGAGGGTCAGCGTTTATTGTTCTCTCAAAATGTGGCTAAAGTTACAGCTGACCGTCGAAAGAAATTTCTTGATCTTCGCCCTCAACTGCGCTCTATAAATGCCAGATTTGGAATAATCCATCCCTGCCTTTTCAAGGTCACTTATAAGGAAAAGACTACTACATTCGATGATCCAGCCGTATTGCAAGAATTTCTTCGTCAACACGGAGCTGTGGCTATGGATACTTCAAAATCTACTTGATTTGTTATTTTATTTTGTTACGTCTGAAGTTTTCCTGTTTATGTAATTTCTTGATTATTGTTATGCTTGTATTTCTGTAATCCTTATTGCGTTATAATGTTTTATCTACTTTCTCTCTTTTCTATCTCTTTGAGTGTGTTTCGTTACCTATAACGTTTTTCTTCCCTTCTTATACAGGTGTAGTTTTTTCTCCTCATGCGCTTCCCTTATGACCTCTCCCATATGTTGATGTCTTACCTTTGGTTTTTCTGGGGTCCGGTGGAGTTCCGGTGGTATTGTCGTCATCTTCTGGTGTTGCCATCCCTCACTTCGTTTTGTGTTGTAGGTATGTCCTTCAGTCGTCATTTATTTGACATGTACTGTCTTTTTGTTCTCTATCTTGACTTGTACTGTCTCTTTGTTTTCTGTTATGTTCTTCCTTCCTCTCATGCTCCCTATATCATTACTCTATCTCTCTTTTTTCTTCCCACTATTCTTCCTGTTGCTTCCTTTTTCCTTCCTTTTCTCATCAAACAATACTTTTTTCTTTATACTCTTTCCCTTTCACTTTATCTCAATTTAAAGACTGGTTTTATCGCTGTATGCTTAATGACTGTTCGTGTTAATATCTTTTGTTTACATTCCGTGTTACTACATGGAATATTAAGGGATCAGGTAATCCTATTAAAAGACAGCGGGTGCTAACCCACTTAGCTAAATTAAAAACTGACATTGCATTACTCCAAGAATCCCATCTATCTGAGGCTGAAGCTTCCAACTTAAGAAATGCTGGGTAGGAAATGTTTTTCTTCTCCAGCCCTTGGTAAGAAAAATGGTGTTTTGATTCTCTGTAACAAAAGATTTCATGTTTCTGCTGTTCACCAAGAATCTGATTCTGAGGGTCGTTTGGTTATTGTCAAACTTCTTATCGATAAAATACCCTTAGTTCTTTTTAATGTATATGGCCCTGTTTCCGTTGACATGGTTTTTTGGACTCAGATCTCCGATAAATTAATTTTGTTTGACGATGATTATATTATTTTTGGTGGTGACTGCAATCAAATTTACGACCCCTTATTGGATAGACACTCACCAGTTAAATTTGTAAATACTAAAATGCACTCACAATTTACCTCCACCATACGCCTTAGGTCTCTAGTCGATATTTGGAGACTTTGTAACCCGGATCTCCGGGAATACAGCTACTACTCACCTCCACACCACACACAGTCCCGTATTGATTACCTCTTTTTAAGTAAATCCTTAGCTCAACATGTCCTCCACTCCGAGATAGGATCTATTTTAATATCGGATCATGCCCCGGTTTTTGTTGATTTTGATTTGATACCTTTTGCCCCACATTCTGGTAGATGGCGTTTTAACAATTCATTACTTGTGGATCCTAACTTCTCTAGCCAATTCAGTTCTTTTGCCTCTGAATTTTTTACCATTAACTCTACTCCAGATTCTTCCCCTGTAATGATTTGGGATTCCTTTAAGGCGGCCGCTAGAGGTTTTATAATGAATTTTGTCTCACAAAAGCAAAAATCTTTTGAGGTACAAACTGCTCAATTACTTAATAAAATCAAACAATTAGAGTATACTTATTATCACTCAAACACTCAAACTTCTTTAAATAATCTTATTGATGCCAAACTCACTTTTATCAGGCTATCTACAGAAGCCACTTCTTCATACCTTTTAAAAAGCAGTGCTCGCTATTATGGTGGCCAAAATAAAATGGGGAAAATATTGGCCAATTACCTCAAAATAAAGAAAGAAAGAACTAGAATATATTTTTTACAGAGTGCTACTGGATCCCTTTTATTTAAAGACAATGATATTTTAAACGTATTTGTTTCCTTTTATAAAAACTTATATACTCCAGAGACTCAACCAGCTCAAACAGACTTATCCTCTTATTTTCAATCTATTAATTCTCCTCCCTCCCAGCATATTGATTTTGACTCATTGGAATTTGATATTACCTTAGCAGAAATTACCCATGCGGTATCGGTTCTACGGCGAGGAAAGGCCCCCGGACCCGATGGGTTTACTGTCTAGTTTTATGAACATTGTGCTAAGCTTCTTCTTCCAAATCTTTTACTTTTATTTAATTCTTTTATTACAAATGGTTCGTCTCATGGTACTTTTCAAGAAGCCATGATATGTTTAATTCCAAAAGATAATAAAGACCCTTCCCTTTGTAAAAATTATCATCCAATTTCTTTGGTCAATACTGACTATAAGATCTTTGCTAAAATTTTAGCACTACGCATTGATCCTATCCTACCTGAACTTATCGGACCTGAACAATCCGGTTTTGTGAAAGGTCATTTATCCTTTGATAACTCTAGAGTCTTTTTTAACATCCTTAGCAAGGCTTCCTCCTTAGAATATCCTATTGCTGCTATAGCTTTAGATGCTGAAAAGGCATTCGACAGGATTGGCTGGGATTTTATGTTTCATGCTTTAAAGTGGATAGGTTTTCCCCCCAAAATGATTTCCTTAATTTCATTACTATATTTGGGTCCCAGAGCTTCTATCTTCGTTAATGGTAAAGTCTCGGATTATTTTTCTCTTCTTAGAGGGGTGCGACAAGGGTGTCCTTTATCACCTTTATTATTTGTAATAGCATTAGAACCCTTTCTAACTAAGATTAGAGAAGATGCTCAGATCTCTGGATTTCAGCTTGGTTCACATCAGGTCAAAATGTCTGTTTACGCGGATGATATACTTTTATATTGTTCCAATCCGGCTACTTCTCTCCCTCCCTTCCTCCATCAGGTTGATATTTTTTCTCAATTATCGGGATACCGCCTTAACCCGGATAAATGTGAAGTCTTACCTTTAAATGTCCTATGTCTTAAACATTATTTCACCCTCACTGGTTTTTCCTGGCAACCTTCTAAACTCAAATATCTAGGCCTATGGTTCTCCTCATCCATTCCGGAGACTTTAAAATTAAACTTTGATCATATTATCAAGACCTTAAATGATACTATTGAACGTTGGCCTCCTCTTTTTCTCTATTGGTGGGGTCGATTGGATTTGATTAAGATGATGCTTACCCCTTTGATTTTACATATGCTTTCTATGATTTCTGTGCACATTCCCGGATATTATTTTAAGAAAATTGATTCACTTTTAACTAAATTTCTTTGGAAAAACAAATCTCCTCGAATAGCCTTGTCCTCCTTAAAAAAGGACAAATCTAGTGGAGGCCTTAAATTTCCAGATTTCAAATCCTATCACTCTGCTTTTTCTCTAAAACAAACTTCCCGCTGGCTTTCCTCAGATCGCCCCACTTATCCCCTAGTTTGGATTTCTATAGAGGAATTTCTAATCTCCCCTTTTACTTTTCAGGAAATTCTTGCTTTCACCAACAATATCTCCTTTATACGTTCTCCCATTATTTTTTACACTCGTAAGATTTTAACTCCTCTTCTACCATCCTCTTATCCTTCATCTTCTTCTCTTTTTCATCAACCTATTTGGTATAATAAATCACTATGTATCAAGAATCGTAACATTTACTGGAAATCCTGGAGATCCAAGGGCTTGCTTTGGATTTCCCAACTTTTGCATGATAATCACCCCCTATCCTTCTCTGATCTTCAAACGAAATTTTTATTACCTAATTCTTTTCATACACAATATAACCTTCTACTTCCTTCTCTTAATCAATATCTCCATACGTTACCAACCAATCCCATACTTCCTATAACATGTTCCACTCTTTTTCCTATATTAGACTCATCCCCCTCTGCTTCTTCCATATATAAGTGTCTATTATCACCCTCAGATAGACTCAAATCAAGAGCTGAGTTGGCGTGTGAAACGGATTTACAACAATGCTGGCCTACCTCCACTTGGGATAAACTGTGGCTCAAAATTCACAGAACATCAAGAGCTGCTAATACTACTCAAACCCTTTATTTTGTTTATCAACGTCTCTTATTTTCCCCTGCAAAATTAGCATCCTTTTCACCTACCACTCCATCTACCTGTTGGTCCTGCTCTTGTTCTAATGCTGATTTAAAGCATATGCTATTTGAATGTCCCAATATCTTTCAATTCTGGCAACTTGTCTGGTCCCAAATTGGGAAGACTTTTAAAGTTAACATTCCCTTTTCTTTACCCAATATTTTCTTAGGTACCATGTCACCTCAGTGGCCACAAACACCATCAAATTTCAAGCTATTAGACTTGTTATTGGCTGTAGCTTTACACTTAATAACTTCAAATTGGAAACAAGCAGATAAAGTTACTTTTAGAGCTTGGTGGAATGCTGTATGTTTTAATCACAGACTTGATACCAATTATGTCACCCCTATTTCTTAAGCAATTAAAAGAGATCTTTTGTGGCTTCCGCTTACTACCCATTTATCTTGGTCCGCATCTAATGTTGTAAATGCTTCAGCTGATGTCAAGAAACCGCCATAAATACACCTTGTTGTCTTTCTCTTAAACTTCTAAGATATTGTTGTTCATGCCTATATGTTTATATTAATTTACATTACGAATTTTATTCCCTAGGTATTGTTGTGCCTACAGTGTTTAACTTTATAACCTGTTGTTTCTTCAAAAATTATTGAAGGTTCATAATATGTTGTTTCATCCCTTGTCCCTTCCCCTTTGCTTTCCTTCTTTTTCCTCCCCTCCCCTTATTTTTTCTCTATTTTTGGTTTTATTCCTTTTATACATACAGCATGATTGTTATAACAGTTGTATTTCAGTATTCTTTTATATTTCCAATGTTAACTGAGATTTGCTAAGCTCAGATATATTGCTGTTCTTTTCTCCTGATTCTCAATAAACTCAAACTTATAAAAAAAAAAGAAATAGAACTGACTCTGCTCAACTGACCCACAATTAAGCTATGTGAGCACTCGGTTAGGCCTGATGGCTCTCACTTTACTTGTAACAATAGCAAGCGAGACTTAGGAAACTTTGAGACTATAACGAACAATGTAACACACACACCCCCTCTCCCAGCCCACACTTGATCAAGGGCAAATGCGAGTGGCAGATGTTGCTACTGAATTGCCGATCCTTGTCACAACACAGCTCAGAACTATTTAAACTATTGGAAGATAAGCAACCAGCAGTAGCAGACATGGCTAAGAGAAGAATCCATGCCAGATGAAGCCATGGCTCTCCCGCAAAGTTATGCTTTTGCAAGGTGTGACTGTGAAGAGAAAAGGGGTGAGGGGATAGCCATAATCTTTAAAGATAAAATAAAAGTGCAATTCGCACCCATAAAGGTTCCCGGAAGTGAATGTCTGCTCTTCTCGCTTGAGCTCTCTGCCACTTTCAACTGCTAAGGTCTACTGATCTATCGC
Source organism: Calotriton arnoldi (assembly GCA_963921515.1). Classification (NCBI taxonomy): domain Eukaryota; kingdom Metazoa; phylum Chordata; class Amphibia; order Caudata; family Salamandridae; genus Calotriton; species Calotriton arnoldi. The sequence continues at coordinate 340,480 of CAWUFW010006435.1, read as the reverse complement.
CCTCCAGCCACAGCTTTATGCAAGACCTGGCCACGATCCAGATGATTCAACTCGTGAAGCATCCCACCCCCAATCATGGCCACCTCCTGGCTCCCACCTTTTTGAATATGCTTGAGAATGGAAGTCAGTTCGCGACTGGTGGTGTACTTTGTGCAGAACGGGAGAGTCCACGCACTTAAATCATGCCGGTAAGAGGCTAGTGGGTAAACTCATAACTTGTTGTCAAGACGTTCGGAAATGTGTTAATTTGTTAGAAGAGAGCTTGTTTTGTCTTTAACAAATACAGACCGTCATGTTGTATGGATCATGCCACCAGCACCGAGAAAGCGTTTGAAGTGTTCCTGGTGTCACAATTTAAGTGTACATGGGTGGGGAGCTGTTTACGCTTGGTTGTGACGTTTGTGTGTTTTTTGGGGAAATGCCTAAGTGTTTGTAGATGGATGCATTATGGGAGGTACATCTGCCGTTAGTTTAAGAGATTCTTTAATATCAAGTTTATTGTGGAATAATGTGTGCCACTAATTTGAACATTGTTACACATGTGCAGGTGATATTTTGCCACGTGTTTTTATGCCTTCCAAACTTTGGGTGACTGCATTGTTTCTGAGTGAGTGTGGACGCCGCCTTTGGGGTTTGATTGATAATCTACTGAAACATGAAACACTATTAGCGGGCTGCATTTTAGAGTTAATCTGCATGGGCAAATGTTTTCTATACCGATTTAATGCAGTGCGTGTTCAATGTTGTAAATAAATTGTGGTTGAGAGCTAGCTTGAGTTTGCTATCTATGCGTATGAGGTCAGAATGCTTTGAAGGATGGGATTGTTAGGTTTTAAATTCCTGTCCCTGCAATGTATTCCTTTCACATTCTATTAGGTTAGCAATGTGTGGCTAAATAGATGTCAGTCGTATTACGTTATGTAACCCACTGAGTTATCTGTGTAATGTGCAGGCTTCAGTTGGCAAATGCGACTCCATTTTGTTTCTTGTAATCCTTATTAGGCTGCTCAGACTGTGCCCGAGTTAGGCCTCATGGCCCGTAATGCTTGCCTCAGCAGAACACTGTATTTCACTAATGTTTTTTTCTTTCTGTCCAAGGCTGTTTCCCGACCTGCTAATGTGGAGACAATTCAGCTTTCACATACCAATCTAAGTGTGTAGTTCTGCTCCCACGTTAGGAGACGCTGAGACCCAGCGAAGTGGCCTTGGGTTTCTGATAACATGTACCCATCTGGCAGGTGGTAGCTCATCTCCCAGTGCCTCCTTTGTTCATGTTCTGCCCCAGCTGGAAGTTTTCCATGGTGGGCGGGGTTGGAGGCTTTTGGGGAAGAATGATTACTCACTGTGGAGCGGGGGGAAGTCAGTCCCTCGGCAGACATCTTAGGGTGCAGGTCATGATGGACTCCTCTGCAGAGCATTCATAATAAACATGTAAGTTTGTATTCTCTACTGTCTGACCGACTCTTCATTTTTGGGAAGGCATAGCAGGTGGTTGTGAGAAAACCGGAGTGGCCCTAGCGGGCCACTTCCTTCAGTTGGCGCCCGAACAGGGACCCCGCAAGGTGATACGACTCGCCCGTAATCAGGTTGTAGGGTCGGGGATGCGTTTGGTCAGTTGGGTGGATCGGGGTACCCCACACAAGACCGAGCTTGGTTCTCGCAGCTGCCCCCGCCCGGCTGATCGGGCGCCCCCTCGTCTAGTGGTCACCAGCTGGGGTCCTGAGAAGGCGAACCTTGGAGTTGACCGTTTGGGTCCGAAGAGTCAGCAGTGGAGAATAGCTTGGCTCGACCTGTGTGCACCAGGTGAATGATTTGATTCTTGGGTAAAATGGCGCCATTCTTGGACGGCACGAGCCTGCGGGCTGTGTCTTGATACGGTCTTCGGACTGTCTTGTCTGCAGTTTTTGAACTGCCTTGCTTGAACGACACGAGTCGACGGGCTGTGTCTTGGTACGGTCTACAGACTGCCTTGTCTTGAACTTGGTGGGTCTGCGGACCCTTGGAAAGGCACAGAGGGTTTGCGAGCAGTTCATCGGACCACCTGGAAATTTGGCCCGCGCTTGAAAAGGCCCGGGACTGCCCGCTAACAATCTGCCAGACCAACTGGTAATTTGGCTAATGCTCGGAAAGGTCTGGGGCTGGTGCCTGCCTTCTTGGATTTGATACAGTCTCCGGACTGTAGGGAGTGGTCACTGGACCGTTTCTGTTTGGCTCCATGACTAATATTTGTTACTTTATCTTCGTCTTTGTTTGTCGATTGTTGGTGTTATATTTGTCCGTTAGGGACAGTGCCTGTGTCTTATATTAAGATGCCTTGTTTTAGCAAATTGGGGTGTTTTGGATGTCGATGTTGTTCTACTGATGCTCGATTGGAAGAGAGCCAGCCTGCACCTCCGGAGGGTGCTTCAAATTTTGACATGTATGTTAAACATGGTATTGGCCCGGTTATGTTTAGCACATTGTGGCGTAAATATACAAAGGACAATGCTGAGTTACAGTGGCCGCTTACTGGCTCATTTGATGAGCAGAAATTGAACTTCTTGCAGGACAAGTTGTTTGCTAGGAGGGGCAGACAGTCAATGTTTGATTCTCTGAGATTATGGCAGAAGGAAGCAAAGCAGCGACGCATGAGGGCAGAGAAAGAGGCCCGGAAGAGGCAGACGCAAACGATAACACAGAAAGCAGTAGCTTATGAAAGAGGAAAGGTAGAGAAGGGTATAGAATGTGCAGATAGAAAGTGTCGGTTACAGACAGATAAGTGCTATGTGACTAGAGAGGAAGGTGATGAGTTAGTCGAAGACCTACTGGATTCTCGTCCCCCTCCTCCTTATGCCCCTGAACGGATATACCCAGCAGTCCCAGCCTCCCAGTCCTTGGCCCCTGGTGCCGCCCCTTCTAGCCTTCCCGTTTCTGGCGCTACCACTACAGCCCCGGCCCCTCTTGCTTCTCTCCTACTCACACCAGGCACCGGGCGGGTACTGTTAGTACTCCGGTCCAGTCTGTTGGCTCTGGATCGACGGCTACTCTCCCTCTCACCCCTACCAGCCTGTCCCCCTACCTGATGATACCTGTCTCTGCGTCTGCTCCTTCCCCCATGAGTGTGGCACACCAGGCACAGTTGAATGTCGAAACTCCCGCGTGTGGAGTGCATGATGTGAATTGGGCAGCGGCGCGAGATCGAATGGATAAAGTATTGGTGCGTTCTGCAGTGGGTGATGAGGAAAAGAAAATGGTGGCGAACCAAGCAGCTCAGTGGGCTCGACACCCGATCTATAGTGTGGGGGATGTGTGGAGTGTGATGAAAGATTACGAGCCGTTTATACAGCAGCATGCCCTTAAACACATGTCGGCGATGCTGATAGAGTTGTGGGACCATGTTTTCAGGGTGTTGCACCGCAAATAATATATGACATACGGGATAGGGTATATGCTGCAGGTATGGCTCCCAATGAGGTTTTTAGCAATATAACGACACTAGTGGGCTACCGAAGTAGATTGCTCCAGAAGATTCCGGCAATGGGGACACAGCATCCCATGAGGGAAGTTCATCCCATTTATCACCCTGAAATTCCAGAACTGCGCGACTCCACTAATGCTGTGATTAGACAACGGGTCGACGCTCGGTTTCAGGAGCAATGGATTTATACTCCTTGGAAGAGGAGCGAGGTCCTATCCTTAAAGGGCCAGCTGCCGGACCCCCGTAAAAATCCTACTGCATATTATAAGGAATTGACGGAGGCGGCCTCCTCTACAGTAATGACGTTAGCAGATATAGAGTTGTTTTTCGGCTTGTTGGTACCAGTGGACATATGGAGGCAAGTCCATACGCAGGATCAAGCACTGGGGGGAACATGGGATGAAATAAGGGCTTGGGATAAGGAGCGTAAGCCTGGAGACAAGCCGAAAGCGGAACTCCTCGCTTTGCCAGGGCGTATTATCACATACATGCACTCACTTATCCCGCCAAAGAGAGTGGATTGGGACAAGTTGACTGCGTGTCGCCAGAAGAAGGATGAAAGTGTGTCGGATTTCTTTACTAGATTTGAAGGGGTGTTCTTAGATTTTAGTGGACAGGACCTGTCACAGGAGGGTGGTGTTTGTTTATTTGTCAACAGATTTGTCACTAACTTACTCCCCGAGATTGCAACCCAGTTGTAGGCTTCGGAAAGTACTTGGACAACATCATCCCCGTCCGTGATATTGAGTATGGCACAATATTACGAACATAGAGAGAATGAGGACAAGGAAAGGGTGTAGAAAAAATTGAAGGATTTGAAGACGAGGGTATTGATGCAGCAGGTTGCGAGGGGAAATGGACGAGGTAGAGGTTTGGGTTCAGCCCATCAGCGATTTGGCAGAGGTGGCACGTCAAACGCGCCCCTCAGGCTCAACCAATGTGCGTACTGCAAAAAGGAGGGACATTGGCGGAATGAGTGTCCGGAGTTGTTACAGAAGGGTGAGGCCCCACGGGGTCGCGGTTTTCGAGGATGAGGGAGAGGAACAGGAGGTAGAGGGGGAATGCAGTCTGAAGATACGTCGCACAATAGGCAGAGCAGGAATAATTTTGATGATCCATGGGGACGGCAGTATTATCATGACGATTATGACATGGACGAAGTGATGGGGTTGTCTCACAGCTAGGACAGCCGAGGACAGGGCGAGGGACCAGTTCCTGTGGCCATAGATCAGAATGGACCTTATGTCACTGCTGATTTACATGGTACTACTGAAACAATTTTAGTTGATACAGGGGCTATGAATAGCTCTGTTTCCCATTCACTGGTCCCGGGGGCAGCTCTGTCTGGCCAATATAATTTTTGGTGGGTTTCTCAGGTGTACCGGTCATGAGCCCCATTTCCAAGCCCCTTGCTTTGACCATTGGCCCCTTTACGGTCGATTCACCATTTTTGCTGACGTCAAATTGTGGGGAGAATTTGTTAAGACTTGATTTATTGAAAAGGTTGCATGCGACAATTTTCTGTTCTCCGGACGGTGTTTATATGACTGTTGGACCGCAGGTGGCTTGTGCTAAACAGTGCTTCGCGAAAGATGCCCCCCTTCCAGCTGAGTTTAGAGATGTACCACGCACGTTATGGGCTACAGGAGATACCGATGTGGGGTTACTCCAGATCCCTCCCGTTTCTATACAGATTAGAGACAATGCTAAATTGTCACGTATTCCCAGTACAAGATATCACAGGCAGGAGAAAAGGCCTTATTTCAAATAATACATGATTTGATTGAGTCTGGTGTGGTTGAATAGACTACGGCGAATGTATGTAATAGTCCTATTCTTCCTATCCTTAAAAAAGCCCCCGTGAATTTCCCTGATGCCCACCCTGATGTTTATCGCTTTGTGATTGACCTCAGAGAGGTTAATAAGATTGTAGTTCCCCAATATCCTGTGGTTCCGGACATTACCGCGATCTTAACAATAATTCCCCCATCAGCGAAAATTTTCCCTGTAATTGACTTGAAAAATGCTCTCTTCAGCATACCAATTCATGCAGATAGCCGATATCTGTTTGGCTTCAGTATAGCCGGTCGGAGCTTTAGATTTTGTCGTGCTCCACAAGGCTATACTGAAAGCCCCAGTATTTACAGCCAAGCATTGAAAGCTCAATTGGATTCTTTGGAGCTTCCCCCTGGTAATGTGCTGTTGCAGTATGTTGATGACCTCCTTATTGCTTCAGACAATGAGGACGGTTGCAAAGACGCCACTGTTAAATTATTGTTGCATCTGGCACATCACGGACACAAGGTGTCGCTTTCCAAATTTCAGTATTGTCGACAGGAGGTCACCTATTTAGGTCACCTACTGTCGAAGGAGGGACGCAGACTAACACCTGAGCGCATAGCTATCACCACTAATATGTCTATCCCTAGAACCCAACGCGAGGTACGCGCGTTCATAGGGATAACATCGTACTGTCGGCATTGGATCCCTAACTACACCCTACTAACAAAGCACCTTCTTTACCTGACCACAAAAGATGTGCATGAGCCCTTCCTTGGACACCTGCATGCCAGGAATCTTTTGAGCACCTAAAGACTGCGTTGTGCTCTGCTCCTGTGCTTGGTACTCCTGATTACCAGAAGCCTTTTGTACTCTACGTGCATGAGGTGGACGGTTGCGCGCTTTCTGTTCTAACACAGGGTTTCGGTGGTAAGCAGAGACCCTGCGCCTATTTCTCTGCCATGCTTGACAATGTCGCCAGAGTGCTCCCGAGCTGTCTGAGAGCTGCTGCGGCAGTGGCAGTGTCTATCAAACAATCGGCAGGGCTCGTTCTTGATACTGCTCTCACGGTGATGGTACCCCACGCTGTGGATACACTGTTGAATAAGACAAAAACGCAGCACCTTACTAGTGCGCGTTTGACTGGCTATAAACTGACTCTATTTGCTACGCACATTACCATCAAAAGATGTGCTACTCTGAACCCAGCCACGTTACTACCCCTCCCTTCGGGAGAAAAGGGCATTGATGTCCATGATTGTTTATTTCGGACTGAGGAAGAAACGAAGGGACGGGTAGACCTGACTGACGTTCCCTTATCTGAACCCCAAGGGGAACTATATGTCGATGGCTCTTGTTTCAAGTTACCAGATGGCACCACCACCACAGCCTATGCAATAACAACGTTACACACTGTAGTTGAGACATCCCGTATCCCACACCAATCGGCCCAAGCTGCGGAGTTGGTTGCCCTTCTCAGGGCTTGTGAGTTAAGTGAGGGACTGGCGGTTAATATTTACACCGACAGCCAGTACGCCTTTAGGGTGGCCCATAATTTTGGGCGCCTCTGGGCAGAGAGAGGGTTCTTGACTTCGCATGGATTGCGGATTCAGAATGGGCCATTGATACATAGATTGCTGTCCACATTGACACTTCCCAGTAAGTTAGCACTAGTGAGATGTAGCGCTCATAAGGCTATTACAGATGATGTGGGGAGGGGAAATGCTTTCGCAGACCAGACAGCTAAGGAGACAGCTCGATCAAAGATGACACAGATGTTGGTGGCAGGTCCCGCGAGGTGGGTCCCAGACAATGGAATGTTCGAGGACACGTTGGAGAATGTCAGGGAAATCCAGGGTGAGGTGACCCTAGAGGAGTTAGCAATGTGGGAGGAGAGAACAGGTCGTTTGGATGAGGATGGATGTTGGACTGACTTGTCAGGGAAGCAGCGATAGTTGCTGCCTAATTCGTATGTGCTCCCTGTTGTGACTATGGCCCATGGCCCGGCGCACATTAGTGCCAAAGGAATATGCAAGTTGCTGGATCCAGTATGGCAGAATGATAATATCGCTAAGGCAGCGACGCATCTAGTGAAGCATTGTATCATTTGTCTGAAACATAACCCCGGGAAAGGTACCCCTACACCTTCTGGTAATTTCGCACTGCCTTCCTTCCCTTTCGAGGTTCTCCAGATGGATTTCATCGAAATAGAACGGGTGAATAACTTGAAGTATGTGCTAGTAGTGATCTGCGCATTCAGTAAATGGATTGAGGCTTACCCCACTAAAGAGAATACAGCTATGGCGACGGCGAAGGCACTTCTAAAAGAGTACTTCCCGCGCTATGGATTGCCATGCGGGATCTGGAGTGACATGGACGTCACTTTAATGCACAAGTCATTGAATTGGTGTGCACAGGTTTGCAGGTTTCATGCAGCGAATCACCCCCAGTCAGCAGGCCTAGTTGAGAAGTACAATGGTACCCTCAAATTGAAGTTGGCAAAAATTCAAGAAAGCACAGGACTAAAATAGCCGGATGCATTACCCCTGGCGTTATTATCCACCAGAGCGACAGCGCATTCTAGAACAGGGTTGTCCCCCTACGAGGTGGTCTTTGGACGCCCTGCTAATGTTTGGGGCGTCCCCAGACCCAAGCGTTTTTCCGAGATAGAGTACCCCTTGCTTGTAGACAACCTGTATGAATTGTCTAAAGATTTTCGTTCTCTTCATCAACAGATACAAGCCACCTTGCAGCCAGTACCAGAGGGGCACGGGCATTGCATACAGCCCGGTGACTATGTGCTAATAAAAAATTTCCAGCGGAAGAACAGCTTGGAGCAGAGGTGGAAAGGGCCAGTGATCGTGTTACTTGCCACCAGAACAGCTGTCAAGGTGGACGGCAGAAAGCACTGGATTCATGCGTCGGTGATCAGGAGTGTGAGAAGGTGCCACGCTTCGTTCCCTTCTCTGATGCCCGAGTGAGGTGGGCACAGACAGACGAAGAAAGTGATGCAGTTCTGTCGGAGGCGATCCCACCGGAGATAAGGGCAGCCGGGATAACACCGTCTCTAACACACTGGAATCTGAGTATCGATGCCCATCTGATCCTGAGTTTCTGCCCCTTTTTGTTGACGAAACAGTGCCTGGAGTTATCAAATACAACCTGAGGCCCTGGAAAAAGGACGGTGCACCAGCCGAACAGTCTAGGAGTTAGGGAAAGACTTGAGCTTAGGGCGCAGGTGCTGTGCCTAAGGTGCCTGTATTAGACTAGGGTGAACAACACTGGTGCACTGCCCTGGACACTGGACAGGATAGCTGAGGGCATTGGCCCAGGAGGGAGGGTGCCCTATCCTGAAAGAAGAAGGATTTGTTTTTTCTGCAAGGGTTGCGATCGCGCAGCTCCTCCGTGGGAGTGCTTCATAGCACCGTCATTGATGAACAATAGGAGCCTGCCAGTGAGGCCCTAAACAGACACTGGGTGATTTGTGCCCCCTGGTACTGTGGTTGCAATAAGTGGCTCTAGCCTGTGAATTTTTCTTTCCCTTTTTGACACCTATAAATTGCCTTTGAAGTTGTACAAATGTATCCCTTTGGCCGTCCTATCCCTGATGAGGAGCAGCCCTTTTCCGCGTCCTACTCCAAATGATCCTGTTTGGTCCTCTTGGTCCACTAAGAGTAAAGTAGTGTTTGTTGCCATAATTTTGCTTTCCTTGCTAGTTGTATTTGGGGTGGTTTGGTACCTGGAGGAACAACATCCTGTGCACACCTTGATAGGGACTACCCCGGTTCCAGCAGAGCACTCGTTTGTTACATTGGCCCCACATAAGGAGAGACATAGACATACTTATGCACAAAATGCTTTCGTTCAGATGCTTCATCAGGTACACAGTACTACTAATGCCACAAATTGTTGGGTGTGTGGGCTACTTCCCTCAGTTATGCATAAAAATGACTTGCTAGTATCATTGCCCCTGTCATATTTGGGTAGCTGTGAAGCGTGGTTCCAACTGCTCTCTATGGTATACATGCATTATCATGCTGACGCAATGAAAATGGTACAAGCTGACTATGAAGCAGTGTTGGACTATATAGTGGTGCATCAGGGGTATACATCCGGACCAGATGGCAAGGAGGTTACCCTGCACCCCGATGCCTGTACGAATAAATTTGAAGACCATGAGAAGGTCACTTGGTTGCAAAATAAAATGTTAGATTTCCAAGGATTTAATGTCACCAAATACTTTAAATGTTTCCAGGAGCGCAATATTACTGAGGACAAAGCCATGCCTGTCCCTGTGATCAACTCAACAGCTAGTTTCTGTGTTGAAGGCACAGGGAACATTTCGGTGGGATGGAGTCATTGTAACTACACATACCGATTGAACACTACTAGCAGCCCACCTTTGCTTACACCTCCGAATGTATACTTCATATGTGGGGAGCAGTCTTATACATGGCTTCCAAGAGGGTGGTCTGGCCGGTGTTATGTTTCTTTTCTCTTGCCTCCCGTTTATATTGCACCGTCCAATTATCACAGGGATCATAGATTACAGCGTAGGGATCTCCAGGTACACCGAGTCAGGAGAGTTGTCAATTCAGACGATATTGATCAAACAGATACATCCTTGCAGCAATTTACCGACCTCATGAAGGGCATTGTGCCGTTCTGGGGTCCCGTCTTCAATAGCCGTAATATTCGTCGCCTTGCTAGAGTAGTTGAGGGAGTCATTAATACTACTGCCGGTATACTGACTAATATTACAGTCGAGCTTCAGGCTACGAGGCTTGTTTCTCTTCAAAACAGGATGGTTTTAGACGTCATCCTGGCTGATAGGGGTGGGGCCTGTCGCGTCATAGGCAGCAGCTGCTGTGTGTATATTCCTGATAGTGCCCCTACTGTATACTCCGCAATACAGAAATTGCACCGACTCGCCTCAGACATCCACCAGGACAATGGTTCATGGTCACTCACTGGGTGGCTCTGGGGTCTAGTGACATCATGGGGTTGGAAAATATTACTTGCCCTACTAGCAATTGCAGGAGTCATTTTTACCTGCTGCCTATGCATTAACTGCCTTCCCGCCTGTTGCACTTCTTGTATGAGTAAAATAATTCCTACAGCTACTTTGCCAAGAAGTGATAACAAAATTTCTGTCATGATGATGCAGGAAATTCAAGATATTATGCTAATAGATGAGGGCATCTTTGAATATTAGGTGCCCTCAATGTTAATGCCTTGCTTATTTCCCCCTGTAACATGCGTGACTTTGTGTATTTCTCTTCTCCCTTAGAATTGTAAAGACCCTAACGGATAGCAATAAAGCATTTAGCCACCCATGCTAAAAGGAGGGTCTGTTAGGTTTTAAATTCCCGTCCCTGCAATGTATTCCTTTCACCTTCTATTAGGTTAGCAATGTGTGGCTAAATAGATGCCAGTCGTATTACGTTATGTAACCCACTGAGTTATCCGTGTAATGTGCAGGCTTCAGTTGGCGAATGCAACTCCATTTTGTTTCTTGTAATCCTTATTAGGCTGCTCAGACTGTGCCCGAGTTAGGCCTCATGGCCCGTAATGCTTGCCTCAGCAGAACACTGTATTTCGCTAATGTTTTTTTCTTTCTGTCCAAGGCTGTTTCCCGACCTGCTAATGAGGAGACAATTCAGCTTTCACATACCAATCTGAATGTGTAGTTCTGCTCCCACGTTAGGAGACGCTGAGACCCAGCGCAGTGGCCTTGGGTTTCTGATAACATGTACCCATCTGGCAGGTGGTAGCTCATCTCCCAGTGCCTCCTTTGTTCATGTTCTGCCCTGGCTGGTAGTTTTCCATGATGCGCTGGGTTGGAGGCTTTTCGGGAAGAATGATTACTCACTGTGGAGCGGAGGGAAGTCAGTCCCTCGGCAGACATCTTAGGGTGCAGGTCATGATGGACTCCTCTGCAGAGCATTCATAATAAACTTGTAAGTTTGTATTCTCTACTGTCTGACTGACTCTTCATTTTTGGGAAGGCATAGCAGGTGGTTAATGAGGCTGTTGGAACATTTGGAACCATGTTGTACATTAAATGAAAGAACTATGCACTCTCCTTTGTTTTTTATGTTTTCTAGGGACTCGAGACCTGATTGAAAAAACATATTCCTTACTAGAAAAAGGGAATTTACTTTTTGACCTTACATTCAGGTCTGGAGATATATGTTGAATGGTAAGCTGCTTTGTGACCTTTTTGTGAATTATAACTTTTAGTTTTACAAAAATTGGTATAACTACCCATGAGTGGTCGGGTCTCTTAGTAATTAACAACTGTTACTAGGGAACTCTCTTACCTGTTAGAACTTTTTCAAAATTTGACTTGCACTGTCGCTACTGTACGTATTCCTATTTGTTTGACTTAAGGTAGTGGACCTTTTGTGGTTATGTATCATATATTCCTCTTTTTAGAAAGGAGTGCAATTTTGAAGAACACAGGGAGATAGTTAGATATCTGTTAGAATTCGAATGAATAGAAGATTAGTACGAGGTAAGAGGTAAGGTTCTTTATTCTGGTCAGCCACTCCTGAATGCAGAGAGCGCCAACATTCTATCATGAACTCTACAGGGAACATTCCATTGTTAACAGGGAGGTGGGGGTACCAAGGAAGGAATGAACCAAGGAAAGGAACATGGGCTAAAAGGAAAGCAGTACATAAATACAGGAAGGATTACAACACATCTCCCTTATAAGGGAGGGAGAAATTATACTACATCTACAATTCTGTTACCACTCCATGTTTGTCCATTCTCAAGGCGAACCACGTTCCTGCCTACCTTGACTAATTGTTGAGGAGGTAGGAATTTGCTCTGATCTATATGTCCTTTGGTGGGTCTCCTTAACAGTACATAGCTACCTGCCTTAAGGTTATGCTCCTTCACGCCATGTTACCGATCATACTAATTCTTATATTTCAATTGGTGTTGTTGAATTTTCCTGTGACCTTCCCCACCTTTGGTTTAAACTCTCTTACCTTCATTCAACCACAGTGGGTTCATCTTAGTGCTTGGCTCTCTCCCCCTTAACCCTTTCCGTGCTCATGACGAGCTCAGCTCGTCATGCTGCGCGGTAGCGCTGTGCGCATGACGAGCTGAGCTCGTCACGACCCCACCCGCGATCGGAATGTCCAGCATACGAGCGGAATTCCGATCGCGGTCAAGGGGTTAAAGAAACAAAAGGAGTTATCCCTGTGACGAGATTAGGTGCAGTGTGGTACAACCATTCACATTCTCTGAGGGAGTCATCTATCTTGTGCCCATTTGTGATAGCAAGTTGTATTTGTTCCTTTATCATGCGGTTTGTTGCTTCTACCAGGCCATTGGCCTTGAGGCAGTAGAGTGCAGTTTTCTCATGTTTGATATTTAATTCCTCTAGGAACTCCTTCATCTCCTCGGATGTAAATTGTACACCATTGTCTGTGACTAAGATTGCTGGAATTCCTTCATTGTAAAAGACACTTTATAAGAATGCAATAAGGTTGCTTGTTGTGGTAGATGGTGTGAATTTGAAATTTATCCAGTGGGAAGTATAGTCGACTAAAACAACATGAACCTCCTTTGGGGTCCCAAAATCTCCATGGGACCAATTATGTCAATGGCTAGTTTAGTCCATGGCACGACAGGTACCTCTACAGGAGATAAGGGAACTCTACGCAAAATTTTGCTTTTATCACTTTTTGCGCAGCTGATGCACTCCTTGACCTTTTGCTCCACCATTGAATCCATCTTGGGGAATCAGAAGAAACTTCTTACTTTATTCTTTGTGATGCTTCTGCCTAGGTGCCCTTCATGGGCCAGATCTATTATTTTGTTTCTGAGGTCGAAGGGAGGAACAATTTTCTCATTGCGATGCACCTTGTCATCCATGAGTGTCAATTCAAACCTCACCTCCCAAAAGTCTTTCATTGCGTCAACAACATCACTACATTTTTCAGGCCAACCATTCACAATTAAGTTCTTGAGAGTGTTCATATTGACATCCCTCTTCATGCTCTCTTCCCATTCTACTTTAGTCAAGGACGGTAGTTGTATGGCTAGAATGGGCACATCCAAGTGTTCTTCTTGAGTAGATTGATTTAATGGGGACTTTGAAAGGTAATCCGCCACAATATTCTCTACACCAGGCAAGTACTCTACTTTAAAACAAAAGTTTTACAACCCTAGGACCCACTTGGATATACGTGGGGAACTGCACTGAACCTTCTTGGACGAGAACATGAATGTTAAGGGTTTATGGTCGGTACGGATGGTAAATCTGGTACCACATAGATAGAATTTAAAGTGGTTAACGGCCCAAAAGCATGCTAGGGCCTCTCTCTCGATGACCAAGTAATTACGTTTAGCTGGACTCAAGGAACGGGAGGTGAAGGATATAATGGTTTCGCCACCCTCCCCTCTTTGGGATAATGAGGCCCCCAGACCTTTGTTGGATGCGTCAGTGGTTAATATGGTTTTCTTTTTAGGATCAAAAGATCCAAAGGCTGGTGAACCAATGATCTCTTTTTTTAACATGTCCACCATTTTGCTGTGTTTTTCTTCCCAAGTGAATTCTTTATTTTTCTTCAACAACTCACGTAAACCTTCAAATTTTTCAGAAAAATTCTTCACAAATTTGGCCATGTATTCGATAAGGCCTAAGAAGGATTTGAGCTCCTCTTTGTTATTAGGGTATGGAGTATCACTAACAGCTTGGATTAAACTGTATTTGGGTCTAAAACCTTCTTGGGAAATGTGTGATCAAGGTAGTCAACCGAGCTTAACCTGATCTTGCATTTATCAAGTTTTACTGTCAATCCAGCTTCCGAAAGTCTCTCACATACTGTCTTGAAAACTCTGTCATGCTCTTCAACAGATGACCCATGAATCAATATGTCATCTTGAAAACATGCGACCATGCACTCCAAGGTTATGTAATAAAACATGTTGCTTATGTAATGCAGAAAATTTGTCCCCACCCATGGCAACTAAATATGATTAAAACAATTTTGTCCAATCTTTCCAATGGATTTCTGGCTCGCCACTTTCGTTTAAGAAGGATGGGAGTGACTAATTCCAGTGTTTGCCATAATATAAAAGAATACACGGTACAATGGACTGAATTGAATAATACAACACCCCACAAATACAAGGTACCACTATCTCAAGAATGGAAGGTTATACAGAGTATGCCCTGAGGGAATGAGATGGTACAATATACACAAAAGAGAAAATAATATTGACAACAATAGCCGGAGCAAACAATTTGTTGTAGTTCTCTGGTAATTGGTGTGTGTGTCACCGTAAAACAAATGGCACACAGTAAGGGTGAGTGTGTCACCGAAGAATTAAACCATGGCCAATTGAACTATTTGGGGGCGCGCTAAGTGGTGTGCGTGTCACCGAAGGTAGCAGTAGCAGTATTGCCCGTGACACGCGATAACTGGTGTGCGTGTCACCGTGTAGATACCCAAGCATATGAGGAAATAAAATGATTACCTCAGATATGTGTGGGACATGCTGAGTAACGGGGAAGAGGAGGCTGCGTAGAGATTTTTTCTAGGAGAATTTTAGTAGAGGAGGTTGTGAGGAGGCGCTTCACTAGAGACCACCTGGAAAGCTGGAGCGCGAACGCTCGACAGGAAACTCCTCAGAGGCACGCCAGAACTGTGTTGAGGAGAATAGCGTTGTCGGCCGAATGACAGGAGACAACCTACTTGAGAAGCTGGAGCGTGAACGCTCATCAAGAAACTCCACAGAGGCACGCTAGGACTGTGCTGAGGAGATTAGCGTCATCAGCCCAGGACCGGAGACAGACTCACTTGAAAGGCTGGAACGGGAGCGCTCACAGGAAACTCCTCAGAAGCACGCAGAGCTGCGCTGAGGAGATTAGCGTCGTCGCTGAGGACAAGTGACCCTGCAAGTGCTGGAGATGTTCTTCACACTAGACGCATGGATCCGTCGAAGCAGCTGACCGCAAGGGAGGATCAGCTGATTGTATGTCCGGCGAGGCACTCATTGGGTAGTATGGCGTGTTCTGTGCCGGAATGCAGTGAGGAATCCGTGAAAGCACCAGGAGGGCTCCGGAGGAGGGAACATGAAGGGATCACGCTGGGACACCCCCTGTACAATACATGCGAGGTAACTGCAGAGAACTCAGGGTGCGCGCGTGAGGGAACAGCCGAAACACACCACTCCAGAATACTAATAGGCACGGCACAATGCAGAAAAGAAGGCTCCCCAGGAAATGTTCGAAGCTCAGCTGAGGGGTTCAGGGAAGCTTTACACAAAAGACAACAGAAACCCAGCTGACCTCATGAACGGCAGAAACAAGCCAGTACTGAAATTGTATCGCACAGGCAGCGCTGCGAAGTCCCACGTCGCTTGTCTCAATGGTGGTGACAACAGCTTGGAGAGAGTACTGAAAGGGGAGATGACCAGCTGCCCCCTGCGCAGGAATCATCGCCAGTGTTAGAATTCGAATGAATAGAAGACTAGTACAAGGTAAGAGGTAAGGTTCTTTATTCTGGTCATCCACTCTCCTGAATGCAGAGAGCTCCAACATTCTATTATGAACTCTACAGGGAATATTCCATTGTTAACAGGGAGGTGGGGCTACCAGGGAAGGAAGGAACCAAGGAAAGGAACATGGGCGAAAAGGAAAACAGTACATAAATACAGGAAGGATTACAATATCATTTGTGTTGGGTTGTGGATTAAAATGTTATTGGGGATATGTGGAATGGAATGTTGGGCGGTGGAGTTCTTGGACGTGGAGATCTAGGACCGGCAGTTGCTGGTCGGGTTGACTGTGGATGCGATGTGCTGGTGGTTTGTACCATGGACTAAATAAACAAAAGTACATACCGTATTATTGGAAGGTTCTCTTCTTTTCATTGGCGACGAGCGGGAGCCGTTCCGCCACCAGCTCTCCACATCCTCAGTGGTTTTTATCCTGTTGCTTCATTTCAAAGTAAGCTGTTCCATCGATCCATCGCCGAAGCTACTACTTGTCTGAGGTGAGTTTGTGGTCTCCTGTTGAAATCGCCCTTACTACAGACTGTCGACGCAGTTTTGGTGAGCTGTGTTGCTCACTGGCAGATGAGCGCAATCCCGAGGAAACGCCAGCCTTCTGACCCCTGTCAGTTGGTCTCTGGCCGCGATCCCCAGCATGACTCCAGTCAGTTTCCCCGGGGGTGGGGGATATTCACCTGCTTTCCTGACTCCTGCCAGGAGTTTTGGCTGCGGGCTGCACGGATTTAGGCAGCCTCCCAGGGCGGAGTGTTGTGCAGAGAGTGTGTTTATCTGAAACCCTGTTTTCTTCCAGGGACATCAGTGCGGCCGCCATCTTAGGATCAGGCGCTGAACTTTTCCTCCGTGGCCCAATAAAGAATCGACTTCAGAAAAAAAAAAAGACAAAGGAGTTTGTCATTACTGTGGCACGCTGCAACCTTGTGGACTTTGAGAAATCCAGCTGCCATCTTTGAAAGATTTTTACACCATGTGCCTTTTTTTTCTCTTTTATTGCACCTCCAGCATTTTTGGCTGCGCCTGGTACTCCTCCTTCGTGTTGGACACAGTGGAAAGAAGCTTTTGAAGCGTATTTGGATGCACTTGATGGTGACACGTTTACCAATAGAAAGAAGAAAGCTTTTCTGTTCCACAATTTAGATCCTGAAGGAAGGTCTATTTTAAAAACACTACCGCTACTAGAGGTAAAGATGCAAATACATAAAGAAGCAGCTTCTGGGGAACTGGCCACAATTGATATAGTGGATGACTACGCCTCTGTAATAAAAACTCTTGACATAAGATTTTCACCATCTAGGAACGTTGTATTAGAACGACACAAATTCTTACAAAGAGTGCAACGTCAGGGTGAATCAATAGATGACTTTGTGCCAGTGTTACGTCAGTCGGCCATTGCCTGCAATTACAGAGATTTCAAGGAAGAAATCATTCAGGATGAGTTAATTGAGAAAACTCATAACAAGAGGATTCAGGAAAGATTGTGGTCCACAGATGATCAGTGTTTGGAAACGGCTATCACCATTACCAGAGCTGTGGAAAATTCAGATGCATACTTCAAAGAATTGGCAGACAAAGGGGATTCTGATTTTTGTAATGGGGTTAATGTTGTGTCAGGGAGAGAACGGAAGGATATGAAAAAGTACATTCTTGGAGAAAAAAAGAGAAAGAAGTTGGAAAGCAAGCAGAACAAAAATGACACTATTGTATGTTCCAGGTGTGGGAGTCACAATCATGTGGCTTCTGCCAAGAATTGTCCTGGGTTATCTGTCACATGTTTTAAATGGAATCAAAAGGGACATTTTGCAAGAATGTGCAGAAACACACGCAAACCAGTGGTATCTCAGATTGATGAGTCTGCAATTGAGAGAGAAAAGGATGTTGTTTTAACTATTGTACCATATCATAGTAACATATGTGTCACTGATGAGTGTTTGGGTGGTGGGGATGACTCGATGGTTTGGAGAGTTGAATCTGGTTTGCAGAAAAGCACCTTTTTGCAATGTACGATTAATGGAATCAGTGTATGCCTCATGGCTGTTGCGGGATCGCCGTTCACATTAATTGGTCCTGAAGTTTTTGCGATGTTCAAACTTTTAGAACTTCAACCATCCAAAATGAAAATGTGTGCATATGGGGGCAAGAAGATTGAAGTTGAAGGTCAATTTGATGGTCTTCTTGAATTTGAAGGGAAGACTGCACAAGGCATCGTGTTTCTGGCAAAGGAAGCTTCAAATTTATTGGGGGGGTATGATCAAGGTGAATTAGATATAATTCTGGATCCCAATCTCCGTAGTTGTGTGAGGTCTAGGTGGGATTTGGTACCAACGTGTTTGATTGTGTCTGCTTCCTGTGAGTGGGTAATGAAGTTTTCCAAAGTTTTTACCAAAAAGCTTGGGAAATTGTCAGGGTTCAAGCATAAGATAATATTAAGAACTGGGTCAATTCCAGTCGAACACAAAGTACGCAAGGTACCTTTGTCATTAAGAGATGACCTACGCAGGGAACTCAATAAATTGTGCAGTCTCGATGTGATTGAGCCCATTGAAAGTTCAGAATGGCTTGCTCCTGTGGTTTTAGCACGTAAAGGTGATAATTCCTTGCGTTTATGTGTTGATCTGCTCCACCTCAACCGGAGCATTTGGTTGGATAGGGAACCTCTACCTAACATTGGTGAGATGCTAAGGACTTTGGAGGGGGCGTCAGTGTTTACCACTTTGGACATGTCTGCTGCGTACCACCAAGTAGTCTTGAGTGAGGAAATCCAGGCATTTAACTTCTTTTGTCACACCTGTAGGTGCTTTTAGATTTAAGCGCATTCCATTTGGGTTGGCATCTGCCTCCTCTGTATTTCAAAGGCTCATGAAGCAGATTTTCAAGGGTTGTGAGGGCGTTTGTTATTTTCAGGACGACATCTTAATTTCTGGTCGAAATTTGCAACAACACAATGGGCGTTAGAACAAGGTGTTAAGTATATTCCAGGAAAAGGGAGTGACTCTGCGGGAAGACAAGTGCAAATTTGAACAACCTGGAGTTGACTATTTAGGCCACTATATTTCTAAGGATGGCAGTAGTCCCAAGATGAAGCTGATAAAAGCTGTGGAGGAGGCCCCTATCCCTGGTAACAAAGACCAACTGAGATCCTTTTTAGGCTGAGATGAATACTATTCAAAGTTTGTGCCCCATTTTGCTGAGAAAACTAATGCAATGAGGAATTTGTTAAAAAAGGGAGCAGTTTATGTGTGGGGCGATGAGTGATAAGAAGCTTTTGACAAGGTACGGTCAGACATTGTGTCAGCACGTCCTCTGAAGATTCTTGACACCAGGGATAGTAGCATCATAGTCACAGAAGCAAGCAATTTCGGGCTTGGTGCAGTACTCATGCAGAAGAGGGGTAACGGCAAGGAGGATGTAATTGCTTTTGACTCTCGAGCTCTCAGAGGAGCAGAGCATACGTATTCTACCATTGAGAAGGAAGCCTTAGCGTTGTGGTGGGGAACTCAGCATTTTCGCACGTATGTATGGGGTGTTCCTTTCTTGTTAAGAACTGATCACAAACCATTAGTAGAAATACTCAACACAAAAAGGGGTGATAAAGCCACTCCCAGGATTGCTAAGTGGAAACATCGGTTACAAGAATTCAAGTATGACATTGAATATGTTCCTAGTAAAATCAATATCTTAGCGGATTTCTTATCCCGTATGCCATTGGATGATTTGAATGAGTGTGCGGAAGGGACCATGGAGGGAGACGATGAAGTGGTGTGTTTAGCTAATTCCATTAATAAGGTGTTGCAAGGAACATTTGATGAGAATGAGTTGAGGTCAGAGTTGGGCAAGGATCCCTTGTTGTGCAAGGTCATGAGTTGGGTTGCGCAAGGTTGGCCTAATTTGAAGTCTTTGGATGAAAGTGTTTTGCCATATGGGCAGGTTGCGTGTGAATTGTCGTGTGAAGATGGACTTTTGAGGAGACTCAGTCACTTAGTAGTTCCTGTGAGTTTGAGGGGGAATATCCTGGAATTAGCCCATGACGGCCACTGTGGCATAAGGGGTATGAAACATGGAGTATGAGAAGACTTCTGGTGGCCTGGTGTAGATAGAGCGGTGGAAAGCCACGTGCCTGACTGTGGTCCTTGTGCTGTGAGTGATAAGTTGCAGGTGACTCATCCTTCCCCTATTGACCCAGTTAGTTTTCCTTTGGTTCCATGGGCGAAGGTGGCATTGGAAATTGCGGGTCCCATTAATGTTTTAGGTGACAGGTCCAAATTTGCGATTGATCTCATCGACTATATGTTGAAATGGCTGGAAGTTGGTTTTGCAAGCAGTATTACCTCAGATGCCATTATACAATTTTTTCACAAGATATTCATGAGGGAGGGCTATCCTGCAGAAATTGTAACACATAATGGTACACAATTGGTGTCCAGGGAAATGGAAGCATTTCTGGTATCACAGGGAATCAAGCAAACAAAGACGTCCTTGTACCATCCTACGAGAAATGGTCTAGTTGAACGCTTCAACCGCACGTTGAAGGACCATTTGCAACTAGCTTGCATCAACAATTTGGATTGGAAGTCAGTTGTGGACGATATGCTGTGGGCGTATAGGACGACTCCTAATTGTTTCAATGGAGTTTCTCCTTTTGTTCTTCTCAGGGGTAGAGTTCCTGGTTCCAAATTGAAATGTGAATGGATGAACCGGAATGATGTTGATGACGCTAAATTGATGGGTGTGGTGGATGTGAGAAAGAAGGTACAAAGCAAGTATGGGAGTGTACATACTGGACGTGTTCCCAGTGATATCTGTGTGGGAACTTGGATTAGAATCAAGAAACCTGGACATCTTCCCAAGGGTGTTTCACGATTTCCCACTCCCAAAATAGTGGTTAAGGGCTCTCAGAGCTCTGATCACACCAGTGATGGCAAGGTGTGATATAAAAGGACAGGATCTCCATTGTTCCTGAAAGCAAGATTGATCTGGTGCGATCTCATTTTGAGACAACGTTGAGGAGCATCGGGTCTAGTGATCCATCCATGACCAGAACCAATAGTGAGCGGGCCAAGCCAGTGTGGCACAAGGATTATTTGGTTGGGAGGTGTTTCTATCAAGTGCGATGTTCTCGACTTTCTTTTCAGATGCTTTTGCTTATTTGTTTTCTTCCTCTTTCATTTATTAGGGGGGATGTGTTGGATTGTGGGTTAGAATGTTATTGGGGATAAGTGGAATGGAATGTTGGGCAGTGGAGTTCTTGGACGGGGAGTTCTAGGGCTGGCAGCTGCTGGTCGGGTTGACTGTGGATGCGATGGGCTGGTGGTTTGTACCATGGACTAAATAAACAAAAGTACATACCGTATTATTGGAAGGTCCTCTTCTTTTCACCTTGCTACCGCTCGGACTCTACAGCAAGCTTCCAAATTTTGTGGTAAGCAAAACACAATAGAATGGTTTAAATCACTGCAGTTTTCTCTAAAATATATTAATAATGAAGGTTTGCTTTACAGTATAAAATGAGATCTTTGCCATACATGTTTTGAACCCAAGAGACTAACTTTGATCACACTATGAGCTTTGCAGAGGAACAAGGTTTTTTTTTTTTTAAAGGAAGCAATACGTCTATTTAGAAAATTTGTTAGGATACAACATGTTATGTATAATGGTTATGATGTGTGATGAAAAACAGACACATTTTTTTTTTTTACTACAATAAAAATATTTTTTCATAGATAGTTTGCCACTTTGATAAGTAAAAAGAAGAAATATCTGTACTGCACACTGTTTCAAGTATCTTGTAAGGGTACTAGTACCGTTTGGGATACTTTGTAATGACCTGTTTGTTTGAATGCATTTTAATGCGCCACACTATATGTCACTTGTCTTTTTGTTTATATATAACATTTATTAATTATTTGTGTTTGTACTTGTTTGCTCTGCCTAAGTGATTGTTTATATGTTTTTTAACAGCCCTGAAGAAGTCCCTATGTTTAGGGACGAAATGCATTGGCTGTGTCATTGTCCCTGTTTTTAAATTGCAAAAAAAAAAGAAATAAAAGATGAATTTTCAGAAAATGTCATATGTTTTGTGATGTCTAGTTCCTCTTAGTTGGGATACTAATGTAACTCTTTGGAGGGACATTTTTTCATATGAGAAATATTAAATGTTTTTGCTATTCAAGTGTGTGCTTCTCCCCATGCTTTATACTTTGTTAATACCAGGGTCTCTTGGACGATTGGGCCTATGAGAGAGCACCTACAGTTTGTGGGAACTATACAGAGTGCGGTAATATGTATTGCAATCGTGGTAGCGTTTTGTCTCAACTCATCAATTCATGTCTGGACTACGGCAACTCCCTATACCTAGGGAGCCCCAAATACATGACAAGACGACTGCAGGTAGCCTTTAACGCCGCAGCGGGGACTCTCTACAAAATCCCCAAACACTTGTCATATGCACCGGTGTTAGTAGCCCTTCAATGGCCACCAATTCACAAGGGAATCTACTTCAAAACACTCTGGGGCTTATTTACAAGCCCCTCACGCCACTTTTGCATCACTTTTCCCAAGTTAAAAATAACGCAAAAGTGGCGCAAGGGGCTTGTAAATAAGCCCCTCTGTCTGGTGCATCGCGCCATCCATAAGAAAGGTCCCCAGCATGTTCATCACTTGGTGACTCTTTATACGCCAAACAGATCATTGCAATAACGGCAAAAACAATCGGACACCTGCTTTCCCAAACAGAGGTACCCCCTGCTCATCCTTGCCCACCAAAACTGCACCATCTTAGAGTCATGGCCACACAAGCACCGCCAATGTAGTGTCAGGACACTCGCCTTCACCATACACCCTCGCAGTCACTTGCTTTCTTAGATAAGTGACTTTGCTTTGCATTACCTCATGATACTCCTCTAACCGGACCTTGATGTCACCCAACAGACTGTGCTCAGCCATCTCTCTGTGTGCCCATTCTAGGCTTGCTAGTTCTGCCTCCAGCCGTGACAACTATCCCCGAAGCGACCGAAGCACACTGGCGTGTTTTGATATGGTAACCCCCCAGTTATAGACCAAGAAAGCCTCCCAGACTGTAGCAAATTTCACCACAGATCCAATGTTGGCATTAAAATATTCATTAATCCCCTGTGCAAGCTCCTTCTGGAACACAGCGTCCAGAAGTGAGTACTGCGGGAACCGCCAGGAGAATGCGGGAAGCCACGCACTATCCAGCTCAAGAACCTGCGAGTGATCTTAATATGTGTGCGGCAATTGCTCTCACCGCTGGACATGTGGCACCAGGCTCTGGGACATTGACCAGTAGTCTATACACATGTGTATATTGTGTACCATAAAGTAATAGGTATACCCCTCACCCGTGGGGAACCTATGTCGCCAAACATCCAGCAACCCGCACTACTCCCCAATTTCATTGAGGGCATGGGCCGCAGCAAAGGGGCCACCTCTGTGGACCCGGAAGCAATCCCAGTCCGGGCATAAAACACAATGGAAATTAGTTCCCCATATCTGGGCAAATAACTACATTGGGCGAGCATGCAGGGCATGATAAAGCTGCAGTTCGTCATAATTGGGACTATACACCCCCACAGGCAGAGCAGCCAATCCTTCTGACAGCACACCGCCACAAAACGCCCACCCGGTTCTAGAAACACTTGAATCTTCATGCCAGTGTCCCGCCGAACCCAAATAGGCAAGCCTCGGGCCTGCGCAGTGAAGCCCGCTGCATAGCAGGCGCCCTGCATGCATCGCTGCGTAAGTAGCCCACTCCCGGGAACCAGGTGTGGTTTCTGCAGTATGGCAATGTTTATCTATGCTTTTGTAAGTATGCTACCCTTTTACACACCTTACTGCAATCATACAGCCCCCTGACATTCCAAGTGTGTAATTTCAACAGCAATGGACACCTAGGGACCGCGCCTTCACCATCCTTGCCATCACCATTCCTCACAAATGACAAAAACCAGCAATATTTCAGACCATGCACTGCAGTAAGCTCTCGCCAGTGCACATTTTATGGTTTAGCTGAACATTACCCAACCCCCACTCACACTGTGATCCATAACCCATCCTAATCCTATCCTGAACCCAACCAATATAGCCCCAATTGAAACAAAGTGGAGCACACATGGGGACAGATGTTGCCCTGACAAACTCCCCTGCTACACTAAGGTGCAGGGGGCCGCTGCCAGGCATAGTGTGCTTAAACATGTACAACAAATGTCAATTACTGGGTACCCCAGGCGCCACTCGACCTTCTAAAAGATACTGATATGCCATCTGGGTCCCATGCAGCTCTGCCGAAGCAGCAAGTTGCACATCTAGGTCGCAGGAACTCACAACTGTCCTGACACAAGTTAAACCACAACAGGCCATCCACAGTCATAACTCAGGGCTTCCATCTCCAGCATCCCGAGCAACAAACAAGTAGAACATGAGCATCAGGTACCCCCACAAATTCACGGAGCATGAGGGACAGGCCACCTAAACAAGAGCCACAAAGTCATAGAACTAATTAATGTAACCAGTTCATGAGGCATAAAGGGTGTTAGTCCTGCTTCTCCAGGTCTTGCGATGCCACCAGCTCTCCCTCCTCTGACCGCAGTGAGCACCGCCGAGCTCTTGCAGCCACACGTAGCTTAAAGGAACTGCTGTACCTGTTTAGGGTCACTGAAGATCTTGGCCTTCCCATCCACAGTCACCCACAGGCGAGCAGGGTATAGCATTGCATATTCCAGGTGCAGTTCTTGCAACTTGTGCTTGGCTGGAATAAACTGCCTCCACGCCTCCTGGACGTGCTGAGTGACATCTGGGAAAAGAGATAGTTAAGCACCCTCGTGGCCGAGTACCATGAGTTCCCGGGTCCAGCGGAGCGCCGGGTCCGATCCCTGTAGTACAGCAGCCTCACTATGATCAGGCGAGGTCTTGCCCCTGGCACAGGACGCGGTGCAATGGAGCGGTAGATGCGCTCCACCGCAAATATATCAGAAAAAGTCTCATGCCCTAGAAGATCCATGAGTAGTTGCTCCACATACCTTGCCATGTTGCCAATGCTTCTGGATTCAGCCAGACCTACAATCCAGAGATTGCTCCAGCACGAACGAGCTTCCAGATCCTCTTCTTTAGCTTGCAAGGAAGAGAGTGTCTTCTCCGTCTGTTTCTGGGATGCAGAGGTAGTAACCTGTTCATCCTCAACCTCCAATACGCGCCACTCCGCCATGTCGTCACTCTGCATCCTTGTCCAGATGCTCCGACATCCATCCATTTGGAAGGACAATGCATCGATCTTACCATCGATATTAGTGATGCTATGCTGCATAGTGGACAGGATTCGCTGCAACTCACTGCCAATCTCCTATTCTCCAATGTCCTGTCCTGCCTCCAGCATGACTGCCCCATCGTCAGGGGGTTTGGGAGTCTTTCGCAGCTTGAACTGCAGCTTCGGCTGCGTTTTGTCCATTTTGCCCATTATGAGGAGTTGCCCCCCAAGCCACAGCAGAAGGCACCACTAGTCGTACAGGCACCGCAAGGAACTGACCAGTAGGTAGGCGATATGTCCAAACGGCCGCTCCCAGGCTAGGGCCAAGCAGACCCCTCTACTTCTACAGCCCCCACAGCCCCAGGGGCAGCCCACGGAACAGGTCCAGGTCAGGGCAGTGCACTATCCACACATCCGTGCCCTGACACTGCAGGAGATAGTGCTCCAGCTGCCACCGGGGACCTCCATGAACCCCTTGTTCCAGTCTATGCACATGCATACTAGCTAGTCTAAATGAAGAGCTGGTCTGTGCCTCCACAACAATATGGCCCCTCCAGCACCAAAGGAGCCCAAGCAACACTGTTGTAGTCTCTCTCACTCCCTGCACCAGCCTGGCCCTGACCCAAGGTCCAGTTTGTTTACCGGCATGGCGAAGGCATGATAGTGGCTCCAGGTGCCGCTGCAGGGACGAGTAGCAATTACGACTGGGATCCACCACAGCAGGTGACCCCATGCAGCTCTCGCTGGCCCTCTGACAGCATCAGTCTTTGCAGGGGGTCTGATATATCCCAACAGGGCCAGATACAGTTCGCAGCTCCGACCGTGGTTCTAGCCTGGACAAGCATTTAGGCCTCACAATGACGGGCCCTCCTCCAGCTGTCCCAGCAGTCTCAGGGGGCCAGAGGCCTCTGCGCCACTGTTGGAGCCCTGATAAGGTGATATTGATGCCACAATCTGGCTCACACAGTGGCCCCGGGGTCAGGCGCCCTTTACTTGCCTACAAGTGGTTTTGGTCCACGGAATCTGGCTCAACCCAGTGGCAAAGTCCGGGGCATGCCCCTGTTCCTAGGGTCAGGCAGTGATGTAGCCAGCCCCCTCACTGCCTGCGCAGCCAAAATGTCAGGTGCCAGGCCCAGCACGGCTCCCGCACCACAGCATGCACGCCTCACACACCACAGCATGCATGCCTCACAGAACTCTTTCCTACTCTGCCGCCCACGATTAACCCCATTCGGTGCTCCGGCACTGTTTGTCGGCGGAGTCTCGCTCCCAGTACAGGCACCATCTGTGTAGGGACTCAAGGAAACGGCTGTAGCAGCAAAATGGCCAACTTGAGCACAAGGAATTTGTCGGATTAGTATGCAGCCTAAGGAGCGTGCCTAAATGGTGGCCATCTTCAGGCCAGGCAAGCTCCGTTCCCGAACTAGTCTGGGGTGCTTTGTGTTACAGTACAGAGGGGACCTGGCCTTGCACTTTGGTCTGGATTGTTCCTAATGAGGACCAAGGTTGAGTTGCATATGGCAGATTCCTGCCTGAGGTGGCATGGTGGGCAAAAAACGATGGACTGGAATGCAACCCATAGTAATCACCAGTAGCTGAAATTAATTCAAGATTTGTATTGTATTGTATTTGGATTTATATCGTTTTTACTAATCCTGATGGGGTATTAAAACATTTTATGTTGAGTAAAACGATACTCCTGGACCTTGGTTAGTAGGTAATGTAGTAGTGATATGGTTTGTGGGTTTAGTCTTGTGTTCTTGAAGGAAACCCTTCCATGCATTACCACAGTAGGTTTATGGCGAGGTTAGGGGGCATTAGATGTGATTGCTAAAAGAGTGGGGTGTATCCACCCATCACTGTTTTGTTTTCCTCAGTCTGCCCATCGAAATCACCTTCACCCAATTGTCAAGGAGACATGCTCCAATCCCCTTTTTTAGATCCCCGCTACAGACATCTCTAGCTCTCTGTTGTCCAGACCTATCATTTCTACTGTGCATTGAGTGGGCTTTGGGTTAGTCCCTTGCTTATGATTGGTTGGCTTCAGTGTCTCTCTCACTTCCCTGCTCCTGGTTCGATGGCTTTCTTCCATATACTTGTGTTCGTCCCACCCAGGAGCATTTTAGATGAGTTGTACCCTTTCAGTGCTGACTTGAGGGGATTATTTTTAGGTCTGTTTACAGACAGGTAATACTGAAAGATCACTGGTCACTACTTATCGCATACACACAATTCACAGATACACAGAAGGGGGCTTTGGCGCAACCCTCTTCAGCCATTTGCTTGGTGGCTGTCTATGACATTTAGGGAAACTCACGACATATTGCATACATTTACTACCATTGCACTTTTCATTTGGGAGTAGGGCGGTAAGTATTTTTCCTGCAGTCTCCTGTTAGCAGTCGGAGAGCTGACCTGACTGCTGCAAAGAGTAGCATGGAGGTTTAGGCTCAGCAGGAGTCATACTGCTGTGATGTCCGTATGTGAGTAAGGACCACAGCGCCAGTCATTCTCTTTGGAACGCCTGTGCGTTCCACCTCTGCTCCTGCCGCCAGGAGCTCCAGCGCCATGGGCCCGCAGACACTGCCCGCACTCCCTCACGTTTCACGCGTTGAAGCTGAGGGGAGCAGCAGCCTTGTCACTTGGCAGCTTTCTTCGACTGCAGAGTGCACGGTGCTGGCAGCAAAGAAGTGACACTCACACTGTGGTAACTAACAGCATCTGAGACTGCTCGCTCAGCTGCCCCTTTTTATTGACTCCTGATGTGACGAGCCTGGGACAGTTTGGAAGCAGATGGGCACTACAGCCCCACACACACATAGTTTTAAACAGGCAAAGACCAACAACCCCATGTAAATGTAACTGTAATCTGCACCACCATAAGCAACTAGGCCCCATCCAAAGAAAACTATATAACCTACTCCAAAAAAGGCCACCAAACCCCAACACAGTTAAATATTCTAGCACAACCTACACCCAGGATAACCCAAGCCTAGAGTAACTCCCTGCCCTACGCCTAGGGCCCAAGAAATCACTCTTATTAATCATACACGCAAGACAACACACTACCAATACACACACATCAGCACCTACCTGTATCATATACCTTGTCACTGTCTGTATGGACTTGCAACTGGCCCAGTGACACAGTGGAATGAGCAGGGTTGCTCTGCTAGGCCTAGGCCTCTCTACCATTACACCTGCAGCCTGTGTTCCTGGTTGAAACGAGTGTCTCGTTTGTAAATAGGCTTATCTGGAGTCCCAGCTGAGAAGCAAGCAACAAAGTACAACACCTTTCTGTCTACAAGATGTTGCACCCAGGCTTCACGATCTGGCTGCTCACAGCCATCTGCCCCCAGCAACCCCGTTTCTGCAGCCTAATCACAGAACCTAATTCATCATATAGTTGTGTACCTTCAAGGTCTGTGCCGTCCTGTGCTTTCTTCAGACTTTCTTCGAACAAAGGCTTCCCAGCATGAAGCACTTTACCAGCTTGTAATATTAATTGTGATAATCTGCCCTTAGATAGTGCAAAACAGCAAGCAGTGATGCATGTTAGTGTAAGCTATGCTCCACCCGCATCATTATTGATGCCAACTTTCCCTCAAACCACAATCTAAGTCTCATTGGCATCTCGTCTGGGTTAGTCTCTTAGTTGGTACAGACCTCTGGTTTAGTGGCAGCCTGTTGAAGGTTGAGTGTGTGGCAGGGGTTCCAGGGGCCCTCGTGTAAGCGTGGAAATAGGGCCCACCATATTTTAGTTTCTAATAAAAAGTCACTTACTGGGGTGGAATGAGCCACATACAGCCCAAGGCCATCGTGCCATGGCACCTGGGGCACTTGTTAGCTCCACCCCTGTGAAGGACTCGTATTCGTAGCAGCTGGGTTGGAGTTAATCTTTCTCACCTAACAGAAACCTTGCAAGATGAACTGTTTTTCTGCCGTTGTGTTTTCTTGCTCATGGTTCTGTGTTGTTTAGCACCCGCCCAGAGCCCAGGTGTGTGGTTCCCACCCTGATAGGATGGCTGCTTTTCATATAAAAGGTTAGTCACCGCTGAGGCACATGTGGATTCTCACCCTCGAGCACAGCAATGGGGAAGATGCTTCTGTGGGCTGGTAAGTGTCACTAGATCCGTCCCATACAGAGGATTGATAGAATCCCCATCTTTGGTCTCTGTGTGCAGGCCATGCCATCCCTTGTGCCCACCAGCCTATGAAATTCACAATATTTGCTCTGTCTGGACAGGGACTAGAGGGAGTGCTTGCTGTTTAATATTCCCCAGCCTGAAAATTTGTGTCACAGGCGTTGGCTGCCGCCAGTCCACGCACAGTAGGCACTCCATGTCCCCTTGATGGCAGAGGCCACGAACCGCATCAGCACAGAGTGTGTGTGAGCCCTAATCTCCTCAAGACATGTCCTTCAAAAGGGACATGCCTCAGAACCGACTCAGTTCATGGCCTCCGGTCCCCTCACAGTAAGATCTCCTAGTGCCCCTAGTTACCAGAGACCGCAGACTGCATCTTCATGGAATGTGAACCCTCCTCGCCCAGGGTTGGCGGTTTCAAGTGTGGCACACACACTGGAACAACAGCCTTTGTAGAGCAGGTTTTCTTTGCTGGAGACTTTAGATTGTTTTTGAAGGGGAAGCATGCTGATTCCTTAGGATAGCCAGCCAGTCAGATGAGTTTATTCACCCTGGAAAGCAGAGGGCACTCTGGCCTTACCCAGCCAGCTGTAGCATAGTCACTCTTTCGCTCGGGCGATCAGACCTTAAGGATCAGGCAGGCAGTTCTGGCTTTTTAGCCAATAGTACTTTCCATACTGAGATTCTGATGCCTATGTGTATAATGCTATAGAAAAGCGACAAGCCCCAGAAAGTAAAGTGCACCGACTAAAAGGTTAGTACAATCTGTGGGAGTCACACATCGCACGAGGCCACAGGACAGCTTTGCATGAAGACGTATAAGGACGACCATGCCCATCCAGTCTGGTCATGTGCTTCTTCTGACTCACAGACCTACAGGGCCAAACTCCCACACCTCTATTTTCAGTTCACTCGCATGTATTGGTTCTAGCCATAATTAATTTATTTATACTTTTTGTCTCAGCCAACCTTCCATTGGCATGATGTTCCATGCATTCACTGCTCTTTCCATGTAAACATCTTTTCAATCAATCAATCAAACAGGGAATTGTAAGCGCGCTACTCACCCGTGAGGGTCTCAAGGCGCTGAGGGGGGGTCTGCAGATCTGTTTAGCCGAAGAGCCAGGACTTGAGGGTCTTCCTGAAGGTGTTCAGGGAGGGGCGCGTCTGATGTCTGCCGGTAGCTCGTTCCAGGTCTTGGCTGCAATGTGAGAGAAGGATCTTCCGCCTGCTCTGGCTCTGTGGATGCGCGGGTTTCGGCCAGTGCGAGGTTGGAAGATCGGAGGTTTCTTTTGGGTACGTGGAAGTTGATTCTGTCGTTGAGGTATTTGGGTCCGTTGTTGTGTAGGCATTTGTAGGCGTGAGTGAGGATTTTGAAAGTGACTCTTTTCTCCACGGGGAGCCAGTGGAGAATTCGTAGGTGTTGGCTGATGTGTTCGTGTCGGGGGATGCCGAGGACGAGTCTGGCGGCGGTGTTTTGTACTGTCTGGAGTTTGCGGAGTAGGGACTTGTTGATGCCGGCATAGAGTGCGTTTCCATAGTCCAGTCTGCTGGTGATGAGTGCGTGGGTGACTGTCTTCCTTGACTCAGGGGGGATCCACTTGAAGGTCTTGCGGAGGATGCGGAGGGTGTTGAAGCAGCTGGAGGTGACGGCGTTGACCTGTCAGTTCATGGAGAGTGATGAGTCGAGTACCATGCCGAGGTTCTTGGCGTGGTCTGAGGGGGTAGGTGGGCTTCCGAAGGCGGTCAGCCATCAGGTGCTGTCCCATGCAGAAGGGGTGGTACCGAGGACGAGGACTTCTGTCTTCTCTGCGTTGAGCTTCAGGCAGCTGTTGGTCATCCAGACTGCGATGTCTTGCATTCCTTTCTGGAAGTTGAGTTTGGCAGTGGTGGGGTCTTTGGTGAGGGAGAGGATGAGCTAGGTGTCGTCGGCGTAGGATACGATATTGATCCTCAGAAGCCCCTTCAATATCACATTGTGACGTTTTACTCCTGCGGAATCCCTCTTTCCCCCTACATCTCCTCTCTTTTATGTGCCCGCTGAACCTGAAATGTGAAGTTCTGAGGTGTGTTTGAAACCACTGCAGCTACCTCAGGTGTGCCTAGAGGCTAAGCCCTGAAGTCCTGAGTACTCGTGGGGTGCTGAGCATATACACCTTACATAAGTCTTTCCACCTCAGACTGTACCTGCACCTCAGCTTTAAGAAAGAAGTATTGTACATGAACCAATAGAGTCCCGCCACATCACTATGGCTAAGGCTTGTTTCATTTCACTCCCTGGCTTATACTGGCACCTTTTCGTCTTGGGTCTCTACACTCCAACATCATATTCTAACCTTCATCTACCAAAATGTCCTATTACATTTCGGATTGTGACCTCTTTTTCCTGAGTCTTTCAGGACTATCCTCACATGGTGACATCTTACTGCACCTCCATCAACCTTGATCAATGATTAAGTAATGAGTAATGAGGTGTGAGGAATTACTGACCTAAGGTCCGTGGTCAGGGAGGCATTTGGGTGTATATTAAGTGATTTGTAAATATGCCCCAGCAGGCTTTTTGTCACTACTCGTATGAACATTAGGAATAAGACGTTAAGCAAGCCTCTTGTGGGCATTGCTAGGTCTTTCAGAGTGCTCTTAGATTTTAAGTGATCTGATGGGATATTTTTCTACACAGGCAGGCCTCATGGCATCCTAGATGTATTCTCTATACAGTGGGGACATTCAGTGTCATTGTGCTTCGTGGGGGGAGCATAGAAGGGGAGCAGTAGAAGTAAATTGGATAATAAAAATCTTACTTGGGCACAGTATACAACTTTATATACTCCATAGAAGGCTTGGAGTGTCACTTATTCCTTCACAGGTAGACAGTGTAGAGAACCGCCAGGGCTGGTGTGATTCAACCACATCTGCTTAGCATTATTAATAGACACGTCCCCATGTTCTACCTCAATGATAAAATAAACACGATCAATTAGGTGGACCGAAGTATACAGAATTACAGTAGTTTATCCTAAAATCTGGAGCAGTTTGTTAGCAAGATGAAGAAAAACAAGCGTGATACACTTTTAGTCTTGGGGCCATTGCTTGTTTGGAATCAATATTGTACACTTGCGTTCCATACCGCTGTGGCAGGGCTGGGGGCGAAGCAAAAAAAACAGGTCAAAAAGTGGATTCTCAGATTGGAGAGCCATTAAAAGAGGCCAAGATCCCTGTTTTTGACCCATTCAATTTTACCCAGTGGTGGCGCATCCAGGCCTCCACTGCTGGCATGCATGTGCATCAAGCTATCTATGAGTCCACCGAGATTGCTTCCCACCTTCAGAACAACATGGATATCATCAGCCCACACATAAAAACAAGCCTAAAAGATTCCACCAAATAGGCCAGAAGGGACACATGCAAATTAAAAGGCATTGGTGAAAGGCCGGTTCTCTGTGAATTTTTGCAGGTTCCTGCATTAGGTGCGGATTGAAATGGAAGGATGGCAGTCACCTCAAGTCCAGAGATACTCCAGTTCCAGGGCACATCACAGATGCTCAGCTGGTGTAGGTGCTTCGCAGGGCTCTGATGATGCGCAGTGTCAAATGTTGACAGGTTTAATAGCACGAGTAGCACAATGGGGTCTTTATCCACTAGCAGCCAGAGATCATTCAAGGCGAGCATCACAAACAGTTCTGCACTCATGCCTGGATGAAAACCAGTTTGATGGCTGCGAAGTCTGGCATTTCTCTCAATACATTCTTGGAGTCCGCCAACTACCACCCAGTCGACTGACATACGGTGAGCTGGAGATAGGTCAGTAGATGGCTGGGTCTGACATATCAGAGAACGGCTTTTTCATTGGGGAATTTACCAGTGCCTTCTTAAGGAGGATTGGAAGTGCACCTGGAGCGAGAGTTGAGTTTATGATATGGAGAAGTTAATCTTTCATTATTGGGAAAAGAGTTTTATATACCCTTGCAGGACATGGGCCATGTTGTGACCCTAACAGGCTGCTAGCGTTCGCCAGTCGCATTCGTTTTTCTGCTTCAAGCGTTAGAAAAGATGTACAAAATGGGGGGAGCGCCATATCGTGGCGTGTCAGTATCTCGTAATTTAAGAAGTATTTTTTGTGTAGGATGATAGGGTGTTTTGGGCTGTAGCTCTTTGTGCCAAAGATTCACAAAATGCAATAGATGTAGTGGAACAGGAAGGCAGCTCATTGTCTGAAGTTCTTGAATAAATTGAATGACTACAGTCACAGAACATCTTCTCTACCTCATAGGCGGATGTAGCTTTTGATTTGCAGATTATATCATCTGACCTGTCTTTGCCAATTTGCTTTCCCTTCCAAAGCCATATGATCTGTCCGCAATCTGTTGTGGGGTTTTGGGTTATTGCCAATATTCAAGGTCAGGTAAAATAATGTATAAAGGAATCTAACTTAAAATTGGGGGGGTTGGGGTTAGGGTGATATGCCACATGTAGTTCGAAGGAGGCAATATAATTGCCTCCTAACCTGGCAATAAAGCGTTCTAAAGAGGGTCGAGTGTCATGATCTATTTCATGATTTTAAAGTGTTGTTAGCAGATTACAGTGACCCCTCCTGCCCGCCCCACCCCCGTTCTTTGGTCTCTACCCCCGTTCTTTGGTCTCTACTGTGTATCACAATTTGGTAGCCATTTGTCAATAAACCATTAAACACTGGACCACAGTCACCGGAACAGTACTCGAGAAGCAAGCTTCCTTAAAGTACAACACATCCAGATTATAGGCAACACAAATATTGTGCGTAAATAACATATTTTTGACAGTTGAACCTGGATGAATTAATATGCCCTTAATTAGTTTCAATTGCTGTAGTTTTTATCACTGCATGAATAGGAGGCAATTAATACCCGTTCCCCTTAGTATCTCACTGTTATCTTAGACAATATGTGCTAGAGATTGTATAAACGGAGATGAACAACAAATGCCCCGGTGCAGACTCGTAGAGGGTAATGTAAGCGCCACCAGGCAGCCTTTTGCTGGATCATGAATCTTGAATCTCCATGTGCAGATGTCTGCTGCTACTACATAATTCATCATGACACAATATTTCTTTTGCAGGGTTGGCCCTTTTGCTGCAGGTGCAGATGGGTAAGTGCATAAGGTTCTTTCTCTATACATGCACACAAGAAAACTACTTGTAGTATTTGATATACGTTTCCATCTTGTGTTTGCTGGAAAAAATTACACCTTTCGTCACATTTCTGCACGGCGAATTACATTTTAATACTATTTTTTGAAGGCCAAGAATTTTTCACATGATTTTTAGGGCTGCATAGAGACAGTTTTTAGCTGTCTCACAAGACCGGGGGGAGGGGGCGGGAGGGGGGATTGCAAAATATACATCCCCTCGGTCATTGGTTGTTGTAAATGTCATTTATGTATGTACTGATCAGCCCACATTCATCATTGTGACTGGCAGTTATGTCATACTGAGCTAGTCCTCTATACCAACATATGCTCGTTTCATTAGTAATGCAATTTTATGAGTCCACCTCGGTGGCGCGGACACAGCATGGCAAAGAAGTCTCTGACTGCAGAGACAGAAATCATCCTGACAAACATAGCACTTCATTTAGCTGGTGTGCTGCGAGGCACACGCTGTGAAACCACCACTACACGCGACTAGGCACACCTGTCTTCAGTGGCTCCACACCACCAGCTACACATGCATCGAACGAAGGGTCTGTGATACCTTCCCATGGTGGGGGTCATCTGTCATGCACCCACAATAGGTGACCTGGGTGGCCAGTAATGAAATGCTAGAGAGTGCCATGGCCCCTGTGCATGGGTGATGAGGTTGGAGGCACCCACAGAGCTCCATGCAATCACTCATCTATCTATGCACTCATTCATTCAACCATTAACTTGTTCTCGTATAGCCCTCCTACCCACTCAACCACCCATGGAACCAGACAATCAATACTGAAGCAATTCTACTCATAAAAATGTTAGGCCTATTGGCTTTGCCAATGCTTGCTGTGATTACTTTTCAAAGCCTGCTAGCCTATATTTCCACGCCCTCATTGTTCCGAAGAGAATGCTGCACTTGGCCTAGACACAAACCAGAGAGTCATTTGGTGACATATGATTCTTGTTCACCTGAGACTGATCTCAATTGGCCTTTCTGCCCTGGGCTTGATTGGGATGTAGATTTACATTTTTAGATTACTGCTAGAATTTATTTACCTAACTATGGCACGTTTCTTGGTATCAGGCCAGAGTTCTGAAGCACCTCTTGACAACAAAGGCCTGAGTTCCTTTCAGAGGGTTAACTAACACAGATGAGAGGGGAGTGAGTGTAGGCGGATGGGGGCACTGCCTGTGGAAGGCCGCGAAGGCTGGGAAGAAGTCAGTCACAAATACCTCTCAGTGCTGCCTCAGCTGTTAGGATGACTTAGTGAGTCTAATGCCTGCTGCTTAAACATGCAGTGATCTGCAGGTCACAAGTTCGAATTCCATCAAGGTCAATTCAGCCTTTCATCCTTTCGAGGATGGTAGATTGAGTTCCATTAAACTGGGTAACAGTAACACCTGTCATTTACAGTGCAAACGAACGGTACTATCTATATTAAAAACAAAGTATTATCATAAGGAGGACCTCATCTGCCTTGGAATCATTTGAACAAAATGCCGAATGTTTCCCCCCCAATTACCCCAATGAAACGTTCCATCTACCTTTAGTCCCAGTGACACCCAGCTCTAGTGCACCCCACTGCCATTTCCCTCAGGCACATCTTCCCATTGTGCCTCAAGTGCCTCGCAGCTGTGCCCTACAGTGCCCCCGTCCCCCAATGCAATGTTACCTCTATGCCCACCCCAATTGTCCCAGGAACCGAGCCCCACCATTTGCCGCATCTCTGTGCCATGTGGCACATCTGAGTCCACCCCTGCCCCCCCACGCCCACTCACCTCTGTTCCCCTTCCTTAATACCCAATGTGATGCTCCCTCTGTACCCTCCTGCCTCACTCAAGGCCAAGACTCCCAGACGTACTTCCAACTCCTTTCTCCAAGCCCTTTTAATCCCTTCACCATCTCCCAAATATATTCCTTTCCTCCTTAATTCTTCTCCCTTCGGACCTTCTCCTTCCTTCAGTTTTTCTCCTTCTTTTTCCCCTCAGTCTTTCTCAGTTTCCTCCACTCACCTTTTCTCCCACCCTTTCTTCCCATTCAGCCCGTGTTCCTCTTTTTTCTCCTTTTGGCTCTTCTACGTCCCTTGCTTCCCTTTTCTCCACTTACCTCTTTCCCCTTTTTACCCCTCGGAACTTCACCTTCCATTCCTCATCTCTCTGTCTCTATTTTTTCTCCTCAGTTCTCTCGCCCCCGTCTTTGACCTCCTTGCTCTGTTGAGCTGGCCTCTAGGTTCTGGTCTTGATGTTGGCTTAGTACCCCATAGGCTGTCCCAGTGACATCATCTGTTCCGCCGCAGTAGTGAAAGGACTGGACTGGATCAACCAGCTCTTATGCACAGGCGATTTGCATCTGTAGCTTGGGTTTTGCCCGCGGAGTGCAGGCTGGGCATCCCGTGGCGGCCCTGTGAAGGGTTGCAGCAATTACAGCCACCGAAGCAACGCAGCTTTTCAAAACAGTTGTTGCCAAAAAGACGTATTTGAAGCAGGTGCCACATTTCAGAGTCACATCAGACCATTCTGAAGACAACACAGACAATTAAAATGACTTTTAAAGCAGAAAAGCATCGGTAGATTTGGAGCTCCGGAGGTGCACTACCCTTGATTTTGGCAGACTGCCTTCTACCAGATGCTTTGCACCGGAGCAACAACCTCCTCCTCCGAGTGACCCCTGATTATTGTCCCTCTGGGTATCTGATGCTCCCCGTTAGTACCTAGTAGCACCTCTCAGTGCCCGCAGCCCGCATGCTCACCATCTCTTTGCTCCCCGTGTCTCTTTTAGTTCCCCAATTACCTTTGGCCCTCTATAACTGCCCCAGGCCCACGTGCCTTCTCCACACGCCCCCAAATATCCCCATCCCCAAGTTTCACTCCATAGTACCCTCAGGTTGCTCGTCTGTGTCCCTTAGTGACTTTCAATGTGCCACTCCTTTTGTGACCCAATGTCCCAATTACCTCTATTCGCCCTTGGGGCTGTTTGTATAGTTCCATTCAAGTCCCACCAGACACACTGTCAACAACTCTAAGCATCCCAAGATGTCAGCCATGAATTGCCCATCCTCATACATCACCTCCACAGAAGCACATATCAGTGGCACATCCCTTCCCTTTCTCTGCATCCCCCAGTGAATCCCAAAGTGCTGTTCCTTAGTCACTGACAGCTTCAATTGCCCCCCTAATGTTGCAGTCGCAATTACCACATCACATGTTTTCATGCCCTGTACCCCAAACCTCAATGGCCCACTTAAAGTACCCTTCAGCATTAATTGCCCCTGGAGCGTCCTCCCTTTTTGCCCCAAATGCCCCTTTTCCAAGCCTCATATGTAGCACTACTTTTGCACCTGTTTGTATCGCTTGATGCCCTCAGACCATCCCTTCCTCTACAGCTCCCATTACCCTCCACTGCCCCGTTCCCTTATTCACCATGAGTCTCAATTGTCTGTTCAAAGTGCCATCAGTTCAATTGCCCCCCCCCCCTCTGGTAGTGTGTCTTCAGTCCCAGATGCTCCATCCAGCAACTCCAACAACTGTGCTTTCTTTCTCTATGTGCACCAAGTATCACCTTCTTTCTCATTCCTCTGAAGTGCCTCGAGGCAGTGTGCTTCTGTGCCATGTGTTTGAAATGGCTCTCTCTGCAGGGTCATCCCCAAAGGTTTTGCCTTCACACCTCCTGTTTTCTGAATTCATTTTTGCTGGTATTAGGACTCTATGCACTTTACCACTGCTAACTAGTGCTAAAGTGCTTGTGCTCTCTCCATAAAACATGGTAAAATTGGCTTACTCTTAATTGGCCCATTTAATTTACTTATAAGTCTCAAGAAAAGTGCTACAGCATGGACTCAGGGCCTGTAAATTAAATGCTACCAGTGGGCCTGCAGCACTTGCTGTGCCACCCACTTAAATAGCATTTAAAAACGTCTCAGGCCTGCCATTGCAGCCTGTGGGCAGTTTTAAACTGTCATTTCGATCTGTCAAAATGACCCTATTGGCAGGCCTAAACCTTTATTTTTAGTACATATAAGTCCCCCTTAAGGTAGGCCCTAAACCTCCCATAGGGCAGAGTGCTTTGTATTTAAAAGTTGGACCTGTGTTTTTAAGGTTAATTGTCCTGATAGTGAAAAACTCCTAAATTTGTTTTTCACAATGAGTCCTACCTCTCCCATCGAATAACATTGGGTTACCTTATAACATTTAATAATTGATAACTTTTATTTGGAAATAGGTAGAAATATCATGTTTGGTCTCTAAAGAATTGTAATTTAAAAAAACTCTTTAATGGTAAAGTCAGATTTTAGGTCACAATTCTGAAAATGCAACTTTTAGAAATTTGGCATTTTCTTGTCCTAACCATTTGGTGCCTGCAGCCTGTGTCCTGGGTCACATGACTGTAAATAGTTGCCAGTTGGCCTTTGTGTATTCCTCCCAGACAGTGATAAAATGGGGATTAGCTGTTGGCAGGATGGCCCACAGTGCCAGGATGGGAGAGACTGAGCTTTTCCCTGCCCCAATGTGCCTAAGCAGACACATAAAGAACGTTTCACTAGTCTTTTGTCGCCCCAGACCACTAGGAGCCTGGGCAGGGAGGAAGGAAATGCCAGAACCCTCGGTGGGGGGAAACTCTAGAAATTTTTTCCACTTTAAAGCTGGTACCAGGTATAAAAATAGGACCCACAGACCTACTCTTTAGTTCACTCCTGGACCTGCAGAGGACACTCAGAGAGCCTGCCCTGCACTTCAAAGGACTGCCCTACTGCTTGAGACCTGCTTTGTACCTCAGAGAACTGCCCTGTGGCTTGATGTCTGCCTTGTACCCTCAGAGCACTGACCTGCTGGTTGAGGCCTGCCTTAGTGCTTGAACCCAGGATTATTGGAGTGACTCCAAGGGCTAGTTGGCTGGCCTCCTGTTTTGAGCTACAGGGACACACAAAGCTCTAATAACTGGAACCCTGCACCTGGACCCTGCCTGAAGTGTGTCCTATCCTGCAAGTGATGCCCACACAGTGTTGGACTCTTGGAAGTGATGCTAAAAGTGCCCAAACAGCCAAAAACCAAAACCTTGGACTGGGAACATTTTCTGACAACAAGTGCTCTGAGAACCGACAGAAGACGATGACCTACTTGCACGCTGATCTGCCCAAGGTCAGCCTGACTTCGCTGTTCTTCTCTGCAGCAGCAAATCCTGTTCAGCGGCTCCTCGAATAAGGGGAATTCGGTCTCATGGTCCCCTCGTTGGCTGCAGCCTGCAGCTTCATCCCGCTGGAGATTTTCGATTTCCAAAGAAGTGACTAAGTCTAAATGTAAAAAACTTCACTGTAACTTCATCCAGCGGCTCTCCAATGATGATGCCGTCTCCTCGTACACTGCCGGCTGCCTTGCCCCACTGAACTTTACCTTCTCAAACATTTTTCTTAAAATGTCTTTTAAGTCCAAAGGTAAGCCAGGACCGGGCCCAATCCACTCCATGTATCTGAACTGCGCTCCATCACAGTTAGCCATAACTTTTGACTTTTCCCCCGTCTTGTGCGACTAGATGTTCACGGTTAGTGCGTTGATCTTTTAGGCACTAGTTAATACAAAAAATATACCTGCAAATGCTCAACTGCTGATTACCATTAACCTGGGAAAATGTGCCCTACTACTGACAGTATCAATATTAAATGTCCACATGGATATATATACGCTTATATGAACACGCATTAAGCAAGCATCTTGTGCGTCATATTCAGCACTTCTTTGTTATGTGCCCGACCAACTGGAATGTGACATAAATTATGTAGATAATTTAATCCCAAAATAATGAAAAACAAAGTCACAGTCCCTAAGTTCTAGACTGAATTTTAAAATAGCATTCAAATGGTACATTACAGATGGTAGTTCCATACCACAGTGTATCTTGAAGCTGAGGATGCTTGCGGGATGACAACTGTGGTAAGTGATGCACCATAGGTCTAAATGTCACTACCATTATTATATTCAAAGATGCTGCCATGGAAGTAAACAAGAAGTTTAATGTTAGATAACCAAAGGAAACATCTCATCACATCAACATCCCCTCAGGAGTCTACCATCTGTCACATAGAATCTCTGTGACAAGATTCCGATGGTACCAATGCTGGAAGGAAGGGGAGGAAAGGACATGGGAAAAGCCACAAGGGCTGAGATAATATCATAAAAGCAAAGGAGTTTTACAAGTTGTACAAGTTGTACATGCTCAACACCAATTGCCCCCTCAGGGGCCTTCTCTCTCCTTGCCTCATATGCCCCCTCTCCATGTCCACTCACTTAATGCATGCCCAAGTGCCTGAGGCTCTCGCTCCCTCTATGACCCTGGCAAATATTCCCATTCCCCCCTTCAAATGCAACCAGCTACCCCTCCCTCTTGCTTCAGATACTTTTTATTCATTCATCCCACTCAAAGTTTCCTTTGTAAGTTGCTCAGTATCACCTTCATTCTGTGTCTCAAATGTCACCCCTCCATGCCTGCACCTCCAATAAATATGCTTTCCAAATTTCCACCAGATGCCCTTTCTTTTATGCCCCTGAAGCCCATCCTTTTCCCCTTTCACAAAAAGCGTCCCCATAGCATCAAAAACGACCCCTCTATCTTTGCCCCAGATCCTCCCTTAGCGTGCCCGTTGGGGCCCAGACACCCACTCCTTTTGAGCCCCTGACACCCTCTCTTTATGCCATTCACCAACAATTGTCTTAAGTGCCATCAGTGTTCCACTCCCTTTGTGTCTCAGATGCTCCTTCCATGCATCTACAAAATTTCAGCCACGCCACTGCCCCCAGGGTACTATGTCTACACAACCTTAGGTGCCCATTACTTGTGTGCCTCCTCTCTGTGTCCGACAATACCCTTTACCTACCTTTCTATGTACCCAAGATGGCCCATGTTTGTGCCATTGACCAACAAAGTGTTTATTGCTGGAGCACAGACACCCCCATCTGTGCTCCTCATTCCCATTTACCCAATATCTAGGCACCTGTCCTTCTATATCCACGAGATGACCTCTCTAAGCCCCAGATTGTTTACTCAGCTACCCCTGTTTCCTTCTCTATGTTTAATTGACCACATACAACCCACCATCTGAGCTTTCGTTGCCCTTCCAATGCCCAAATCCCAATTGCCCCTCTAAATGCTTCCAGGTGCTCCTCGCTCTGTTCTGGATGTCTTCTCTCCAGGCTCTCGTTCTTCTTCTCTACAAATGTTTGTCGGTACCCCTCTCCCTCTCCCTTGACAATTTTTCCCAGTATGTGCCCCCAGCAGTGCTTAATTGGAGTCGGTGGTTGCAGGTGGGGCCCACGGCACTCATTGTTGAGAACCAGCACTTATTTCTCCACAACAGACTTTGATCCGGATCAAGAGAGAAACACAAACGTAGGAAAGAAGGATGAAGAGA
The DNA here is from genome assembly GCA_963921515.1 of Calotriton arnoldi. Classification (NCBI taxonomy): domain Eukaryota; kingdom Metazoa; phylum Chordata; class Amphibia; order Caudata; family Salamandridae; genus Calotriton; species Calotriton arnoldi. The sequence continues at coordinate 298,741 of CAWUFW010006435.1, read as the reverse complement.
AAGACAGAAAAACAGTGTAAAAAGGAGAAAGCAGGGATGAAAAAGAACCAGCAAGAGGCAAAAGTGGGCTAAACAGGCAGGGAGTTTCTGGCCATGGATTAAAGAGGCCTCAGGTGTAATCAGGACAATGTAGCCCCGGTATTCGGCACCCTAACCTTCGATTGCACCAGCTTTGGGCTTCTGAGCAAATCTTTGGGCCCCTGAACGTATTCTTTTACAAATTAAGCAATGCCCCCCCAGGCTCCCTTGCGCCTCAAGTCCCACCTCTTCTATGCCACGACACCAATTGCCTTCTAGGAGTCCCCCTAGAAACATACTCTCTGTTGCCCAAATGCTTTATTGATGCACCACCCAATTAGCTCCAAACGCTGAGTCTAAATACCAATAGGTGCGCCATCGCTTTGTGCGTCATGTGCCCCCTATACCTGCCTACCCCACCAACCACCTCTTTAACAGCCACCAGTCCTCCCCTCCCTCTATGCATGGATAACCCTCACCTACAACTGCCCTCTCTCTGTGCATGCTGCTTATTGCTCCCTTAAGTGGTCCTTCCTCATTGTTCCATCATTCTGAGCTCTAGCTTGGTCTCACATGCCCATTACCCCATTTCCTTCTTTGCTTGTACTCTCGCTCTCAATCCGTCTGCAAGCCTGATTGATGCCCTCTGTCCGTGTCTACTGATGGAGTTGATCGGAACTTTGCCTGCCTGGTTGGTATTTTTATGGCAAACCAAATAAATATCAGGAAATTCATTAAAATATACTGCTTTTTCCCTCTGATATATAGACTTAAAGCAACGAGTACAAGACGAAAATGTGTCTAAATCCTTGTAATGCTGTCCAGACTATTCCTGAATGTTTTAAAGCAACTAGAGACAGAATCGTTGTGTTAAAAAATAATACAGAAACATTTACATTAATTGATATTCGAGTATCATCTTCTAGTCCTTCCAGAAACCCACAACATGCCCAATGGCTAGTATTTTTCTGTGACAAACGTCTCAACCCTATCTGTGCCTCCCACATGAGCCTTTAGGGTGCGCACTCTCCTCCTGTGGTCCCTGCCGCTTTATGCTCTTCATTCATTTCTTCCTGCTAATTTGTTGCTCCTGTCCTGCCATTTCTAAAACACCCTCGAAACTCAGCCTAAAATCGCGTACAAGTGCTACCAAAACAAACCCAAAACCAGTGCAGGTCCTACCACAAAAACCCCAAAACGAGCCCAATCATTTTAAGGTCTATAAAGGAGACTCGTTAAGACTAACATAGTCAACCCTACAGAGTTAGACGTAGGCTCCTACTTTTGTAAACCCTACTGCCTATTATTTTCATTTGACATTCCTACTGGTTTTTAGCAGGCCCGACAGAGACCTGCACTCCGCACATGTGCAACGTCTCATCAGAGCTTTTTTAAATGCTCACTCAATTTAAGTCAGCTAAGCTGACAGGCAGAGTTCCAACTTTTGGTCAATTGTGTCTGTTGGCCACTGGGGCAGGAGGTGAAGGGCTGCTCACGTCTCAGGAGTGCAACTGAGCTCTGCAGAATCAGCATTCAGTATTTTGCTTCACTAGGACCGCCGGTGAGGTCTTGGTCCACGTGCCCACCAGCAGCACTAAAGTTCATGCACGGCACGGTGTTATATCTGTGCGAAAATGCAATTGAGAGCTAAGCAGAGGCCATGCCCAGGCCTCAGGGGAAGAAGCTTTCATTTTGTTGTCAGAAGGTGTGATCTGACACGCCGTGCTGAGCCCATGGCCGAGTATCTGCACTGCCAGAGCTACTCTTGTATTACTTGCTCACAGCCATCCAGAAGGGTAGTCCGTGAACTGTTTCGAGTTCAGGGTGCAAGTTGTGCCAACGAGTTCACCACATGCAGTGCTGTGGGAGAGGCGTCAAACGTGGGCTTCTTCTCTGCTTCCCAAGTGAACACTATTCAGAATGAGGATGTGGTCAAGCTTTATAACAGGCCCTTCCCAAGATGGTGTATAACAAATACAATACAATTCTCACTGACTCACGCAGTCTCACTCATTCTCACTCTGACCTACCCAGTCTCACTCATGCTCACTTACTCTCACTCAGTTCCATTCATTCTGATTCACTCAGTCTCGCTGACTCACTCAGTCTTACTCATTCTGACTCACTCAATCTCACTGTGACTCACTCATTCTCACTTAGTCTCACTCAGTTTAGCTCAGTCTCAGTCTCACTCTGACTCACTCATTCCCACTCAGTTTCACTCTTACTCACTCATTCTCTCTGATTCACTCATTCTCACTCTAGCTCAGTGAGCCTCACTTATTTACAGTCAGTCTCATTCACTCACTCTGACTCACTCATTCGCACTGATTCACCCATCCCACTGATTCTGATTCACTCATACTCATACAGTCTCACTCATTCACACTTCAATCAATCTTACTCTGACTCGCCTAGACTCACTCATTCTCACTCTGACTCACTCTGTTCCACTCATTCAATGACTCACTAAGAATCACTCAGACTGTAACTCCTTCATTCTCACATACAGTAACACTCAGTTACACTCACTGTCTTTCTCCCTCACTTTCATTTATTCTCACACGTACTCTCTTCCTATCACTCATTATCACTCTAACTCACTCCTTCACTGATGCTCTCTCACTTTCAAACACACATAGATACACAGACATGCTCACACTTAGACATGCTCTCTCAAAGACACATGCTCTCTCCAGTGGTGGCTGGTGCCATTTGAAAATGGTGGAGCAAGTTATTCCAATCCCTCCCAACTTCGGAGAAAATGAGTTTGCTTTGTTTAATTTCATAGGCAAGTCTGCAAGATCTAGTTCTAATAGGGCTGGTGCCAGAAAACAGCCCTGCGGAGGCAATTATTAATACCGTTGCTTCTTGATAGGCGGCCCGTGTCAAACTAGATTCATGAAATGCCCAAAGCATTGATAATTGGTTTAGGGAGATAGTCTAAGTAGCTGGCTTCCACTAGAGTCACTCTTCGTCTACTAAGTGGAAGGCTGCTCGGAGTCAGCAGAGACAGACGCCCGTCTGAGCTCTAGCCCACATTGCAAATAAGGTGATTTCTGGTGAAGTGATCTTGACGAAAACCACCTAGCACAACAGACATAAGCTCAAGCCCCATTTATTTAGATGATGAGTGAGTATAACTGTCTTGTGGTTTGTGGCCTCCTGGCCTGCCTGGATACGTTGGCATAGGCCGGGCTGCCATGAAGACTTTTGCGCACGTTACTCTTAGCCGTTGTTCTGTCACCCTCTGCTCCTGCCAAGTTATTTTACAACTGTCTGCATTTTCTGTTTCTCACCTTTTCTCCTGTTCCTTTTGGGCTCAGTCTGAACAACAGTTACAAGGTCGAAAAACACGTCCCTGGTTCTTGCTGATATGGCCAGTCCCTCGCACCTAGACATAACACTATGTACAGCTGCCATGGGGAAATTGGTGGGCATTTATTATTACGTTTCTCCCTCTTGAGGGGAACTTGAAGAAAACCTTTCGAGGGAGAAGAGCTGTGATCGTCTACTGATGTAGTGCTTGCATCTAGAGACTGAGGTATGGGGGTTCGCTTGTCAAAGCCCAGAGGTCTTCTATTGTTATAATAAAAAAGCTATTATCACGGGGAGGGTGGTAAGGTCATTCAGCCCTCTATCCACTGCTTTATGAAATGCTTTCCCTGTTAGTATTCTATGGAGTTGTAACTATGCTGATTATATTATTCTTATGCATTATGCTGATAGTACTGTCACGTGTACTGTATCTTAGAGCACGTATGTTGAAATAAACATTTTAACCTATACTGTGTCTCTTCATACGCCGGATGTGGACAGGTATGAGTGAGTGACAAAAGGGTGTTCTTGCTACTGCGAGTCCTGAGAGAGAGATACTGTGTTCTGGGTTGTCTAATCATTGGTACATTGTTGCTAATGGGACGTTAAGGCTAGTTGGGTTGGGGTTTTAGGTGCTAAGGTTTATGTTTGGCTCACCACTATATTCCGAGGTCCTATTATCCTGTGCATAGCTCTGTGTGTGTGCAGAATCCCTATAACATGGCGCGACCAACCAGTGGGCTGCTTATCTGCGAGACGCTTGAGTAGTGCTTGTGCTTGTCCACGACACCCCTCCCAGACGCTTCCGGAAGCGTGTGTGACGGTTATACCTCCTATATTGATGTTTTTGTAGGTTCTTTCAAGCTTGAAGTTATTAAAAAGGTTTCTTAATCGAACCCTCTATTGTGCTGCCTACTGTTAGGTTGTCGAACAACCCCGATCGTAATGGCGGGTGTAAACATAGCGGCACATAGCCGCGCAGCGCTCCGTGATCACTTAAGGGTGTATGGAGTGCCGGACACGGGAGTCGAACTGATCTTTGTGGTTCAAGCCGATCCGGCTTTCCACTTTGAAGTGTTCTACTCTTGGGTCACATTTCCGGAGGTGGATGGGACGGACAATTTGTTCCATGAATATACAGCCACTGCAGTTCCTAATCACTATAGACCGTATAGGAATCTTGAAGTACCGCTCACGGCTTGGCAGCACCGTGTTTGGTTTGATGGCTCCCTCCCCCAACCGGTTACCACGGTTCGTTTAGGCCCCTTGTCTATTGATGGGGCCACTTGGCCTGTTTTGGCCGGGTACACCCCACATCCGCAATATATGCAAATACCAGTCGCTGACCTGCGCAATATGTATTCGGCCTTGGTACGAGTGCATCGCGCTTTAGTGCAATATGTTACAGGCAACATCCAGGGGGCCCCACCTGGAGTTGCGGGCCATCCAGCTGCTGCAGGCGGAGTGACCATAAGTCCCGTCATGGTGAACTCAGTGATGGGCAAACGTCCACAAAATAAGGATGATTTACCTTATTGGCTTGCAGAAAAATTTGACCAGTTGGAGGCAGTTTTTCCAAACACGACACCGGTGGATAAACATAGAATTCTTACAATTAGTTTGCCGAAAGACTTAATCCCCGAGTTGACAGCATGCAACAACTGGGGTAGGGTATTCGCAGCAGTTTATTCGAAGTGTTTCGGCACTCCTTCCATGACGGTTCTCCCCTCTGTAATTAAAAAAGTACAGGATGAACATGGCCCTGAAGCGGCTGTGGAATTAGGGATGAGACTGGTGGGAGTGTTCGAAGTAGTAGCCAAGCTGATCCTTGCGAATGTCAAGGGCGATGCAGTGAACTTTCAAGTAGCTAATGCTTTGGCTTTAGTCCCAGAATTGGACAAGCCGCGCGAATTACCGAAAATTATAACCCAGGCTTATAAAACTATTGGCCGAAATAGCCTAGGCAATAAGCCTTTTGCAAAACAACAAACACAAACACAACAACAACAACCTAAAACTCAATCTGAAAAAGATGAGAAACCAGTTTTTACTAAAAAGAGCTGGAGGTTGAAAAAACAGGGTAAGCAACAGAAGAAGCCGGGGTCGCGAGGCGCATCCCCTGTTTGTCTCTTCTGAACGCACATATGATTTGCGCGATAGGGCGAGACTTAAATCTCCGGATAGGTTTCAGATCCCTGATACGCGTTCTCCTCGTTCTTCACAGGCACAGACAACTTCGCAAGCCAGTGGAGGGGATCGCCAGGATAGAGGAAGGGGTCGAGAGGCTCCCCAGGGACGAGATCAACCTCAACAACAAGTCAGAGGGAAAGCAGAAGACTTTCAACGTTCTCGCCCACAATTTCAGAAGAAGAAAGTTGCCGCTGTAACAGCGAAATATGCCACAGACGGTGAGAACGAGACTCCTGAATTGGACGTGGGCAGTAACCCTCCTAGACAGCGCCACGGAAGTTACCATAGTGCGGGAGGCGCTACGTCCTCATATGGAGGCGACAGCAACTGAAACATTCATTACTGTTGAAACAGCCGACACCAGAGTGGCACCCCCTGACAGACTATTTAATATCGCCATTCAAATTGAAGGTGATATACAGCGTGTAATTAAAGGGATTTTTCTGGAAAATCTGATCTCTTCATACGACATTTTATTAGCAGAGGCGGATTGGCCACCCCCATTCGTACTTGCTGCGCGTAAAGGGGAGGAGGCAATCCTTCCGAGCTTTTCTCGACATGTCCCAAAGGACAAAGCGGAGGCTCTTGCAGCTGAGTGGGCTGTGTCCCTGGCTCCTGCGTTATACCGCAACCACGTTGGTTGGGATGAAGATTCTCCCCCCCATGAGATACCTTTACGGTCCCTACCGCAGCCACAACCCCAATATCCCATTAAACGTGAAGCCAAAGGCCCCGTTTCTGAAATTCAGGCTAGTTGGGACGTTAAGGCTAGTTGGGTTGGGGTTTTAGGTGCTAAGGTTTATGTTCGGCTCACCACTATATTCCGAGGTCCTATTATCCTGTGCATAGCTCTGTGTGTGTGCAGAATCCCTATAACAAAGCTATATTGAATATCACGCAAGCTGTCCCGCATTGCTTTTGGATGCGCCGTCCTCTGAGGAGCATTCCTGCAGCTTTGACCTGTTGGACTGGATGGCGTCTACGTTTTTTGACGATTCCAATGATGTCCTCTTGGACGGTATAGCATATTTCTGCACTTCCACGTTTTTGGATTGATTTGCCGTTCACTGTCCGTGGACGCCTCCGTTCTGCTCAGGTGTTTTGAACTCTGTCTTCGTCCTTAGTCTTGGCCGATGAACTGTCCAGGGGAGGGTGTCTTGTGGTTTGTGGTCTCCTGGCCTGCCTGCATACGTTGGCATAGGCCGGGCTGCCATGAAGACTTTTGCGCACGTTACTCTTAGCTGTTGTTCTGTCACCCTCTGCTCCTGCCAAGTTATTTTACAACTGTCTGCATTTTCTGTTTCTCACCTTTTCTCCTGTTCCTTTTGGGCTCAGTCTGAACAACAGTTACAAGGTCGAAAAACACGTCCCTGGTTCTTGCTGATATGGCCAGTCCCTCGCACCTAGACAAAACACTATGTACAGCTGCCATGGGGAAATTGGTGGGCATTTATTATTGCGTTTCTCCCTCTTGAGGGGAACTTGAAGAAAACCTTTCGAGGGAGAAGAGCTGTGATCGTCTACTGATGTAGTGCTTGCATCTAGAGACTGAGGTATGGGGGTTCGCTTGTCAAAGCCCAGAGGTCTTCTATTGTTATAATAAAAAGCTATTATCACGGGGAGGGTGGTAAGGTCATTCAGCCCTCTATCCACTGCTTTATGAAATGCTTTCCCGTAAGTATTCTATGGAGTTGTAACTATGCTGATTATATTATTCTTATGCATTATGCTGATAGTACTGTCACGTGTACTGTATCTTAGAGCACGTATGTTGAAATAAACATTTTAACCTATACTGTGTCTCTTCATACGCCGGTTGTGGACAGGTATGAGTGAGTGACAAAAGGGTGTTCTTGCTACTGCGAGTCCTGAGAGAGAGATACTGTGTTCTGGGTTGTCTAATCATTGGTACATTGTTGCTAATGGGACGTTAAGGCTAGTTGGGTTGGGGTTTTAGATGCTAAGGTTTATGTTTGGCTCACCACTATATTCCGAGGTCCTATTATCCTGTGTGTTAGAACTGGGGGTCTCTAGTTGGCAATGGTTTGCACCTTTGTCCAAATAGGGACCCTTGCTTCTAGTCAGGATAAGGGGGAAACACTCCTAAAATAACCCCTGCTCACCCCCTGGTAGCTTGGCACGAGCAGACAGGCTTATCTCAGAGGCAGTGTGTAAAGCATTTGTGGCCACATACAGTAATACAGTGAAAACACTACAGATGGACACCACACAGGTTGTTTATGTAAAAATAAGTAATCTTTATATAGACTTATCACAAGACCCAATAGCAAAAATCCACAATACAGTACTCAAAAATAGACTTAAAATGATAGAGACAGTTCACGTTATCTTCAAAAATAGGATAGTCCCTCAAATAAAGCTTGTAGCAACAAATAACTCCACTTGGAGTTATCACGACGTCGTGACCGGTGGAAATCCCAAAGTACGGCGCCGACCGCGAGGTGCGCGGCGTCGGGCCTGGAGTCGAGCAGACCCACAAAGAACAGTACCTGGAATTCGATGAAAACAAAGACGGTGCACGGCGTCGGGGAGGTGATGCTTCGTTGGCGCCGGCGGCGTCGGTTCCTTACGACCCCAGGGGAGGTGATGTCTCGGTTCCTTACTGCAGCGCAGGGAGGTGAGGCGTCGGTTCCTTACTGTGTCGGGAGGTGACGTCACGGATGGCGGCGAGGCGTCGGTTCCTTACGATGGTGCGGCGTCGATGGATTCGGGGTCACCCACGCCGAGGATCGGCTCCGCGATGATGAAGCCCTGGCGTCGGTGAAGTCGGGGCTGCGGTGCGAGTCGGGACGGTGCGTCGTGAGCGCCACGAGCGGTGTCCTCGGCTCCGGTGCAGGCAGCGGCCTCGATGACGGCTTCGGAGTCGATGTCGCACGGCGTCGGCAGGCGTCGGGCCTACGGTGCAAGTCGGGCGGTGCGTCGTGCTCTTCACGAGCGGTGCCCACGGCTTCGGTGCAGGTTACGGCGTCGCTCGCCGGCGTCGGTGTTGCAATTTCCCTCTGTTAGCAGCTAAAACAGCAGTTCCAGATGCAGGCAAACAGAAGGGGTGAAGTCTTTGTGTCCCTGTGACTTCAGGCAGGAGGCAAGCTCAGTTCAAGCCCTTGGAGATTCCCTTCTTCAAGATGACAAAGCACAGCAAAGTCTTTTCTCCTGTCCTTGGCAGAAAGCAACCACTGCAGGCCAACCGCAATCAGCAAAACAGCACAGGGGCAGTACTCCTCCTTCAGCTTCTCCGGTTCTTCTCCTTGGCAACAGGTTTCTTGATTTCCCAGAAGTGATCTAATTTCCTAGGGGTCTGGGTCCCCTTTTATACACCTTTTCCCTTTGTTCTCTGAAGGCAGAGAGGCCTTTGCCTAGTCCAAACCAGTTCTGGTCAGTCCTGGAGCACTTTGTTTTTCTGACTCCTTCTTTCCTTTGAGAGTGAGGGGCAGAGCCATCAGACGCCCGGCAGGAGGTGGAGCCAGCATTGTGGAAGGCAGGCACAGCCCTATTCAGACCCAGGTGCAACTCCTCCCACCCATCCTCCTTCAGGCAGACCTATTCAGCCTAGTGCTGACTCACCCTGCCTCCTGGAATCCCCCAGCCCCTGTCACTCACAAATCCAGACACACAATACACAACCTGAGCAGAGGCAGCTGGATGGTTTAGGCAAGAAAATACCTACTTTCTAAAAGTGGTATTTTCAAACAAAGAATGTTAAAACCAACTTCACTAAAAGATGTATTTTATCATTCTGAGTTCAGGCATACTAAATTCGTTTTTCTACCATGTTCCTGGGTCAGTTCTGACTATAAAGTGTAATAGTCAGTCTGCCCATTCTGGCCTATGGGGAGCAGGTAGCCTTGCAATAGTGAAAAACGAAAATGGCTGTAATTCACTATCAGGACATGCCACACACACCAGGGCATGTCCTACCTTATACTTACAATGCACCCTGCCCTTGGGCCTACCTTAGGGGTGTCTGATATGAAGATAAGGGAAGGTTTAGGGACTGGCAAGTGGGTGCACTTGCCAAGTCGACATGGCAGTCACAGACTGCACACAGGCTCTGCAATGGCAGGCCTGAGACACATTTTACAAGCTGCTTCTGTGGGTGGCACAACCAGTGCTGCAAGCCCACCAGCAGCATTGGATTTACAAGCCCTGGGCACACGCAGTGCACTGTACTAGGGACTGACAAGTAAACCAATCATCCAATCATGGAGTCACTAATCCATAACACAATTTACAGTAGGGAGCACTTGCACTGTGGCACTGAACAGCAGTGGCACAGTGCCCAAAAGCATCTAAAACCAGCAAAACATAAGAGGCAACAGCAAAAAATGGAAGGGAGACCCACGCCAATGGTGCCAAGTCTAACACGTGTCCCCTCCAGCTGAAATGTGGGGAGAACTACCCTTCCTCCTGGGAGTTCTCATCACTAAGGCGGAAAAATCTGGACAGACCATCAGCATTGGCGTGTTCTGTACCAGGGCGGTGTTCCACCGTAAAGTCCATCCCCTGTAGGGAAATGGACCACCTCAACAGTTTTGGATTCTCACCCTCATCTGCATTAACCATCTGAGGGGCCTGTGGTCTGTCTGAACCCGGAAGTGAGTCCCAAACAAGTATGGTCTCAACTTCTTCAGTGCCCAGACCACAGCAAATGCTTCACGTTCAATCGCACTCCACCTCTGTTCCCGTGGGAGTAACCTCCTACTAATAAAGGCTACAGGTTGGTCTAGGCCCTCCTCATTCATCTGTGAAAGCACAGCCCCAACACCATGCTCTGAAGCATCTGTCTGCACAATGAATTCCTTTGAGAAGTTGGGCGCCTGAAGCACGGGCGCCGTGCACATGGCAGATTTCAGGGCATCAAAAGCCTTTTGGCAGGCATCAGTCCAGTTCACTTTCCTGGGCTGCTTCCTGGAAGTCAGCTCAGTCAAGGGTGCAACAATGTTGCCATACCCCTTGACAAACCTCCTGTAATACCCGGTGAGTCCTAAGAAGGCCCTCACCTCTGTCTGGGTTTTGGGGGTTCCCAAGCCAGAATGGTATCTATCTTGGGCTGTAGGGGCGCCACCTGGCCGCTCCCAACCTGGTGTCCCAAGTACACCACAGAACCCTGCCCGATCTGGCACTTACTTGCCTTGATCGTGAGGCCTGCCCTCCGCAGCGCCTTCAACACTTCCCAGAGGTGGTGCAGATGTTCCTCCCAAGTGGCGCTGAACACTGCAATGTCATCCAGGTAGGCGGCACTGAAATCCTCCAGCCCAGCCAACACCTGGTTGACCAACCTCTGAAAGGTGGCAGGGGCATTCTTCATCCCAAAGGGCATCACCCGGAATTGGTAGTGCCCATCTGGTGTGGAGAATGCTGACCTCTCTTTGGCCCCATCAGTTAAGGCGATCTGCCAGTACCCAGACGTTAGATCAAACGTGCTGAGGTACCGGGCAGCCCCCAACCGATCAATGAGCTCATCAGCTCTGGGGATGGGGTGCGCGTCAGTCCTGGTGACTGAATTGAGTCCTCGGTAGTCCACACAGAACCGGAGTTCGGGTGTGGCACCAGGCGCGGCAGCCTTTGGGACCAAGACCACTGGGCTGGCCCAAGGGCTGTTAGAGGACTCAATCACCCCTAAGGCAAACATCTTGGAGACCTCCTCCTTGATGCAAGCTCTCACCCTGTCAGTCACTCTGTAAGTTTTGTGCTTCACAGGAGGACTGTCCCCAGTGTCCACATCATGGATGCACCATTCAGTGATACTGGGAGCCAGGGAGAACAGATCAGAAAACTGCCCCAACAGTTGGCGACAGTCATTCTGCTGCTCCGGGGTCAGGGTGGGAGAGAGGTTCACACCATCCACTGACCCATCTTGCTCTTTTGCATACAGGAGGTCAGGAAGAGGTTCAGTCTCCTCTTCCATCCCAGCATCTGTTGCTAAGAGCATGCCCACTTCAGACCTCTCAAAGTGGGGCTTCAGGCGGTTCACATGCAGGACCCGCAAGGGGTTCCTGGGAGACTGCAAGTCCACCAAGTAGGTGACTTCACTCTTGCGCTCCACCACCTCAAATGGTCCGGTCCACTTATCCTGGAGCGCACAGGGCTCCACTGGGGCCATGACCCACACCTTTTGTCCAGGCTGAAACTCGATCAGAGTGGCATTCTGATCATGCCAACGTTTCATCTCTTCCTGGCTGGCTTCCAGATTCGCCTCAGCGAGTTGTCTGAAACGCCGAGTCTGGTTTCTGAAGGCCAGCATGTAACTAAATACATCCTGGGGAGTTTTCCTGGGAGCTTCCTCCCAGCCTTCCTTGACCAGACTCAGAGGTCCTCTTACAGGATGGCCGTACAGCAGTTCAAAGGGACTGAACCCTAAGGACTTCTGGGGCACCTCTCTGTAAGCAAAGAGCAGGCATGGCAAGAGGACGTCCCACTTACGCCTCATGGGTTCTTCCAGACCCATAATCATGCCCTTAAGGGTCCGGTTGAATCTCTCAACCAGCCCATTACCTTGGGGGTGGTAAGGAGTGGTGAACTTATAGGTTACACCACACTCCTGCCACAGGGACTTCATATACTTGGAAATGAAGTTAGTACCACGGTCAGACACCACCTCCTTGGGGAACCCCACACGGGAGAAAATCCCCATCAGTGCACGTCCCACCACGGGGGCCGTCACTGTCCGAAGAGGGATGGCTTCCGGGTACCGGGTGGCATGGTCCACCAAGACCAGGATGAACCTGTTGCCCATGGCTGTCTTGGGATCCAGAAGCCCCACAATGTCAATACCCACCCTCTCAAAGGGGGTGCTGACAACAGGGAAAGGTTGGAGAGGAGCCTTGTGCTTCCTCCCACTCTTACCACTTGCCTGGCAAGTCTGACAGGTCCTGCAATGAGTATCTGAACTCTTGCGCATTTGGGGCCAATGAAAGTGGGTGACAAGCCTTTGAAAGGTCTTGTCTTGCCCCAAATGTCCTGCTAAAGGCACATCATGAGCCAGACCCAGTAGGAAGGCTCTGAAGCGCTGGGGTACCACCAGCACACGGGCTGACCCAGGCTCAGCAACCTTAGGCTCACTATACAGGAGACCATTCTCCCAGTAGATCCAGTGTGATCCAGTCTGATCACCTGCTGCCTGGCTTACAGCCTGTTGCCGCAAGCCCTCAAGAGAAGGGCACTTCTTCTGCTCCTCGCAGAACTCTTCCCTGGAGGGGCCTCCTTCCTGCTGCCAATGGGTCAGCTCAGGCAGGTCCCCCAGTTCAGCCACTTGTTCCCCTGTAGGTTCCAGGGCATCCCCTCAAGGTCTGCCTCCTCCTGGACCGTGGGAACTTCGGGGGCCGGTTTCCCGCGCCCCTGCCTCCTCTCTTTAAGGCAGGCACCTGGGCCCTTCTTCCAGGCTCCAGGTCCTCTTGAATACCCTTACCGGCTGCCATTGACCGAGTGGTCACACACGCCCACTCTGGCAGACCCAACATCTCCAAATGAGACCTCCGCTCCACCTTCGCCCAAGGGGAGCTCTCCAAATCATTGCCTAGCAGACAGTCAACAGGCATGGCTGGCCTCACAGCTACTTGAAGGATACCTGAGACCCCCCCACTCAAAGGGAACCTGGGCCACCTTGCAGTGGCTCTCTGAGTTGTCAGCGGCAACTACCGGGTAGAATACGTTGGGGACCACCTGCTCTTCAGACACCAGCCGACAACTGACAGCTGTCACACTGGCCCCGGTGTCTCTCAGAGCCTCCACCCTATGGCCATTGATGGTCACCCACTGCCTGTATTTCTTAGTGTTATCAGGCAGCTGGGTCCTAGGGACCATCTCACTGTCTCCTAAAGAGACCAGGGACATTTCTGCGGGACCCCACCCACCTTGGGCACCCAACTCCTCCCCCAGGGCTACACTAGCCATCTGCCGGGGTGGTGCACCAGTGGGTGCAGTGGTCACGGTATTGGGGCACTTGGGACTTCCTACAAAGTGACCCACCTGACCACAACTAAAACATGCTTTGGGCCCCTTCTGAACAGACTTATCTGTTGGGACCCATGGTCTTTTCTCAGTGGGAGGCTGGGAACCCTTACCTTGGTTCCCTTGGGGTTTACTTTGGGGCCCTTTTGGAACTCCTTCTGTTTACCCTTGTCCCCCCACTCTTCTGCTGGGGACCCTGCCCACCTTTGGCGGAGTCTCCCACAAGACCCTTGTGGACCCGGGTACTGACCCAGCGGTCCGCCTCCTCAGCAAGCTTCCTAGGATTAGTCAGCTTACTGTCAACAAGGTGCTGGCGTAGCTCTGGAAAACAACTACTGGACAAGTGCTCCCATGCAATTAAATCATAGAACTCCTGCAAGTCATTTACTTTGCTACCCTTCACCCATCCATCCAATGCTCTGCAAAAATAAGACACATACTCCACCCAGGTACTAGACTCCAGCTTTTTGCAGTTCCTAAACTTCTGTCTATACAGCTCTGGAGTTAACCCATACCTTGCCACTAAAGCTTCCTTCAGGTGGGCATAGGACATCTGATCCACTGTGGGCAAGGCTAGCAAGGTTTCCCTTCCCTCACCTGCAAAGCGGCCCCACAACCCCGCCTCCCCAATCCTTCTCAGGGACCCGGTGTGATGTCATGGCGATCTCATAAGCTTTAAACCATTGCCCAATGTCCTCCCCTTCATGAAATCCTTAATAACCTCCTTGGGGATGTACACTCTACTTTCTACAGGCACTGGAGGTGTGCTGCCACCAGAGGGAGTGATTTCTAGGCTCCTAGCCTTTAGCTCTAGCTCCCTCACCACTCTCTCATGCTCTAAAAGCATCTTCTTTTCTTCCATGGCCAACCTCTTACTTTCTAACTCCAATTTCTTATGCTCAAGGCTATCATGGCTTCCCTGTTTCAGTTTGGCCATTTCCATTTCATGCATCCTGCTTTTGTCCCTGTCCTCCAGCTCCTCTGGAGACAGGCCCTTTGAGAAACACTGCTGCCCTCCCTGGAAGGCACTCTCCTCCCAGTTAAGCCCAATGGCCCCTCACGCTGCCCATCTAAATTCTCTGCCTCCTCCACAGGCTCCTCGGACTGCCCACTGGCATTCCGTGCTTCCAACCAGGCCCTTAGCGCCTTGTGAAACTCCTCCTTCCTGGTGAGGCCTCTCATAGAGATTTTAAACTTTTGCAAACAGCTTTGAGTTCTGGCACAGTGTAGGTATCAACCCTATCTTCTTCAAATTCAATATCTGCAGGTGCAATGGATCCTTTTTGCTCATGGTGAAAATTGGCAGTTCTCAACAAAAATAAAGGTTCCAAGGAAAAAGTCCTATCAAAATGTATGTGGTCGCGTATTGGTCTGCACTCACTAGTAGTGTACACCAATCACTGTATATGAATCACAAATGCAAGTCCAAATCCTCACCGCTGACCACCAATGTTAGAACTGGGGGTCTCTAGTTGGCAATGGTTTGCACCTTTGTCCAAATAGGGACCCTTGCTTCTAGTCAGGATAAGGGGGAAACACTCCTAAAATAACCCCTGCTCACCCCCTGGTAGCTTGGCACGAGCAGACAGGCTTATCTCAGAGGCAGTGTGTAAAGCATTTGTGGCCACATACAGTAATACAGTGAAAACACTACAGATGGACACCACACAGGTTGTTTATGTAAAAATAAGTAATCTTTATATAGACTTATCACAAGACCCAATAGCAAAAATCCACAATACAGTACTCAAAAATAGACTTAAAATGATAGAGACAGTTCACGTTATCTTCAAAAATAGGATAGTCCCTCAAATAAAGCTTGTAGCAACAAATAACTCCACTTGGAGTTATCACGACGTCGTGACCGGTGGAAATCCCAAAGCACGGCGCCGACCGCGAGGTGCGCGGCGTCGGGCCTGGAGTCGAGCAGACCCACAAAGAACAGTACCTGGAATTCGATGAAAACAAAGACGGTGCACGGCGTCGGGGAGGTGATGCTCGCTAGCGCCGGCGGCGTCGGTTCCTTACGACCCCAGGGAGGTGATGTCTCGGTTCCTTACTGCAGCGCAGGGGAGCGTGAGGCGTCGGTTCCTTACTGTGTCGGGAGGTGACGCCACGGATGGCGGCGAGGCGTCGGTTCCTTACGATGGTGCGGCGTCGATGGATTCGGGGGTCACCCACGCCGAGGATCGGCTCCGCGATGATGAAGCCCTGGCGTCGGTGAAGTCGGGGCTGCGGTGCGAGTCGGGACGGTGCGCCGTGAGCGCCACGAGCGGTGTCCTCGGCTCCGGTGCAGGCAGCGGCCTCGATGACGGCTTCGGAGTCGATGTCGCACGGCGTCGGCAGGCGTCGGGCCTACGGTGCAAGTCGGGCGGTGCGTCGTGCTCTTCACGAGCGGTGCCCACGGCTTCGGTGCAGGTTACGGCGTCGCTCGCCGGCGTCGGTGTTGCAATTTCCTCTGTTAGCAGCTAAAACAGCAGTTCCAGATGCAGGCAAACAGAAGGGGTGAAGTCTTTGTGTCCCTGTGACTTCAGGCAGGAGGCAAGCTCAGTTCAAGCCCTTGGAGATTCCCTTCTTCAAGATGACAAAGCACAGCAAAGTCTTTTCTCCTGTCCTTGGCAGAAAGCAACCACTGCAGGCCAACCCCAATCAGCAAAACAGCACAGGGGCAGTACTCCTCCTTCAGCTTCTCCGGTTCTTCTCCTTGGCAACAGGTTTCTTGATTTCCCAGAAGTGATCTAATTTCCTAGGGGTCTGGGTCCCCTTTTATACACCTTTTCCCTTTGTTCTCTGAAGGCAGAGAGGCCTTTGCCTAGTCCAAACCAGTTCTGGTCAGTCCTGGAGCACTTTGTTTTTCTGACTCCTTCTTTCCTTTGAGAGTGAGGGGCAGAGCCATCAGACGCCCGGCAGGAGGTGGAGCCAGCATTGTGGAAGGCAGGCACAGCCCTATTCAGACCCAGGTGCAACTCCTCCCACCCATCCTCCTTCAGGCAGACCTATTCAGCCTAGTGCTGACTCACCCTGCCTCCTGGAATCCCCCAGCCCCTGTCACTCACAAATCCAGACACACAATACACAACCTGAGCAGAGGCAGCTGGATGAGTTTAGGCAAGAAAATACCTACTTTCTAAAAGTGGTATTTTCAAACAAAGAATGTTAAAACCAACTTCACTAAAAGATGTATTTTATCATTCTGAGTTCAGGCATACTAAATTCGTTTTTCTACCATGTTCCCTGGGTCAGTTCTGACTATAAAGTGTAATAGTCAGTCTGCCCATTCTGGCCTATGGGGAGCAGGTAGCCTTGCAATAGTGAAAAACGAAAATGGCTGTAATTCACTATCAGGACATGCCACACACACCAGGGCATGTCCTACCTTATACTTACAATGCACCCTGCCCTTGGGCCTACCTTAGGGGTGTCTGATATGAAGATAAGGGAAGGTTTAGGGACTGGCAAGTGGGTGCACTTGCCAAGTCGACATGGCAGTCACAGACTGCACACAGGCTCTGCAATGGCAGGCCTGAGACACATTTTACAAGCTGCTTCTGTGGGTGGCACAACCAGTGCTGCAAGCCCACCAGCAGCATTGGATTTACAAGCCCTGGGCACACGCAGTGCACTGTACTAGGGACTGACAAGTAAACCAATCATCCAATCATGGAGTCACTAATCCATAACACAATTTACAGTAGGGAGCACTTGCACTGTGGCACTGAACAGCAGTGGCACAGTGCCCAAAAGCATCTAAAACCAGCAAAACATAAGAGGCAACAGCAAAAAAATGGAAGGGAGACCCACGCCAATGGTGCCAAGTCTAACACTGTGCATAGCTCTGTGTGTGTGCAGAATCCCTATAACATAACCTCTGAGTATACTCTGGCAATGATGTGAGTTAGACTAATGACCCTATACTTTGTGGGCAGGCGAATATACCCTTTCTTGAAGATTGGTTTTACAGTAATATCTTTCCATGAATGTCAGTCACCCAAAGACAAAATGGAGATGACTAGCCCACCACTCAAAGCTTGACTTTGAAGGAGTTGGAGGTTGTAGAGACAGACCGCAGCAAGCCTATGTCAGGGCATGTCCCAGGAGGGGATTCCCCAGCAGGACTCAGGGGCCAGCACAAGCGCAGTCTCCTCCTGACAGCATCGTGTGGGAACCTCAAATTAACGTGGGAATCTGAGACTGAGGGACCTGCGCCTTCTAAGATTTGTGCATAACATTTTATCATTACACCTCCGACACGTTTCTTTCTGCAACGAGGTAGGCCAGGCATGGCTGCACTGCTCCCTTCAGGAGCTTTGCACACTGGAATATTACGTCTTCTCAGCTGCCTGAGAGAACATACACACACGCTATTCAATATTAATAATATTTTTATGCACACATTTTGAGTGTTGTAAGTTCTAAGCTCACGCTGTTTATAGTCACACACAATACACACACACATCTTTAATGTCACACAAGAATTGAGTTTTTTAGCCTACATATACATTTTAATTTTAAATATTAAACAGTGCCCACCAGCACAAATACAAAACGTTCAAACCATCAACGCAAACACGCCCAGCCAGAATAAATACGAAGTTAATATCATTAAAAAACATGTACATAAAAATCCTAAACATAACATGTTTCAAGAGGCTGCTTTAGCTTCAAGCACGGCCATAGGAAGTAACGGCACTGACTACCTCACGAGGAGACGTTACTATCTCTCCTGCGAGGCCTTCACCGTGCATCACTGTACACAGCTATAATCCTGATATCAGATTTGCAGTGGCGCTGTTAGCGTAATTTAAAGATGAGCAGAAAAATAGTTGTTTGTTGATTCAATATACATTAACAACAACTGATACCTGCCACCCAAGCCATTCTTAAAGCTTTGGCGGCTTCTACAGTCTGAATTGTCAGACTTCAGTGTGATGGTTAAGTAGTTGTGAAAGTACAGTGGCTAAGTGTTGTGCAAACTGTGGTGGCCTCCTGACGAGGGCCCCGGCATTCATTTGTTTACAAATTAACCACTGTACTATTGATGAGGTAGAAAAGCAGAGTGGAGGATGTTAACATATTGTATACAAAGGCCACGAAGTTGGGACTAAATCGATACGGCCACAGAAATGTCTACATTATTTACATTGAATATGCGCACGTCCGCATTTCATGTAAAGCAATGCACCTTCTATTTGTATTTATTACACACAGTTTATGTGCTATTGAATTTGCCATTGCCCATTTTTTTCTTTTCTTCAATATGATGAGAAAATATAAATAAACAAAATAAAAAAGACAAAAAGTCTGTGTTCTGTGCATATATAGCTTTCGTAAGCACAGCTGTCAAGTTTCCAGCATGCATATGTGTGACATTTCTGTTTCGTAGTACCTATGCATCTTCAATCAGTATTTGTAAAGTGTAGCACTGTCACCGTTAAGGGTATCTGGGTGCTGTGTGCCATCGAAGAGCCAGGTCTTGAGTTTCTTTCTGAAGTCCGCCAGCGACGGTGCTGTTCGGAGGTGGAGTGGCAGGTTGTTCCAGGTCTTGGTAGCAATGTAGGAAATGGAGCGGCTACCGTTGCAGCTGTGATGGATGCAGGGGTGTGTGCGAGGGTGAGCGAGATGGAGCGTAGCTGTCTAGCGGGGATGTGGAAGCTTAGCCGATGGTTGATGTATGATGGTCCTTGATTGTGTAGAGCATTGTATGCCTGCGTGAGGATCTTGAACTGGCCTCTCTTCTTGATGGGTAGCCAGTGGAGGTCTCTGAGGTGAGTGGTGATGCTGGTCTGTTTGGGGAGGTTCAAGATGAGTCTGGCTGCGGTGTTCTGTATGGTCTGGAGTCTTTTGAGGAGTTGGGTGGAAATTCTGGCATAGAGAGCGTTGCCTTAGTAAAGGCTGCTGGTGACAAGGGTGTGTGTGACGGTCTTTCTGGTGTTGGTTGGGATCCATCTGAAGATCTGGCGGAGCATGCAGAGGGTGTGGAAGCAGGAGGAGGAGACTGAGTTGACTTGACGGTTCATGGCCAGTTGGCTGTCAAGGATGATGCTGAGGTAGCGTGCGTGGTCTGTTGGAGTGGGCGTTGGTCCGAGTTCTGCTGGCCACCAGCTGTGGTCCCATGCATAGGTGTTCTTCCCAAAGATCAGTACTTCTGTTTTGTTGGAGTTAGTATGACTTTGGTATGTCATGTTTAACTAACCCTGGGCGTAGTGGGCGTAGCGGGGCTACGCGGAGGTCCACGGAGTTGAGAACAAACTCCGTGGAACTCCGCTCCGCCACCCGCCTCCACCCCCCTATATTAACAATTAAATCTACATTACTTCTAGTAAATTAAAACCACTTACCTGGCATGCGGCGTCCCCGGGCTGCCCTCCTCCTCTTCCTTGCCGTCTGGGTAATTCTTTGAGAAAACTGCGCATGCGCGCACGCCCTCGCATGCGCATTTCTTGCCAGACTCATCTTGAAGCTCTCCATTCATTGGTCTATTCTTGCTTTCTTAACAATTTTCTTCCACCCACTACAAAATACAGCATGGGACACCGGGAAAGAGCCCTTCAGTCATTGGCTAGCTTCACTGTGAGTGACTGCATTCTGCCCCTTCACAATGAATTGATCCATACACAAATAGATTCCCTTCAGTTTATTTTTTATTGATTCGGCAGCGCTTGAGGCCGATTCTGACTCCTGAAGTACGTGATATTTCTTTATTTTCCTTTTGCCCTTCTCCTGTTACCTTAAACTTATTCAGGCACCCAGCAACATGTGATCTAATTGCCACACCGTCTGCTGCTACTCCTTTGAGCTTCAAAAGTGCTATTTTAAATCAAAAGCATGTTACATGCCCATGGAAAACAGCAGCAGTAATGGCACTAGTCACGACAGCAGCCTTTGAGTACCTTTGCGACAAGCACCATCCTGGTCGTACTTGTGTCACTGCCTGAGGTGAAGGAACTGGATTAGGCCAGAGCACTGATTCGTGACTGCCTATCCTGAGCTTTAGTGCTGCTGTCCATGTTGGTTGAGTGGTTCATCTCGACACAGCTTCAGCATCAAGGGGTCTTGGGTGCTTCGAACGTCATACTGCCTGTTGATGTGCAGGTGAAGAGAACGGGTGGGAGCCAGTGGTGGCCGCCGCAAAACGCAAGTAGGGGCTCGGGGGGAGGGTGGATGTGACAGGGAATTAGGGAAATAATTATAATAATAAAAAAAAGTACCTGTTCCAGTGCTACCGGCCGCCTCTGTGCTTCTCTTCTGATGGTGTCGGACACCAACACAGGTTCCCCACCCAATCTCAGCACTCAGTGGCATAAACAAACTTGAGGGGTCCCCCCTGCAAAGTACATGGACCCCTCTGGCCACACTCAGGAGCTCCCTGGCCAGGGTACTGTGCTGAGGGGGCCCCCTGGAGCTCGGGGGCCCCTGTGCACCACTGGGGCTGCGGGGGCCTTTGTTACACCATTGCCAGCATTGCTCTCAATGGCATGAGAGTAGCGCCAGGATTGGTCTGAGGGGCTTAGTTTGCTGCTCAGACAGTACCTGGGAGTCTGTGCTGTTTCTCCAACCTGGCTGTGCAACACAGCTGGGTTGGAGAAATCTAAGTGCGCATGACGGTTTGGCCGGCCTAAGACGGCCGGCCAAACCATCATGCGCACTTATAGTGTGTACTACTCTTCCCCTGCTGGATATGATGACAGCCAAGCTCCGCCCCGCCCAGACTTGGCTGGCTCTAGAGGGAAACGGGAAAAATAAAATGATAATAAAACAAATTTATTGTGATTTTATTTTTCCCGTTTCCCTCAGCTGGCTCTCAGCAGGGGGGGCGATGCTCTTCCGCCATAGCGGAGAAGCCGCCGCTGGTGGGAGCTTGAACCGCGGAACAGACTGACTGTTTTCAGTTGCAGGAAAACAAATAAACTGCTCTGAATCAGAAAGGAAATGAAACTTGCAGCGGATCTTTTTAGCCCTCCCTCCCACTGCTCACAATAAAAGCCAGCAACTTTCCATTAAAAGCGAATGGTAAGCTTCTTTTCACTCCACGCAGTGTGAAATACATCTTGCGGCGTTCGGTCTCCCATTTAATCTTTGAATGACTGCTAGTCATGTCTTTGGTCTCCTGTTTAACACTACAGAGGCATCCTGTTTGCATGCCCATAAGTCATATTTGCACCAGTTTCCTTTGATAATTTGACAGTATCATGGACGTCAATTCACTAAAATGGCAGGGGTAGTGGAAGTGAAATCGCACACCATTTGACCTTTACTTTGACTCACATACACATGCTTACACATACTAACACATTCACACACTCTTGTGCACATAAACACACTTTCACACACGGGCATGCATACAACATACATTTAACAGCATTTTATACTTACCTTAGCTTTCAGATAGGGTCATATTCCAGCTAATGTACTCCATTTTTATTACACTAATAGTGAATAATATTATTCACTATTTGTATAATTAAAAAAATTGACAGAAACCAGGCAAGTGGAGCTCCAACCAGCGTCCAGTATGGAAGAGCTGTGTTCCAGGCCCTGATTTTGCCACCTCTCAGGTCAGGGGTCGCAAAATCAGTGCCAGGGGTAGCAAGAGGCAAGCCAGGGGTAGCAGCTGTTACCCCTGGCGACTCCTAAATGATGTCCATGGACAGCATGAGAAAGTTCAGGGCAGCCTTACAGCAGCATGCAAGTTGTCAAGTAAACATCTGTCTATTTTTAACATGTCTCAGTGAACATGCTCCAGATTTTTTATGTCTGGCATTAACCATGTACCCTTTGATTTTAGTACAATTACAACTATATTCAAAATATGCAGACAAACTATTTACAAACCAAAAGTGAACTACAGTGAATGAATACAGTACAGTGAGCTAGCAGAAGAGACCTTGAATGATCGCAACATTACTGAGCCCATGCAAGAAAGTTATCTTCAAGAACAGCAAGCACAACGTGAATGGAAAAAAACACAAACACAACTTGGCTCGATTATGCTAATGCCTTGTATCTTGGCCTGCCAGAATATGCTATCCATAGACTGCATGTGGTGCAAAACGCTGCGGCGCGCCTCCTACCAAATCCACCAAAGAGAGCGAGGATCTCGAGTCATCTTTCCTCTTTGCACTGGCTCCCAGTAAGGAAGAGAATTCTGTTCAAAACCTTGGTGCTGATTTTTCGTCCTCTCCTCAATATTGGTCCAGGCTATCTGGCTTCCTGAATTTTTTTCTACAACCCTGCGAGGAGCCTCCGGTCTACACATCTGGCTTTGGCCAGAGTGCCGAGAGTGAGACTGTCAAGGATTGGCGGGCGCTCCTTTTCCTTGTTAGGGCCATCTGCATGGAACTGTCTTCTGATGCATCTGAGACAGAAAGCTTCGGAACCTGCTTTCAGGAAAGGATTAAAAACTTGGTTATTCATTCTGTAATTTGGCTTGCTCTTGAATTAGCGCAGGGACACTCAGTGCGCTTTATAAATTTGCTTCATCATCATCATCATATGCTGCAGAAATAATAAACAGTGAACATGCAAGGGGAGACCATTTTGAACAAGATGTAGTTGAGGCCTGAGGCCTCGTCAGCATAAGCCAGGAAAAGCCACTTTAACATGTCATAGTGAATTTGTTTCAAAGGTAATGGCATCAAATATGAGTATACATGTAAATTCAAGTGTAGATCTGCATTTTACGCAATGCTAATAATAGACAATTATATAAATGCACAAAAAAATCCCACACCTGTTTCTATAACATACAGTATGCATGGGGTACATTGCAATTCTGTTTTTCGATCCCACATTACTCATAGCACACATTGCAATGATAGCACTCACATTGCCATGTATGTAAAGTGCACAAGGCCCCGCCCATTTCCTCCTGTACAGTACATACAGCATCTATTGCCAAGTCAATTCCCACAATGTGCTCCTCCTACAGAACACTTTGGCATGCTCGATTTCACATTGCAGGTTTGAAAGCACCATTGCCATTACAGTTTCCAGATGCCTATTATGGATTTCCTACGTTGCCTCCAAAGGTTGGTTACTATCCTATATGTGAAGCTCACATTGCTATGTCAGCATCCACCTTGGCCTGTATGTAAGGCACACATTGCCATGCCCTGCTATACGCTCTCCCATAGGTCGAATACATGTTGCCATGGCAGCTTGAACATTTCTCTTTATGCAGCACTGTGGCTGTGCCTGATTCCACAATGTCAATTTCACCAGGCCCATCTCCACCATCCCAACGATTTACCATACTTTCCCATGTAAACCTCACTGCTGAGGTGCTGCTGGGGCTCAATGCCCGCCAGCTCCACCAAGACCCAGAGCTGACTCAGGCACAAAGGCCTGAACCCAGATGGCACAGGCCAGGCCTTTACCATACTGGCCAGCCAAGCAGATGTGTTGGTCTGACCCACTGACGTCCTCTTCCACACTCTCATTGAACAGGCAGGGTGCTGGGTTGGAAGCGTAACACTTTTCATCATGCATTTGGAGACATGCCCAGAAACACACCTACTGTATTTTAAGAAGCTTGTTAAATGAGGGAGAGGGTCTGTGCGCAGAGTGTGGATCGCTCTAAGTACACAAAGCCCCTCTGTACTCTTAAAATTAATTTGTTTTTCAAAGCGTTTGGTGGGTGGTAGCTGCTCACTGCTTGGGAGCACTGGGACCATTTTATAACTGCTGTGGGCTAGAGGACTATAACAAGTGCCAGATCAGGCCTGGTATAGACAGAGCCTCACCCGGTATATTCAAGGTTGTCTGTAAGGCCAGTAAAGTGTTGACCTTTGGGATACCTTTTCTAGAGGCATGGAACCTATCGAGGTAGGCCCCCAAAACAGCCTTTAGCATCTTCTGCAACCACCCACACCATCCTCTGTTCTTTCTTTATAGGCTCAGGCTACAAACTGGCCTGCTACTTCACCAACTGGTCGCAGTACAGAGAAGCACCAGCGACATACTGGCCAGCAGATGTGGACCCTACGCTATGTACGCACATCATCTACGCTTTTGCCAGCATGGAGAACCACCAGATCACCACTTATGAAGAGAATGACCCAGAGCTCTACCAGCAGGTCAACGCCCTCAAGGAGAAGTCAGTAATTATTATCTATATTTAAATGCATTTCCACCTTTGTAGTTAAGGTTGACACAATGATCCTTAGAAAAACCTGTTTTTTGCATTATTAATGCCCTCCATTGACAAATGAGCACCAAACTTTGGAAACTCACAGTGCAAAGTCCAGATGCAAAAGAAGCAGTTTTCTGTATAAAGGTAGACATTTCCAAAGGCAATATTAGTCAAGGGAAAAAAGCCACAATGAAGGTACTCTAAATTAGGCAGGCATTGTGTGATTGATTTCAATTGTTACTTGTGGTGGGCTTGGTAATATAAAATAAAAAGAAAAGTGGCCTTCGTGCATGGGCATGATCTGAAAATATCCGTTAATGTATGCAAACATCTGGAAAATTCGAAACATAAAAAGCAGCATTCTGATTAGTTGAATTTTCCCAATGTTTATGAACATCGCAGCATGTGGTTGCCTGTGGAATATGTTCAGAGGGATTCCATCCATTTGATAAATAAAATCATGATGCTAGCAATTCAAAGGAGAGAAAACAACACAAATGAGTTGATTCTCCCTAAAAAAACATGCTATACCAGTGACAAGGAGAACTTTTGTTGTAGAATGTTATGTTGATGAGGATAAAACGGCCCATTAAAAAATTATCTGATGTTCATGAACATCACCTAAAAATTGTAAAAAAAAGAGTACAGTTGTCAACAATCTGCCGGGGCAGCTGTCAGTTCTCCTGGTCCTCCTTCACCCTCATTATATGGAGGGAAAAGATGGACCAGGAGAGCTGACAGCTGCACTTGTGCTCATCGAAATTTAGAGGAGGCTGCGGTGGCAGCTGTCCCAGTTGTCCTTGTATGGTGTGGATGAAGAAGGACCTGGACAGCGGACAGCTGTCCTAGTGTTTGTAGCTGTGAACAGGACACTGGAACAGCTGTAAGCTGCCTTGAACTCACAGCATAGGAGAAAAAAACACCCCCATTTTTGGGCAAGGCATGGGAGCAGTGGGGGAACATCAGCAATCCAAGGTCTTTGGGCAAAGCTGAGAGGATAAAGTCAATATTGTGGTGGTTTTACATTATATTGCAACAGGCCATTGACAACTTAAAAAAGGGGAAAAGATGGCAGTGGAAGTGGTCCGTTCATAAGAGAAACTGATTATTTTTCGAACATGCAGCCCTCACCTACGATTGGTGGCATGCTTCATCACCGAGTCCCGTCTATATCCAAGGCAGGGCTCTGCTTGGTCGGACTTTCTGATTTTCCCTCTCAGTGGTTGGGAACACTGAAATATTAAACAAGCACCAAAACCCTAAAAACAGCTAATATTGGGTTCATTTGCAGCGGCGGCTCCTCCGATAAGGAGGAGCGTCGCCCCACTGTTCTGTGAGCAGTGCAAAAAGGAAAAATAAAATGATAATAACGCAACGTTATTATCATTTTATTTTTCCGGACTGGCTTCGGGGCGGCACGGGGCTGGCCAGAGCAGGGCTGGGGGCGGAGTGGTTGGCACTCTCTAAGTGCACATGACGGTTTGGCTGGTCGTCTTGGGCCGAACAAATCGTCATGCGCACTTAGCATGTTCTCCACCCGACTGTATTGCACAGCCTGGGTGGAGAACATGCACAGGCTCCCAGTCCCTGTCTGAGCACTGAACCACGGCGCTCTGACCAATCACAACACTGCTGTCATGCTGGTGACAGCAGCGTCGTGATTGGCTAGGGGAGCCTGCGTGCTTCTTGCTTTCTGCATCAACGACGGAAGAGGACCGAGAGGCAGTGGCCGGTCTGCAGGTAAGTGGATTTCTTTTTTTTATCCCTCTCTCCCCCCGCCTGCCACCCCTGTTAAGCAGCAGCTGCCACAGTTAATTTGCCATTTTTTAATCTCTTCCCAGTATTTGCAAAAATCTGAAGACATTACGAAAAGTTAAACACGTTGCACGGAACATTGTTGTTCATTACAGTTGCGGGCACTGGCTAGGCAAATTTGTTACTAGGAAGATTAAGGCTCATAAATGTCTTAGAACATTGATGACCACTGATACTCATTACTCTGATACTCATTACTTCCAAAAATCATCATTATTGTCCTTCATGGCCTCGGACCAAAGTTCGCAATTTTAAGTTCCCTACATGTTGGCACCATTAATAGCTATTACTGGTTGCGTCTATTAGTACTTTAATCCTATTTTGTATTGGGTAGGTTATTGGATAAATTACAGTTGCCGACTATCCTAATGAAAAGCAGGTTAAATTAAAATTTCATATATCAAAGTTAACATATAATATCGTACAGTTAAAGAAAAAAAGCTCATTTATAAGCCAAGTTTTCTGAGCTTTGCAAATTTCCAGCGCTGTATAATCAGTGAACATGCAATTGACATTTCTATACATACATTCTTCTCTCTGGGTATTCGAGTTTTGCTCTGAAACTTATAAATTAATACATTTTATTCCAAAAGATAGCACGTTTTTGGACACATCTCGACTATGTGCTACCATCCACTGATTATATAATTTGGACATCTGAAAACACATGCAATGTGCTTGAACATATCTTATTTATGAGTTTATGGGTGTAAAATAACATAATACCATCCACTGATTATATAATTTGGACATCTGAAAACACATGCAATGTGCTTGAACATATCTTATTTAAGAGCTTATGGGTGTAAAATAACATAATTTAGTATGAAAAGTGGTGGTAGGTGTAAATTGTGTAATTCCTTGTAGCGTACTCATGCAGAATTACTTGAAAGTTCCGCAAGATTGTGCTGAATTATGCCAAAAGAGTAATTCTGCATTTAGCCCTATTTTCTTAGGGCAAACGTGCCTCCTTACGTTCCCTACTCAATCATTTGATTTGCCTTATACCTTTTTTGGGGCATCTCAACATTTTTTATGATTGCTGGTAAATAATTCAACTGATCAAGAAACATGAAATTAATTATAGATCTTTAGTATTCCAACAATTTGCCATAATCGCAAGGGCAGTAAAATAATAAAGTCTGATGTTAGGTAAGGCCTTCCCTCCATAGTCTTTATTAAGCTCTAATCTTTTAATATGTATTTTACTTTTTTGCATCTCTGGAGAGTGATTAGATAATATTAGTAAGGCAGTATGTTCTAAATCTATTTTCAATTTTAGTATAGATAATATAGCCCCTAACAGCAGCTTTTAACGTGTCCCAAACAACAGGAAGTTTGCTACGGCTATGTTTATCTATAAAAATACCTTAATGAAATTGCCCATATCTTGTATCAGAGATTCATCCTGCATAATAATTTGCCAAACACCCATCTGGTAATGGGACGGCACAGTACCTTTAGTTCTAATTCAATTTTATATATATATATTTATTCACTGGAAAAAACCAAAGGTTACAGGGACGTTATAGTTAGGCTCAGATTTCACTCATACAAACCATTGTAAATGAACAGGCACTCAGTTCACATATGTTAGAAATAGTGTCACTCAGTAGTACACAAAAAATAGTAATTTAGCTTAGTATATATCTATAAGTCTCAAAAACGTTTAGGAAACACTTACACTCACTGGAGGATGTCATCAGTGATGTCATTTGAGATGTCATCAGTGATGTCACTGACCATGTCATGAGTGATGTAATATGTGAGGTTATTAGCAGTGCATTGCGGGGGCATGAGTTATAGTTAGCTCAGGTAACTATAACTGCTGAATTTAAATGGTTTTGTACGAGTGGAATCTGAGCCTAACTATAACGTCCTTACAAGTGTCTTAGGAGGTGATAATGTTAAGCCTCGGGTGAGATTTTGCACTGAAACTCATCATTCTAAATTAAAAAAAACTGTTTTTTGCTCCATAGGAATCCCGAACTTCTCACCCTGTTGGCGATTGGAGGATGGACCTTTGGCACGGCGAAGTAAGAGCTTCTTTTATAATCCGAACGTTCTACTTTGGGATGAGAGTGTGGTCAGTGATCTACATTGACAAACCAATAGAGAGTGGAGCTGGGAGGAGATAGTGAGTAAGACTATGAAGGAGACAGTGAAGTTTGAGAAGATGTTCCATGAAGTTAGAGAAGGGAATAGTCAGTGAGATTAGAGATGGACATAGGTCTAAACTCAGGGCTGAAAAGAGACATATAAAGTGAAGTTGTAGATGATTACTGAAATTTGTGGTTGTACTTCTGTTCAAGTGGTAGACTGAACCTGGGGATGATATTGCTGATATTTAATGAGGTTTCAGGCTTTCATTGAAGTTGAAATTGATAAGTAAAGTCACAAAGTTAGAAATGTCAATACTGATTACCACAGTGATTGCAGTTGACGATCCGGGGTATAAAATATGCCCATGTATCAAAAGCACCTTGTGATTGATCAGTGTTGTAGATTCACAGCTATGTCTGCCTCTGCGGCGAACCGTAAAATATTCATTAAGTCGGTGATTGACTGGCTGCGTTTGTATGGGTTCGACGGACTGGACCTGGATTGGGAGTACCCAGGGAATGCGGACAGAGGGAGCCCTCCAGAGGACAAGCAGCGCTTCACCGTCCTGGTTCAGGTCAGAGAACATTTATAAAGATGTAATCTATGCAGACACTGTCCTACCTGTAGGGAGCAGCGGAGGCCATTCCTAAAACTGTCACAGGTGGAGTAAATGGCTAAAATCTGATGAACTTGTCATTAGAAGCCATTTTAGACAGCAGGGGGTTGTCTGGTCACCTTAAGATTGCCCAATTTCCCCATGCCTTTGAAAGGATGGTAGAGCTGGGACAGAGCCAGTGATCGGCACACGTTTAACTCTCTGTGCTGTCTTATTGGCTAATTCGTCACACAGTGCCCATGTGCCTTCTAGCCATGCTCGCTGTGTCCAAGTGCCCCCCGTCGCCTATTTATAGCCTCAGCTTCTCACAAGGACCATTTGTGCTCATTGCCTCACCCTGTATTTCTACTCAACGCAAGCCGCTCATACTGTCTACCCATGCAGCTGTGGTTGTGTCTTACTCCTCAAACTGTCTCTCCATCAACCCTCTATCCCCTGCTCTTCACAATTTCTCCATGTATCCTTGGACCTCCACACTGCATCCATTTGGCCTCGGCTCCTCACACTGGGCCAAATTCCCAAAAATCTGACTGGGTCTATAGCAGACAGACACACACAAAGATTCACAGACTCTGAAAGCAGCTCTAAAAATGGATTCACAGAGCCAGGATGGCCATCGTCTTGCATGCACTGATGTCACTCATGAGTATTCATTAGGAACACCTAGAGGATTAATGAGTGTTTCCAGGGGAGCATCAGGCTATTTAGTCGAGGGAATGCAATGTAAATAAGGGGAACATCCATCGTAACACTACTCCAGGGTGTAACTCAAGCCACTGCAGCCTTGAGGCACGGAGGGACCCCACCCCTTTAGGGGCCCCAAACACTTCAGCGGCCCCAAACACTTCAGGGGTCCCCGTTCAGGCCAAGGTCAATGAATATCTGCCAGCTATGGGAGCCGCAGGGGCCCCTCATAACATTCCACAGAGGGGACCCATCAGTTGCCGCTGTACTACTCTCTGGGTATACACTGAGATTAAAAAATAGTTGTGAAAGCAAACAAATGTCTTATTCCAGGCAGATAGGGTTTCCGCACGTGTGTACTCCGCAAACTGGGATTAGGAGAAACAAGCATGGTGCAAAAGTTGCAAATCACAAACTAGTCTGAAGCACCCCAAATAAGTCTGTAAATCGCGTACAAAATCTTAAATCTCCTCAATGAATTTGCAACTGCCCAGGTACCCATAAATGTAAAATTATTTTCTGAATCAGACTCACTGTCTCTCCATGTGCCCCTGTCTCTTCAACCTGTGCCCATGTGTGCCCATCTTCCTAAGCTGCCTGCCATGTGGGTCCATCTTTTTATATGTGCCCTTGCTTCCTCCCAGCATATGTCCTTGCGCTTTATCCTCTGTACACTGTTCACGTGAGAGTGCATTTCACACTGTTTGTCCCTTTGCCCTCTGCCCCTCACACTGTGTTCATGTGCCTTTGGTGTGCACACACTTTTTGCCTTTCTGCCTGTCTCCCGAGCTCCCACCAGTGCCTGCCTGTGTGCCCCCAGCTACTCTGACTGTCTGTACTTTCCTTCAACACCCTTCATAGTATGTACATATTACCGGTTCCTCTTTCACTGCCTGTTCATGCTGCCCCCTCCTCGCTCTGTAAACTTGTGCCAGTGGCCATGACTCCTCACATGGTCTATTGTGATTCCCCAGCTCCTCACATGTTGTTTTTGTTCCATGGCTCCTTACAAAGTCCAGTCATGTGCCCTTTGCCCTTCACACAGTGAGCATGTCCCATAGCTTCGTCCTGTGCCAGTGTATATGCCCTCCTCCCCACACGCTGTCCATCTTCCACGGCTTCCCACACCGCCTTTCCATTTTCCGCAGCCCCGCTAAGTGATGGACAGTGAGATGTGTTCACATCCTAACTTTCACCTCGGGGAATAAGTAGATGCCACCCTAGTCTTGGCCAATCTCTCCATACCTCTAAATGCCACACAGAAAATGTAAGGGAATGTCTGCTGCTCTGGGGATAAGGAGGACTTCTTAATACAGTGCTTGGGAAAAGTGTGGCCATTTGTAGGATTTTTCTGGGCTCCTCTGCTAATCCTTGCATCGCCCAACCCCTTGCAGCACTTCTAGCATCCTAGAACCGATGCTGTAGTAGAGGAGTGAGAGTTCGTGGCCCCTTACTCATGGCTTGATCCTCAGCAAGCCATAACCACTCAGGGCCTCGTTTACAATAATTTGATGCACGGCAGCGCAGTAAGCCTTCCTGCTGCTGCCGTGCGTCAAAATAAAAGGACAGGAATATGTTGTATCTACAAGATACGGTGCATTCCTGTCCTTCTCCCCTGCACTGGCGCACAAACAGCAGCTGTGCGCCAGCGCAGACACCCTTGCGTCATTTTGCAAGGGCGCCTTTGCTGAGGGGATGATTGTTTTTGTGCAGAAAGAGACACCTTCCTCTGCAGCACGCATAGAAAGAGGAAAAAACGTGGAGAAAAGTATTTCTCCTCGTTGCACCTTGAGGCGTAGGATTCTGACGCATTCCCAGGTTTACAAAATTTTGTAAATCTGGGAATGCCTCAAGTTCCATGGATGTTGCGTGGGAACACCCACAGCAACACCCGTGGAACACCCCTTTCACGCAGAGTTATGTGTGAAAGGGAAACATTTTTACAAGACCATGAAAAGTCACGCAGGGTGACTTTACATGGCCTTGTAAATATGGGGAAGGCCATTGTGCTGCCGGTACGTCAATAAATGTGACGCGTTGGCGGCGCAATGGGCTAGTAAATAAGCTCCTCGAACAGGTCATGTAACAGGAAGATGGTAAGGGAGGTGTACAAGTGAAACGGTGAGAAGGTTTCACAATTGACGCAGGTCCTCTTAATTAGTATATTATCATGGTGATGTACTGTTGCAGAAAAAATATCCTTTGCAGTTTACTGGAATGCATAACAATTGTGACTCTTGTCTGTATTTTTAACCAGGAACTGCTTGAAGCTTTTGAAGGCGAAGGCAAAGAGACAGGGCGCCCCAGACTGCTTGTCGCTGCGGCTGTGTCTGGTGCCAAAGGAACCATTGACACCGGATACGAAATTACAAAAATAGGAGAGTAAGTACACCAAATGGACTGGACGCCACCATCAAAAGGAAACTGATGCATTCTCGCACTTTGGGAAGACATTTCGTGTACACAGAGGCTTTCACTGGAAGGTCTTTCTGAAGTGCAAACCAGTGGGTTGGTTTTTATATCCTCACTCCCGAGTTCCATCAGAATGATGTACTCTTCTGACTTTTCACCTTTTTTACCTCGTGTGCCAAAGACCTCTTTTTGGCACCTTCCCTAGGGCGGATGGGAGTAAACCCACAGTAGGGGCGATGGCCATAGAGTTGGCTTATGGAGATTGATTAATCTTGGTGGAGTAAGAGCGCCCGGTACCTAATTTGGGAAATTTCATTTTAACTTATTACAATGAAAAGTTATTAGTGTCTGTGGCATTCGTGTGGCACATGGAGCATGTAAGCTTTTTGAGGCGGTGTACCGTCTCCTCTGATGAGACCTGGTGGTAGGGCTGTTCTCCAGTCCCTGGGCAGTGAGTGGCGACCGCTCTGTGATGGGCACTGCCCTGTATTGCTGATGTCTCAGGGCCTTGGATTCTACAGCACTAGGAAACATTAGGCCAGGCAGTTCTAACACTTGCCACTGCTGGGAACTTTCCAACATGCGCATGCTGCCAGTGTCTTACTTCCGGTGAAATCTCTGCCTAATGGTGTTTATACACATTAGCATAACTACACACTTCCGGATCATTTTGTCAGAACTCTACTTTGGTGTCTCTGCCACGTGTATGGGGTGGGCTGAGACACCAATAAATCCGCAATGGGTTCCACAGCCCACTTCCATCGTGGCCTCGCCTTTTGCTTTGCCTTTTTTGGAAGGAGAGTGTTGGTGTTTTGGCGGCAGGGAGGAGAGAATGCAGGTAAAGACTTGAGGGTTGGATCCAGGGAATCTGTTATGGTGGTGACTGGTGCAAACACCTGCCACGCCTCCCTTGCTGTATTTGACTCTCCAGCAGCAGCTTGGTTAAGAAGGCAATGGTCACTAGCAGGTGGTATAATTTTGGGAGCAGATAATGCAATGAAATATAACTACTCAGAATTAGAAAGGGGAGGAGGGCAGGCAGCATTTAGAGTTTAAATTGGTAATTGCAGGTTTTGCTCACCATATCTAGTTGTTTATTTAGTTGTCACCTAAAGAATTAATCCTAGGTTTTTTGGCTAGTTTGTAAGAAGATTCTTCCTCTAAATATTGGGGTAATAGTGGAAATAGGACTGGGTTTACCCACAGTGTGTAGGGCCTACAATCCTTCGTTAACTTGTGCTCCTTTTGTTGTGGAATAGCTGAGGGCCATCTGGAATTCATTTGTGAAGACAATCAATCAATCAATCAATCAATCAATCAATCATGTCACTTATAAAGCGCACTACATACCCGCGAGGGTCTCAAGGCGCTGGGGGAAGAGGGGGGTGGTGCTGCAACTGATCGAAGAGCCAGGTCTTGAGGAGTCTTCTGAAGGCCAGTAGGTCTTGGGTCTGTCGGAGGTTGGTGGGAAGGGTGTTCCAGGTCTTGGCGGCGAGGTGGGAGAAGGATCTGCCGCCGGCGGTCGTTTTCCGGATGCGGGGGACTGTGGCGAGGGCGAGGCTGGTCGAGCGGAGCTGGCGGGTGGGGTGTAGAAGCTGAGTCGTCTGTTGAGGTAGGCTGGTCCGGAGTTGTGGAGTGCTTTGTGTGCGTGGGTGAGGAGCTTGAAGGTTATCCTCTTGTTGACAGGGAGCCAGTGCAGGTCTCTCAGGTGGGGTGTGATGTGGCTGCGTCGGGGGATGTCGAGGATAAGACGTGCAGAGGCGTTCTGGATGCGTTGCAGCCGTCTCAGGAGCTTAGCCGTCGTTCCTGCGTAGAGGGCGTTTCCGTAGTCCAGCCTGCTGGTGACGAGGGCCTGGGTGACTGTTTTTCTTGTTTCGGTGGGGATCCACTTGAAGATCCTGCGGAGCATTCGGAGGATGTTGAAGCAGGATGAGGAAACGGAGTTGACCTGCTTAGTCATGGAGAGGGTGGGGTCGAGGATGACCCCTAGGTTGCGTACGTGGTCGGTGGGTGGCGGGGCTGTTCCCAGTGATGTTGGCCACCAGGAGTCGTCCCAGGCTGAAGGGTTGGAACCAAGGATGACACTGTTAGCTGTGGTGCTGCACCAGTTTTTAGAGTGTGGAAAATTTGACATATTGATTTTCTAATGTTTGTATATCCAGGTGAGTCTCAAAAGGCCCGGCACTCATAACTTGCCGTACTTAGATAAGTGATTGTTGTGTATTTTCTTTTTGTAAGGCTTCTAGATTTCATCAGCGTAATGACCTATGACTTCCATGGACCCTGGGACAGGACCACAGGCTTCAACAGTCCTCTGAATAAAGGAAACAACGACTGGGGAGGCTATGCATACTACAACTGCGTAAGAGGACTCCTCCACCTTTCTTGGGTGCTCTCTTATATATCTCTTGACATGTTTAAAAGTATGGAGTTTTTTAGAGTTTGGCGGATATGGGGCATCTGTCGAAAAGGGGCAGATGCCTTGTCCACCAAACTCATGGTTTGTCCCTGCCATTTTAAAGGTGCCATGTTTCAACAGGTGGACCCTCAGCTGGCTTTGAGGCCTGAAACCTTAGACTAACGGCCCACCCACAATAGTGCAGTTGGTTAATGTAGGTCAGGACCACCGCCTCTTTAGGGCGGTCCATGTGCAGTAAATTGTTTCGGTTCGGGATCGCCCGGGAAAGCCTGAAGTCCTGAACAGCAAGAACCAACAAGCATTGGCATAGCCAATAGGTCTCGCCTTTGGGACCTTATAAGTGTTTAGTTATCCAGCACAATATCCTTGGTGCAACAACATCAGCTGTTGCATGGCTAAACACTTATAAGGTCCCAAAGGCGAGACCTATTGGCTATGCCAATGCTTGTTTTTATTAATTAGAAATAGAGCTTTCTCGTCACAGTTGGTCCTGCTGCGTCCCCTTTCCCATCTTTCTCATTTTGCAGGAAGCTTTAATTGTACTTTCTCGTTAAACAGAGTGGGCCAGGTGCGCCCCTGCAACTGCAGGAAATGGCTGGCCTTAAAAAGCAGACACCCCAGAAAGGGTTTTACAGATCAAAAGAAATCACGCTCGCTGCGGAGAAGCTGGGATGCACCAGTGACATTTCTTTTTTTTCCCCGAACAGCTCTCTGAAATCCTCTCCTGCGCTGCAGTTTAATAAGATGGTTAAAAATTCAGAGTCAGAAGCTGAGTTTTTGTCTGCCTAGCATGGAGAGTTTCTGTGCACAGCAAAGCATTTCATCTGAGCCGCAAGTAAACAATGTTGTACTCCTAATTAAGGGACATGCTCAGATTTGCTGAGATTCATTATTTTTATATAGCCACATCTGATGCAGTGAACGCAGTGAGAGGTAAGACTGCAATGTGCAGAGCTTCATGCAGTCACATTCCATTTTCAGGAGTCGAGCTGCATGCAGTCCAGCCTTCACTTCAAGCAATGAAGCTAAAGTAGACATTTTTAATAAATGGCATTTGCTTGTAAGTCTCTCTCTCAAAGCAGCTTTACAAAGGGTAAGAAGTCTGCCATTGCAGAAGAAATACAACTGTAGCTTTGGTGTCTATTACTGCATGATGTTGAAAAGGCAGCATCAGTATTTTTTCAAAACTGTTTTTACGCACTCAATTGTCCTTTCTTTCTTAGGGGTACTGATGGGTGTTATAAATATTTCAGGACGCAAGTGCGATAATGTGCTTCAGCGCTAAATATTCCTAGGGTCCCAAAGGCTTGTATCCGGCATCAAGCCTGCACCCGACTCCCACGGAGGGCTTCTCCGAATCTAGGTGATGGTGCTGTGAAGAAGTGTCATCCCCGGCGCCCCCGCCTGTCTACTGAGCACCCCCCAATAGAGATGGAGACGGACATGCAGATGGCGCGAGACACAAACGCAGAGGGAGGCAGGCTCGTAGGGGAGACTTAGAAAAAGAATAGAGACACACCTACCGGGAGCAGGGCCGGCTGCATAGGATTGTATTGTGTTGTACAGCCAGAGGGAGGATGGATGGAGCGCACGGGAGCGGCGTCTGAGACGAAAATCTACCACACAAGGAGAGAGGCAGCGCACAAAGACGGGGGAGGAACTGAGGACTCGGACGGAGACACGTAGAATATGGGCCATTGCAGGGGGTGAATAGAAACACACGGTTTCGTTTATTCTGGAAGGTGTGAATTACCTGAGCAGTGGCATGGACAGGGTGAGGCACGCAAGTTGGCAGGGACGTAAAAAAACATGAAGTCAGACAGCTGTGGCCACAGAGACAGCAAGGGTGTAGTGGAGAGAACGGGAGGCAAGAAAGGCTAGAGGAAGATGGGCAGACATACAGAGAGACACACAGACAGAGGGGAGGCAGATAGACATCGGTGGATGGACAGAGAAGGAAGAATAGGACGAGGAGCTGAGTGAGACAAAAATGGACAGAGGCAGTGAGAGAAGCAATGCTTATGGAGACAGCGAGACAGTGGCCGTAAAACTAACGGCCGCGCGGCCGCCAGATGGCAGCTGTGCACGTCGCGCGCGCTTGTGCGCGTAACAGCAAGCTGGTGGCCGGCTTGGTAGCACTTTGAAAACCCGCTTACTAAAAGTCGAGCAAGCAGCGCATGCGCTGCTCTAGGCTCGACCTAAAAATGACCCCCATGCGCTGGGAGAAAACTCTGTGCATCAGGGCCAGCCATTTATTTTTTTGACTTTCAATAATAACAAACTTTTGGAAGTTTCGTTTTGAAAACCATTATACGTTGCTGAGCTGGCATATAAAAGATGGTGTCCATTCGGCAAAGGATCAGTGCTTTCAGTGGTGCCACCACAGTGGCTTCACTGTAGAAACACGAGTTCCCGGCAGGCAGCCGAGGATTTCTAAATCTGGTGACCAGTCTTCCAGAAGGGGAGCAGGGACCATAACCTCCTCTGACCTGGTTTGCCAGTGGTTTGTCCACCACCAGACAATTGACATCAAATCTGTTATGATAACAAAACATTTACCTACGGTGACAGGAACAGTCAGTTGCCATTATTGAGTAATGCAATAATGACTGTAGCATTAATGGCTGTTCTTTTTGAACTGTAAAAGCCACTGTGTCAGTTATGTATCAACTTTAAGCCCTGGGCTTTGCTAAATATAGGATGTAAGCACATTGAGCAGCAACCTTTGATGTGTTACATAACACTCTCTCTCACTCTTGACCATATTGCTGTGATTGTGTCTCCAGGAGTATGCTATGAATTACTGGAAGGAGAAGGGTGCACCAGCAGAGAAGCTACTGATGGGATTTCCAACATATGGGCGGTCATTCACCATCCCTGGCTATGACACAAAACCAGGAGCTCAGATCACTGGCCCAGGGACCGCTGGTGAATATACCAAGGAGCCAGGCATCTTAACCTATTTTGAGGTGAGCATCCCTTACAAATTCTTAACACCAAAGTGTCATTTGCTACCGGAATTTGCAATGAATGAATGAATAAATGAATGGTTTTATAGAGTACACAGCTGCTCAAACCTGGGCATCCCAGTGCTGAAGATCAGTCAGTGATTAAGCGGAGTAAGAAGAACAAGAGTAGCTATAAGTAAAAGAGGCAGGTTTTGATTTGTGGCTGAAAAAATGTTCAGATGGAACAGAGCAAATGTGCAATGGCAAGGAGTTCCAGAGTTTGGCAGCACCAAAAGAGAAGGAACGACCACCATCATGGGATCTCTGGAATCAAGGAAAAGTAAGACGTCTAAGTCCAGTAAATCCCAAAGGTCCTGGCAGTGCATACCAGGAAAACGTATCCAGAAGATATTTGGGGCCTTTGTCCTGAACTGCCCTAATGTAAAAAAAAAGCCTTAAATTAGATTATCCTGATAATGGGATGCCAGTGAAGGAGTTTTAGAGATGGTAAAGTAGGTTGCCATTTAGGAATGTTAAGGATCAATCTAGCAGCGGAATTCTGTACAACTTGATGGTGATGAATCGAATATTTAGAGCTGCCCAGCAAGAGGAACTTACCGTAGTCAGGTCTAAGGGTAATTAAAGTATCTACCACTCTTTTGCAAGCAGTGGAAGGAATATACTCAAAGAATTTTTGAAGGGATTCCTTAAGAGAGAAACAGGTGGCAGATAGGGAGGTGGTCTGTGGGGCAAAAGAGAGATTGGCATCAGTCCTAGTGCCCAGATGTTTGGATGCATGATGGTTTTGGATGATGGCCAGGTTCTTTTGGACTGCAGGCAAGAGGCCAGATCAAGGATGCCCATCTGAAAAGAATGAGCTCTCTTTTATATGAGTTAAATTTGAGGGAGCTGGAAGTCATAGATTTGGCTACTAAGGGAAGACAGTCTTCAAAGATCACTTGGATTAGGGCATGCTGAATATAGTGAGACTGAGGGCTGAGTCTTGCAGAGGTCTGATGGGCAGATCATGTTGCATAAACTGAGTCTCTGGCTTAGCTCTACAAGGTTTGCTTTCACACCTACGCGTGACACGAGTGAACTTAGCTCAATGTACCATACTTGAATGTGAAACACAGGTTTTTGCAGCCCCGCAGAACCTCACCCAATACACAGTTGAAGTGGCGTCAGTGCTTTTGGGTTACTACCAGTCCCTAAACAGGGATCTAGGGACACTGTGGTGATTAGAAACAAACCATGGTTAAAATGTTATCTATATGACCTAACACCCTAAAACCTACTTCTATGCGCCATGCTAGGAGAGCATGGATTGTAAAATAGCTTGCAGCTAGATTTTCTTAGAAATAATGGGCACACTGCATACCTGGTTTGTAGCAGAACTCTGTATTTATCAGGAGTCAGGAGGTCTTTTTTCCTGAAAAGGGCAAACACGCATTCAGCATCAGCATCAACTCCTCCTCGGCTCGGTATCAGCTATTTTTTTCTTTACAACTTTATTTTGAATTTTATTGGGGATGTGGACACACACTTTGATATCGCAGTCCCTTATGATATACATTATTAAACATACAACTGGACAGCGCAATTAGGAAAAACCGGATACAAGTGGACATAGCAGTGTTCGTCGTACGCTCAGGCCATTAAAATTTGTCTCAACTCGGTCATATTATGGATTACCATTCGCCTTGAGAATATTTAGTCCGAGTGCGCTGCTGGTTGTGACTGACTTTCAGCTTCGGAGGAGGACATCTCACACACGTCCGAAGCTCGTAGAGTCTTGGACATTGTCATGTGTATTCCACCTGTTCTTTGTACTCTTTTTAAGTATGTGGGTCATCGTAGGATAGAGTCTGTATTCCCCAGCGTCCCCCAGGAGGATAATAAGTGGGTTGTGGGGCAAGGAGTCATTTATTTTTAGATCGTATCATGAAGAGGACTTTGTCCCAGAAGAACCAGATCTGTGAGCATGTCCACCATGTGTGTAAGACAGTGTCCCTATCGCTGAACCCCTTTCAGCACAGTTCTAAGCTACCAAACATCTTATGTAGTTGCATGGGAGTAAGATAACATTGTGTCATTATTTTGTAAGCATTCTCTTTATAGCATAAACATATTGAGGACTTCAAGGCCCTCTGCCATATAGTCTTCCAGGTCTCCTCATGAATGTCCATATCCAATTTCCTCTCCCATTGTGTCATGTATGAAGGTTTCTTAAGGGGAGTTATATTCAAAATGTAATGATTGAGCCATGATATGACTTTGTGTCTGATGTTATTGGTGTACTGGGATTCAATCTGAGATTCTTCCCTTTGCAATGCTCTACGAACAGGATTCCTCCCCACCCAATGTAGTGCCTGTGAGTCTATACGTGTCGTGTCCGGTCTATGCGAATTTCTCAATGAGTTCCCTTTTCATCTGGAGTTTATCGCTGTTATAGAAGTCTTTCAAATGTGGCGTATGTCCCTGATTCCAGGTAAGGTTCTGACAAGCCACAGCGGCACCGCCAAGCATATTGCTGGCTCAGATCGAGACTGCACCACCAGGGATGGCAGTTCCCCGGCGGTTCCGGTGGTTCCATGTCGGTCCAACCGCCAGAGTCGTAATACGGCGGTCAGAACGCCACCGCTGCACCACCATGGGTTTGGTGGTCCACGGACCACCAAACTCATAATCAGGCCCTAAGTTCCTGTGCAAGGGTTGGGTTTCACTCTGAGAATCGGAGTACAAATCAGTTTGATCACAGAGTGGTAGAAGGGGGGATTCTTGTGTATATTGGTCACAAGATGTTGGGCGATCATGATGTTGTTGTTCTTGATTGTTATCAGATTGTCTAGGGTGGGACAGGGAGGGGGAGTTTCACAGTTGTGTTGGTTTTGGTACTGGACTTGATATGACATGCATTGCTGGGGTTTATGAGACTGCAGGGTGGGGGGTGCAGGCACTCCAGACACTCACATGGTGCAAGACTATAAAACAATCACATGGAATGTACAAGGGCTTGGAAGCCAAGTAAAATGATATAGAGTGTACTCCTGTTTGCGACGCACAAGCACAGCCATCGCATGTCTTCAGGAGGACCACCTTACAGAGCCTGGATTGATTAAGTTACAGAAGAGATGGAGGGGGCAATTGCTTGTATCCAATTTCTCCTCTTATGCACGTGGGGTGGCTATTTGGGTGGCTCCTGGGGTTCCTTTCCACCTGCTTTATTCAGAGACGGACACGCAGGGTAGATATGTGCTGGTGCAAGGGTTATTGGACGGGGTGGATATAACATTCTGAATACCTACACTCCCAAGGTTGATGACAGGGAGTTCTTCCCAAAGATGCAAACACTCCTGATAGGTAATATGGTGGAGCGACTGTTGTGGGTGGGGGACTTCAATTGTGTCCTAGACCCAGTTATAGATTGACGGCCACCCAGAGGTATGACTAAACTAGGTATGGTGGACACTTGTTATGAACAATTTGCAATGTGTAGATGTATGGAGAGTTTGTTAACCAACAGGGTGGGAATATTCCTGCTATTCGGCCACACATAATACTTACAGCTGTTTAGACCGTGCCTTGGGTACATCCAATAAGCGGCTGGATATACAGAAGGTCGTCTACCTGGGTAGGTTCTTATCTGACCACTCCCCCATGCTACTGCAGTGGAATGGAGCCC
The DNA here is from genome assembly GCA_963921515.1 of Calotriton arnoldi. Classification (NCBI taxonomy): domain Eukaryota; kingdom Metazoa; phylum Chordata; class Amphibia; order Caudata; family Salamandridae; genus Calotriton; species Calotriton arnoldi. The sequence goes on along the minus strand of CAWUFW010006435.1, from coordinate 257,434 downwards.
GGACGCGATCTGATGGGAGACTTTGACGATTGCAGATGAAGGCATTGCTGGATGCGCCATTTAGACAGGCCCTTGGTGAAAAGATTACAGAATATTTGAAGTGTAATTGGGGCACCACGGTGAGCAGGGGCATGGAGTGGGAGGCGCTCAAAGCTGTTATACTTGGGGAATGTTTGAGTAGGATAAGTGGTCTGTGTAGACAGCTGCAGGCCAAACTGGGGGACCTTGAGAAGCAATTAGCAGAGGCCCAGCAGATGGATGATGAGACCCCAGATATAGCTGACTCCTTGGTTGAGACGTCTGGGGGATACATGGGACAGATTAGATAAGAGGGGAGCACAGGCAGAGATTACACCGAGAGGGACCCCGAATGGGTAGATTGCTAGCCTAGCTACTTAGGAAAGAGATAGAGAAGCCCCTCATTATGACACTCTGCTGTGGTGACGGAACCATGGTCAATACACAGCGACTTATTATTGAAGTCTTGAGGGACCACCTAGTAGACCTTTGTGGTGGAGGTGTGGCTGCTGATGATGTGACAGTGTCAGATTATCCAGCAAGTATGGAACTTTCTGATTTGCCATCCCTCTTACGAGACGAGCTAGAGTCAGATATTACTATTGAGGAAGTGAAACAGGTGGTTACTGATATGAATTGCAGAAAGTGGCCCGGAGGTGACGGCTTTCCGGTAGAGTTCTACGAGGCATATAAGGCGCAGTTGGCGGGTCCGCTGTTAGAAGTATTTCAAGAGGCAAGGGGGGGTGATGTGTTACCCCACAACACTTAGGGAAGGAGCAGTATGTTTGGTGCCCAAGTCGGGGGGAGATTTAATGGATCCACCATCGTATAGGCTTCTCACAATGCAGATTGTGGACATGAAAGTATTGTGTAAACTGCTGGCGAACTGCCTGCCAGCTGCGATGGGAACACTGGTCCATGAGGACTAGTGTGGTTTTATACTGGGACGTAGCACGGCCCTCAATTTCCGTAAGCTTGCCCACGTCATACACGAGACCAGCATTGATAATGCAGAAATGGCACTTGTGTCAGTAGATATAACTAAAGCATTTGACACAGAGAAGATGGGCTTTGGCCCCCGTTTTCGACACTGGGTGAAAATACTATACACTGCACCCAGGGCAAGGGTACACAGTGAAGGTCTGATGTCAACCGCGTGGGATGTGCGACATGGAACCCGACAGGGATGCCCACTCTCACCATTACTCTTTGCCTTAGCAATGGAGCCGCTGGCGGTCTTCCTCCGGGCTGCTATGAAGAATGTTGGTATTAAGGTGGGGGATGTGACGCATCTCATTTCACTCTATGTGGATGTGCTGTTCTACCTGTGGGGTCCTCGGGAAGCGGTACCACAGCTTCTGTCCTACTTAGGGACATTTGGGATGGGAGCGGGACTTCGGGTTAATAGAAGTAAATCTGTATTGTTCTCAATAGGGGCACTGGTGGGAATCCAGTACACAGATCATTGGGGTTGCATTGAGAGATGGATGCCTTTCGATATCTTGGCATCATGGAGGGTCACACTGTAGCAGTTGAGGTGCGGCACTGAATAGAGCCGTAGCTGAGTGGCTTGACTAATTCGGTAGATTTCCGGAACACACTTCCGATCTCCCTGGTGGGAAGAGTGGCTGTGGCAAAGATGGTGTTCCTCCCCTGGTGCCTGATTATTATATAGAATGTCTTCTTTACGCTCCCATACACTCTGTTTAAGATGGTGGACAATTTGTTGGTCTCTCATGTCTGGGCTGGAAGGAGGAGCTGTGTGGTATTGCACTAGCTCAAGCGTGATATGTTGGAGGTTGGAATGGATTTGCCAGACTTGGAACTTTATTATTACGCTTCATAATTACAGCCTGAGGATGATAACTTGGAGAAGAGGTTGCTCCGTGGCACCTATGATAAGTATCCTTTGATGGAACTCCTTATGCGTGGATCTCGGACACTGCATGATGCCCCGTATCTGGTCCAACAGGTAGCAGAACTTTGTGAGCGAGTGGTCATGCGGGTGCTTAAGTGACTGCCATTTGCTCGAAAATTGGGTATATGGATGTTGCTCCTATTTAAGCGCATTGCAGAAGCTTTGTCAGTGATGCGATGGAGAGAAGGGGGCTGTGAAATGATGGGTGATGTATACCAAGGGAAGACCTTCCTTACCTTTGCGGAGGCGCAAGAGGCATTTGCGGTGGGAGGGGGCAATTCCTGCATTATGCTAAACTGTTGCATACAGTGCAACAGATTTAGACCAACGTCCCGGCTGCCCATCGGGTGAAGAACATATTGCAGTTGATACTGACTGTTGGGCCGGCCAGACATTTAATGACGCACCTCTGCAGCTCACTTTTAAGACTGATATAGTTCGGAGGGAGCCAGTGGCAAGGCGGGCATGGGGAGAGGAGTTGTCAGAGCAGCTTCCTGACTTGGATTGGAATGCAGCATCTGAGCTGGCAAAAACAGTCTCTTGAAATGCTCAATTTAAGTTAACTCATGTTAGACCTGGCATCCTTGGTGTGATTTCTTCTGTATTTTTTGACTCTTCTTCCTGTAACTTTTGCTGTGCCGTATTTCGTTTTTGCTGGTCTAGATGCTTTGGGCACTTTGACACTGCTGATCAGTGGCAAAGTGCAAGTGCACCCTATGTAAATTATGCATATGGATTGGTGTTTCCATAATTGGCTTGTTTGACTTACTATTAAGTCCCTAGTCCAATGCACTGTGTGTGCCCAGGGCCTGTAAGTCAAATGCTGCTAGTGGGCCTGCAGCAATGATTGTGCCACCCCACCAGCAGCCTTTCAAAGGGGTCTCAGACCTGCCCCTGCAGTTTCTGCGCGCAGTCTCTACTGCCATGTCGACCTGGCAAGTGCACCCACTTGCAGGCCCTAAGCTTCCCTTTTCTTACATGTGAGTCACCCCTAAGGAAGGCCCAAGGTACCCCTGTGGGCAGGGTGCAGTGTATATGAAAGGTAGGACATGTACTGGTGTGTGTGACAAGTCCTGACAGTGAAATACAGTGTATTTCGTTTTTCACTATTGAAAGGCTATCTGTCCCATAGGATAGAATGGGATTTTACTTATAACATCTTATAAGTATAACTTCCCATTGGGACAAGATAGAAAGATGGAGTGTAGTATGACTGAACTCAGAATATAAAAAGGCATCTTTTAGTAAAGATGATTTTTATATTGTGTGTTTGAAAATACCACTTTTAGAAAGCGAGTATTTTCTTGCTTAGCCATCCTGTGTGCCTCTGCTGGTTTGTGGATTGACTGAGGGATGTTCATTCTCCTCAGACAGCCACTGGGGGTGTTGAGGTGTGTCCTGCCTTTCCTGGATGAGTCAGGGCTGGGCTGAATAGACCTGGGCTGCATTTAGAGTAGTGGGAGAAGATTTTGCTGCACCTGAATAGGCCTGGTCTGCATTGGACAATGCTGTCTCCACCTCCTGCTAGGAAGCTGGGTCAGAGAGGTCAGAACTGGTTTGGACTGAGCTAAGAGTCTCTCTGCCACAAGAGAAGAAAGAGAAATTCAGAATAAATATTGGGCCCCAGACCTTGGAACTTTAGATTACTTCTGGACTCAAGAGGAACCTCTGCCAAGGAGAAAAGCTGGGAAAGCTGAAGGAGAAGTACTGCCCTTTGCTGTGTGCTGTGTGGGGTTGGCCTGCAGTGGCTGTTTCTGCCAAGGAGAGGACCAAGACTTTGCTGTGTGCTGTGTATCCTGCTTGAAGAAGATCTCCAAGGGCTTGGTGTAGAGCATGCCTCCTGTTCTGAAATCTCAGGGACACAAAGACTTCATTTCCTCTGTTCTCCTGCACCTGGAACTGCTGTTTCAGTGCCACAGAGGGAAATTGCAACACCGATGCCGGCGAGCAATGCCGCGACCTGCAACAAAGCCGTGGGCACCACTCGTGAAGTGCACAACTCACCGCCCGACTTGCACCGCAGCCCCAACGCCTGCTGATGCCACACCGTACAAACTTCAACGCTGTCACCGAGGCCGGTGGCTGCACGGGAGCCGAGGGCACCGCTCGTGACGCTCACGACACACCACCCCGACTCGAAGCGCAGCCCCAACCTCACCAACGCCGGTGCTTTATCATCGCGGAGCCGATACCTGACATGGGTGACCTCCCGAATCTATCGACCCTGCATCGTAGTAAGTAACTGATGCCTCAACGCCACTGTGATGTCACCTCCCCGGCAACAGTAAGGAACGAACGCCTCACCACCCCTGCATCGCAGTAAGGAACTGATGCCTCACCTCCCCTATTGTCGTAAGGAACCGGCGTCAACGAAGCATCACCTCCCCGTCGCCGTGCATCATCTTTGTTTTCATTGTTTGCCAAGGTACTATTCTTTGGGGTCCGAGTGACTCCGGGCCCGGCGCCGTGCACCTCGCGGTTGGCGCAGTACTTTGGGATTTTCATCTGTCACGTCATAATAGTCCCAGGTGGAGCTATTTGTTGCTACAAGTTTTATTTTTGTGAATAACCTATTTTTGGTCATATCTTGATATATGTATGGTGGATTTTTGTTGTTTTGGTCTTGTTTTGTTTAGATGAAGGTTTCCTGTTTTTCTAAACTGGTGTGGTGTCCATTTACAGTGTTTTCAGTATTACTGTATGTGTACACAAATGCTTTACACACTGCCTCTGAGTTAAGCCTGCCTGCTCGTGCCAAGCTACCAAGGAAGTGAGCAGGGGTTGTCTAAGGGCATAACTCCCTTATCCTGACTAGAAGCAAGGGTCCCTATTTGGATAAAGGTGCAAACCATTGAGAACTAAAGACCCCCATTTATAACAATTCACTTTAATTTTTTGCACCGCACGTACATTAAACTGATTAAACTTAGTAAGATGTATAGTGGTAGGGGAGCAGTCTGTCCTCGGTGTGGGTGTGAGGGTGCTACCTTCTTGTACATGGTGTGGGACTGTCTGAGGGTTTGGGAGTTTTGGCAGCAGGTAGTGGCGAAACTTCAGGAGATCACGGCGATGGTGTTTGAGGAATACCTTTGGATGTGCCAGCTTGGCATTATTAAAAAGCCTAGGAAGGGGAAGATGCACTGGAAATTCCTTCAGTCAGCCCTGGTATTGGCCAGGAGGAGAATAGCCATTCGGTGGATGGGTGCTAAAGCACCCTCTGTTAAATTGTGGCGTAGGGATGTGGTGGAGTTGGCGATTGCAGAGGAGGTCCATATGAAATTTAGTCACCGGGATGATAATCTACAGGAGGATCTGGACACCTTGGCCACTTTACTGGGGCGTATGCAGGGAAATCGTTATGAAATGATTATGCAGACCACACAATCACTGGGGGAAGTGCAAGTGTATTGACAACTACATCTGAATCATAATGGATGAGTTTCTTCTGAAAGTAAGGTTGAGCGGGGAGGTGTATGAAATACATGTGCTGAGCAGGCTTGCAGCACTACGGAAGGCTTCTGGGAGAGCGATGAACTTGGTGAGGAGTTTGGGAATGCTTCTCTCATATTGTATCCTGTATCATTGATGATGCTAAATTGACATATAGACTGGACCAAGTTGTGTTTTTTATATTGTTAATTTCTTATTATGGCTTATCTATAGACCAAAAGAGCATGTTTATATATGTCAGAGATGTACTATCTTGTACTGCCCTTGTTCTGGGCATCTTTCTGTATAATGCCTAATAAACAGAATTAAAAAAAAGTTAGGTTAATCAGGAAATTTGCCTAGAGGTAGTGAATGGACAGCTTTAACAAGCGGGTGATTTACCCCACCCATATAGCAGGACTTATTCAGGAAAGATTTTTTTGCAACAAGTCAGATCTAAAGGTTGAAAATATCTTACCTATTACTGTAAATTTTAATTTAGAATCTATCTCGTCCACTAATGTTATAAAAAAACATGTGCAATGTAAAAAAGTCCAAGCCTGGAATAAAATTTGCAAAACAGACCTTGCAGACGTTTCAGTCAGATCCTACCCCCAATTTATGAAAGACTCTAACCCAACTGTAGAGACATATTTGGATTGGTTAAGAGCTGCTGTTACCTAGCTCGCCCCTGCTAAAACTATCAAAAATTACAGAAGAAGATCCTCTGTCGCCCTGGCTCTCTGCTCAGCTTAAGGAACTAACACAAAAATATAGAAGGCAGGAAAAAGTGTGGAGGAAATACTACCGTAGGGAAGAAAAGATTAAATATAATGAATTTATCCAAGAATATAAAAATCTGATTGTTATTGAGAAAACCAAATATTTATCGGAGTACATTCATTCAGCAAAGAATTCCACATGAGAACTCTTTAAAACAGTTTAGATACTTTCCAGGTTATCTTCAAACTGCACTATGGTCTCTTGTCAGCTGGCCTGTGATCAACTTGTGGGTTTCTTTAAAAATTAGGTGGAAGAAATCCATGGCAAATTAAATATGAATGGCAGGCCTTTGGTTTCATCACTGGAATCAAAGAGTAATCAAAGAGTACAATTCCTGGTAAAAATACCATTGTTAAGTTTTCCCTGCTTATGGAGGAAAGAGTAGCTCAACTCATAGGCCATACAAAATCTGGGGCCCCGTCTGACCCTTGCCCCTTCCGAAAGTTGTTCATGAGATTGCTGGGGTGATTACTCCCCCCTTACTATGCTATTGAACTCACTTTCCTATGGAGTGGAAAAAGGCCTCTATTCTCCCACTATTGAAGAAACCTTCATTGGCTCTAAAAGAGGTGAAGAACTATAGTCCTATTTCTTGGTTACCTTTTCCAGCTGAGATCCTTGAAAAACATATGAACATTTCACTGTCTAAATTCGTGGAGGAGAATGAAATCCTAGAATCAGCACAATATGGTTTTAGGTCAAATCACAGCACTGAGTCCGCTCTGGTTGCGGCTTCTGAGGAGCTGAGAGGTGCCCTGGATAATGAAAGCAAGGCGGCGATGATCTTATTGGATCTATCGGCAGCCTTTAACACCGTTGACCATGAGGTCTTGCTAGATCGCTTGGTAGAAATTGGAGTTAGAGGCTCAGCTTTGGAGCTTTCTTTCACACAGAGAACAATCACTGGCCTTGGGGGACTTGGTTTCTAAGTCCTTTACACTGCCATATAGTCTCCCTCAGGGCTCATCGCTGAGCCCCACACTGTTTAACATTTATGTGGCCCCCCTGACAAGACTAATTTGGTCATTTGGTTTTGCTCCAGTAGCATATGCAGATGACACACAAATTGTTGTTTCTATCTCGAATGATGCTGATGAGACAGCACACCACTTCAGTGGATGTATGGGAGCCATTAAACAATGGACGAACGATAACAGTCTTATGCTTAATACGGCTAAGACTGAGGTTCTCCTTTTTAGCAAGGAGTTGGTCTCTTGGGATCAAAACTGGTGGCCCCAGACGCTTGACTCTCCTCCCACTCCAGTATCTTCTGTCAGGAATCTGGGAATAATCTTTGATCCCAGTTTGTCCTTCAACGCACAGATTAATAAACTCACCTCCTCTAGTTTTTGTTTTGCGTAAGATCAGGAAGATTCTTCCATTCATCCTTTTTGAACTCCAAAAATCAGTGGTCACAGCCTTGGTGTTATCAAGGCTGGATTATTGTAATGTCTTATAACTAGGCATTCACCAGCACTCTCTGAAAAAACATCAGGGCCTACAGAATGCAGCAGCAAGACTTTTAAAGAGAATTCCAAAGTTCAAGACAGTGGCTGGGACATTACGAAAGCTTAACTGACCTCCTGTGAAGAAAAGAGTCAGGTTCAAGGCCTTATGTTTGGCTCATAAAACCCTGTATGGGGATGGCCCAGCCCACTTGAAAAAAAGGTCTAGTGGGTTGCGACATTTGACTAATTCTAGGACAGCAATGTCTGTAAAATCAGAAGAAAGAATTGGGGAAGTAGGAGTTTTATTTACTCCACGGCACAGCGGTGGAATAACCTACCTGAACACCTGAGAGACCAGTCTATCTTTTTAGCTTCAGGAAACAACTTAAAACGTATTTATTCTCTTGCTCAATGTGAATAGATGCAAGCTGTAAGTCTGATTTTTGCAATGGTTCTTTATTCAGCGCAGTCGATAGATATTAGTGCCAAGATGCCATTGGCATCCGTGTGCTTTACAAAACAAATCAATATTAATATCTCTGGAATCAGGTAGTCTAACTCCTGGCTTACTGAGTTTGATAGGCACAACAGCGCTGAGTACATTCTGATTACCTTATCTTTTACTTTCCCACCAGGAATATGAAATGTCCTCATAAAAGGATTGGAACAAGTCATCAATTTCCTCATTTTTGCCACTATCTAAATTTGACAGGATAGTTGAACTGCAGTTCTTTCATTTTATACATGTACGTTGACTTTTGGATGTTTTTGTTTAGAAATTTGTAGAGCGCGTGGCTGCCCGAGGGCTTCCCAGCGCTAAAGAGTGCTGTTTACAAGCTCTATCCATAGTGCGTCTACAAGGGGAACAGCAAAGTTTTGAGATGTTTCCTGAAAACTGTTTCGTTGGGTAGAATTCTTATTTTATATGGGAGGGCATTCCACATCTTTGGTACCAGGTGGGCAAATGATCTTCCCCCCACCTGGCTCTTTTGGCTCTCGATGTCCTAAGAAGCTGTTGCTGAGCTGATCTAAGATGCCTGGTCGGGATATACCTGGACAACATTTGTCTCAGTTTTATTGGGCCTTTTTTGTTAACAGCCCTATATGCCAAGCATAGGGACTTAAACTTTATTCTTGTTTCAATAGGGAGCCAGTGTAGCTGTTTTCAGTGCTTCTTTAGTCGAAGTGCATTTGGGGATTTTTAGAAGGAGTCTTGCTGCCGCATTTTGTACTACCTGTAGTCTCTTCGTCACATATTTAGGCGCGCCCACATAAAGTGAGTTTCCATAGTCCAAGCGCGAGATTATAAGAGACTGGATGACCATTTTTTTCAGATGTTCCGGGATCACCTCAATAATCTTCCTTAGTATTTTAAGCAGGGAGAAACATATTCCTGACAGTTTCCTGGATTGGCAATCCATTGTGAGTGAGTTCTCCATCCAGACCCCTAAATTTTTTATAACTGGTTTGGGTATAGGTGGGTTTCCCATGCAAGGGGGCCACTGTGTCAGGGGTGCCTGGATAGTGGATTTTCCTAATAGCATGATCTCTGTTTTCTCGCCATTTAATTTCAGATGGCTATTGGCCATCCAATTTACCACTCTCTCCAGACAGTGACTCAACTGCTGATTTGCGTTATCTGTTAGGGAGACTATCAGCTGAGTGTCGTCAGCATATGACACCACTGAGACACCATCTTCCTGTGCTATATTAGCCAGCTGTCGTACATAAATATTAAATAGGGTAGGACTAAGGGAAGAACCCTGTGGGACGCCACATGTAATTGGAAGGTGGTCTGAAAAACAGTCCCCTTCCATCACTTGGAAGGACCTGTCTTCCAAAAAGAAGCCAACCAGTCCATGGCAAGGCCATGGACTCCTATTTCCCTTAGTCTCCCCATTAATGTGGTATGATCTACGGTGTCGAATGCTGCACTGAGGTCCAACAAAAGGATGGCGGCAGAACCACCCTCATCCAAAAGTGCCTTTAACTCCTCTGTGACCACCAACAGTGCTGATTCTGTACTGTGGGAGGCACGGAAACCCATCTGAGTGGGATGCAGTATTTCATTAGTTTCCAGGAAGTCAGTCAAGGTATTGTTTACATGCTTTTCTAAAAGTTTGCTGATAAATGGCAAAAGTGAGATGGGGCGTAGATTGCTAAGGACAGTAGGATCCATATTGTTTTTTTTTTGTAAAGGCCTAATGATTGCATGCTTCCAAACTTTTGGGACCGAAGCTGTGTCTAATGATAGGTTGAGCATTTCCGTTATGGAGGGTAAAATGGTCTCCAGTGCTTTAGCTAAAATCTGGGGCGGGCTGGATCAATGGGTGATCCAGATTTAGTACCTTTTATTAGATTACAAACGTCTTCTTCCTCAAGTCTGGGGAAATAAGCTAATTTTGGGAAGGATAAGAGTCCTTCCACCTCTGTGCCTATATCAGAGTTGGAGTTACTATCCTTTGGGAATTGGTCATATATTTCTATTACTTTTTATGAAAAAAGGTAGCTATGTCATTACACCTTTCGACTGAGACCGGGAGGGTTTTCGTATTTTCATGAGGGTTGGTTAGCGTTTTAACCACTCTAAATAATTCCCTTGAGGAATTAGCTGATTGGGATATTTTTTCTTCAAAGAATTTAGCTTGCGCACCCTTGATATCATTATGATAGGCCCTAATTTGCAGCTTGTATCTGGATTTTAGAGCTGGATCATAATCCTTTCTCCATAGTCTCTCCAGTTTCTTACATTGTTTTTTCAGTCCCAGTTCATGTTGCCCCAGAACGCAGCTCTTTGTCTCAATAGCTTGATATAGTCATATTTTTTTTTTAACCTGGGTTTGGATTTCTATGGAATAATTCTAGATGTGTCTATTCTGAAGATTTTGACTTCAAATTTTCAATCCCCTTACTCTCTAATTTAACAATTTCTTTCGCAACATCCCAACACTAAATATAACTGCCACTAATAGCTGCTATAAAGACATCCCATAATATTGGCATGGATGAACATTATGCCTCATTTTTGTGCAAGAAATGAGTAATAGCTTCTCTGGTAGTTGTGAATGAGTATGAGTCATAGCGTAACTCTGAAATTCTTAAAAATTCACAGTACTTGTTCTTTCTAGCCAAGGGATACATACCCTGGTAACTATTAGCAATATAGGGAGTTTTAAACTCATAACTTGAGAGTTGTCTAGAAGAAATATGACGCATATTTTCAAGTCTACAAGACATGGTTTCATGGAAACATAACAAGTCATCAAGGGGATGACTTCAACCTGCACAAAGGACACTGGTAGATTTAGCATGTTTGTTAAATAAGGAAACCCATCTATCTGATTAAAAAGGTAGTTTAAGTACTCCTGGACAGAAAGAAATAGTTTAACCATTTGTGCATTAGCATACCAGCTGCGCTAGCAGCTGCTAAAAAAAAAGCTTCACCTCGCAAAGGTTTTCAATTTAGAATCTACTGTTTAAAGGGAAGGCCTTTAAAAGGATGTGTTATCTGAAATAAAGCCAACTCACTGAGAATAGCACGAAATGGTGTCCATGGTGACATGCCCAGAGCCAAACACCAATTTTGTCCTTCATGTTTCAGTGTTCCAAATTCAGAACCTCACCAGTATTCAGCCCAAAAAGTCAATAGTGGGACGATTTTGTCCTCATGGGTCTTCAGAACTGGGGTCACTGAAAAACCGTCATAAGCATTACAAAATGTGTAAACAATTTCTTAATGGGAAAAGCTTTCCAACTACGAGAAGCAATATGAACATTCCATCTTAAGTTTGGGTCAAACTGTAGACTAGATAGTTAAATGTGACAACTATCTTAATTTTTTTTACAATTAATAGGCCTGGTGCTAGCGCCGTTTTTTACGAGGCAACATTATTTCGGTTTTGGCTGTAACTGTCTGCAGATGCTTTCTGGAGGCATATAGAGCCACATTATCCAGGTGAACCTGGACCAAATTATCCAGGCCTTTTGTTGTTTGGTGAGGGAGGCATTGTCTGCATACATAAGCAACAGTGTCAATTCTTCCCCAGTTTTAACAGTGCACGTTCCCCTTCACACTACAAAGATATTGAAAAGAGCTACTTATTACGTTACTGAGACTCTTTATTTTTCAAAATTGTTGCTAACTGGCCCTTTGCTTTCAAACTTCCTTTTGCCATTTCAGCCTGATTAAATTGCACACTTTACTTAGTCTTTGTTCAACCAACATCCTTCTACACATCTCCCTGTTGAGGGCTGGATGCTTACCTGCAATCAGGGTCTGGGCTTTCATCTGTCCGATGTGAGAGCGATTTTTTCCGGAAGCCACAATGTCACCACACGCTAGAATATGTGGTATGCAAGTGCCCCTGAGGGGCTGCCAACTTTTTAGGAGGACAAATCCAAAGTTGTAAATAAGATCCTTGCTGGATGAAGATTTCAAAGGACTGAAGAAACCAGAAACCAGGAGTCTAAATGTGAAATTCGTCTGGAGCAAAGAGTCAGGATCAGCAATTGGAGAAAGTGAGGAAAAAACAAAGGAACACAGCTTTGTTGGGACGAATTCTCCAACCAGACGGAAGCACTTATATAATGAGGGAACAGAAAAAGGAAATTACATCAAACACCACAAACCAGGAAACATAATGAACTGAGACAATTAGGAAGAAACCAAGAAAAAAACAGCCATGATAGAAAAGGAAAAGAAAAGAGGGATTACGCCTGAACTGGACAAGCTGTGGGATAATTTGATCGCCATTTTGGAGCTGGAGGAGCAAGGAACAGCAGCCAGGAGCACAAGGTGAGACTCATAGCCTGCAAATGCGGGCTTCTTGCAGCATTCTCTGAGGCCCGGAAACCAAAGGACCATGCAAGGTGCCGCAGGTTTCGGTGCCCTGGCGGCTGGAACATCGCAGCCCAACACTCCCAGGCATGTACTTTTTTCCCAACTAGTTTTTCCTCAATATTGATCACATACAGTGTAGAATATCATTAACCGGCCTCTTGTCATTGGCTATATCACTGGGATGAGGGGTAAAGGTTTGGAGGTAAAGCTATCAAGGTATGCACATAAAAGCTGTACTGTTATTTCATATGAACTAAGCTTTCCACAAGGTTTTTTTTGTCTCCTATAACCCTTATTGTTTGTGAAAGATAGGCATATGACGTGGGGGAAATATTTGTTTAAATAAAAAAAAAGGATAAACTTAAATATAGTTACAAAAACATGAAATCTTATGTACAAAATTATTGTCGAGTTGAGGAGGGAGAAAATCACCAAAGAAACCACCATGGAACATAACCACATTCTCGTGTATGAAGTGCTCGTGCAATTTAGGAAAAATAAGAGGCACAAAAAGTCCCATTGCTTGTTACAGATCCTCTATACCATTAAAAAAAGCTTTAGTCCACATGCAAGTTTCTATAAAAGTTCATCTTATCAATCTTTTTCTCCTGTATGAAGATATTCCCTTTCAGTCTTTTACAGTGCTTCCTGATTTTCATTTTTTGAGCGTATGGTTCAAAGCTTTCACATTCAAAGACAAACTTATTAAACCACCTCTCTTCAACACCCAAACATTGGTTGAAGGTACAAGTGACTCTCACCAAAGGAACGCCATGTAGCAAATACAGCTATGGTCAACAATATTCAACCCCATTGGGATGAAACCACTAGTAAAGGAATTACCACTACCCCATTAATCAGTCACTCCCACACAACCATAGTCAAACACCTCCAGCAAAAAGGTCTCAAAAGCATCTAGGTCACCAAGAAAATAAGAATAACAGAACAGAAGACAAGATAGAACAAATATGAATCCTTTCCTACACACCCTGGTGCCTCCACCACCAATCTTAAGGAAGGACACACCGGTTGACAATTGCTCACCAACCCTCTACCATGAAACATAAGTGATTTTGTGATTATTATGTTCATTCCAGTGGGAAAATCAGAGCTTCTAAACAAGATATGAACAATTTGCTATTGCGTCAATATTCAGGATACATTTGCATAACATCATACATGGAAAATGGAGGATCTATTACTACCATTTTCACAATCTTTAGATTTCTTTGGATTACTCAAAACTATGTCAGCTTTGGCTAAGAGTGTCATGGAGACTGGAACCAATGGAGTGTTTCAAGATGAAGCATATGTTGTAAACAAGATAGTACTAAGCTCCAAGTTCAAACAATCATTTCTTCTTCCACTTTGTTGTCAAGAAACTGTGCAGGTTTTCCTAGGTGAAAGAATAAAAGTGTCTTCCCTTTCTGTAATCTTCTCTTTGGATGCACCTCCAAAGCCATATCTTAGATTCATCGCAATCAAAGCTCAGGCTGCTGTGCAACATGGCTTAAAGTACAGAAAAAAAGCAATATGATTAGACCAACCGTGGCCGTGTCATAGTGCTTTGTTTTTCTTTACTTTAAGCCATGTTGTACAGCAGCCCGCGCTGCTGTGCCACATGTTTAAATAAACATTGACAAAGCCAATAGATCTCACATAGGCGAAACCTACTGGCTTGGCCAATGCTGGTTTGTTGCTGATACTGTTTTTAGTTTGCTGATTCAATTTGTTGTCAGTAATGATGGAGTAAATGGGTAAACATTATCTATATTCCTCCAATCAGTGAGGAAACACTTCTAAATCAGTGTGCAGTAGAAGATCGGCATTGCCCACGATGATGCATATGCCAGTTCCTTTATCAGAATTGCTTCAATAAGTTAAAGAAGGAAAACGCAGAATAGTTGTACTCTCATTTAATGCCATCCCCCACCAGGGTTAGTAGCTTGAGGATTTTGCTGTTAAATATTATTGAAGTATTCTTGGGAGGTTATATTTGGAGTAGAGTTAACAATCTGTAACTAGGAATTTTATTATAGGCCTATTTAGGACTAGTCAGGAGCGGACCGTGCAGGTAAGAGCAGTGGGGCAGTGGAGCCGGGTTGGGGGGTGGGGGGATTTGACAGACGACCACAAGGGAAAATTAAATAAATCATTAATTTTTCCTTGTCGTCTGTCGAAACCCCCCCACCCAGCCCTACCGCCCCACTTTTCTTACCTGCACGGGCCGCAGCTGGGACTAGTATTGTTAAATGGGTTCTGGACATGCAGGATTGTCATCCTTTTAAAAATAATGTCTGCAACCTTCATTGAACTCTCCAAAGTCATCCAATCTATATCCAACTGACCATGACCTTTACAAGTCACTTACAACAATTTCACCGACATCCCATGGGACAGAAGGCCTTGCCTCGACAGACCACACATTTACCAATACTGACAATACTCATGCGTATATCTTCTGCCAGAAAGGGGTGGTAGACATCTGCTATACTCTATATGACCCCATTAGAACTGATCTTTTGCCAAAACAAATCGGGAATTTTATTAGCATTGTCCTAAATTTACCCTGTGCGTCTGAATCAAATGGTTCATACATTGATCCCTTATTGGAAAAGTAAGCGCTTGATGTTATGGACCAAGACCCTATCATAGCAACTTTTAAGGCTTTTGATAAAAAATGTGTGACTTTTTCTGAAAAGTAGGATTTCCACACGGGAAACTTAAAAGAAGTCAATGGGACCATCAAGGCTATTCCAGGAATTGCATTCTACTGCTATTAACAAAACTTGAGGTTTCAAAAGTGAGACAGATTTGTGCTTTGCTTCACAGGCATCAAGGTGGAAATGCATTATTTTCAGTTGTGTTTTAAGTCTACTGGTAGTGTTGTGTGTGCCACGGAATCCGCAGTCAGCAGCTGTCACACAAGTTGTGGAAGGGTTGCACTGTATGCATTAGATTTTTGTCCCATGTCCCAGGCTATTGTCAGCTGCATATTCCGGCTGTGAAACAAGAACTCAGACACCCAAGCACCACTTGAAGGGTCCCAGGGAGAGGTCCTATGTACGGTCTGGACTACACTATCTTTTCCCCCATTCCTGATTTTACTCTGGCCATACTTGAGAAAAAAATGATCACACACTGGTTCCAATATTCAAAGTCAGTGTCACTCCAACCCTTGCATTATCAGTTTGAAAAAGAAAGCTCACAAAAAACTTTCTGATGTTTGCGACATAGATCCTTTATTGGAATTCTGGAATGGTGCCCCATATGTATAAACCTCCTGCGCGGGGGGCGTGGCTGACAGCCGAACATGGCGGCTGCATTTTAGCGGAGCTCCGGACCCGGGCTCCTACATCCTGAGACTATTTGACCCGCGCTGCACCAAAGTGCCCCTTTTCGGTGCACCCTAAGGCCGGCGGAGTGGGGGCGATCGTTGGGCCGGCTTTCGGCGCGTCTGCTGCCTGGCATTGGGACCCGCTGGTGCCCGGGGTCATTCGAGCTGCGAGGGGAGCTGTGCCGGGCCTGCGGTCGGGAACCCGCCCGCTGGCGGTATCGATCGAGGCCGGCCCCTGGCGGTGGCTGCTCTGCAGCAGAGGGCCGGCGGAAGGTGTCCGGACGGGGGCGGAGTGCTCCCTTGCCAATCCTGTACTCTGTGGCGGACCGGACCGGCTGTGACTGCTGGCAGCAGCCGCGAACTGTGAGTAATCCCCGGGGCGGATTTACGCAAATCCCGGGGCTGAATTGCGGCCTAAGTCGGGCGCACGGAGAGGGAGAGCTGCGCTGATAGTGCTGGACTGCGGCGGCCCCCCCCGGGGGGGAGACAGGTTTGCTGGTAGTGGGGCCCCCCCCCCGGACGGTATTCCTGCCATATTGAGTGCCCCGCAATTGCATAGAGAAACACCTGGTGAGTGCTGACACTGGACTAGTTGGCTGCCCCTGCTGGAAGGGAGGAAGCAGTGTGTAGTAGGCCGCATTTGTGGAGAGCTTGTGTCCTCGGCGACAGGGGGCCCCCCGCGGAACTGCGTGGGGCAGTGGACACTTGTATGCAGTGCTTCCTGGGTGGCCCTGGTCTCGGCCCTGGTGGGGCACCTATTCCTGCAGATGTAGTGCTGCCGGAGTATGCTGGGGTTTCCGCGGAGTCCTGTTCTGGGGAACGTCGTGACCAGGCCTGTCCCGGGCACTGGCTGTGATCTGCATATGGAGTAGGCCCCGGTGGTTGTGAGACCGACTTTGATGAGCTGTAATACACCCAACTTCCCGCCTGCTCCAACTACGCGAGGAGGGGACGCACGGGTGGCCTCCCACGGTCCACCCGACGGTGATGGGCCGCAATAGAGGGAAGCAGCAGGACGCTGGGCCCAGCGTGGACCCCGCAATGGAGCATGTGGACCCTAGTGGAGTATCACAGTTGCCTAGCTGCATCCCGCCCACAGCTGTGATGGAGCCTGTGGATAAACTAGACCTGATTCTGCAGGAGGTCAGGGACTCGAGGAGAGCCATTGAACAACAAATCGGAGCTCTCACGACGGGTCTCACGCTACTTAGAGCAGACCACGCCAAACTGTCGGACAAGGTGAAAGATAATACCATGGCGCTGGCGGATCTCTCCCCGCAGCAGGCTCAGACCACGACCCAAGTGCAGCAACTACAGAAGCAAGTTACCACCCTGCTGGACCGGGTGGAAGATGCGGAGGGAAGGACAAGGCGGAACAACGTCCGCGTCATTGGCCTGCCGGAGCGCTGCGAGGGACGGGACTCGGCTACGTATATGGAAAAGTGGTTCCGCGAACACATTGACCCGGAGGGTCTCTCCGCCCAATACTGTGTGGAACGAGCGCACAGAATACCTACCGGTCAGCCCAATCCAGGCGCCCTACCGCGTCCCCTCATTGTCCGGCTGATAAATTATAGGGACAGGGACACACTACTACAAAAAGCACGGGAGCTGGGCCAGATACACTTTGAGAATGCACGGATCTCGCTGTACCCGGACTACACACTAATGGTACAGCGACAGCGCTCCTCTTTCATGGCCGTCAAGAGGAAATTGAGAGACTTGAACCTCAAGTATGCCCTTCTCTTCCCAGCCCGTTTGAAGGTCATCTATGACCGCAAGACCCATTTCTTTGAAAGCCCAGAAGACGCTGAAGAGTGGCTGGAGGTAATGGACCCCGCAGAGACCGGTGATAATGCCTCCCAAAGTACTCAACATAGCTCCAGTCGTGAGGTACGACCTGGCGTCCGCCGAAGTAGACGTCTACGTGGAGACTCCTGACGACCTAATCCAACGTTGCAGCAACAACAACAGGGCAAGGAGAAGGCACTACTGGCGGCTGCTACTTTTCGACAGTCTGCGCTTGTGGAAGACTCAGTTTCTTCCGCGGAAGATCTGAACAAATCGGACTCCGAGGGTAGCGTGGCTCTGTTTCCCTCCGTAACCCCTCAAACGGCGGATGGACTGTTTGGCTGACAACAGTATGGTGCCATCATATACGAACTGAACCTGAGCGCTGATGTGATATCCTTTTGGTTTTGTGGTAAACTATATGTATGGTGCAGCGTTATGGAATGTGTTTATAATTTCTTGAGCCCGGGTTCCGTGAGGTTCGGAACTCGATGTCATAATGGAGCGTGACCCGCGCTCTGTGGACGGCGTTGGCGATGTCCCCCAATCTGCGAATGCTGTTGTGGTTCAGGGTATAGTTCTGTTTACTGCGATTTGTTTTGTGGTCCGGTATAGTTTTACGACCGGACCGAGTATTGGGGGTTTTGGGGGGAGAGGGTACGGTCCTATTTCTTTGTTAGTCCCGCGTAGGCTGGTCACTGTCACACATGCGTCTTGGTCTGACTGCAGGACCAATAAAACCTATCAATGCATACACTTAGTCAGTTTAACATTGTAACGTGGAACGTTAGGGGACTGGGCTCCATACAGAAACGCCACAGGATACATGCCCAATTACTAAGGAGAAAGGCGCAAATAGTATATTTGCAAGAATCCCACATGCTGAGTCAGGAGGCGGTAAAGCTTCGGAAGAAATGGAGGGGGCAGGTTTTCACCACTAGCTACTCGGGTATGCACGGGGAGTCACTATTTGGATCCGACACGGGGTGCCCTTCACGTCACTGGAACACCGAATAGACAAGCAAGGGCGCTATATATTTGTACGTGGATCCCTTGATGGCCAAATGGTAGTGCTGGGTAGCATATATGCACCAAATACTGACCAAGAAAGTTTCTTTACCACCCTGAACCGGGCACTGGCAGGATGGGAAGCACACCCCTGGATTATAGGAGGGGACTGCAACACGATTACGGACATTTCCTTAGATAGGTCCCACCCCCCCCTGAACGGTGCGGGAGTAATTAAGCAGGCAAAGGCACTTTGTGGCTGGGCTACTGGTTGGGCTCTGTGTGATGTGTGGCGGATGCGACACCCAACGCACAGAGAATACTCGTTCTACTCCCCGGTTCACATATTGCACACCAGAATAGACAGAATTTACTGCTCTAATAACATCGCAATGCAGGTAACGCACACTACATACCTTGCAAAAACCTTTTCAGATCACAAAACACTGGAGCTAACGATCACATGGGGCAGAGTACCTACCCCGGTGCCAACATGGAGACTATGGCCATACTTGTTAGAGGACACAGTGTTCCGTGCCGCTATGGCCGACACCATCTCCCATTACTTTACTGAAAATAGTAATACAGCTTCTAGTGGTTTAATCGAATGGGACGCCTTTAAGGCAGTAATACGCGAAAGGGCCATCAGCACGACTGTAGGGGCTCGACAGGAGGTTAATAAATCCCTCATTGACACGGAACACAAGATGGATCGCCTAGAACAGGAGGCAGCGCGAGATAGGGGAAAGCAAGGGCTACTCCAAGAAGTCCGCATACAACATGTGGAATTGCTAGAATCCCTTCGAACTATAGATTACCGGCGATACACACAGAGAACACACACGGAAGCGGACAAAACAGGGGCGCTGTTGGCGAAAATATTGAAGGATGACCCCCCGGCCACAGTGATTAGGGAGGTTACTACCTTAGAGGGTGGTACAGCACATACACAAAATGACATCAACACAGCCTTTTACCATTACTATGCCACGCTTTATAGCAAGCCTACAGATAGCATGGGCACACACATTGATGACTTCTTACATACCCTGACGTGCCCACAACCTCCTCCAGCTGCCCTAAAGGAACTTTCAGGCCCGATTACCACAGTGGAGATAAAACTGGCGATCAAAGGGCTACCTCGTAATAAAACCCCTGGCCTGGACGGGTTGCCAGCAGAATTTTACGACACTTTTAGGGATTCTCTCCTGCCCCACTTGGAACTCCTGTACAACACGGCATTGGAGAAAGGCGAATTGCCACTCACTACAGCACAAGCGTTGACTGTCACACTCCCGAAACCGGGTAGGGACCCCACCGACATGGCAGGCTACCGCCCATTGTCGCTACTGCCAACGGAGTATAAAATCCTTAGTAAGATTCTGGCAAATAGGCTCCTACCCCTCCTGCATAAACTAATACACATAGATCAAACAGGTTTTTTGCCGGCCCGTAGCACGTCTTTGAACACCAGGAGATTGCATTACCTGATGTCGGCTGCCCCACCACACTACACCCACGCTGGCTGTGTGTCTCTGGACCTCCGCCAAGCGTTTGACACACTAACCTGGGAATACTTGTTTAAGGCACTGGGTAAATTCGGACTACCGGAGGATTATCTTAAATGGCTCCGCCTGTTATATCAAGCCCCCACGGCGCGCGTCCGTACTGGAGGCCATATCTCAGCTGCATACCCGATATTCAGGGGGACGAGGCAGGGGTGCCCACTATCGCCACTCCTGTTTATATTGATTCTGGAGCCCCTGGCTATTAAATTGCGAACAGACACACGAGAGATGGGTATTCCGATCGGGCCCACCCTGCACCTTTTCTCGGCATACGCGGATGACATTATCCTCTATGTCAAAGACCTTAGGACCGATTTAACACCTTTGGCGGAGATATTTACTGTCTTCGAAAGTATATCAGGCCTTGCTGTTAACCCAACGAAATCTCACGCCTTTTTCTTCCGGGAACAGGCACTACTGATGACTGTTCCTTTCGGGCAAATGGTGATACAAGTTGCGTCACATACATTTAAATACCTGGGCATACATGTCTACCGGACCCCCATCGATCTGCTGGACGGCAACCTACACAGGGCAATTCGAGCTAGTATTGCCTTTTGGATTACGTTGCCGCTGTCGGTCATAGGTAGGGTGGCTATTACAAAAATGGTAGTCCTCCCGAGGCTAGTTTACTATTTTACGAATTTGCCAGTACTGCTCCCACAGCGTACTTTTAAACTTTTAAATACCATGCTCGTCGATCTCATCTGGGGGTCTGGCAGGCGGAGGATTAGTCTCAAAAAGCTCCAACTCGGCACGGACAAAGGGGGACTGGGGGTCCCAGACCTTAGAGCCTACTATTACGCTTATCAATTGCAGTGGCTATCCTTCTGGACGGCCGGACGTAATCTTCAAGAAATAGGGTACACCGAGCGCGACCTGGCGTCAGGAGCCCTACATACACTATTGCTACCACACTGTAAACTCCCACAAGTGCTCCCTACATTGTTGCGTACAGCGCTGCAGTGCTGGAAAGCAGCACTTCATTACACGAACACGCACCCTGCCTATGCAGGTAACGTTCCCCTGGTGGGCATACCATTGACGGCGGGACGCATAACACGCCGCACTATTGCCCCCTGGACTGAAGTAGGAGTTAGCACGGTATCAGACCTGTTCCATGAGGGACAATTGTTAGATTATGATAACTTTGTCAGGAGCACGGGAGTGCCGGATCACCTGTACATTCTACATGCGGCTCTGTCACAATATGTAAAAACGCATTGGGACCCGCACCGACAGGAACCAGATACACACGAATTAGTCAAAATGCTATATTACATGGGACAAGGTAGAAACTTAGTGAAATGGCTGTACGTGGGGATTCGTGCACATGCGGGAATAGCCCTCACCCAGTTACAGGATGCATGGTCGGGAGACGTCGGGCGGGCCATAGAAGAAAAGGAGTGGGGGAAAATTATAGAACACCCTAGAAAGCTTACCAGAAACGCTAAATTTAAATTTATCCAAACCATGGTGCTTCACAGGGCCTACCTTACCCCTCATAGACTGGACAAAATGTTCCCGCAAACACAACACCACTGCCCTAGATGCCAAGCAGGTGGCGTTGAGCTGGCACATATGCTGTGGTCCTGCACTCAATTAGGGAGATACTGGGACTCGGTCAGACAGCTCATTTCTGTAGTCATACAGAAGGAAGTAGACAACACGGTGGAGGAATGTATCCTGGGCCTTCATAAGTCCCCCTCGAAACATAAGGTACAATACAGATTTGCGAACTTGTCATTAATCCTAGCAATACGAGCCATCACTATGCGATGGAAGTCCAAGAAACCACCCCCCATACATGTGTGGCATAGCGAGGTGATCAGGTGGGGTAGTGCAGAAAGTGCGGCCCTAAGGCGAGAGGAGGCCCGAGGGTTGCGAAAAAACCCGATAGCAATGGAGTGGGATATAATGTTAGAATCCCTCAAACTGCAGGAGGTGGAAATTGTGGAATCTTGTAGCAACTCGCAATAATGCCTGCGGATCCCAAGAACCCGAATTGAACCCGAATTGCACACGTTACTAATACAAATGTGATAATATCTCACAGGCTGAGGTTGAATATTGCGAACCGTTGATTCTATACTAATGTTGGTCTCCAAATGTAACACTGTCAGCTTGGCTTTGTGCGGGCGATCACCCTAAAAGATGTTGTTAGAATGTGAATACAGGACTGTAGGGAGGGGGGAGGGAAGATTTAGTTGGGATTGTTAGGTTTTATTATTGTAGACTGTGACACTGTGTGACGAGTATTTCCAACCCGGCTAGGTGGTCGTGAGTGCCAGGACATTGATAGGCATGTATTTGATATTGCGGGAGTGCTTTCTCCACGGATTGTTCGGGTGGTGGGTAAAATAAGAAAGGTGCTAATAATGCCATATTCTGAGACACAATAATCTTATTGTATATGTTACAAAGGCAAAGACTACAAGGCTGAGGGTGTCATCTCATGTGTTTTAAAGCATAATTGGGTCTGTATTGTATATCATTGAAAAATGCTAATAAAACTTTGTTTAAAAAAAAAAAAAACCTCCTGCGCTACGAGTCCACCATTGTGGCTTTTAGGGGTTTGATCCAAAATTTGACACTTCTTCAAAAATATAGGAGTTCCTCCTCAGAAGTTTAAATAAAATCCATGAGGTGTCAAAACTGAGACATGTTTCGTACTTAATCATTGTTTTGCAGACCCAGCTCATATGAGGCAATTATGTCTGGTGAAGAATAAGCCTGTATTGTGAAATTCCTGGAGTGGTTTGCTGATATACTGAAAAGCTTTCAAATATAAAGCCTGGCATCATATCATCAGGGGTAGTAAGCGCTATATGAATGCAATTACAATACAATACAATATCTAGTCTTAATAAACTGTGGCTATGGAGAATTGTGGCTGATGGGAGTCAATATCAATGTTGCAGCACCTCCCTCATTGTCTTATTTTCAGATTAAGTGTTTGTTTACTCTTTTGGTAGATCTGCCCCTTTCTGGAAGGTGCAACTGTCCACTGGGAAAATGTCAAAAAGGTCCCCTACGCCTACAAGGGCAACCAGTGGGTGAGCTACGACAATGTACTGAGCTACCAGTACAAGGTGAGTGCTCCGCCTCACTGTAGGTCTTGTAACACATGGATTACTTACTGGTATTTTTGTTAGTTTGAGTCTCTTCTGCTACCTCATTGAGGTCTTGGAAAATATTACCCACTTGGACAAAGTTTGGAAACAGGGTAAGGCATGTTTGCATGTATGTTTACTGTGTGTGCAGTTCTAGCATTTGAACCTGAAATGTTGCTGCTAGTGGTTTTTGTTTCATCTCAGAAATCTGTAGGGAAACAGACAGAGTTTTATACCCTGGTCACTCTATTGTGTCCTCAACATGTTCACAGCATGCAGAACCCTGGTCATGAATAGAGAACTGCTCACTTACTTTAGCAGCTATATTGGCAGTCTGTCATCAGGATGAGACCTCTTGGCATCTAGGCCAGCAATATTACAGCTTTTTCATGTTATATCCCTGCCCAGACACAGTGCCAACATTTTAGACTTCATGTAACCCTCAGCCTGATGCCATATTCTTTACAGAGACTTGTCTCTGGGATTCCTCAGCTCCTTAAGTTACTCTGGCTATCCCTAAAGAGGAACTTATGATCATCTATTGAGCAGAACTTACCCTGCTCCCAGTCGAAAACTGCTGCAGTGGAGGGTGTTGAAATTATGGTCTCCGTACTATGCCTTAGTCTCATTTTGTCTTTCTCTGGGGGCACTTATTTACCAGCTCCCAGGGCACCCAGGCGAATTAATCAACTCATTAATTGCTCTCCATATAATGAACTTCTCGAATTTTTCCAATTTAAGGGACTTAAAATGTAATATTGATAGCCCTCATCACTCATACGATGTTGGAAGGCTGCGCCATGCTCAGTCTTTCCTAGCGCATTCTCCTCTCAGCGTATGTCACAGGGCATAGTCTAGATCCCATTTTCTAACCTCATGAATGTATCAGTTACCAGTGATACCTTTTTCTGGGACTGACCATTATGCAGTCCCTTCCTCTGTAGCTTTCTCCAAGAAAGATGTTTGCAATCTTTCTATGTCTTATTGCATGCTTGGGCCAAGATGACAGTAGAGAAACTTATGAGAGCCTTATAGAACACCCTCGTAAACATAGCTATGAGATCTCTGATGAAGTAGACAACTTCAGCTGGTGGATTACTTCAGTACTGGATTCAACTTCTCCTATCAAAAGTGTCTGTTCCCAACATAAAACGCGCTTAGCACCCTGGTACTCAGAAATGGAGAATACAGCTCAATGTCATTGTAAAAAATTAGAACAAGGTGAGGGATGGAATGCCTACCATGCACTCTAGACAATGGCCCGCTGTCCCGAATCCTCATGAGAACAATCTGTCCCAAATTGCTAGGTGAGGCCCTCTCCAGAAGGGAAAGCAAGCAACCTCAAACTAGTTTTGCCCTAGTTGGGGCTCATCAGTAGGGTGTAGCAAGAATTCTATGTCACAGTGAGCACAGGACCCATATCTAGGCACACCTGTCACACTTAGGGAATCAACTGCAATAAACAACCAGTTGGTGGATAAAATGCTTGAACTAATCTCAGGCACTAGCGAGCTCTTGGGATGCTCTCAGTCCATCCTTTTTCCTCCACTGTGCCACTCTAGACAAAGGCTGCATTCCAGTTCATTGTTTTTGCCCACATTCCATTATAGACAAAGACCCGCCTTAGGCAATCAGTACCGATCCTCCTCCTCAAGAGATCAGTCTGTCCTGAACTGCCAGGGGAGGCCATCTCCAAAAGGGACCTCAAAAACCAGAACGCAAATGGAGGTACAATTATGATGAACCTCCAAAGAAGGACAGCAATTTGAAATTACCATAAAATCATTATTGCTGTCCATACTTATTCCAAGGATAGAATGGAGAGGGCTAACCACTCATCATGAGAGATGTTCTCTATAGTTAAGTCTTTGCCTAACCCCTCAACCTGGGTAAAAGTGGCACCCTCTCCCAAACTTTGTGAGGAGTTAGTACCTTTTTTCCCCAGGACAACATTGCCAAAATCTCCACTCATTTTCCAGAACACTGTTAGATACCATTTCATTAATGGAAGATTCATCCATATACTCAGTTGGTTCATCCATTTCTTAGTTTGAATCCATACTGGAAAGGAAACCCTGGCAGGGCTTAATTTATGTAAGACGGGGTCTCCTTTAACCTCCCTACCCCACACATTCACCATCTTATTGCTGAAACCCTGATACCTCTATCACTAATATTATCAATGCCTCCTTTACCACAGCCACTGTGCTGGCTATGTGTAAAGCCTTCAGTAGTTCTAATATTCAAAAGCCCTGACCACCCACCCAAGTGTTTTAAGCAATTTCTGGCCCATCTCCCTTCTACCTTTGTCACTGAAAATCCTGGAAGACCCAGCTAAAAAGTAACTGTCTTGGTATTTAGAGTGACATTGCCCACTGCATGGCACCCAATCTGGTTTTAGGTCAGAATACAGCACTTACACCACCCTGCTTGCAGTCTCAGAAATCCTTCAACCCACCCTAGAGACCAGAGCAGCTCAGATGCACTTATATATTCTTGGACCTATTGGCAGAATTCAGTAATGTCTCACATGGCATCTTCTGAAAACATCTCTTAAAAAGCGGGGTGTGAGTTAACTAAAAACTCAGTGGAATTCCGCAGAGTTCCTCAAGCGGCTGAATCGCCTGCCGTGCACGCTCGTCGTGACCGTCTGATTGCGGGTAGGCCTAATTGCGGGACTGCTACTGTCCAAAGACGCATTTTACATAGATTGATAGCACAAAATTGGCTGTTCTCAAGCCACTTTTATCCCGCCCCCACCCCTGGAGTACACAGTCACAGCCTTCATTCCATCTCCCCTGACATACGCATTTCCAGGAATCCCACCCTGACCCCTTCTCCACTTACCTGCTACAGTAAAAGGACCGGATCCACATGCGGCTCAAACTTCTCTGACCATCCGTCAACGTCATCGGGTGATCTTCTGCAGTCACTCATGTCCTGCCACTGGAGATCCTCCGCACTCTACTGTGTACACTCTGTCCTCCTAATCTGGTCTGAGGTACTGCCAGTCACTTGTGAGCTCCACAGTTCGCAGGTGAGCTCCCCGATGCCACAGCTTGCAATATCCGTTACTGGACTGGAGCTGGCTACAGAACAGGGGCAGAGGCGAGCGGCAGGAGGGAGAGGAGGCGGGCAGCTGCTTTCTTGAAGGCACCTCCCTTTCTTTCTCCTCGGAACCGACAGCTGCATCCCCCAGTGACCACCTATGTCAGCTTGTCAGCCCGCGAGTACGGTTTTGGGTAAACCACTTTCATGCACTTGCTGAAATTGGTTTAATAAATAACAATACAGTTCCTGTGTGTAAAATGCTCATTTGCCTGTATTGAGAAGTCACCCCCCCCCCATTTTCGAAGCAGCAACGGTGCTCATTGTGGGCAACCATCCTTTAGGAAGTTGAAATGTGAAAGGTGGGCACTAGCAGCCAATTGGCCCCACCTAAAACTTGCAGCAGGGGATAAAAGTCAACATGAGCACGCACTGCCATTATCCAGACTGAATAACGCAAAGGCAGAAAAAGGACTTCAGCATTTCCGGTGAGACTCCAACCTACAGGCTGAAAGACACTTCTGGTAGAGTAGTTGAGCGACTGGACTGCATCGAGTTCAAGAACTAACAGGAACCATAGAGTGTGGGAGTGAGGTGTAGAGCACCATCTGCTACTGGTAACAATGTTGGGAGGGGCTTATACAGACTCTACCTCTCTGTCACTCAAGCAGACATTAGACTGAAGCTGGCTAGAAGTTGCTTTGGAGGGAGTAAGAAGAATCAAAGGGTGTGAGGCAGTAAACTCTGCCACATGGATGAGTTTGTGGAGTTTTTTGCCAAACTCCATGCTCCAAGCGGAGTGCAGTTCACAACCCACCCCTAGAAATGGCTCTGTTCCTTCTTAACCAACAGATCACAATTGGTTTCTCTTACACCTTATAAACCTACTTCCTTTCCTCTTCCCTATGGAGTTCCTCTGGAATCCCCTCCAATCCCCACATTGTTCAATGTTTACATTAAGTCTGGGCGGTGAACTCCGCTCAGGCTCACCGAGTTTGTGGAGTTTTCCGCACTCCGTGTTACCCGGAGCTCGCGGAGTTCTTGAAAACTCCGCTTCGCGTAGCGGAGTTTTTTTCCCCGCTCGCGTTCATCAACGTCAAGTTGGCAAGCGCGAGCGAGGAAAATCCACCTACCGGCGAGATTTTTTCTCATTCGCGATCGTCAACATCAAGGTAGAGAGCGCGAGTGTGGAAAATCAACCTCCCAGCGAGATTTCTCAACGCGGGGGGTCAGATTTCTTATTGTGAGTGGTCTCGTATGCTTGCGACCACTCTCATTGAGAAACCATATGTTCGCGTTGAGAAAGCTGCCGCTCGAGTAAAAAATCTACTCGAGCGGCAGAAAGGAATCAGCGCCCGCTTGCGCTGTGCATGGTGCCGTTCGCGATGATTGCACAGAGCGGACAAGCACCTGGCACTGAAAATCACCGCGAACAGCATTTATCTAACGCACTCCGCTGCTCGCGGAACTCCGCGAACTCTGCCCAGGCTTAGTTTACATATCACCTCTTGCTGAGTTAGTCCAATATTAAGGATTTAGCATATTCTCATATGTTGATGACACTCAGTTAATAAGATATCAGTCTCTCTAACTGCCACAGCTGAACTTCAGGACATGCATGACATGCATGACAGAGGTCACAAATTGAATGAATGACAGCTGCCTCAAACTTAATAGTGAAAACACTGAGGTATTGTGATTTGGCAAACACCAATCTGGTCTAATAAATGGCAGTCTTCAGACCTTGGCTAACCTGCTGTTCCCCATTCATGATTAGATAACTTGGGATCCCATCTGATCAAAACGTTTCTTTTGCTTGTCAGTTTTCATGTGTCTCTGCAACATGTTTATTGCTACTCAGTGACCTTAGGAAAGTTTTTACATTCCTGGCCATTACTATTTGTAAAAGAGTAGTTCATACCTTAATCACTGCATGGCTGAATTATAGCAATTCCATTTATTTGGGTCTTCTAGATGCCATCTGAGTCAATGGCTTCAAGCTGTCCAAACTTCAGCCTTATGCCTTATACTCAAAACTTCACTGGTAACCTGTAGACAAGCCCAAAAGGTCCAGAACAGGGGGCAAATACATGGTCTTCTCTGCATAATCTCTATGGAACTCATTTGATCTCCACTTTATGAAGTAGGAATCCGCTTTCAGAAAAAAAAATCTTAAAATGTGGTCTTTAACTTCCCTTAGTATATTGATCCTATTCCCCCATCTGTGCTTCTCTGCCTCAACTAGTGCCAAGACTGCTTTTTTTTTTTAAATATCAGCTGCACTCTAAGATTTTTATTCATTCACCTAATGTTTTCAGTAGAGTCAGCAGTCCAATCCCTCACTCCTACCACCCACCAAGTGGCAGCGTTCAGGAAGGCTAATCAGCCTCTCCTTCCTAAGCAAAAGGCCTCATTGAATATAAAAAAGAGCCCTGTCTTTGCTTCCCTCGCTTTAGTGCCTAGGTCTCCTCTCTCCAGCTTCAGAAATGTGAGCAATACAGTTCTACTCTCTGGAAACACAACTTCACCCCCATATTGTGCAAATTCAGGCCATGGGTAGCCAAAATGCATTCCAAAGGCCTCCATTACTCTAGCTCACTCACACATGCATTGCGTGTACAATGCAGGCTACATATATACCAGCATTTGTAAAGCGCACAGCTACCTCCAGAGAGGGTCCCGGCGCTGGGGGCCCTCGGGAATATTAAGCAAGCTATTGCCCAGAGTCACATGGTGCTGGGCTAACCTGCTGCCGGCACCGGGGATCGAACCGTGAGCCCCGTGGTCCGGAGTCAGGCACCCTGGCCGCTGCGCCACACCTCTTCCACATATATCAAACACAGATAACATGCACTCAGGATTTTAGAGCATGAAACTGCGTATGCACATAAAAGTAGAACTTTAAGCGAGTGGGCCAGTAGACTTCCACTCCAGTGACTCAGATAGGAAGGCCTGGTCACATTATGGATACTCAAAACATGGTAAGCTGCCACCACCCCACTACATGCTAAACCCATAATAGTCACAGTAATCCTGTGTCGGTCAATGTGGGCACACTTAGGACACGCTTGGTTCGTCTTTCCCGATTACAGGACAAGACCAGGTCCTAGTCGCGGGCCGCTCTTCATGCAGTAGAGTAGCATTACTGGAGGTACAAAATCAAAAGTTAGTATACCGGATACTTGCAGTCGGGCTCTCATTGCAGGGGAGCACACCTCTACATCATGCAGGTGATATTCATGTCCCAATAGAATTTGTTGTATCTTTACAAGTTTTGTCATTTCCTCATTCGTTTTATATTAACCTAAATCATTTTTATCTTTTTTTATGTTTTAATGCACCAAATAGCATAAATACTATTTCTCAGATGATCGTCGTGGTTAAGTATTTCTTGAGTAGTGTCATTAGGTGTAATTGAAATAAAAATTCCATTGGCAACGTTTTGGAACCTCACAGACTTCTTTGCTTGAGCTTTTTTCATCAAAAAGTTTTTGTCTGACAATTCGTCAACAAAAAGTAGACAACTTTACTCTCTTCCATCACACAAAACCACACAGCAAGACCCCACCATCTGACTGCAACCTTACTAAACAGAACACTCCCACCATCTCAATTTGTGCTCCATCTCATCCTCACATACTCCATCAACATATCCCTCCTCCCTCACACACACACAGTCTCTTCGCCACAGCTCATCAAGCTGGCCCTCTACTACACAGCACAACCATCGCTTATCATCAACTGCTGAGTTTAGAGCTCTAAAGCTAGGCCCTCATGGTCCTCCTGCTATATGCACCACATCCAGTTTTAACAAATGCATAAAGAATTGCAGATTCTTCTTGTCAATTGTGAAGAAAAATCCTGATTTTATTAAAGACAAGGAGGCGATTTAGTATGCAGTCTATTTTCTTACTATTTATTTACAGATTTTGAAACCACTGCATATACCATATTAGAACATTGGAATGTTGGGAGCTCCATTGAAGACAATGGAGTTGCTCTGGGCTTATAATGGCTGGTATAAGCCCAGCGCTCCAACATTCCAATGTTTGTCTTTTTGTTTCTCCATTTTGAATTTAGAACATTCTACCCTTAGTGGGTGGAATGTTCTAATAGCCTTATAGCCCTTCTGCCTCAGGCTAAACAGGTTGTTAAAGGCCCTCTCCCTCGTTATAGGCCCGAGCCGCAGGATCAGGGCCTTTAACAGCCGGTATAGCCCTCGGCAGCGGGCTATAAGGCTATAATGTATTTCAGTTTACAAAGCCATAAATATCAAAAAGGACCAAAAATGCTCAGTCTATGTAAAGGCTATTAACCACTGGGTCCACCTCTTTTCTTGATGCAAAGAAGTTAAAATCTGACCTTTCTAAGAAACAAAAATAATTGAAGTCTAAAACATAAACAAATAATGTCGCCTAATCCTTTCTCAGATTCCATTTGTGGTCCACATAGTGGCTTCTAAAGCCACTTCCAAGCTTGGCTTCACAGCCTGAAGTTTGATTTGATGGCGGTACACCAGATAACAGAAATATAATACAGAGGTAGCATAATACTCGTCTCCTTATCTTTAAGAAAATCAGGGCTCTCCTTCACAACTGAGTAGGAGAATCTGCAATACAATTTTATCACAAGAAAGGAGGCTGTTAATATGCATTTTTAATGCAAATTGACTACAGTAGTTGCTGCATTTTCTATCGGCTTGCAGTAGAAAGCCATAAATGTTGAAACACAAGGTTAACCGGAAGCTTTTAGGATATCTTCCAGACTGGTACCCACCCAAAAGGCCTTAGAAGCCATTGCTTTTCTAGCCGAATGGGCACCAAAATAATTGTATCTGTTTCAGCTAATGACGTGTTTAACCCACCTACTGAGGGTGGTGGAAGAGTAAAGGGCTTGCGCAAGGCTATTAGTAATTGAGGAGCTTTTGTCCTCAGGCCTTTAGTTACCTCCACATACCCTCCTAAGGCATCTTACTACACACAGTTGTGGATGAGATTAGAAACTTGGAAAGTGTATGTATGTATGTATGTAGGTCATAATTTCGTATGGCACATAACATTAAACTGAACACCACCTGGAGAAAACCTCATTCTATCAGTATCCAAAGCTCTGACATCTGACACTCTTCTGTATTACACCAGACATAATAGCATTACTAATTATCAAACAGAAGTTTTAATTGTAAACTTTCATTATCCATCCATGATTCAAATAAATGTAACAATTTATTCACATCCCACATTGAATTATACCTGGGATTATGAAGGACTAAGTATCTAATCCCTTTCATCAACCTACATACTAGAGGATGTTTGCTTACAGGTTTTCCCTCCACCTTTTCATACCCTACTGAAATGACTGACCTGTATCCATTAATGGTTCTATAGCACTTATCCGCTGCCAAGGAAGCCAAGACTTTTAGATTACCAATCACATCAGCTGAAATGGGATCCTTACCACTTTCCAAGCAAAAGGAACAACAGGATCCCCATGGCTGACCTATATAATTTAAGTGTACCCTGGGCCCATGATGCTTTGATGTACCATGAAACATAGTTGGAAAGTCCTGGTAAGTCTGTGAGTGGCCTGAAAGATTGAATGCTATTACCTGTAGATTGCCTCATATGGCTAGACTGTGTATCTGAGCCTGCAGGTTCTTCAGAATTTGCAGAAAGGTTGGGAGCAGAATTGGATAATCTACTGATATCTCCAACAAGATTGAATAACATGGCTGACTTCTCCAAAGTGGGGTGACCACTACAACTCTCACCAGCTGGTAGCGAATCTGAGTCAGACACCTGAAAATCATTGTGAATGGTGGAAAAGCATAATGAGATCCCCCTGACCAGTCCTGAAGAAACGCATCCATAGCTATAGCTACCGAATCTGGTCTCCAGCTGAAAAAATTGTCTAATTGTGCACTCATATTTTATACTACAAATAAGAGAGAGAGAAGAGGAAGAATAGAGGGGGGGTTCATCCTCCTCACACTCAAGCTATACACAAATTAGAGAGCCCAACTCTGCTATATGGATTGTATAGGCTTCTTTATCCAAATAAGCAAAAAATGCTTATTTTTATATGTAGATGACTCACCCATCAGGGTTACATCTTGGTATCATGCTTCATCATTCAGTTTCTTCGTGTTCTGCTGAAGAACGGAGCCTGCTGCCACCAGTGGGTTACACAGGAGCACTGAATGATATCTAATGATATGTAAGAAAATAGGAGTAGAGGGGTTATAAGCATTAAAAATATCTGGCTGATAGTTACTGTGATTTTAATAAATGCTCCAGTCGATATTATTAAAAATGAGAAAGAAGAAGTGGGAAGCTCTTAGGGGCATTATAGTCCTAACGTCCTCCTAAAAGCTAGTCAACATGTTTCTGCCACCCTTCCCTGTGGCTTTTGTCAAGACCGAACATTTCACTCCCTGGAACCACTCCTGTAATATTTATATGATTTGTGCATGGTGCATTCCAGTCACAAAACCATGCATGCCACAGATTTTTTGTCACCTAATTGGTGTTATAATTACATTGGTTCTGAAACGATAAAGAAGTTTAGTCGTGATAGTCCCAGCACACTGGGGAAATTCTTGTGTGTCATTTATCCAGCATAAAATTGAAACGCCATATCCTTTAATGTTAATACTAGTCGTTAGCTTTAAGCACCTGGCTGTATTCAGCCTGTGAAAGATCATATATAATGGCGGGATCGTCCAGTAGGTGCTATGTTCCATATTGTAGTGAATACTTTTGAGTTTCACACAGGACGTTGCCCTATTAATCAAACATTCACACACATCACACCATACACATGCTGCACAATACATACATGTAATAACACTTAATAGTGCTCCATAGGTCCACGGATGCGAGACGAGCCTGTAGTCATACTCTGTATGTGCATGTAAACAAAGAGGAAAGCGTTTTAGCCAGAGAATACTCTTGTTTCCGTCACATCACACTGGGGGCTGTGCGGCTGTGCCGTACTTACAACATCAAGGTCCCCGTCAGGCATTTTATATATACATATACACTCAGTCTGGAGGTAAAGAAATCTATACTAAAAAAATGCCCCCAGGTCCCCTGAAATCGGCTGAAAATTGTGACCTCTAACTGCAATTCACTGCTGTCATAAAGGATCTATGAATTCCAGTCTGCCATCTCATCCATCTGACCCAGAAGATATTCCTCTCCTAAAGATCTTTCTTGCTCTTGACAAAGCTCCCACAATGCTTTGTCTATCTTCACTAGATGTCTCGATTTCGTACTCTGAAATGTGTGTTGGGACCAGTAAATGCGTTCGTACATCTGCCCCGAAACCTTTAATTCCAACCACAGGAATAACGCATGATGCAGATACAGGCCGATGGGCTCTGGTTTGAATACTGTAAGTACAAATAAACATTGTACTATTCACTAACAATGGGTTCCAGAACAGTGTTCTGCTTATCAAAAAGCACTCTGATGCCTCTTCAGGCCTATATAAATGCACTTACAGTAGCTACTTTGAACATGATTTTTTTTAATTTCACAATCTACATGAAGTAACCAAAGTTGATAACATTTTTAAACACTTTAAAAATAAAACAACTTCCTGAATGTGACTCACTTCGCACACTCCCTAGCAATGTGATACTACTAACAGCGCTATATACTCAAGTGGCTACTTCGTCTAATCGAGGGCAGGCACAGAAAAAAAAAAAAAATAACAATACAATAAACATACCTTTCTTTCTTCGCACTACGATATCCTCTTGCCTCAGGTGTCTTCAGGAAGCCCCTGATGCAGGAAACTGCACTACCCAATCCTAGCAATGCTTTCACAGCATGAAAGCAGCGCCAGGATTGGATAGAGCAGGCTCTCTCAGCGCTCCTAAGAGCACTAGAGGCCTGTACTTTCTCTAACCCAGCTGTCTAAGACAGCTGGTTTAGAGAACTTTAAAATTTACATGTCAGGCGGGCCAGCCAAAGAGACAAGCGCCTTTCAAACCGCATTGATCTCTGTTGCTGGCACTCTGCAGCGCTCGCCCCGCCCTGACACTTAGTTCAGGACGGGTTGCAGAAAAATGAAACAGTAATAAATTAACTTTATTGCCGTTTTCTTCTTCAGCTCTGGGCTTGTGGGGCGATGCTCCTCCGCTCAAAATGAGGAGCCGCCTCTGTGCAAGTGTCATTCTTGCGCTCATTGGTCTGCTCAAATGTGACTTTAGACTGGCCAGACAATGGAAATGGAAGTGCAAAATTGCTCCGTCACCAATGCAGAATTGTTCAGTCACTGGTGCAAAGAAAGTATTCTGCTTTCCTTATTTTGTTTTGATAATATGTTAACATTGTTTGCCCTGCCATACGATACAGCAATGCAAAACAAATTGAGAAAATAAAAAAAAATACAGGGCCAGTGCAAGGCAATTCTAGGCAGTTGCCTAGAGCACTATCAGCTAGGAAGCACAAGCATGTCATAAAGAAAAAAACAAATATGACCCACTTGCCAAGTCCTACCCATGGCCATATGAGATTTAGAAGGTTTAACTCTTCCTGGTTATGTAACTTTGAACACACATCTGCTAAGAATACAACAGAATTAATGGATGGGTCTTTTTACAACTTTCTCTGTGTATTTACAGGTCAAGTTTGTGAGGGAGCAAGGATTTGGAGGCGGCATGGTCTGGGCCATCGACCAGGATGACTTTGCGGGCACTTTCTGCAACGAGGGCCCTTACCCTCTTATAAACAAGCTCAAGGAGTTCCTTGAAGGTAATGAGGACACAGGAGAAGGAGAAAAATCACAAAAGTGTTGAAAGTTTATGTTCAGCATGATGCTTAGTTCCTGGCGTGATAACAGTCCTTCCAGTCTCCATCAAAGGCTACTGCCACTGCCTGGTGTGAAGCGAGAGAAGTGCAGGGTACTTCCTGAAGCACTTGTGCCTCTCTTGGAGCCACAGTGGAGTAACTAGCAATAGTGGCCGGGTGTCCCATGAAATGGACGGGGTAAGAGTGGTGAGTCCATTAACATTGGGTCTGCCATATATCGCTGTCTGTTCTAAGTCTGCTGTGATGAATTATCCGCTGACGTCAGGCTGAATCTTGAATCTGGGGAATAACTTATCACAACAAGGTAGTTCGTAGACAATATCAATACTGGGAAACCACTGATACGGTTTGTTGGTAAACTCTAAATTCTGATAGTAACCAGAAACCAGAAGAGGGAGGGGCACTTCTGTCACTACCTTGGCATCCCTGGCAGGCAGAGACGTTTTAAGGCATGAGCACAGTGGGCTCTGGTCCATGCCCCCGCCTTTCAGGGCCGCCCCCATAGAGCCAGCTCGGTTCTGCAGAGTCTTGCCCTGGTGGCCTTGAACAAGTCCTAAACAGATTGTTTTAAATACCGTTTCCGTTAATTTATTTTAATGTAGTTGATGTGTGAGACTTTATTACAGACATTTTGTAGAGAAATGTTGTTTTCATGTTTCATGTAATATTCATAAAAAGTTTATTTTGGAACGAAACAGGACCTCGCATATGAGAAATGGGAGGGTGTCACAGAGATTATTTGCAGTAATATTCTCGAGCTGCTGCTGTGTTACAATATTGAAAACACACATCACTGTCCCTGAATATTAGATATAAACACATTTAGAATTTGGACGAATGTGCCTGTGCACTGTCATTGACCTGGCCAAAGAGGGCATGAAAGAGCTGAAACTGGATCATAAATTCAAAGCTGTTCAGAACAGGAGCCCCCAAAATACATTTGGCCCAGGGCCCCCAAAATACATTTGGTCCAGGGCCCCCAAAATCCTTAATATGTCCCTGCTGGCAGGAAAATCACTCCAAACATTGTAAAGAAAGCCTGGTAATTATCACGGCACAGATGCCTCATTAGGAGGAGGTAGGGACCAAACCTTTGCATTCTCTTGAGGAAGTAGAGCCTTAATTTGAGTTTAGTGAAGCAGGACATCTGCCAAAAAGTGTCCGATGATCCGTCCATATTTAAAGTGCCATTGATATCGATGCACTCTTCATACAGGGGACAACTCACCTGCCACGTTTTGGCAGATATCATGCATCCAGTCCACCCAACTCTAATTAAGGACCCTGGTCGCTCACTCACTGGGATCTGGCAGTGAGCAGGGTCTGCGGGTCTAACCTTCGAATTCCTGTACAAGTGACACAGAAAGGATGTTATATTTGGCTTGTGTCTTTCTTTTCTCTGGCCGTGACTTCTCTGCTGCTCAGCTAGTGTGAGTGTCAGAATGCCTGATGACCTCATGGAATGTTGGAGTGCCTGGCTGGTGTGTGGAGTGGCAGTTGATGGCAGGCAGGCTGAGCGGCTCCTGGTGGGGCTTGTCTTTTCTTATCTTGTACTTAACCTGGAACTAAGCGTGAATAAAGCTATCTTGTTTATACACTTGGCCAATGGACTTTTTCTATGTACAACATTTTTGGCGACGAGAGTCCCAGTTCTGGTCTGTGGGGCGGTGAGTGTCCCAGTGCTGTTCCACAGGGTGGTGTGTACCCTGTTACGTGTTGGTTATGGGGCGGTGTGTGCCCCAGTTCTGTTCCACCGCTCTGGGCGGTCTTGTGTGTTTTTCCCAAAGGAGGGGGATGGGCTTCATATCAATGTCTTTATTTTTGAGAGTGTACTGTACATGATTTCTTTTGCAATGTAAATGCTTTTCTTTCAGAATGCATTGCATATATTGTTGTTTGTGTTTGCTTCCTTTACTTCTGCATTTTGTTTCCCTAAGGAAGGGGGATATGTTATATTTGGCTTGTGTCTTTCTTTTCTCTGGCCGTGACTTCTCTGCTGCTCAGCTAGTGTGAGTGTCAGAATGCCTGATGACCTCATGGAATGTTGGAGTGCCTGGCTGGTGTGTGGAGTGGCAGTTGATGGCAGGCAGGCTGAGCGGCAGGGAGGCTGCTCCTGGTGGGGCTTGTCTTTTCTTATCTTGTACTTAACCTGGAACTAAGCGTGAATAAAGCTATCTTGTTTATACACTTGGCCAATGGACTTTTTCTATGTACAACAAAGGACTTTGATATGGAGCTGCTGAACAGGTACTACTGGACCAGGCAGCTTTTCCTCGGTCAGGATAAACCTATACTACACTGTGTGTGAATCGTTTACTTGCGCATAACTGCTCTATAAATTGAGATTCCTTGGTAAAACAAGCGATGAATGGTGGAAAGGATACATCAATTCCCTATTGCAGCGTTTCCCAAACTGTGAGCCATGAGCCGATTTTTGGTGGACTGCTAAAGTCCGAGCAATAAATAAAGATGCCTATAAAGTTGGTGTTTATCTTGTCACATTTAGAGGCGCTTCAAAGGCAGAGGTCAAATGTCAGCCACGTCTTCTGACAAATTGCTGCTTATTCTTTTAACATGTGGACTGGTATTTACTTTTCTTTCTCCGAATGTGAAGTGAGGGAAGTTTTTAAAGTGAATTATGTAACAATCTTGCTCGAGTACAGGGAGTGTGAAAGGAAAGGCTGTAGGATGTCGTATTTGCAGTGGCGGCCCGTGCAGGTAAGCGCGGTGGAAGTGGGGCGGGGCGGGGCGGGGGCAGGGGTGGGGGGTGGAAGTGACAAATGACGGAATAGGTAAAATAAATAAATAAAACCACTTACCTTGCGCTCGCCGCATCGCCAACTCATGGATGCGGTGAGCGCAAGGTAAGTGTTTTTTATTTATTTATTTATATTATTTGACCTATTCCGTCATTTGTCACTTCCACCCCACAGCCCCACCGCGCTTACCTGCACGGGCTGCGACTGCGTATTTTTGCAACACACAGCTAAATTTAAATACCTCTAAATGAACTGTATTCGTTCAGCAGTTAGGAAAGCAAAAATAAAACACTTTTTTGTAACTCTGAAGTGTGCTGAAAACAGAGATTTAATAGGATCAACACAAATCAAAACACTTACTTAATGATGCACAAATGATAAATATTCACAGAAACCAGGATTCCACACATTATCCAGTGGCCCTGGCTATAATGCTAAACTACGGCAGACATGACATCCGCCACATTTCAGACGGATTATCCTGTACACTAAACTCTAAATAAGGCCTTTTGTTTTCCTGCTCTTCAGAGATACTATTACTATGTAAGATTATTCCACGCTAAAACAATGAATCAATGAAAGCATGTCATCTGAGTCAAATCAACGGTGGAAGTCTGTTTTATGCTAATACACCAACATGTAGAAGAGCTGCAAAGGAAGGGCTTCAATTTGTGATATTTGGTTGAACTACTGAGTTCTCACTAATAATGTCATACAAGATAATTACACATATTTATGACTGACTATCTAGTTCAGGATAAAAGCAAGTACATCATTTTCGGAGAGTGTTCCTGTTTGCAATTCTTTCTGATTTATGTGCTCTGTGATTTGCCCTATCCAGCTAATGGTCTTTTAAAACTAAGCTCTTGATGTTTTCCGTTTTTGCTAGTTTCAGTGCATTTGCATGTTTGAGCCTGTTTCAAATCACTGTTTATTAACATACTACAGCCTCCACTTCCCAATAACCAATGGTTAGAAACTGTATGACAGGCTTTGCTTGGTAGTGAAAGGTCATAGAATGCCGCTTGCTTTGAGGTTGCGACGAGATAATAGGTGTATGATGTCATTACTGATAGCTCTTACATTTTGGTGAAATGATACTCGTCATATTAATATAATCCAGAATTCTCCAGATTCTGCAAACACGTTTGTTGTAATCAGCAATAAGTCGTTGGTGAAATTGCTGTAGCACCCATTTCTTGCTATACATCATGTGCCTAGGACTGTTTCACATATATCTGTATATGTAAAAAAACAACAGACTGATTCCTCAGTGGTTGAGGAAGAGCTTGTTCTACATTAAAGGAGAGAGCTTGCTTGGGGACCTCTTACTACAGGCACACAGCCAGTTCTCAGTTACTCGGTGTCAAGTGTAAACATCACTGGAGAGGGCCGTCCCTACTTGCAGAGCTTGAGTCTGTTGCTTACACTGGAAACAGTTACCACCAGGTTAATACATTTACTGCTCATCACATAAATGGAAGTTGAACTTCCCCCAACTCACAGATTCAGTCAGAAACTGTCCTTCCTCCGGGCTGGTTAATTTAACTCAGTCCCTGGCTAGATCCTAGGTAGAGAGATTGCCAATAAAAACATTTCATAGCTGCAATAAATCTTATCTAATCAGTCTTTTCTTCCATTTTCTTGCAGCACCTGAAATCTCACACCCAGATCCTGATGACACCACTACTCCAACCACCTCACCGTCAGAAAGCACGACCACTGTACCTGTCAACCAAGGCTTTTGCTCTGGGAAGGTTGATGGCTTCTATGCCGATCCAGAAGACCCTTCCAGGTTCTACCAATGTGATGGCGGCAGAACATACCCTATGAAGTGTGCTACTGGGCTGGTGTTTGACACAAGCTGCTCTTGCTGTAATTGGCCGCCTAGGAGGGAAACCTTGGAAACCTGATTTATGGGTCTTTGGAGCAAAGATGCTGTAGAAATCATGTGCAAATAAATTCAATTTATCAGTGAAGTCTATCTAAATTTCATAGCTCATTGGTTTACTCTCGACCACTGTTTTTTCACAAACAGCAGATAAGTCTATCTATTAGGACAGGAATATTAATAATTTGGGCACTTTTTACATGTACCTATAGGACTCTGTTCTGCTCACATCACAGACCTGTACAGTTTTAATTTGCCTTTAGGATCAGTTGAGCCAGTTATTTTTATTGGCGAGCATACACATGCAATATATAGTGTAATATAGTTAAAGTTGATAAGTACTGCCAAACTTTCCTCCCCAGATGCCTTATTTCGATTTAGTTAGTCAGGAGGGCATGGAGGGTGGAGAAGAGAGGAATACACCATCATCAAAGCAGCATTACCATCTCATGTTGAGGAAAGGGCAGTGGTGCTAAGTAGTAACATGGCTGAATGCAGTAATGGCCATAGGGTAGTGCACTACTAAGCTACAAAAACATGTAAAACTTCAAGATTTATCAAAAGTATAGTCAGGCGTTAGAATGCAGAAGATACAAAATAAAGTAAAATAATGCAATACATGAAACACCATTCAAGTATTCCTAATAAAAGTTAGGATGAAAATCATGCTACTGTACATAATCAAGACCAGTCACCCACTTTTGCATTGCTCCCCGTAGAAAATGAGGTGGGAGAGTGGCTACAGACTTGAACTCATGTTCTAGGTGAACTTCCACTGGACTGAGAACAGAGGTTTCCTTGAAGATAGTCAAAGATTGGTTTATGCTTTCTTGCTCTTGGTGCCCTGGGCTAGTTTAGGGTTAGGGTTGCTGTAAAATGTAGCCACAATGTCTCTAGTTCAAATGGCTTGAATGAGTCAAGGATTAGGATGGCCGACCTCAGCCAACAGAACACGCCTGAATGTTCTAAGGTGAAAAGGGATGAAATTAAAATTCATGTTCCTCTAGGGCCTAAGGAAGTGTGGTAGGTGCTGTCATATATTATTCCTTCTGGAAGCCCACCAAAAGGTACATCGCTCAATGTTACTCAAACATTTCATCGTTCTCAGATGAAGCAGTTTATGATCAGTTTGAACATGGTCAGCTGGGTTGCAAAGTCATAATTCCTGGGCAGGTTGTCTTCATGGACTCACTCTTCTGTAATTCTGGGTCAGGAGTACTTTAGTCATGTCTCCCTGATCAGCACAGTTCCAGCTCTCACAGGCAGCTCACGAGTTTGTCTTCCAGGCAGGGCACAGCAGCAAGACTTGTTCTAACCTTGAGGGGGACACAAATTCATGACCCTGGTCACTTCTCTCTCTTTAGAAGTTCATACCAATGGAAGCTACTGACTCCACAGGGGCAGTGTATATTTAAAAGTGAAGGCACTTGCTGGCATCTCAAGCCAATAATAATGTGTGCCAACTTCAAAAATCACAACTCATACCAACTATTGCAGTCACACCTCTGGTCATTTCTATACTGGGGTGGAGGGAAAGCACCAACTAGCCTGAAGAATGTGAATTAGAGAGACACTGTGCAGCCAACTACCCCTCAGTATCTCCCATTGTTGGGCAGCTCCCATGACAATACAAAAAGGGAAGGAACAGTTGGCCATAAAGATGTGCACTGAAACATGCACAGGTAATATATTCAAAGCAGGGGTCAGCTATTTCTGGACAGATATGGGAACAGGGCTGCACATGCATGACATTTCCCGTCAGTCCTTTGTTTCATAAAAGTCTCTTGGCTCTATGAAGGGTGCCTTGGGCCCGATTGTAAGCAAAGTAACTGGAGCCCTTACTAGGGTGACATCCCAGTCTGTCAGCTGCCCCAACCCTCCTCAACCTCCTTTGACAGTCTGCATCTGGCAAATCAAAACTCACTACCATTTTCATTCACACACTAGTGTATATCCACTCCCTGCACTGCCCTTATGTAAGTAAAAGCCATAACTCTAATACGCATTACCAAAGCCAATAGGTTTGGCCCTTGAAAAGTGCAGGCACACAGAGATAACATGCACACACTGCTGCCCTCACATAGCTGCACTCACACAGGCAAATGCCTCATTCTACGCTTACCCAGGCACAACTTTCAACCTGTAGACCACTTACTGTGCACTCACAAAAGACAACGTTCATCCTCCATTCACACAGCCACGCCTCACAATGCACTCACAAAACATGGTGGCTAGCCTGCACACTCATAAACACACTGCTCTCAAACAGGTCCACCACTCACTAGATAGGGGTAGAGTTGGGGCAGAGAGTAGCATAGGAGGCACACATGTATCTGGTGCATCCCTGACAAGTATCACGCCTCAGGGTTTAGACTAACACATTTTGGTGTGGTGTTCACTGGACTAAAATGCATTAGTGACGCACTGTGGTGCCACCTTGAACTCCCTACAATGACGCATGCTGAACGAGGAGCTGCATAGCAGCAAGCATGCGGGCAGTGTGAGTGCACTCTCTGGGCTGCCTGAGAGCCTGCTGACAGTGTTTAGGAATACACTGTGGCCTCTTCATACTGACATGGACAAGTTTCAAAGCAACAACTACTCACATTATTGGCATGTGGCAACCGGAGCTTTAATTAATCTGAGTCCAGCCGCCTTGCCTGTTGCTGTTTTCCAGCAAGGCACCACCCCACTATGGCCACGCGGTGTGCTTATTGGCCCCCTTAAGCACTGAAGTGGCACGCAGCAACTTTCATTTGTAATTGCCATGCCTGCCGCCAGAATGCCACCTCCTCAGTAAATGAGCAACCCCTCAGTGCTGCTTTGTGGAGGAGGTCTCATGCGTGAATGGCAGCAGGCAAGATGCTTTACAAATGCTGCATTCTTCCCCCTCAGGAGCCATGCCCCAGAGGCAGACTAGCCGCTGCCCAGGTGAAGCACAGATGAAAACAATACTTGTCCTTCACATGTGTTGGGGCGGCTGGGGCCACAGGCATTTGTATCTGGTGTCTTTAAAAGGCACTGTTGACCGGTGAGTGAATGAGTCACTGGACTGCACAGCATCACTGTGGGTGCCGCCCGACACCAAAGTCAAGAGAGACTGACTGAGGTTCAGAGCAGCCCAACTACAAGCATGA
Organism: Calotriton arnoldi; assembly: GCA_963921515.1. NCBI lineage: Eukaryota > Metazoa > Chordata > Amphibia > Caudata > Salamandridae > Calotriton > Calotriton arnoldi. The sequence continues at coordinate 214,527 of CAWUFW010006435.1, read as the reverse complement.
CACCAGCACGACCATTGAGTCCAGCAGCATTGAGGCAATTAGCAGAGAAGATCAGTCCACCACTGCTAGAGACCACTACAACTGAGACTCAGCATTTCCCAGCAGTTGGCAAGTTGCTACTAGTCCACATAGGGCAAGCACTGGCTAGAGAGTGATCATGATGTCTGATTGGAGACTAATGTGCTGTATATCTATAGAAGTTTGGTTTTAATGTGAGCCTTGTGCCGAGACGTAGCTTCCATTGGTGCAGCAGGTGCAGTGGTACTGGGGCCCATAGGCCTAAGGTACCCATGACTGAACCCTGATTATTATTATATTTCACAATGCAAACTGCAGCCAGCAGACCCATTACCATACTTGCACTAAGGTCAATGACCCTCTGGCTTTGCTACTGGTCTTGTGGTAAGTGTATGTTTTGTTCATCGTACTGCAAGTAAGTGCTGCATTGCAGCAACTGTTAAATGTAGGATGTCAGGAGATTGTGCAAGTGCATGGGAGCATTTTGGAGAATAGTGTTTTGAAGGAGGATGTGTTGGGCAGAAAACTGAAGAAGGCTAGTGATCCAGCGCCATCAATAACATTTCTTCTCCTCTAGGCATTGACATCCAGGTTGGGAAACACTCTCCTTCACAACTATACCAATATGACGGTGGGGCCCATAACACGCATAAACATTCACTCATTCATATATTCCCTAGACCTCGTCCGCCTTTACTTAGGAGGAAAAGTTAATGAGTTGCTGGAAGGAGACGGGATACCTTTTTAAATCAACATGATAATTCTCAAATTTCCAAGGTATTCCGCTCATTGGTCGATGGACCAACTAGTAGGAATCAGTTGATGGTGATTAAGACCAGCTCAATCACTATAAACTCTTATTAAACATTTACAATTATTATTGAGCTAAAGAACCACAGACTCGTAAATTTTATTATAGTATAGTTTATCTAATTTTTATAAGCATGAATAAATTCAGTTTTATTAATCGAATCAATACATTTATTATCATTATAAGAATAAATTGAAATTGCAATGCATACCCTTTTAGATGGAAAAATAAAGTTCGTCACAGCTGTTAAATTCAGATCCCAGCATAGAACTCCCAAAACTGACTGTCTGTCCTGCTAAACAGGCCTCCTCGACTGACCACCTATACCGGGTTTCCGCCAAAATCTCGTTCTTTAAAAATAAAATTTAAGAGTAAAAGATTAATCGTATTAAAATATAAAGGCCTATAGAAAAATAGCAGTGGCTTCTCCAGCGTCAGCGTCCAGTGCTCAATAAAAATATGTAAAAAGCAGCGCCCTCCTACTTAAGAGTAGGTCCTCTTATACCCTAATACTAGCTTACTAAACAGAAATGTTACATTTTGGGGCGAGATTCATTCTAATTGGTCCATTTGAAGGGTGGCATACATCTCATTATTACCCTCCTTGCTCAAACCAGTTCCAAAGAATGTTCATAACTTTGTTCTTTCTCACGGGTTCAGGACATTACCAATACATTTGACAGTCTTCATATCTATCTTCTTTCCGATACTTTATTTTAAAAAGTTCATTGTCCATTCACGGATGCACTGCTGGTTCTCACACTCGTTCGCTAAGTCCCCCCCTTGGCACACGCTTGGGTAATAAGGTCATCACAACCTTGATCCCTCTTCCATCCTAGGCTTTGGAAATAACCACGTGATGCATTTGTTCACAGCTTTTCTTTCGCTTGGAAGCCATCTTGCGCACGCGCACTCTAGCTTGTTTGCGTCAGCAGCCATTTTTACAGCACGGCCTAACAGGCGTGAGCGAACTATCATAGAAATAAACAGAAAAATAGTTAAGAATAAAGAAAATAAGCCTTTTCGTTTCCCTCCCGTCATTCTACGTACCCCAGTTAGGTGTTACCTAGCAAAAGCGACACATAAAGCTATTTCTTACGTACCAACCACTTTCTTTTGCCACCATACAATTTTCTACGTAGCACAAATCATGCTATATTATTTTAATTAGTACGCATATCGTTATATTATCGTTATTTACATTAACAATTGTAAGTAGATTAGTTTGCACAGATACTGCATGTTAGCAAAAACACTTATAAGAAAAACATACGTTGTTGGTTATTTACTGAAACGAACAATTGTATTAATTATTATTGTTAATATTAGGGGTTCAAAATTTTCTCATTTACCTTGCTCCATCAACTCCCCCCTTTGGTGATTTTTAACATCACCACAAAAACCCATGTCATACCAATTTGTCAGATAGCATATTTCTTGTCCATTTGCTTTTTGTTAGTTTACACAACTGTATCCCTTTCATCTTGTCTTTTTGTTTTCTTATACATGCTTTCTTTCAGTTCTTCCAGTTCTATTTCACCTATTTCTCGCTCTCTTTCTTTATTTATCTTATTTTCTCTTTCTATTTTGTTTTGTCTTTTTCTTCTTTTGATACATATAATGACAAATCTCACGAATAGTACTACTAATACTATTATTGTTGCTGCTATCATGACTTTCCCTATAATCAAACTACTTATTTTAGTAAACCAATTTGATACAGAGGAACAACTCTTACCAAGTTTCTCCCAGGCATTTTCAACCTCCAGTGGAACAAGTTCTTTGTGCAAATTTATAATATTCTTTATATACTTTTGTATATTTTCACTTTTATCTGGAATGTAAGTGCAACAATGTTGAACTTTCAGCATTCCACAGACTCCACCCTCTTTTGCCAAAAGAATGTCAAGGGCAAGTCGATTTTGCATCACCATAGCTCTCATGGCAACCATCTCGGTATTTACCATCAAGAACTCTCCAGCAGTAGCTGTAGATAAACCATCTACTACTGTGGATAATTTCCGAATTTTAAATGCATTCAAAGATATTCCCACTGCTGGTATCAATGCTCCAAAAATATCACCCACTATTTCTGAAAAACTTTCCCTTTTTCTTCGTGTGAATGTTTCACCCATTTCGTGTGTTCCTCTTTCTTCTCTATCTACATGAAAAATCTTTGGAAAGACCAGGCCTAAGTAGCCCGTCCCATACCAATGGTCCGGCAACCTGTAATAAGCTCTGTTTCCGCAAATATAATAGATCCCAGGAAATATTGGATCTTTTCCCCCTTTGAATCCCCAACCTCCTAAAATTTTATAGTTGTCTCGACAATCACTGGAACCCACGAAATAGTTATCATACCTTGTTCTATTTCTACTAATGCACAACCTTCCCTGTTGGGGCCAATCCAAAGTCATAGCTGCATTTGTCTTTTTCTTATCATTATTTTCTTCTTCAAATGCCCAAACAGGTGTTTTTGTCTCTTTTTCCTCTATCACTTTTCTCTGAAATTTTATCCTTCTAGCTTCAACCATTTCTAAAAACACCTTTTCCTCCTTTCTTAACTCACAGGTGAGGTTGTGTTTTGCTATGTCCTCTAACGAAAGAACCTTATTTTCTAAGAAAAACTCTCCAAACGTCCTTGCTTCTTTCACCTTGTTTAGTTCAGATACTATAGGAATTTTTGCAAAAATCTTATCCATGTCAGTATAATAATATTCTAGCCTTCCCGTTCTATAAAATAGACTAGCTAAAACACTACGGGGTCGATTCCGATTCGGGCCGGAAATTTCTCCGACCGAGCCGGACCCGGAGAGATTTCCGACCGAATCGGACCCGTGCAGTCCGACCGAACGAGTACGATGCGTCCGTATGTTATCGGACTCGAGTCGGTCGGACTCCCATTGATGTCAATGGGAGCCGGTCGTACAACGCGTACGCGGGCTCCCATTGACTCAATGGGTGCGAGTCGGACAAGGGCGCCCCTACAGTGGGTACGCGGCGAAGCGATTCGCGCCGTACACGCACAGGTAGGGGGACCCATGGGTCCCCCTGTGTGCGACTCGCGCGGCTACGCGTACAGGGGGTCCGACACGGACCCCCAAAGTACGGCTCCGACAGCTCTTACGAGCCGGAGTGCGCGGCTCGGTCGGACTGCTCGCGGCGCGCATCGTACTTACCCGGCCGGGAAACGTCTCCATTGCGCGGTGCGAGTCGAGTCCGAGCGAGTCGGTCGGAGCGGTTCGAGCCGGGAGCGAGTCGGTCGGAGCGGTCGGGACGCCCGGACGAGTAGGTCGGCGATTTCGCATCGTACGGTTCGGTCGGGAAACAGGGCTCCGAATCGGATCCGGTAAAGCCGAATCCGATTCGGAGCCCTACCGGCCGAGATCGGAATCGGCCCCTACATGTTATTCCATACGTCAAAGGAAGGTGATGATAAGTCACACCTTCTGCAACAGACGCAGGCAATTGCATACAAACATAACAATCTCTCACATCCATTGTCTCTACATATTCATATAATAATTTTGTGAAAACATTTTTAGAAAAATCAGTTATTGATCTATCTTTATGTAACTCTGCACTATCTTTTAGTATGGCTGATTCTGGCATGTTAGCTCCCTTTTCCTTTTCTGTGTTATTCTCTGATATGGACGTTTCTTCTACAGGTAATCTAATTGGAATGGTGATCGCTAAGATAAACCATACGGTCATTAATAATCCTGTACAAAAGAAGCACATCTTACACCATCTACGTAAGAACTCACATCTACATGTTCTATTTTTGGTATCTACCATCTTGTTCTATTGTCTATATATATATATATACAGAAAATGTGTCACCACACCTCAGAAATGACGTCTTAGCCACCCTACGTTCTCACTTTGTCTCGTTTGGTACTTTCTTTAGTTCTTTTCAGAACTCTTTCTTGTCGAATTCAGGGTTTTGTCCAGTCCGGTAGAAATTTCTTTCAAATCTCTTTAAACGTGTTGCACTTCACCTTCACCCATTAAGTTGTAGCTTTGTTCAGGGTTCTCGTGAGTGATTTCTTCTTCTTTGATATCAGTCAACGCAATGTATAGCCATTCAGGTGATTTATATTTCAGATTTGCTTTCGTTACTCTTTTTTGTTTTCTGCAAGTGTTTTCCACCTTGCTTTTCTTGTTCCTTTTGACTTGTTATTTCATTTACTTGTTCTGCATTCTTTCCATTTAGGTTTATGATCTTGTATCTCAATCTTTTAACTTCGTGGGGCCAATTATCTCCTTTTCTTGGCCTTTTTGGTTCACTTTCTTTCTCTTCTCTTTCTGCTCTCCAAGTTCTCTTTCTTGTTTCTAATGTCTGTTTTCTTTCTTCTCCACTCTCTTCTGATTCTGTTTCAGACCTTTCTTTATTGTCTCTTATCTTGAACTTTATGATTTCACTCCCTTCATCTAGTTCTGATCCTCCTTGTGTTTTTCTTCTTTGATCACCTACTTCTGTCCCTCCTCAAGGTTTTTCCGAATTTGTGTCAATCTCTCTATCTGTTTCTATATTTCCCTGTTCCTTTTTTCAGCGGTCTGTCCCTATTACTCCTCGGGATTCTTCTGATTCTTCTATCTTTCTAGTTGAAACTATCCCTTCTTCATCTATTAGAATAATTTCTGAAGGATCTTTACCATAGCTTGTACTTGGTTGCTCACTATTGCTGTCTTTTTGCTCAGTTTCTTCGTTTATGATATCAGTCTTCCAATCCTTTTTCAGACTTTCATCACAATCTGAGTGATCTGTATCAGACACTGAACTGGTGTCTGATATTTCCAGATGTCGACTTACAGGTCGATCTTCAAGTTCTGGAACTTTTGCTATTTCACTATCTCCTCCTGTCGTTGAACTTGTACTTGGGTCTTCCAGATGTCGATTTACAGGTCGATCTTCAAGTTCTGGAACCCTGTTCGTTTCTTCTTCTGCATCGGATGCTGAACTGGTTTCAGATATTTTCAGATGTCGACTTACAGGTCGAGTTTCAGGATCTGGGACTCTGGTGGTATGGCTGGCCTGTACCCAGTGTTTCACTCCTGCACATTTGACTGCAGTTGTTGTCACCAGGATCACTTGTCGTGGTTGGTCCCAGCGGGGAACCAAACAGTTTCTTCTTCTGTGGACCTTTATGCGGACCCAGTCTCCTGGATTCAAATCATGAGCTGGTTTTCTTTCGAGAGTGGTTGCATCCGGTCCAACCTGATGAAACACAGAACGTACCACATCAGACAATCCTTTGCAATAATCCAACACGAGATCATCAGTTATAGTCAGCAGTTTGTTGACAGGTACATGTGCTTGTCTCATTGCTCGTCCCATGATTATTTCGTGGGGACTCAGACCTGTCTTTCTTTCAGGTATGCTTCTGATAGTCATTAAAACCAATGGCAAAGCATCTGGCCATTTGAGTCCTGTGGCTTGACACATTTTCCCTAACCTGCTCTTTATTATTCCATTCACTTGTTCTACTACTCCAGAAGCCTCTGGTCTGTATGCACAATGCAGTTTCTGTTTAATACCAAGTGCTTCACATATCAATTGAATTAATTCGTTCTGAAAATGTGTTCCTCTATCTGTTTCAATCGTTACTGGAAAACCATACCTTGGAATGAATTCTCTTAGCATGAGTTTTGCTACTGTAATTCCATCATTCCTTCTGGTCGGGTAGGCTTCCACCCAACGAGAAAACAAACAGACGACTACAAGAACATACCTTAGTCTATTGCTTTGGGGCATTTCGATGAAGTCCATCTGCATTCTCGTGAAAGGACCTCCTTCTCGTCCTATTGTTCCTAGACTCACTACTGTCCTTCTTCCTGGGTTTATTTGTTGACAAACAAGACATCTTTGACAAAGACTCTCAGCTATGGCTCTGAATTTTGGGTTATACCAGGTTTGTCTAAAAAGTCTGATCATTGCATCCCTTCCGATATGAGCTTGTCCATGGTACATCTGTGCCATGTCAGAAATCATGCTATCAGGCATAACTGGTCTTTCATCTCTGTAAACCCAAACATCATTTTCCTCCCTTTTTCTGTATCCTGCTTTTATCCAGCTATCTTTTTCTTCATCATCTGCTGCTTCCTGTAATTGTCTCACCTCATCCCATGTCTCAACAGGGTTAGTAAAAAGCAAAGGACACGAAATATGCTCTCTTTCCCTGCCTCGGTTCAATGAGACTACATTTTTGGCACAATACTGAGCTATTTCGTCGGCAAACTTGTTGCCCACAGTTATGTAGTCTTCCCCATTTTTGTGTGCATTGCACTTCACTACCGCAATCTGTTTAGGCAGCTGTATCGCCTCAAGCAACTTTTTCACAAACTCACCATTTCTGAGTGGAGTTTCTGCAGATGTCAAGAAACCTCTCTGGGACCAGATCTGCCCAAAATCATGAACCACTCCGAAGCCATATTGGCTATCCGTGATTACTGTGATTCGGACATTCCTTCCCAGTTTGCATGCCTGAATTAAAGCAACTAGTTCAGCCACTTGGGCAGAACGTATTCCTCTCAAACAAGATGCTTCCATTATGGCAGCTACTGTGCATACTGCATACGCCGCACTCAAAACTCCTTTACTCGTTCTCAAACATGAGCCAGCCACAAACAATACATAATCTGACTCTTTTAAAGGCTCGTCTCTGATGTCCGGCCTTGGTTTTGTACAATACTCTAGTACATTCAGGCAATCATGGTCAACCTCATCCATGTCTATCATATTCTCCTCATCCGGCAATGATGTCGAAGGATTTACATTGGTGCATCTGTCAATGGTTACATTGTCTGCACTTAAAATCACCTTTTCATACCTAGTCAGCCGACTATGTGTCATGTATTGAGTTTTGGTTCTTGTCAAAAGAATTTCCACAGAATGAGGAACATATACTCTTAATGGATAACCCATCACAATGCCTTCACTCTGTTCCAGACTCACACAAGTAGCAGCTACTGCTTTCAGACACCCAGGCAACGCTTTTGCTACCGGGTCTAAAACAGCTGAAAAATACACAATAGGTCTTTTCATGTTTCCATGTCTTTGCACTAAGACTGAAAACGCACACCCATCTCTCTCACTACAATACAGCTCAAAATCTTTTTCATAGTCAGGCATTCCCAGTGCCGGAGCTTCACATAGTTTCGTTTTTAATTCTTTAAACGCCTTCATTTCTTCATCATTCAATTCAAAAGGATCTTTAACATCCTTTTTTGTCAAACGCTGTAATGGTTTTGCAATTAATGAAAATCCACTTATTTATTGTCGACAATATCCAACCATTCCCAGGAACATTCTTACCTCTCTTTGTGTCATTGGAGCTCTCATTCCTTGAATTATTTTTATTCTTTCGGTCGTTACTTTTCGCACTCCCTTTTCAATCTTATGACCTAAGTATTGAACCTTCTTTTGACAAAACTGTAATTTTGATGGGGATACTTTATGTCCTCCTTTTGCTAAATGGTTCAGCAAAGCAATTGTGTCAGTAACACATGCTTCTTTTGTTTTTGATGCCACCAATAGGTCATCAATCTACTGAACCATCACAGATTTTTCGGGCATTTTCAAATCTTCCAATGACTTCTTTAGGATCTGATTAAAGATCGAGGGGCTTTCTGTATACCCCTGAGGAATTCGGCACCATGCCAAAATACGCTCTCCAAACCTAAATGCAAATAATGGCTGGCTATCTGAATGTAATGGGATAGAGAAAAATGCATGGCACAAATCAATGACAGTGTACCATTCCGCTTCACGTGGAATCTGATACAGGATTACGGCAGGGTTTGGTACAATTGGACAACAAGGAACAATGATTTTATTGACCTTTCTCAAATCTTGCACTATTCTATATGTTCCGTTTGGCTTTTTCAATCCCATTATAGGCGAATTACATGGACTGCTCATTATTTCTCTCAGAATTCCTTGTTCAATCATTTTGTTTATTACAGGTGTTATTCCTTCAATTATTTCTGGCTTCAATTTATACTGTGGAGTATTTGGGTAATTTGTTCCTTCTTTAACAGAAATTTTAACAGGGTCTACTCCTTTCATTAACCCTATATCTTCACCCGTAAAATCCCACACTTCTTGTTTTACTGTTTCTTTTAGTTCAATTGGGATTTTCTCTACATCAAACACAGGAAATAAATCATTCACTTCTGACTCTAAATTCACCATTGTCATTTTATACAGTACATCTTCATCAGGGGTCTGAAATGCAATCCCATCTGGAGTATAATAGATGGTGCAATTCATTTTGCAGAGTAGATCGCGTCCTAGCAAGTTCACAGGACTGCAATCACACACTACAAATCGTTGCATTTCTCTGAATGGTCCGATCTTTACCTCTACTAATTTGGTAAGAGGTGCCTTAATCTGCTGGTTTGAGACACCAACGACTTGGATATGTTCACCTGAGAGAGGAAGGTTTGGAATTTCCACTGATCTAACAGTAGAACGGGTAGCTCCAGTATCCACAAGGAATGTTACATTTGCACCATTCACTTCTCCATCCACAAATGGACCTGCTTGATCTACCTCTAGAGTTGCGCCAAGCACACACTCTTCCTCCTCTCCTAGTCACCGTCATAAACTTTCATCCGACTCATTCCCATCCTGTCGTAACCAATACTGCGATATTGCAGCTGCGCGCGGCAATTGTGTTACCTGCTCTCCTCCGTAGAATCCTGTCTCTGCACTGTATCTTTGTGGATTTACACTCTTGGGAAGTGGTGGTTGAGGCACCTGACTCTGCTGAGTAACTACCTGCGGTTGCTGCAGCTGTTGGTAACTCACCTCACTCTGCACCTGTGGATTTAATGATTGATTTTCCGCATTAGCTTTTGGAGGGAATTTACACTCGTTTCTCCAATGCCCTAACTTTCCGCAATTGTGGCATGGCCACTTTTTCTTTGCCTCTTCTATACTCATTTGGCCTTTGCCTTTACCTATATTCGGTTTGGATTTAGTTTGTCCTGCCTCATTAGCCTGATTATTCAGTTGAGCTTCTTGTTTTTCTGCAACTTTCACTTGTGCCCACATCGCTTTCTCTTTTAATTTACGTTGTCTACATTCAATATCATCACTACAGTACTTAGCATACCTCAACACTTCATCCACTGTGCTGTTTTGCCAACAGATCATATGTTGTTTGATCATTTCACTTATTTCTGGTCTTAACCCATAAACAAATCTATATACAAAATGACTCATGTCTTTCTCATTTAATGTCTCATAGCCACTATACTGTTTGAAAACCAGAAGTAGCCTCTCGTAATAGGCGTGTACAGATTCCTTACTCTCCTGTGTAGTTCTATCAATTTTTACCCAATCGGTTTCTTTGGGTGGAATTTTATTTTTCAAAAAGGTAATGACTTGGTCGTATTTCCTCATAACTTCTGGTCCTGGCGCTCCTGTTTTTGCATCTCTTGGGTATTCTACAGTTGGCCAATCAATGGTAATCTTACATTCTGTCCATAAATCAGCTGGTACTACAATGTCAAATAACCCATCCAAATCTATCCACAACACCTTCGAAACCTTAACAAACCTTTCCACTTGTCTGTACCATTCCACAGGCTTTTCTCTCAATTTTGGGAAGTTATTAGTAAATGACAGTATATCTTGTCTGGACCAAGGGACATGCACATAACTACCTCCTGGAGTTTCTCTCATCGGATACTCTCTCACAACTGGTTCTTTGTCTGTCACCGCAAAAGCCAAAGACGCCTTATCGGTCGTTTTCTCATTCCTTTTAGTCCACCTGCTTCTCCATCTGTCCACATCACCCCATTTTCTCAACAAAACAATCAACTCCTTTATTTGGGTTAACAGTCCTGATGTGTTCAAATTTTCTATATCTTTCTCGCAAAAATCTACCCTATATGGTTTCTGCAAACTCCTCACCTTTACAAATTTTACTCCTAGTTCATTCGCTACCTCTTCTAATTTGTCATGCAAATTTCTAGCTCTCCATGTAATACTTTTACACAAAAACATAATCTCATCATCCTGATATGTTTTTAATTTTTCCGTACCAATAGTCCCTAAGATTAACTCTTCCATGTCTATTTTTAGCCTAATTACATCTAGTGGTTTTGGTTCTGTCTCTTTCTTTTGCAGGGTTTTCATCCATTCATTTAATTCATCGGGAGTTGGACCTACAGGTGTACTATTTATTTCTACCCAATTTCTACTCCTCTCTGGTGTTTCTGATGCTGACTCAGTTCCCATAGGAATCCTCCTAAACTCGCTCTCATTTATTGTCAAATTTGTTGGTGGGCTCGGTCTATATGAGCTGACCAAATTTCTCACTCCTTCATTTTCTAGTTCCATCCCTTCTTTCCTTCTTTGCAAATTTGAATTCATTGGAATGACTAAAGAATGTTCATCTATTTTCTGATTCTCAAAAACTGGTATCACTGGACCTATTGTTACTGGTACAGTTACGGCTTCCATATTCATTGTTAATTCTCTTATTTTCTCAGTCAATTCTCTCGTGGTTTTTGCTAATTCAGTTGTATTGTCACTTTCAACCTTTTCGCTTTGTGGGGTTTTCAACTGTTCTTGTGACCTATTTATTTCGTATCTTCGTTCTGGACTTTTATTCCTCCCAGTTTCCATTGGCGGTGCATTAGGTGTCACCACCGCAGAATTCTGTTGGTATGGAGGTGGGTTTCGATTTAAAATATCTTCCAGCAATTTATCCTCTGTCTCGCTACCACCATACCCGCATCTTTCAGTAACTATATGTTTCTTTTTCTCTGTACACTTTCTTCTTGCTTCCTCTTCAACTGTAAAGGCTGGAAACAAACCTCCTGTCATATTAGCATATCTCCAACGCTTTATTCTGTCCTCATGATTCACTCCCCACAACCTTCTAGGAACAAAATCATGATTCTTAACTCCTCTGAATCTCTCTCGTTCATACATCTCATCTTCCCATTCACTTAACGCTTCAAACTGTGTTGGTCTAGGTCTTGGCTCAAGCTTCGTCATTATCTCTCTCAAATTCCGAAGTACAGCTACACTAAATGAACCATTCCCGGGAAAGGCTAATACTTCATCATTTTGAGTATATTTAGTCCAATTTTCTAACCATATGCAAGTATGATATCCGTATTTCAGCGTCATATGCGAAGCTGGTGTTTTCGGCGGAGGAATTACTTGTCCCTCTCTAGTTACTACCTTTTTGTCTTTCTTAAAGAAGTTCTTAATTTTTACCATCCACGACGTTTTCTCTCTACCATATTCAAAATACGCCATATTTCACGATTTCTTTCCTTTTGCAAAACTCGTAACTCAACTCTTTTCTCTATGTGCTATTTGGACCTATCGCAGCGCGTCTCACACCAACGCTCCAATCCGAAGCTTCTACGTCACTGCTTATCCAACCTATCCTAGCGCGTCTCACACCAACACACCAATCAGGGCGTTTTCCGTGTTTCTATTGCACTGGCCAATCCCAGCGCGGCTCTTTGTCGACGTCAGTTCTGCTGCTGACCCCTCCTTTACAAAATTTATCGGCAATTTCTTTTCAACTGTTCTTGGTTAATTACGACATTAAAAACACATTTCCATTGTCTGTTTTCGCTAAACAAAGTGACAGTTTAACTCTATTATGCCAGAATACAGTTTCGTTCGATAAGTGTAGCACTTCCCTCTACCTTACCCTTCTTTCAAGCAAGGGGTAAACCCGTTTCTCTGGGGATAAAACACATGTGGAGACTAGACTGCTCCTGAGAATTAAGGCCAGAGTTTCACAAGAAAACCGGTTGCTATTTCACTCACACACCTTTTATACGGAAATTGTCCCTACCATAACACAACCTGTGTTATCACCATTTTTGAAAACCTAGACAATGCACTATTCCATGGGACTTCTCTTGCCACACGTGTCCAATTCCTACTTCCCGGAAGCTTCAAAATTTCCGACTTACATATAACATAACACGACTCAACATAAAGTGTTAGACATGAAATAATCAATAATCAATAATCACCAAACTAATCTATAGTAACCATAACTCTGCTACCAAGAAATCTGATCCAGCGCCATCAATAAAATTTCTTCTCCTCTAGGCATTCACATCCAAGTTGGGAAACACTCTCCTTCACAACTATACCAATATGACGGTGGGGCCCATAACACCGCATAAACATTCACTCACTCATATATTCCCTAGACCTCGTCCGCCTTTACTTAGGAGGAAAAGTTAATGAGTTGCTGGAAGGAGACGGGATACCTTTTTAAATCAACATGATAATTCTCAAATTTCTAAGGTATTCCGCTCATTGGTCGATGGACCAACTAGTAGGAATCAGTTGATGGTGATTAAGACCAGCTCAATCACTATAAACTCTTATTAAACATTTACAATTATTATTGAGCTAAAGAACCACAGACTCGTAAATTTAATTATAGTATAGTTTATCTAATTTTTATAAGCATGAATAAATTCAGTTTTATTAATCGAATCAATACATTTATTATCATTATAAGAATAAATTGAAATTGCAATGCATACCCTTTTAGATGGAAAAATAAAGTTCGTCACAGCTGTTAAATTCAGATCCCAGCATAGAACTCCCAAAACTGACTGTCTGTTCTGCTAAACAGGCATCCTCAACGGACCACCTATACCGGGTTTCCGCCAAAATCTTGTTCTTTAAAAATAAAATTTAACAGTAAAAGATTAATCGTATAAAAATATAAAGGCCTATAGAAAAAATAGCAGTGGCTTCTCCAGCGTCAGCGTCCAGTGCTCAATAAAAATATGTAAAAAGCAGCGCCCTCCTACTTAAGAGTGGGTCCTCTTATACCCTAGTACTAGCTTACTAAACAGAAATGTTACATTTTGGGGGCGAGATTCATTCTAATTGGTCCATTTGAGGGGTGGCATACATCTCATTATTTCCCTCCTTGCTCAAACCAGTTCCAAAGAATGTTCATAACTTTGTTCTTTCTCACGGGTTCAGGACATTACCAATACATTTGACAGTCTTCATATGTATCTTCTTTCCGATACTTTATTTAAAAAAGTTCATTGTCCATTCACGGATGCACTGCTGGTTCTCACACTCGTTCGCTAAGTCCCCCCCTTGGAACACGCTTGGGTAATAAGGTCATCACAACCTTGATCCCTCTTCCATCCTAGGCTTTGGAAATAACCATGTGATGCATTTGTTCACAGCTTTTCTTTCGCTTGGAAGCCATCTTGCGCACGCGCACTCTAGCTTGTTTGCCTCAGCAGCCATTTTTACAGCATGGCCTAACAGGCCTGAGCGAACTATCATAGAAATAAACAGAAAAATAGTTAAGAATAAAGAAAATAAGCCTTTTCGTTTCCCTCCCGTCATTCTACGTACCCCAGTTAGGTGTTACCTAGCAAAAGCGACACATAAAGCTATTTCTTACTTACCAACCACTTTCTTTTCCCACCATACAATTTTCTACGTAGCACAAATCATGCTATATTATTTTAATTAGTACGCATATCGTTATATTATCGTTATTTACATTAACAATTGTAAGTAGATTAGTTTGCACAGATACTGCATATTAGCAAAAACACTTATAAGAAAAACATACGTTGTTGGTTATTTCACTGAAACGTACAATTGTATTAATTATTATTGTTAATATTAGGGGGTTCAAAATTTTCTCATTTACCTTGCTCCATCACTAGTGACAATTGTTTTACACTACTATCATCTTAGGAATGGGAAGTAATTAGTGACCTTCCATTTCAGGGTGCCAAGATCTTTTTAGAACTTCCTATTGCTCATAAGGATGTGAGTTCTGATATTTATATCTTTCCATGCACTTCATTGCTTGCTTTTACTCGCAAGAAAGTGTCACTCTAAGTGTAACACATTTGATCTGTGAATGTTACTCATAAGTAAACTGAAACCATGGAAATGTCACACATAAGGAATCTGTAAACTTGGCAGCTATGCTGGTGCATCGGTCCACTAGAGCAATTCAAAGCTGTTGAGGTAGGCTACACTAAAGCCTGAATGTGCACTAAGGTTATCTTATCTCCCATCAGCCTCACTTGGACCAATACAGCAGATTATGTGAGTCTGATCTTTGCAGAATTTTGCAGGAAAGAGTCTTGGCATTAAAAAAAAGACCCACTTGCCTTTTAAAAAAACAAGATGGTACTTTTCTTTGTATTGCAAGTATGTGCTAACATAAATAAAGGAATCAAGAAAACAAAAGAAAACCTATGCCAATTATATGTGGCGGGCATGTGCCTCAATAAAACAAATGAAAAGGTAAAGCTTCGCACAGGTCTGCTACCTTGGAACAGGAAAAAATTATAGACTTTGCAAAATACCATTTCAAGATAGTGGCATGGTTTTTAACCTTGCAGTAGTGATGCCTGGTGCTCTGCATAAGAAAGTTGTGGTCCAGTAGTAATGGCAGTGGAGCTGCTGGTACTTTCATTACTCATTTAGCACTAGTCTGCAGGCGCAGGTGAGGTGCTGGGAGATGAACTGAAGGAAATATCTCCTAAAGTCTTGCTCCTCTGGGTGCAGAGTAACACAGAGTCGGCAGGCAAAATATTATTATTTAGATTACCTGACATACTAATTAATGACCAGTGGTTGTGTACTAGCAGCGCCAAACATTGACAACAAAGCCATGATTAAAGAGGGCTGATCCACTGCCCAATTATATGTATGCTGTTCTGAAGGGCCGAACCAGTATGTGATTGACACTCTGATGAATAACTGAAGTGGGCTTACCTAAGGCCCATTTTCTCTAAGCAAGATTACGGATCAGTTTTGAGAAAACATGAGGCTGGTGAGACAGCTAAAAACAGTATTTTGGCTAACCCTAAAACACATATAAATAGATAGACCACAGGGAGCAGGAGTGCAGTGAATCCTTGGCTCACACGCTTAAGACATACAGCACTGGTCAGAGCAACACAATCTTCCATGAAAGACATGGAACAAGGGTGGTACTGCAGGACAACTGCAAGTTTCCTTCAAAAGACATAGAATACGTGTGTACTGCAGTGCCAGCCAGTGCAAGCTTCCTTCAAAGACATGGAACAAGTTTGCTACTTCAGAGCCAGTCAGTGAAAGCTTCCTTCAAAGACATAGAACACATTTGGTACTGCAGGGACAGTGCAAGCTTTCTTCAAAGACATGGAATAAGTGTAGTGCTGCAGGGCCAGCCAGTACAAGCTTCCTTCAAAGACATGGAACAAGAGTGGTACTGCATCACACCGACAGAACACATACTGATCTGGTCTGAAACAATGCAAGCTTCCCTCACATGCACAGAACGTGGACAGCATCTGCAGCAGCAGCTCAAGCCTATGTGTAAACACAGAGTAAAACTGAGGGATAAACTTGCTCACTTAGTACTCCAAAGGCAGCTGCTTTTCTTCGCATTCCCTTCCTGCAGCAGCACTGCAAAGCATCTTCCAGCAGTTTCTCCTGTGCAGCCCAGTTTCTAGCTGGACAATACAACCATAGCCAGAGGTCCATACAGCACTTTACAGCTGTAGTAAACAATATCCCGTGCATGCTCTTCCAAGAACATGGTCTTTCAACGAGCAAGCACTCATGCTCTGCTCACCTCATGATGGGGAAGGATTGAGGGAGGGGATGTGATACAGAAGGCTACCTCACAGGGTCCAGTGGCAGAAACGCAGGACTCTGTTATGTCAGTTTCACCAAAAATATGTCAATTAAATCTATAAACCCAAGGTCATTGGCATAGGACTGCTTTGAGACAACTGTTTCATCTATTACTATTGACTGAAGCAGCAATCTCATGAAGAGGATCAATATATCACAACTACACTAACTGGATAATTAAATGTCCATACAGAAGAAAGATAGGACTCCTTAAGAAAAGGAAGTGTGATGGAGCCAGTTGTCCTGTTCTATAGCCCATTTCTTCCAGTATAACATTCCAATAGTCTTTTTTTTTTAGTGGAACCGAGACCTAGTGCCACCAAGGTACAACTAGGGCAAAATGCAGAAATTGAGATTTTGACATTATTTATGAGAGCTTATCTTTGTCAGGGCCTATTGAAACAAAGGGGCATATGTACAAGCCCCTATAGCCACCACAACATCACTTTTACCGATGTTGTGGTGGCGATAGGGACTACGCCTTATGTACAAGGGAGCGTTAAGCCACTTAACGTGGCTTAACACTGCCTTGTACATAAGGTCCCCTTTCGCGCAAAGGTTAGCGTGAAAGGGGTGGCAGTGGGTGTTGCGGTGGGCGTTCCACCACAACACCCATTCATTTTGACGCTGCCTCCTATGTACAAGGGTGGCGTACATAGGAGGCAGTGTCAAAATTAAGACCAGGTAAATCCTGGTCTTAAGTTGGCGAAACGAGGGGAAATGCATTATTTCTCCTCGTTTTTGCTTTTTCCATGTGTGCTGCCTTGTGCAGCACACATGGAAAAAGCAAAATGCCATGGTTTGTTTATGTACAGGAAGGTTTCCCTTCCTGTACATAAACAAACCTTTAAAAAAAATGCCATTTTGTCACTTTCATGTGTGCTGCATGAAGCAGCACACATGAAAGTGACAGAATGGCATTTTAGGATTGTTTATGTGCAGGAAGGGACACCTTCCTACACATAAACAATCCTACCCCTGCACGCAGACACACTTGCACTATAGTGCAAGGGTGCCTGCGTTGGCGCTAAGTTGCTAAACTTAGCGCCATCGCAGGGGGAAACGCAAGGCTGCACCACATTCTTGTAAATATGGTGCAGCTTTGCGTTTCAGAAGTGGCGGAGCGCAGCGTTCAGCCAAGGAGGCTTACGCCGTGCTCCGCCACTTCCTTGTACATATCCCCCAAAATGTGCAAGATCTGGTTTCTTTTTTTTTTTTTTATAAAGGAAAATTGGTTTCTTTTCCATGACTTAAAGTGAATGTACAGAAAACATGCATTTCTCTTGAAAAATGCTGGAAACTGATTTCACCTACAATGACCTTAAATGGATGCGAGAGAAAGGTATGTTCATTTCAGACCAGGATTTCCTTTCTTCATGAGAGCAGAGGCAAGCTGCTGGCATGTTTTCAGATGGTATATATCCCGACTTGTTGGGAGCACACAAGTATTATGTGGAAATGTTAGTAAAATTAAATGATTGTAAAGTTAATTCCCTTGCAATATGATAAACATGAAGTATTATTTGCATCCCATGTACTGAAATACAACAGGTTAATTTGTCATAACATGCTGGTAGCATCAAATATACAACAGCAAAGCAGTGTTTTGTATAAACTCTGTACAAAAAGTACAAAGTGTGATGTAAATGTTTCTTTATTTTAGAAGTCCCTTCTTGATACCAGACAGATACAGCGGACGCATGTGTCATCAGGTTGACTTCAAGGCTGTAGGAACAAATAATTCTCTGTAGGGGATCTCCATTGATAGTCATAAGCACTGAATAGTCCCTCCCACGTGCAGGGCCCCGGAGCACTTTTTCACGATATATCTTAAGTGTAGATGTTCACCTTTCTTCTGGAAGCCCTGCAGAGTCGCTTAAAAAGGAAAAAAGTATGCAGCCTATAGTAATAGGCTGCAACGGCCCAGTTCTTCATCTTGTACATAAAAAAGGGGCAAGGAGAATTTTATGTGTATAATTTCATGATATTTTTATAAAACAGCATAAATCTTTCACAAACCCTTTTTTGATAGAGTATAGAGGTGAGGAAGAGCAGGAGAGTGTAGCCCCATAGGCTGTCATTATATGAGTTAAAAATAGAGGCTGTCACTTAAAAGAACCCAGGGACCAGCAGTATCCCATCATGCTCAGCAGGTGGCAGTTACTTCAGTTCTTTTTTCTGGCTTCTGCTGACAGGATCCTGGAGCATTGAGCTCGGCTAATTTTGGCTTTTTTTGTAGAAAATTCTCAGAAATTTTGGTAGACAACCATTTCACTCGACAATTTTGTAGGCCTGGGCGGTAAAATCCGCTCCGCTCGCCGAATTTGCGGAATTTTAGAAATTCCGCGTTCCGCGGAGAACGCGGAAGTGCCGAAAATTCTGCGATCCGCGGCGTAGCAGAATTTTTTCCTTGTTTGCGCTTTCAAAATGCGTGTTCGCACACGCGGTAGCGACTTACTGGGATCCCTGCGTTCGCCAACGAGTTTTCCTATCCGGCCGCGAGATCCCGCGAGAGTGTGCGATCGTGAACACGTCATTCGGATGCCCCATCGGATATCCGCGTTCACGAACAGGAAACACGCATCGCGAATGGGCGGGATAAGTGAAACAAGATGGCAGCGCCAATTGGCGACCGCATGGGCAATTTCGCAAGATATTTCCCCCCGAGCACGCAAACAGCGTCCCCGAACAGGAAAAACGCATCACGAACGGGCGGAACAAGCAATTCCGCGTGCTCGCGGAATTCTGCGTAGCTCGCGGAGATTTTTTACATCTTCGCAGAACTTTGCGTAACGCGACTACGCAAATTCCGCCCACCCCTACAATTTTGGTCTCTCCTTGGCTTTTTCAGTTTTTCTGTTTATTCCTGACAAAAAATTAAGGCATTTAGGGGCATATTAGCAACAACTTGCGATAATTATCGCAAACCGCGCTTAGCGCGTTTTTTTTATCGCTGTCTATCGCTGGATTTTATCGCGGAGATAACTCGTTATTAGCAACGTTTATCTCCAATGCAAA
Source organism: Calotriton arnoldi (assembly GCA_963921515.1). Taxonomy (NCBI): domain Eukaryota; kingdom Metazoa; phylum Chordata; class Amphibia; order Caudata; family Salamandridae; genus Calotriton; species Calotriton arnoldi. The sequence continues at coordinate 195,001 of CAWUFW010006435.1, read as the reverse complement.
AAAATATCCAGCGAGAGCGGCGAATCCCAGCGATAAATTCCCATCACTAAGGAAATTCTCGCTAATAGGCAGGTGGGGACTTAACCGTAGAGTCCACCTCCCATAGACTATAATGGGTAAGTCAGGTTTCTACCAGGTGTAAAATCCAGAGCTAATCGTGGTTAGCGCGCGTTTTCCTATCGCTTCGCGGGCCTTGCTAATAGGCGATAGGTATGTTAGCGACTGCTTTCAGTCGCTGTTAGGTTGGGAACGCCTCCTTTGCATGTCATTAGCGATAAATATCACTGACATGCAAAGCGGCACCCAAACCAGTCGCTATCGCCTGGAAGCTGTCGCTAACACCTGTTAGCGATAGCTTGCTGATAGGGCGATAAAAAAATCACTGCTTTAGCGGCAAAAAGTGCCGCTAAAGCGGCGATAAAGCCCTTGCTAATATGCCCCTTAGTCCGATAAAATGCCTTCTTTATTTAATAAATCCCCAGCCTGTGGGAGAAAGAAGGCTAAAACAGACCCTCATGAGGTTTTCATCATATGCCTCCCAGAAAGTCATGTTCCTGAGTCTTGTCACCACTGCAGGAACTTTTCAAGACGTACCCTGAGGGAAATGGAGAAAATTCACCTCCATGGGACCGAAGAGCGATGAAGATAACAAATACAGTCTGAAGGTCGGACCTCAGAGCGAGGAGAGGGTCAGTCCTCTACCAGGGCTCAGTCATCTGTCTCTGAAGGGCATGCAAGGAAAAAAACTGCAGAAAAACATAATTGGTCACAGTCAACATCAAGAGGATGATGGCGAGGTACGGCGCCCACCTGCTCACCGCTAACAGCCAGTTCAAGGTCGAGGAAGCGCCAAAGATCATCGTCGAGGCAAGGTGGATCGATGTCGAAGACACATGCAACGTAGACACACAGACCTCGTTCGACATCTAGGAGTCTATCAGTCAGTCAGTCAAATAACTTTATTCGGTCATTACGACCATCAAAGTGCAAAAGGTACAAAGTAGTGGATTCGCCAACACATACAATGCCTTGATATGTTTCTACAAACAAAGTTAGCTGACAGTAAAAAACATAACGTCTTCATAAAAAGGTTAAAATAGATTAAAATAGGTTAAAAATGGGGCATAGGGTGGGGATAAATCAAGTAAAAGACTCGCACTTGTTGGGGCCCTGCGAAATTTTGCATAAAAATGCAAAAACATGTACTGTAAAGATACATTGTTAAAAATGTGCGACCAATATGTTATGAGCACAATGTCCATGTTCCAGCTGAGTGGCTCCATCGATTAAGACGGCTAGGCTTACAGATGATGGTATGGAAAAAAACCTTCATATAAATAGAGTTAAATATGGACAAAAGTGTACTCAGAAAGATACTCTCAGAAATGGAACTTCACAAAGAGGTAGAGAAGAAAAAAGTGCTAGTGCATATAGTGCAGGGGTACCATATTACATACATATTATAAGACCAATGTAAACGCAGCTTACAGTGTTAATCCCCTGACACCAATAAAAGAGAAACAAATGATCAAATAGGTATGGCGGGAATGCATAGATAGATAAATCGGCATCATTGCCATAGTACAAAGAGCCCGTAAAAGTTTTATGCATATAGTTCATGTGCACAATCATAATAACGTGGTGACAAGTACAGATGCTATTTATATGTCATGCTCTGACTGTAGCTATAGACTGGTGAGGCCAAGTGTCTAGTTTAAGAGCTACAGAAGGTGGTTTAGCCATTCTTCAATCTAAGCCTCCTGATAAGCCACATTTTCCCAAGAAATTTGGCTACTGCGCAAGCTAATAATGGCCTGTAGTCTGTTTTTAAGATACAGAGCCCCTCTTGGTGACATCGAGTACCCATCTGCCTGCAGATGGGGGCTAACCATTTGAGCCTCTGGATTTTATACAGTGGCCATGCAAAGAGAACGTGTTTAATTGTCTCATGGGCCCCTGGACAATGAGGACAGCAGCGTAATGCATCAACCATTCCCCGCTGCCAGGTAGCTGTAAACGAATTCAGAGGGAGAGTACCAAATCTGAATTGAATGTGTAGCTTCCTATCATTCGGGATGGTGATAACCTCCATATACTGCTCATACATACTTAGTAGCTTAAATTCTAAAAATTCTGTTGTAAGACGGCCGCCTGTTAGTGTCGCATTTCTCTGACCCTCCCAATTCCAATAACTGGTCTTGACGCAGTCTCTGCTAGGGAGCAAGCTAATGTTGGGCTCAGCCCACAGATTCCCCAGGCCTACCGCAGAGAGGAGTGTCTGGATGTTGTTAAACCACCCAATATTTTTAAAACGATCTAGGATACAGACTTCCTCAAGGGCAGCCACATAGTGGATAAGCTCAGGTGTTTTTTTCAGACGTAACCAAAAGAGAAGGGGGCGTAATTTTGCTTTTTCCACTATAGTGGATCTGCCCATGTTGAGCCTTAGGGGAAGGAGCGGGGTACTCTATCGACTACGGTTGCCATCAAGGTCCATATCGATGGCGAGGCGCCGCCATAAGTCTCCGTCAAGGACCACATCGACATTGAGGTGCTGTCGAAGATCACCATTGAGAAGTAGATCGAGGTCGAAGGCGGTCGATGTTGAGAAGTCTTTTAAGACTACAGGAGGCAAGAAAAAGAGGAGACTTATTTATTCATCCCCAGACTTAGAGTATTCCAGGACATACTCCCTTTCTTCAAGGTCTCAAGCCAACTTCTCCACCACCAGTGTCATCTTCTCCTCCACCACCTCCGCCACTACCATCGCCACCTCCTCCAAGGCCTCCTATACCAGTACCACTCTCACGACCAGTAGGCACTCCCATACTGAGACCCAGATCTCTGTCCAGAACGTGCCACCATTCAAGTCATCACAGCTCCAGGTGCTTATCTCCATCTACCATCTCCAAGACCATCGTCACTATTCTCGATGGTCTTGTTCATTACATCTTTCTACTGATACATCCTCTACTTCTACCGGACGATACTCTCAGACACTTTAGGATTCTCCACCACCTCGCATTTCACCGGTGGATGATATCACCACGTTCCAGGAGTTCTTGGTGAGGGCAACAGAAAATCTCAACATATGCATTTAGGCTCTGACCCACTCAACATTAGTGATCTTTGAAACTCTCCAAAACCAATCAGCATCAAGACTATTATTCCCACTAGTGCCAGGTCTCCTAGAAATGGCTATGGATCTTTTTGTGACTCCAGCCACAGTTAAACCGGCCCCAAGACTCCAAAAGAAATATCGTCCTCTGGAGAAAGATCCTGCCTTCCTCCATGTTGGCCTGTCCCCACACTCAGTGATTGTAGTAGTGGCAAAAAAGCACCATGCTACTACTCCTACTTCTACAGTGCCTCCTGATGAGGAGAGCCGAAAGCTAGACTCAGTGGGTGGTACAGTTTGGAGCACTGCAGCAAACAACACCAAAGCGGCCAGTGCAACTGCCCTTCTCTGCAGGTATGATAGGGCACTACGCGCATCCATTCAGCAGTTCGCAGAACATCTCCCCAGAGACAAATGGGAAGACTTCATGGAAATTCTTAATGAAGGGTTAATGGTTTCCAATCAAGTCATAAGTGCTGCAGCAGACTCTTCCCTATTAGCGGCACATAAATACTGCCACTGTGTCGCTCTGAGTAGGCATTCTTGGCTCCACCTCACATCCTTCAAACCAGAGTCTCAACAGAGAATACTAAATCTCCCATTCTCCCGTTCTACCCTCTTCGGAAGCCACAGTGATGATGAGATGGCACACATGAATGCTGAAATGGAGACTCTTAAGGCAGTGGGCTTAGAGAAACCCAAGGAACAATGGAAATCTTTCAGGCCCTATCAATGCCATTTCTATACTCAGAGGGTTCAAACACTTCAATGGTATCAGGGTAGCCAACACTACCTTATCAGCAATACCAATGAAAGCAGGCTAGAGCAAGATCCACCCAGCAGCCTGTTCAACGGGGCAAACAACCATTGGGATCGGAACCCTGAATTATTACTTCCCCTTCTTCTGTTACCCACTCTGGTGCGGGGAAGCATTTCTCATTATCTGGCAGAGTGGCAAAACATAACACAAGACGCTTGGATTCTGAATATTGTGCAGAATGGATATTGTCTCAGATTCACCATCATACCTCTGAAACAGTACAATTTCGATCTCCCATTGCTAGGGTGGGATGTCAACATACTCTTACAAAAGCAGGCTGTGGAACCCGTTCCCCACAGACACTGAAGAACAGGCATTTAGTCCAGATACTTTCTGGTGAAAAAGAAAGACAAGAACAAATTCAGACCCATACTCAACCTCAAAACAGCCAACAGATAGATTCAGAGAGAAAAGTTCCGGATGCTGACATTGAATCAAATCTATCTCCAAATACACCAGGGGAATTGGCTTAGTTCCATCGACCTTCAAGATGCATACGTTCATATTCCAATCGCCAGAAAACATCAAACGTTCTTGAGGTTCATTGTGTGGCAGGACCACTATCAGTACCAAGTACTTCCATTTGGCCTAAAGCCAGCACCCAGAACATTCTCCAAGTGCATGGCAGTAGTTGCTGTCCACCTCGAAAAGCACCAAATCTTCGTCTACCAATACCTAGACGATTGGCTAATCAAGGTATCAACATCTCAGGAAGCCCAGCATCATTACAACTGGACTTGCTATCTCCTTCAAAGGTTAGGGCTTCATGTCAACCTCAGCAAATCCACACCTACCCCGATTTAACCTTGCATAATCTGGGATCCTTCATCAACACAATACAGGCAAGAGTGTGTCCTTCGGAGGAGAGACGCTTATCAATCCTTCAGAAGTGTCATTCTCTCACGAGAGCCTCTCATCCAACGGTAAGAGTAGTATTGTCTCTTCTCGGCTTGATGGCCTCCTGCATCTTCCTCACACTGAATTGCCGTTTCCATATGCGACCTCTCCAGGAATGTCTCGAGGACTAGTGGAACCAATTGACGGGCAACTGGCAAGACAGGATAAAACTATCCCTTCATGCAAAGCTCTCCCTGAAATGGTGGTGCTCTCCAGCCAACCTATCTTGAGGAATGCCATTTCATCAGCAGGTTCCTCCTCAAACAATAGTGACAGATGCATCACTACTAGAATGAGGAGCCCACATGATTCACCTCCAAATTCAGGATAAGTAGTCACAGAGAGATGACCTATCATATCAATCTCGTCGAACTACGCGCAGTCCATCTGGCGCTGAAGATGTTTCGTCCATTGTTCAAAACCCATTCCCCGCTTATTCAGACAGACAATACAACCACCATGTACTAACTCAACATGCAGAGAGGAACGAGGTCGAGGCCCTTGTCACATGAGGACCAAACAATCTGGAAAGGGCTCATAGCCAGGGACTTGACGGTCACGGCAACTCACCTTCGAGGTGTCCAAAATGCTCAGGCAGACTCACTCAGCAGAGTTCTACAAGAAAACCACAAATGGGTCCTACACAACAACATCGTACAAAAGATCTTCAAGCTGTGGGGCACTCCAACCTTTGACTTATTCGCCACCGCCAAAAACAAAAAAATGCCAAAAATTCACCTTGAGGTACTTCCAGCGAGGGACACTCAGAAATACCCTATAGATCGAGTCATCCGGCAAATTTCTTTCCGCCTTTCCGCCTATTCCCCGGATTCCGTCAGTCCTCATCAAGCTGTCCCATTCCAGAGCCAAAATGATCCTAATAGTTCTTGAGTGGCTATGTCAATGGTGGTTCACGGACTCTCTTCACCGGTCAGAGCGTCCACATCTCAAGCTTCCATGCAGACTGACTAGACCTGCTCACGGAATTCAGAGGCCAGATGGTTTACCCCAATCTCTAATCCTTGAATTTGTCTTCATGGCTCCTGAGCTAGTGCAGGACAGACACTAGAATCTGCCACAAAACTACATCAACATCCTCAAGGAGGCTAAGCGGCCTTCAACACGTTCTGCATATGCCTTCAAATGGAAGAGATTTTGCAGGTGGTGTTCCTCTAAAAACGTGGACCCTGCAACTTGCCAGGAAGATGTCATTCTACCAAACTTACTGCAGTTGGCAAAATCTGGCTTGCAATTCTCTTCTATAAAGGTTCACTTGGCAGCCCTTACTGCCTAGAGAAAAAGTCCTTCACAAACCTCTTTTTCAAAATGCCCAAAATGCCCATGATCAAGGATTTTCTAGAAGGGTTGAAGACGTTTTTCCCTCCCATTAGGCATTCTTCACCTCCCTGGGAACTCAACGTAGTCCTTCCTATGCAGGACCCTTTCAAGTCCATTCACAAGGCATCCCTACAACATCTTTCATGGAAAGCCACTTACCTTGTAGCGATCACATCAGCCTGCAGAGTTGGCGAGATCCAAGCATTATGTTCTCATGTACCATACGCAGTTTTTCACTCTAACAAAGTGGTAATGAGGACTCACAAGAAATTCCTCCCTTAGGTTATTTCGGATTTCCGCGTTAATCAGACCATCTCACTACCAACATTCTTACAGAATCCCTGTACTCCAGCGGAAAGAACATTTCTTCAAGATGTGAGGAGAGTCTTGAAGTTTTATCTTGATAAAACACGTGACATCTGCAGGTCGAACCAATTGTTTATCAACTATGGTCCAGTCCGTACAGGGTTAGCCACTTCCAAGTAATCCATTTCCCGATGGATAGTTTCCTGTATCCTATTGTGCTATCAAAAAGCTAACAAGACACTATCAGCTAGACCTAAAGCTCATTCCACCAGGGTTAAAGTGACTACTGCTGCTTTAATGAGGAATATCCCTATACCGGATATTTGCAAAGCAGCCACATGGCGATCTGTTTACACATTCAGCAAGCACTAATGCCTAGACTCTGATGCTAGAGCAGATGCTCGAGTAGGACAGGCCTCCATCCGAAATCTATTTGCTTAAATGGCCACCTTAGTTAGTCCTCTGTCTTCTCCACCGCTCTTTGTAGGGATGGGCTTGCTACTCTATTCAGTGCTTATGACTATCAATGGAGATCCCCTATGAGAGAAGGAATAGTTTCTTACCTGAAACTCCAGTACTCGTGGGGGAATATCCATTGAAGTAAAAAGCAACCCTCCCTCCTCCCTGGTGGAGTGGACAGAGGTAACCATGGGACCTAAATATCATCACTCATCGCCTCAAAACAAACTGAAACAACAGCCACTCACTGAGCATGATGGGATACTGGTGGTCCCTGGGTTTTTAAAGGCACAGCCTCTATTTTTAACTCATTTAATGACAGCCTAAGTGGCTACACTGTCCTGCTCTCCTTCATCTCTATCAAAAAAGGGTTTGTGAAAAATGTATGCTGTTTTATAAAAACATCATGAAATTATACACATATACAATTCCCCTAGTCCCTTTTTTAAGTACAAGATGAAGAATTGGGCCATTGTAGCCAATTCCTATAGGCTGCATAATCTTTTTCTTTCTTAAGTGACTCTGCAGGCCTCCCTGAACAAAGGCGAACATATACACTTAAGAAGATATGGTCTGAAAAAGTGCTCAGGGTTCCCCGCATGTGGGTGACACTATTCAGTGCTTATGACTTCAATGGTGATTCTCCTACAAGAGAACTGGAGTTACAGGTAAGAAGCTATTCCTTATGTAACATATGATCGATTATTTGATTAGAAAAAAGAAAGGATAGAAGAACCACTGTCTTAACTCCACCTTAAAAGTGCCAAAGATAATCATGTTAAAAGTGCAAAAGAAATAAGTGCAAGTCCATTATAGATTGTGCAATAGATGACCTGAGCAGAACAAAGTGTACAAAAGTACCATGTAACAGAGAAATAGTGAAATATACCAGAGACTATTTACCCGATCCCTAATCTTCTGTATATAGTGAGTAAAGTGCATCTGTGCATAAGATAATAGTAAAAACTGAGTTGGGAAGGTACCGATCAGTGAGTTGTGTCCATACATCGGAGATAGTAACAGAAAAACTACAGAGAGAGACCCTCCATCGCGCTGAGTAAACCACTCAAGAAAAACAGCATAACGTATAAACAACAGTCATTGATGTTAATACCGGAACCATTACTAAGGTGTACTCATTAAAGATTGTAACAAATCACATAATGCACAGAAGTCCCAGTCACAGAATCTGCACCAACAAGATATAGTCCACTACAATAAACTTTTAATCCAGCTGTACAATGTGATCCTAAATATAAATCTTTATCATAAACTTGTTAAGGAAGAACTATTTCTTGGAGGACAATCGAAAGAAGAAACAAGCCTGTCCCTTTCTTAATATGTGACTCTCCGAACGTAGATCCTTGAAATTTTTAATATCTGATATCTTCAAGGAGGCAGACAAAGGAGGTAACATAGTAATTATGAACAGAACAGACTACATCCAAGAGACTGACAGACAGTTGAGTGATTACAGAACCTATTTAGGTCTACAAACAAATCCCATCTTAGACCTTACTAGGGTTATCACAAGACAGTTGAATAAATGGTGTGATCAATGTCTGATTACCGATCTAGAGTACAGATATTTGAACCAAACGTTTTCTACATTTCCATACATCTAGATACTCTCAAAAGTACATAAATCTGCGTCATTCCAACTGGGTCAACCTATTAATTTTGGTATAGGCTATCCCCTATAGAAAATCTTTAAATATATTAATTATCTTACAAACTTATGTAGCCAATCTTCCCTCATACCTACAAAATGCTAGAGATCTGTTGAATAAGTTAGCTGACATGGCCTTATCAGAAGCAATGACCTTTGTGACTTTGGATGTTTGCTCTTTGTATACCTGTATCCCTAAATACAAAAGGCTTATGGCTATACAACACTTTCTTGAAAATAGGAAAGCCATCCTTTAGGAACATTCTAAGAAGATCATTGACTTGATAGATCTGTAAATAAACACAAATGGTACAGACAGATGCAAGGTGTAGCAATAGGGCCTGATGCGCACCTTTATATGCTAATCTCTCAATTGGCCATTTGGAACAATTACATCTATAGATGTCATGTATACCTGCACTAACATAAAACATCTTGTTTTGGAACAGGTATATTGACAAAATGTTTCTAATTTGGACTGCCACTGATGGCTCATTAAGGATTTGGTTAATATCTAAACAATTATTATGATCTGAACTTTACATATCAATACAGTAAGACTTCTATTGAGATTTTAGATGTAACCATTTATACACAGACTCAAAAAATTGCATCTAAACTGTATAGGAAACCCACAGCATGTAATGCAATTTTACATGCTAGTACTGCTCACCCAAGGAACCAAATACAATCTATCCCCTTTGGAGAAATGACTAGTGTTAGACACAACTGTAGTGGTGATACTGTTTTCCAGCAAGAACTGTTGACAATGGAAATGAGATTCCTTGATAGTGGGTACACTAGTACTCTTCTCTGTAGATCCAAGGACAGAATCCTTAGGGTGAATTGTTCTTTATTAATAAAAACGTACCAAGAAAAACAAACTGATTGGTCCTTTAATTACACCATACAATAGTCATAGCAGTATTCTTTATAAAATCTATGCAAACACTGGCATATTTTGACTATGGATCCTCCACTCAAAGAATTTATCTCAAACATACTAAGTGTCATATAAGAGGGGTAGGAACCTGCATGACTTTTTATGCCATAGCTTCTACTGTCTTTAGGTTACATAGGCCCCGGGCACAAGCATCTCCATTTTACTCCATGTTTAAAGTTGACATTTTTTATAACACTGACTTTTTACACACATTTGCTTGTGCGTTTGTATGGGATAATATTCTCAAAATATGGTTTCACTTTCATTTACACTTCTTCGTAGGCACATTATCAGGCCTCGGAACATTCTGTATAAGGACTAGGTACACAGCACAAAATGTTGTCCGTTCGGCGACAGCTCTGGGTGGGTATTAACTGCACCAACCCCTTTTTAGGCAGAGGAGCATTTCGATGGGTTGTCGAGGTCGCCCCATGCCGGAATTCTAGCCCATCTGAATCCCTTCACCATCCTAAGAAGGACAGTGGCCTGTTCTACACCAAGACTGGCTCCCATGACACTCCCCCACAGTTAAAACGGGAGTTAGGCCACCGTAAGGTATTCTGACAGACTGCACACCCTATGCTTTAGAGGATAGGCAGCACTAGGTAGGAGTATAATTATATGTATTCATATAATCCATACAATTGCACAGTGGTTGAACTGTTTATTGTTTTCACCATTCTTTTTAAAAAAAATATCTTTTTATTAAGTTTGAGCAAGAGAGAAACATAGCATTACAATTGCGTTAGTACATGACGATTGTTCCCCACAGAATCCGGTAGATACAACCCCTCTCTCTTTTCACCATTCTTGTAATGCTGATAACACTGTTTTGCTCCATTCTATACATTGGATCCAATTGCTTCAATAAATGTTTGAAATGCCAGTTTGTGTACTTCTTGTCTCCACTTTGGGCATGCCCAAGTCAAAAACAAAAGGGTAGATCTGTTTCCATTGTTTTCTTGAAGAATCAAGGTTGTCATGTTCTGAGGTTGCAGACTCCATCCGGTACCTCGTAAGGTTTAAAGGTCCAGATGGCACACTGTGAGCTAGCCAGGAATTAGGTCGGCATATACTGATGGTGTGCATGGACTCAATCTTGCATAGTTTTGCCATTCATGTTGCCCAAACGCACAGTCTTACTGAATTAGTAGGAACCGTCCGACATGGCGCCACCAAAGTTCTAGCTTAGGTACTTATTTAATGGGTCTTCTGAGTAGTTTTCTTTCGTGTGTCCAAAGACCCTACTCGCCATTTAATTCGAAGACATCTGTGGTGTTAGGGAAAAAACTTCTCTGCAAAGTAAGGAAACCCTATTTTGGCTGAAGGTTGTTCAAGCTTGAACCTTGAAAAAGAATCACCCCACAATAGCTACTCTCGCTGAAACCCACATAGTCAAATGACTAATCCAGAAAAGGTAGTTTTACCACTAAATTGCAGACATGCATTAACACAAATGTTGATACAAGAAGGGTTCCCTCTTACTGGGAGGAATGCTACCTTCATGGTAGAGGCCCACGAAGTGTATAGAACAGAGTTATTCTATTCATGGGTAACATTGCCGGCAGTAAATGCCAACACAGGGAATTTTCACACATACACTGAAATACCAGTACCAAACAACTATAGAGAATATGAAGATTTGGAAGTTCTACTGACATATCAGGAACACATGAACTGGTTCTAAGGTGCCCTACCACATACATCAAAAATGTCAGACTGGGTTCCCTCAGTAATGAGGGGGGCAACATGGCAAGTCCTACATCATATATGTAAATAGGAGTTCTAACAGCAGCAGAACTTTGTAGACTTTACACAGGTATAGTTACACTATACAGAAGACTAACCCAATTCATTGTGCGAACAATGACAATAACCCTAGCAAGAGCTGTTCAAGCTGCGCAACCTCATTTGGCAATGCCTACAATGAGTCCAGTGACTATTAATGCAATTGTGGGTAAGGTTCCCATCAGATGGGAGGAGATTCCATTCTAGATTGAACAAGAAACAAATCAGCTTGAAGCAGTGTTTCCCCATACAGGACTCCAAGATAAACCTAGAATTCTCACAATGTGCCTTCCATTGGAGATGGTTCCCCCTGTAGAGGACTGTGCCACATGGGGCACAGTATTTGCTGCAATCTATACCATAACACATGGTACACCATCAATAGCTGTTTTGACAGCGGTGCTCAAACAGATTCAAAATGAATATGGGCAGCCCCAGCCCTGGATTTGGGAATTAAACTAATTGCCAATTTTGTTACAGTTCCCTCAATCATATTAAGTAATTTTAAAGGGGAAGCAGCAGTATTGGCTGTATACCAACGTCTTGCACAGGTTGCTCTGGCAGACCAAGAGTGCACACTACATAAAATTATTGCAGAAACCTATACATCAATACATTGTGATAATTGTGCGGAAGCCAGACCTAACAAACCGCAACTTAAGGGTAATTATGAGATGGATAACTCAAAACAGGCACCAGAGTCTTCTAAAAAAAATGCTGTGATAAGAAAAATAAAGAAGGGACTAAGCCATGGGGTGGGTCTCCTCCAGAGGAGACCTCTGAAAAGTGCTATAATAAGCGCAACCGTGAAACAATTAAACAGCCTGATAGGTATCAGTATAATGATACACGCCTTTCTTGTTCCTTTCAACAATCATCTGAAAAAGCTCAGAGAGAGGAGGTCGATCAGAGCGCAGGTTGGAAGAGTACGTGAAACTGAAGAAGGACTCAGAACGCTCGCCTAACTTTATAGTAAAAAGGAAAAAAAGCTTCCACAGCAAAATCCTCAATTTAAAAAGAAGGTGGCTGGGGCCTCACTTAGACATGCCACGCACATTGAGTACTCTGCTTCTGAACAAGGAGTGGGCTTTGATTCCGCCAGACAGTGCGGCAGAAGTCACAATAGTTCACCAGAATCTTCAAATATGTCTGGTGGCTAAAGCAACTAATGAATTTGTCCAGGTGGAAACACCGGATCAGAGAGCTAGTGCTGCAGGCAGATTATATAATTTATGACTACAAATGTATGGTGACATACCTCACTCCATTAAATCTTCTCTTTTGAAAGAACCTAACACTAGCCTATGACATTCTCTTGGCAGGAAGGGATTGGCCGCCAGAGTTTGAACGAGATGTCCCACAAGAAAAAAAGTGGTATCCCCAGCCTTCTCTGCTCTTGTTCCAGATCAGCTAAACATTCATATGCCGAGGAGTGGGCCTGAGCACAAGCCCTGGCATTATACCACAATCACGTGGATTGGGATGAAGATTCACCTTACCATATAATATCCATAAGGTCCAGCACACAAGTGCAACCACAGTACCCCATTAAACATGAAGCAAAATGGCAGGTTAGAGAAATCGCAACAATTTGAATATCAAGGTGTAATTGAGACTTGCACCTCACCAATGAACAATCGATTGTTTCCGGTAGCGAAACCAGATCATTCATATTGCCTAGTCTTAGACTATAAACAGTTAAATAGTCACACTCGCACATTCGCAGTACAAAATGCACACAGCGTTGCACTAATGAACAAGTTAGTGCGCAAAAAATACAAAATAACATTAGACATATCAAATGGCTTATTCTGCCAAAACATAGCACCTGAAAGCCGGTATTTAACTGCATTTACCGCAGCGGGCCACAAAAACAATTCTGTCGATTGCCACAAGGGTATAAGAATAGCCCCGGGTTGCTCTCAGCCCGTGTAACAGGACTGTTAGAAAACTTTGACCATGAAGCATTGCCCTATGTCGATGATATATACTTAACAGAGGGTGACTTAGAAACACATTTAGCCAGAGTCAATCGCATTATTGTGGAATTTGCTATAAATGTAATGAAAAAAAAATCCAAAATTGAGCTCTCAAATGAAGGCAAGAGCTTAGCGCCACATTTCTTAAAGGAATGTGCACACTTACAACCACCAAACAAAATAAAAAAGCGACAATCACTATTGGGCTTCCTAAATGTTTGTAAAACATACATACCAGATTTCGCACAATGGGTAAAACCGTTTTATGAATTAAAACCACTCTCCGAGCCGGTGAGAGAAGCACCCTCTTGGTTCCCGCGGCTGTCCCCCCTTTTCTGGGGTGCCCAAGCTGACTTTGCGGCTCATTGAACGATGACTCTGCCACCCATGCAACCCCGAGTTCTGTACTCGGCAACGACCTGTTTTTTAACGGCGATCTCCAGCCCCCCTCCCTCCTAGCCCCGGCGGCTGCCCCCAGAGCCAACTCCTTTGTTATTTTGTTGTTTTTGAACTTTTTCACATGCTTCCGCCATCTTGTGTTTATGCTACTCTGTGCCCGAGTCATGGGTCCTCCATCTTGACGGTCCCTGTCTGATTCGCCTGTCGAACCTTTTCCCCCTATTTCCTCCCCCTAGGTCCCCTTCACCCCTTCTCATTTTGTTCCAGCCTCCGTGACCCTGGGGAGTTATGATTGTTGATCTCCAGCCGGTCAGTTGTTACCCTGAACTTCTACCTTCCGTTGCCGATTTATCTGACCTAATCGCTTTTCTTCTCCAGCCACTGACTCTTCCCCCCTTTTCCTCTTTTTTCTCCTTGGACTTGTTCTTTGTGTTTTGTTACTATGCCCTTTTTTTATTTTTTATTGATGTAACTGTGAAGCTTTATTGCTATGTTCCTCATGTAAAGCGCTCTGATACCTCCGGGTCTAGCCAGCGCTATATAAAACTCAATTAAAAAAAAAGTCGTCCAGACTTTTCAAGCACACATGGGACACCAGAACACACACAAATATTGCAATTAGTACAAGCTGATGTGCTAGCTTCAAAACACTTACACAAGTGTTAACACTAAGAACTTCGTGAGCCGCGTAATTGCGGGGACCACAGGCTATACATATGTCACATTCAATGAGGGTGACACAGTACCAATTGCATATAAATCACATTTATATTCCAATGCAGAAATGTGTTTTGCACCAACAGAAACAATACTGACGGCAGTACAGACAGCTGTAGTCAAAGAAAGATCATTGGCTCAATGGAAATACATAATTGTAGAGACTCCAATTCCAGCCTTACAGGCTGTCACAAAGGCCAGCGTCCTTAATGCAAAAACCTTACATCCAAGATGGATACAGTGGGCCAACTCACTAACAGCAACCGACGTAGATTATGTCTTTGACTCTACATTACAAACACAAGCATACCTACAATATGAGCAAGAATACTGTATGCCCAGTGAGATAATGCCTCTAGATCAGAATGACTTTATAATTTATACTGATGGTTGTGCCCAGCCTGCAGTCGGAACAAAACATTGATTCTCCGCCACTTGCGTAGCAGTAAAGGGCAAAATGGGAGATGGAGTTTTCCAACCTCTAAAAACATTTACACAGTCACTAGGTAATTGCACCGCACAGCTGGCTGAACTGAAAGCTCTAATTCTGACACTTGAGAATACTGATCCTTAATTCCACACAAATAGAGTGTGTGATTCGTATTATTGTGTGATTCGTATTATTGTGTCCAGTCTTACAATGAGTATCTACACTATTGGAGCCAGAATAGGTTTAGAGATTCTAAAGGGTAAACTATCAAGCACAAGGTGCTTTGGGGACAAGTGGCAAAACATAGACATTGCCTGGTGAGGGCCGCAAAGGCAACAGTGCAAACTGCTGTCGTAGCTGCAATGACTCGTTCTAACAAGAGGAAAGATGGAGAAATAAGGATGGCCGTTACAGCTTCACGCTGTCACACCCTTACCTAAAATGTTTCCAGCAAAATACTCCTACCAGCTAAGTGCACAAAACATTTCGTTTGCTCATCTTTTGGGAGGGGGATAGAGTGATTCCAAATTCAGACCACAGGCTAGAATTAATACCAGCAGCACTTGAGGGTCCAGCATCTGATCACACAGGGGTGGCAGCTACAGTTCTACTATTGCAGCAACAATACTGGTGGCCAGGTCTATATAAACAGACTAAAGATTATGTACTTAAATGTGACAATTGTCAACGAATAAACGCCTCTCTTGATTTCAAACAAGCCTCTTGCTTGTGTTTATCTCGACCACTGCGGGCCCCTACACACTGATGGCTCCTTTAAATACATTATGTTAGCAGTGGATTCCTGTTCTCGAATCCTATGGATATGGCCACAGCGATCGGTGGATGCTCAAACTAGTATAAAAGATTTTCAAGTCTTCATTGGCATATATGAAGTAGCCACATTCCATTCAGACCAGGGCCCAGCGTTTGCCTCTAGGGCTTACCAGGATACCATGGGAACATTGAGTGTGACTGTGTACTACTCCTCACCATATCATCCAGAGGGAAATTCGATAGTGTAGAGGAAAAAGAAATGACTTAAAGGAGTCTTTAGCAGCTAGAGCATTAGCTTCCTATTGCTGATGGGTCCATCACCTATATGGGGTACAGAGAGACTTAAGCAATCTGCCAAGATCCTTGGGTGGTTGGACTAACTCTGAAGTCCTGTTTAGGGTCAAGATGTGGGTTCCAGACCTTGACAATTCTAGTACTATGATGGCGGAAACGCCTTTTGATATCAGGGAATGTTTGGCTGTTTTACAGGAACTGAAAGACTTCAGAAACGAGCAAAGCAACGAGCTTGTGAAATGTTCTGCCACTGCTGCAGGCACTACCAGCAACTCCTGGCTGGATTCCAAAGATCAGGGATCTGGTTCGAGAGAATATTGTGGACAAAAAGGAATTCGGCCCATCTTACAGAGCACCAGTGCCATTCGTGGCTGTTGAAGGTACCAGAAGTGTACTTTTACCACCACTTGCTGGTAGTAAACACAAAAGGTTTGTGTCAATAGATCTGAGGTTCTACGTGGTAGGCCACTAGGTCTCCTGGGTAGTTACCTGCCTCCTCTCACTCCCATACAGGAAATCCCATTGCAAGCTTTAACCAACAATAAGGTTTCTTGACACTGAAGTTTTGCTACTTCTAGCCACTTCTGCCAACACCATACAAACACTGTATGAAAATTCACAGGTTATAACACCACATTCCAACAACGAAGTTGTTTATTATGATCCACCATTGGAGTTAACTACCAGTTCTATGCAACCCCATGAAGTCCCTATATTTTCGCAAACTGCCTTAGGCTATTTTGTCGACATTGATAACTTTCCTAGGATCCGTCAGACCAACAACTGCACGGAATTGGTGCATTTATAATTTGGCTTAAAACAACATATTTTATTCCACCTTGGAACTACATTTGGACTTCCATCTCATTGCTATTTCTTTGGATTGGCTTTGTGACGGTATTCTTTTTGCTTTTGAATGGTCACTATCTCCCAGAACGCTCTACTGTTGAACTGGTAACCAAGGAATTGAAGCCTCATTCTTCATCACACAATGAGTGAAGAGACCTGTCCCTGGTGAACATTTCAGCGGTTCCAGTAATTGATGGAATTGTTTGGTATAAGGTCCCCTATGATATTTGTGGACCAACAGTGACTTTGCATATACCATATGTGTTTAAAAGTTCTTTGAATTATGCTATTACTCCTGGCAGTATCTCTGATGATTGAGACATTTGTACAATGAGGTCTATGTGATGAATTAGGACATTATACTGTATTTGAAAAGTGAAGACATGTATAGTGGAACATCTAATTATGATGAACTGTTCTGTTTTCACCATTATGCACACCATTACATACACAGAGCAAGAGCTCCAGATGCAGTATTTAATTACACAGAATGGGAACATTGCCCAACACCACCATAGGGTTGCCCCAAAACATTTGCACCAAAGTTTTCATATTTTTTTGGCATTAACCCCACAGACCTAAAGTCTTATTATTATAGACTTCACCCTTTCCCTGCAAAGAAAAATATGCTAACTGATACAAAGCTAATTTATTCGCCCCCTTTATTTCCCAGTTGTCAATACATTGGTCAGATTTTTGGAAGGACAATATTGATTAAAAATCTGTATGGGGAACTAAAAACTGGCAAATGCAGGCAAACAAGGCTTTGTTTAGAGATTGCCTTATACCAAGACAAATGATTTCTTGGAACAAAAATGATCAGCAAACATCTTGCCTCGGCCTGGCTAAGATAAAGGATATGAACAGACCAAACATTCACACATTTGCACATTTTGAGAATTGGCAGCAATTCACATATTACACAGAGGACACATTCAACAACATGCTCAAGAATGGTACATATGATTCCTCACGTTCCAGTCCAGAGGGGTGGATATTGGGGCCCATAGATACTAATAGGTGTGATGCATGTTTTTCACAGCACAAGGGGTTTTAGGATAGATAGGCCAGACCCACGTTATGCGCAGACACAACACTAAGGGGTAGTAACAACATATAGCGTGGGAATATTTTGCCTAGAATGGCTCAAATATTCAGCGTTAGATGAGGTGAAAGAAAACTTGTGTCTCTGATGACATAAATTTACAGGATTTTTTGTTAGGTCATAGAAAACCACATCAAAAGCCATTTTTGTATGCTATATACAACAAATTGTGGAAAGTTTGCTGAGCAGTTATGTGAAATTGACAGACTAAATTTAGAAAAGGCTCTAGCAGTGGTTGACAATGGTATGACTACATTATCCACTAGAATTTATTCTCTAAGTAACATTATGTCATCAGCTTTTGACATCATACAAAATGATATGTCCCTTTTACAAAATGTACAAATGCAGCTTTGGCCCATAATGCTGTTGAACTTGGCTTTGCAGACTCTGCTCAATAGTCACGTGCCCTGGAAATATTTGAATATTACTAACTTGTTTTTGAGATACAATTTGAAATGTGAACAGAAAATCATGGCAAGGAAAGACGCAACATACACAATGTTGAACATAGAACATCTAGAAAAACTACTGTTCACTGTAGCGGAGACACCGTCAGCTAATTGGATAATTCATGGGTTTTTTTCTCTGCCAATTTAAATATTTCACTTTATGAACTGCTTACAATTCAATCAAGTAGGCAGATGTGAAGCATTAGGGAAAGATTTGTACATGAGAGATGGGTCCTACCTTTTACTCATAGGTGTAGAAATGGAGATACCAAGGTTTTTCTTAGCGGTACAGACTGTGAGAACACTTTAGGCCACTCTTTAGTTTGCAGAGAGATCACTCTTCATGAAGCATGTAATGCGTCCAAGACAAACTTAGCTTGTTATCTGAAGGGCTCCCTAGCTGTTGTAGCTAGTTCAGCATTTAGATTACTTTCGAATGGGAGTTATTTGATGTTGAATGATCAAGGTTGCTGTGGGATGGACCCGGGAGTACCCTATGTGGTGACGGTGTCTAAGGTTGGGACTTGTTGTACAAACGCGCACTTTCCACCTGCCCGTACAGTTAGTGAAGTAACAATTTGGCCTACAATTTCTATTTTAGATGTGAATTTTGATAGTCTGAGCAGATTGAAAGCCTTATTGTTGCAGAGGGAAGTTTCCTTAGCATCTGCATGGGGATGTTTGATCTTCAAGTTGCAAGGTGTTCTTGTAAATCCAGTCGCTGCTACACACTAACCTCCCACAACATTTCAGAGAACTTGTGCACTGCATTTTTAATGCCTCGAATACTGCGGGAGTAGTACACTTTTTCAAAGCGATTTGGTCTGGGTTTGTTAGTACTTTCCAGACTGTCTTCGGAGTGATTTCATCCTCTCATTATTTTCCAGCATTTTTTGGAGGCGCACCACTGTTTCTAATTGTTGGGATATTGGTTCCATTCTTTTTGCTCCGCAATGGATGTTCTGTCACGCAGCCAAATGGGGATAGCACTGTCACATGTGCTAATGTGTCACGACGAATGATGCAGTATTTTGGCGCACCCGTACTTCAGGAGCAAAATGACAAACTGGTTCTTGTCCTTTGGGCCGATGTGGTTACATTGTGTACAGCCTGTGTTTCACTGTCTGCTGTGCACTTTCAAGTGTGCTCTGGATATAAGCCTAGGAATGCAACCGGTCCAATGTATGGCCATAGAACTGCTGATGGGTCAGTTAAGAATCCACCTGCAAAGTTGCCCTGAGCAACTGCTATTACTGCAAACTGCTTATTATGAGTCTACCTTGGATGCCTCGGCTCCTGGATTTTCAGATCCTGGCTCATCATCTGCAGGTGCACTACTGGCAGTCGCACCTTTAGCGGCTGCTGATTGGGTTTGATACGACCATGTTTGTTCATTGGAACTTGTGAGTAGGGTGCCAACGGAAACATCATCTGCGGTAGCTGGAAACAACATTCTTTCATCTGACTCTCGGAACATTTAAACAATTAGTTTTGAGAAAAAAAATATATATATTTTTATTTCTGCAATGTTTTTAAATACAAAATAGCTTTTATATGCAGCTTTTAATGCACATTTTTAAATTGAGTTTTGAATGCATTTTAATATTAAAGGTCATAGTATTAAGATTTTGTAAGGTTTATGATAGATTTAAACTTGAATATTAGTGCATGTTTTAGGTGCAAATATGAAGCCTTTTAGTCACCTTACAGACAAGGAGTTGGTGTCATGAGGTTACATAGGCCCGAGGCACAAACACCTCCATATTACATGGCCATCGGAACTTGGACCAACCCCAACTCCGATAGATCATGCCCACAACCTTGGGGTCATCCAGGACAATGAACTTTCCATGAAACGACAGGTCAACTCTGTCTCCTCATCAATACTGATTGATTGATTTATTACATGTTCACATTTAAAGTTGACATCTTTTTAAACAATGACTTTTACACACATTTGCTTGAGCATCCATATGGGATAATATTCCAGAGGATGGTTTCACTTACATTTAAGCTTCTTCGTAGGCACATTATCAAGCCTTGGAACATTCTGTTAAAGGCAAACTGCACAAAATGTCATTGTTGTCTGTTCAGCAGCAGCTCTGGATGGGTAGAATCAACAATGACGAACAGACCAGAACTCCGGCATGGAAAGAACAGGAACAACCCTTTGTCAGGCAGAGGAGCATTTCGATGTGTTGTTGAGGTTGCCCCATATCGGAATTCTAGCCCAGCTGAATCCCTTCACCATCCTGAGAAGAAAGGCGGCCAAGACTGGCTCCCAGATGATACATAACCGCAGGTAAAAGGGAGTTAGGCCACCATACGTTATTCTGGCAGACTAGCACACCCTATGCTTTAGAGGATAGGCAGCTCTAGGTAGGAGTATAATTATATGTGATCACATAAGCAAGGCAATAGCACAATGGTTGAACTGTTCCCAGTGGCGGCTGGTGCAATTTGAAACTGGTGAGGCGTATGCAGAACGAATCAACGTATGCGAGCGAGCGCAACGAGCGAGCCCGACGGCAATATGGGGGGTTCGGGGGGATTCTTCTTTTAAAAATTGGCATCTTTTTGGTGCGATTTTCAGCACTATTTCTGTGATAAATGGACTAAAAATTCAGGGGCATATTAGCAAGACCGGCGATAAAATTATCGGCGTTTTAGCGGCAGGAAATTGCCGCTAAAACAGCGATAATGGGCTTGCTCATATGCGTTATAGAATTCCAATAGAAGCCCAGGTTAGATGTGCAGGACATCTAACCTGGGCTTCTATTGGAATTCCATAACGCATATTAGCAAGCCCATTATCGCCGATTTAGCGTCAGTTTCCTGCCGCTAAAACGGCGATAATTTTATCGCCGGTCTTGGTAATATGCCCCTCAGTTCTTCTAGGCATTCATAAAAGAAAACTCATACATTATTTCAGAGAATTTCTGGGTTGCCAAGCAAGTCTGACTTCTGAGGGGGCTAGCCTAGGTACTAAGCAAGACTGCTTTGGCTCTACCCTTTCCAATAGAAAACACTAGTTAGCGATGTGAACAAGTTCAATGGACAAACCTGGGGTCTAGGGAGAGTTCCTCTCCTGAGAAAGAAATTTAAAAAAGATTGGCAAATGGTGCATTTTAAAGCAAATGAATGCAGCGATAAAGCAAGGCTAATTAAGCAGTGGGAACGTATAGTCTTGAAATATTAAACACACTGAGCCGAGGCAGTACAGGTACTGACTTCCCTAATGTGACATAATGCAGCATTCTAACAGCGCCAGCACTTGACAGCGCCAAATTACAAGATAAGGCCAGAAAAATATTTTTTTAATTAGCTGACAGAGGCTTTCCAACGGCAAAATGCTATTTTGCCTGAAGCATAGAAAATCCTTGCAGCATTCCTCTTTTGGCATAAAGTAGCCCTGGAGAATGTTTTAAGACCAACCTTTATTTTACAGAGCAAACAGAGTGAGCAAGCTCTTTTCAGGAGGGGTTGGGTGGATCACCTTCTAAGACGTTTTTAAATGAACTGAACAAAATAATTTTACAACATAATTTTCCAAATGCAATCGCTGAAACGCAGTGTATTTTCATGAAGTTTTGATGAAAAACACCGAACTATTACATTCATAAGCATTTGGCACAGTATGCTATGTTATGTTGGCTGCTTGTGAAGCGCTTACCCAGGAGCATTACTTCTATGCAGTGGCGTATCACAAATGTGTCACCAAGAAAATGGTGCAACAATTCTGCACAACTGCTTCACAAGAAATATATTTAATGTTGTGTTCTATTTGGTTTCGAGTTTGCCAACTCGCGATCACTTCCTCATAGTGCTTTGGCCAATATGAGACGATAAACAGACTCCAGATAGAGTAAAGACCGCTTGATTAGGCCAGGCAAGCAGTTGAACTTCTTTAAACATTACATAATATGAAATCCACACCTCATTAATACATTGAACAACGTATTCCCCACCACCGTTAAACTTCCCCGGACATGCTAAGAACCCCCCAACCAAAACAATTCGAACATTCTATACCACTCTTTTCTTCACACTCACCATCCTTCCAACCTGACCCCCAGCTAGCTCCTATGCGCTCCCTGTGCCAAAGTGCCCCCCAGCAAGGACCCAACCCTTCGGCCTGAGTCCTGTGATTGTCTGCCACCTGTCCTAGTCTGCCACAAAAGAAGTCCAAACCACTGCCTTAAAGCCCTTAACACCACTCCCTACAAAGCGACCACAACCAAAAAGTAACAAATTTGACTTCCTTTATTGCTCTATCATACATATAACCTGAAGTGTAAAAACCCAATTTAAAATTACAGAAGAAATCTAAAAGAACACCTTACCTGGCTTGTTTCCTAGCAGAGGCCTGCTATGCTGAAGTGCTACGAGTACAATACAGTTACTACCAGCTGAAACCCCACTGCTTTCACAGCAACGCAACGGGTTTACGGGATTATACCATTAGCAAGCGGGGGAGGGGTTGCTCAATACAAGCACACATAATGTGAAAGCGTTTTCATAATTTATCTTCTCGTTATCTCCAACCCTCGCACTTTTAAATGAGGACTGAAACTTAAAATTAACTTTGAACATTCATATAACTAGGAGATCAGGGTTTCATTTTTGCCGAAAATGAACAGATCCTAAACCCACAAGCTGTCCTTACGAGATGTAACAGTCGCTACTACCTCACTTCAAATCCTCTTCACAGATGGATTTCTAGTTCTCGGGCGGTTAGGAGCCAGGAGGGGGCCGCAGCCCTTCCATTTTAACTACTCTACGAAGAACAGATTTTTAAACCTGTGGCAGACAAAACTGTTATTATGAGTTCATCCTCCACAGCAAGATGTCATTACACTGAAGAGATTAAAAGGGCCCCCGTTGCTATGACAGCACAGAGCAGCTTTAAAATCAGTGCAAATTATGCTTGATTCTGTTTGGAGGAGACTCTATGCGGTCTGTCAAATGCAGAGCTAGAAATGTCGAACAAGAAAACACATTAGAAACATTACGCAATTAAGACAACACAGTACTGCTCATAATATTTATAAAGATGTCTTACAACACATGCAATTACCACGCGATAAGTCCATACCGGCATACCCATAATACAAAGAACCTTTTTCAACCTCCAGAAAATAAATCATGAAAGGCTGAGGCTGGAACGCAAACGTCCAAGCCATCTGCTGCCACTTACAGACGCACCTCCGCAGCAGGTGCATTAACAAACCGAGCTCTCTTACAGGTATTGAAAACTGTGGGTCTCTCGCGTGCACGCACTTTCTTTACTCTGCCCGCAGGCACATTAACCCCCAGAGCTATCACACTAGACTTAAACGTTGTCACCTGCAGAGTACGCCCACATCTCTACGGCAGGTGCATTACCCCCAGAACTATCACACTAAACTTAAACTTTGTCACTTGCAGAGCACACACAGATCTCTGCAGCAGGCGCCGTAACTCACGGCTATCTTACTCGTATTACAGCCTAGGAATTCCTGACTCATGACTCATTCACCAGGGGCCACATTAGAAAAAACCTGCACTCGTGCAAAATGCATTTGTATCGGATGTTACTGATTTTGCTCGACGAGCAGCGAGGGGAGACAGCAAGTGCACCAGAGATGTGCGCGGTTTGTGCTGTTTATGTTGTATTACATGAACACATGGATTCCGTCCCCTTTTCAAATGTGAAATACAAGGCTAATCTTCAGACACAATGAGTTAATGACGTTTATAGTTTATGCCGCAAAAATGGTTAACATCAGTGAAGAAATAGACCTGAGTTTCTTCAAACAGGTAATTAATGACTGGAATTTATTTGCCGAAAGTCTTGATTTTAAAGTACAAAGTGCTCTTTGTATACGTCACAATGATGTTATAACTATTTTACTCGCGTGGGGGCCGGGGAAGATTAAAATATAATAAAAGAAAACGTACCCGTCCGCGCCGCCCGCCTCTGCTCGACTGCTCCTGGGCCGAGGTCCCGCGCTCTACAACAAACAGGAACAGCCGCGACGTCACTGCCAACCCCTCTACTGACGCCAGCGCCAGCATTGGCTTGAGGGCAGGGATACTCCCTGCCCATTAGGAGCCCGGGGGCTGCGGCATGAAGCAACCCTCGGTCTCTTAAGAGGAAGGCTAGTGCGCATGTTCGGGCTGATCGTCAAAATGATCAGCCCAAAAACGAACGTGCGCACTAGTATTGCTGTGACTGTAGTGCGCTGCTGTGACTCAACTCCTGAGTGCTGCCGCAGCCCCGCCCCACCCCCTTCAGCGTCCCTCGTTCTACTTCTCCGACGCTAATTCCAATCAGGAGTCCTGATTGGAATTAGCGTCGGAGAAGTAGAACGAAGAATTTGAATGGGGCCGTGGCATTAGTGGGGCAATGCCCCAGCGCCCCAATGGACGCACCGCCACTGACTGTTCCTTCTTTTCACTATTCTTTTAACACTGATACTTCTGTGTTGCTCCATTCTATTAATCATTGGAGTGCACGTATTTTACATAAGAATCTAATTGCTTCAATAAATGTTTGAAATGCAAATTCGCGTACTTCTTGTGTCTCCCCTTTGGGCATGCTTGAGTTAACAACGAAACTGTAGATCCGTTTCCATGATTTCCTTGAGGAATCAGGTTTGTCGTGTTCTGAGGTTGCAGACACCATCCGATACCTCGTAAGGTTTGGAGGTCCAGATGGCGCACTGTGAGCTAGCCAAGAAATAGGTTGTTACATCCTGATGGTGTGTACGGATTCAGTCCTGCATAGTTATGACGTTTATGTTGCCCAAACGCACAGTCTTACTGAGATAGTAGGAACTGTACAACACTACCACCCCTATTTCATTCTTCCACTCATTCCTGGATGCCCTTGAAACCACGAGTCTTGCATTTGTGGTCAATGTAGTATTTACTCTCTCACAATGGATAAAATAACTGAATTTCAGAAAAATGGCACCTGCAAATTTTGTTAGGGATTTCATAAATCATGGTACAAAATATGTAATTTGTCATCATTTGCAATTGTTCCTTTATTTATGTGGGCAGTATGATCACGAGTTTTAGAGAAAGAATTCAAGGGCATGTCAGAGCCATACATAATATGGATGAAAAATGTCCTTTAGCAGCACATCATAATAATGTACACACCAATCTGGGTACCATCAAGATTAAATGCCATGCCCTAGAAACTGTAAAAAAAACTCTACCGCGAGGAGGCAATAGGACAGTTGCTTTACGCAAAAAAGGAAACTAAATGGGTAATCATACTTAGAGAAGTGGATTAGGCCCATAACACTGATAGGGAACTCCATCATTTCCTGGACTCCAACTGAAATGGTGATATTTAGGTGGTGCTGCTAATGGAGTGTGCTAATCACCATTCTCTAGTAGCACATTCATACACAATTTGGTGAATTTTTCCAGCAGTTTTTTCTGTCCATGCTATGTATAATTGTTCCCTTTTAATTTGGCTAAATGTATTTTCTGGTCTCGGTTAGACAGTGCTTGTGCTGTCTCTTTGAGACATGTTGTATATACTTTGTGAGCTTCAGCCTGCCCATGAGCCTCCAATTTGCTGGCTCCATCGCCACTCTTCAATTCTTTCTCCCCATTTGTTCATGGCATTCATGCATCATGCCTCTTCCTGTGTTTAGCCCTCCCTGGGAGTATGGACCAATTACTACTATCTATCCACTGCTCCCATTTTAGGAACAGTTTTAGGATCTACTTTTTTCTATGTTGAAGAGCACTTTTCACGAGTGCTCGGTGTTTTCACTGGCTCCATTTCTGTAAACAGGCCTGTAAATTTTGTACTTATGTTATGTTATGTTATTATAACTTGTATAGCGCGCGTATACCCTTAGGTGTCTTGGCGCTTCCGGTCTTCACATTACATTACAACCACTGATCCTAAAAGAGCCATGTCTTTAGCTGTTTTCTGAACTCCAGGAGGGAGGGAATCTTCCTAAGATAGAGTGGGAGAGAGTTCCATTCCTTTATGGTATTGTAACTGAAACTCCTCCCACCCCAATTCGTTTTTTTAATTCTAACAGTAGGCATCAGATTTAAATTTGCCGATCGTAGAGATCTATTGGGGGAATACCATCTGAAGAGGTCCCATAGAAATTTCGGACCTTCTTTGTAAAGGGCCTTGTGAGCGATACAAAGCGCCTTAAATTTTACCCGCTGACCGACTGGCAGCCAGTGCAGGTTCTGAATCCCTTTTGTCACTGACTAATACTTGGGGATATCCAATATGAGTCTTGCTGCAGCATTTTGTACCATTTGCAATTTTCTAAGGAGAAAGGATTGAATGTTAATATAAAGGCCATTGCAGTAGTCAAGTTTTGATAAGACTAGGGAGGTCACAACTGTCTTTCTGGATTCTTTAGGAACAAAAGGAAGTATTTTTTTTAAGGTTTTAATCATAAAGTATGAGGAAGACACCACTGTGGACACTTGGGGTTTCAGGCTCAATTTGTCATCTATAATAATGCCAAGATTTTTAGCCTTAATTACAGGTAAAGGTGGGGGGCCAAGATTGTCTGGCCACCACTCAGGGGACCAAGGTGGAGAAAGATTACCAAACATGATCACTTCCGTCTTGCTTGAGTTCAATTTTAAGCAGTGATTGCTCATCCAACTACTCAATTCAATCATACACTCGTGAAGTTTTAGAGAATGATTGATATCCTTGTCTATTGTCGAGATTACCAACTGGGTATCATCGGCGTAGGTGGTAGGGATCAAATTGAAACTTCTAATCAATGGTGCCAATTCAGCCACGTAAATGTTAAAAAGCGTAGGGCTCAATGATGAGCCCTGAGGGACCCCGCATGGCAATGAAAAAGGTGCCGACTTAAATTTACCCAGGTGGACAGATTGAGATCTTTCTGATAGAAAAGATGTCAACAGGGAGAGGGCTGCTCCTCCTATCCCTATTGTTTTTAGTCGCTGGACCAGAAGAGCATGGTCAACAGTATCAAATGCTGCGGATAGGTCCAGCAGTATAAGAACTGCTGACCCACCGCAATCCAAAGAGGATCGAATTTCTTCCGTGGTTTTAATCAAAGCCGTTTCCGTACTATGATTGGCTCTAAAACCGAACTGGCTGTGATCTAAAACTTGGCTATCCGCGATAAAAGTAGAAAGTTCTACATTTAAAATTTTTTCAATTATCTTTGCAGGCAAAGGAAGTCTTGCAATAGGTCGATAATTGGCAGGGTCGGTTGAATTCAAATTAGCTTTTTTTAGAAGAGGCAAGATACAAGCCTGTTTCCATACAATTGCTGTGCATTCAAAGACTGAGGTCAAATGTCATATGCTGTTTTCAAGGGCGCCTCTATTTACTTTCTCTGACTTCAGAGTGAGATGATTTCCCAGTGTTGCTTGTACGTCCCCCGAAGCCCTCCCCTTCGCTGCTTGAGACATCCTCCCACCCTCTCCCTCATAGCTGCTTGCCCCCTCCGTCCATTATTGCTCACTGCAGCCCCTCTGCTGAGAATGCTTGCCTGGAATACCCTGTCCCTGGCAGGCTTGACTCTCTGAGGAAAACTCTCCTGCCATGGACGGTTCACTGACACAACATCGATGTAATAAATATTGAGTAAAAAATATCGACTCCTATACTTAAAAAGGTAAGTACAAAAATATCGACTAAAAAATATTGATGTAAAAAATATAGATGTATAAAATATCAACTTTTATATAAATATAAAATAAGATAATATATATTAAATATATTAAGTATTAAATTTAATTTCAACAAAATAAAATACATTTAATATACATTTCAATAAAATGTAACAAATAAACTTAATAAAAAAAGATAAACACACAAACATAATTATTTATACATATATATTTACTTTAAAACAATTAATAAACTATTATTTTAAATTTGTGTTAAAAGTTTAAAATTATATAAAAAATAAAAATATATATCAATGATTTAAAATATAAAAAAACAAATCTATAATAAATTAAAACATTAAACTATTAAAAAATATTTAAACTTAAATTTCACAATACAGTCAGTGCAACAGTAGGGAAAGTGTTAGATAGCGGAGGGGTAAAAATAACTATTCCCACTCCAGTGAGTGCAACAGTAGGGAAAGTGCTGGATAGCGGAGGGGTAAAAATTACTCTTCCCTCTCCAGTGAGTGCAACAGTAGGGAAAGTGTTGGATAGAGGAGGGCTAAAAATTACTATTCCAACTCCAGTGAGTGCTACAGTAGTGAAAGTGTTGGATAGCGGAGGGGCAAACATTACTATTCCCACTCCAGTGAGAGCAACAATATGGAAAGTGTTGGATAGTGGAGGGGAAAAAATTACTATTCCCAGTCCAGTGAGTGCAACAGTAGGGAAAGAGTTGGATAGCTGAGGGGTAAAACATTTTATTCCCACTCCGGTGACTGCAACAGTAGGGAAAGTGTTGGATAGCGGAGGGGTAAAAACTACTATTCCAACTCCATGAAACAGTAGGGAAAGTGTTGGATAGTGGAGAGGCAAAAATTACTATTCACACTACAACAGTTAAAAATAATATATATATATTAAAAATTAAGAAAAAGTATCAAAAAGATAATAATATTTTAAACATTGAAAAAAATATATTAAATATATAAAAGAAAACATATTATAATATTAATTACATATAACAAACACCTACAAATATTATATAAAATTAAATAATAAATCAATTAAAAAAATTATTCCTTTCAACTAGAAAATATTTACAAACAAAAACATTAATTAATACATAAATGTAGTTATTTTATTTCCTACCCTATAACACCACACCAATAACAGCACACTTCAACATTTTCAATTAGATTTACTTCCATAATTGACATAATAAATAATCCATTAAAAAAACAAATAAACTTTAATTAACTACACACACTTTAACTTAAAAAAAATGCATATTTTCTAGGGTATGGAACAGATAGACGTGCTTATAAAATGTAAGAATGTGGCTGTGATTAATAAAGTGAAGAATGTTTCTCGACGATTTATACAAGATTATTGCTAGTGGCAGGGTTGCTGACATGATGTGAAAAGAACAGCACACTCTCGATTCACTCAATTTAAACCTTGGTTTCCCTTTTACATGCAATTTTGAACAGTGGTGTGTTTCCTTAGCTGTATCTCTCATCAACAACTGTGCAATAGTTTATTCATATATTTATCTTTACACCCACCCCTTTATTTTACCGTCAACTTCCCCATACATCGATTGACTGAATTTTGGGAGAATTTAACCTGTAACATTGTGTGCACACCAGGGAATGGGTGTAAGGATTTGTTTTGCAGTGTGCCCTGTTTTACAGCGAGGCCTGAAATAGAAACCTGAACCCAACTGTGGGTTGTTGTCTCAAATCGTGCTGCTATACCATATGACTAAAAGACATTGACAACGCCAATAGCTCATTCTTTGCCAAGACCAATTAGCTTTGCCAATGCTTGTTGACTGTGCAGCTGTATAAATATCAAAATTGTTGGTGTATTTCGATTTGGTATTTTATGATGTTACAAGTTTTGTTGTGTGCAGTGTTCTGCTCACAAATTTAGTTCCTTACTTATTGTTGGGTTAACCCTCACATGGCTTTTTCCCTAAATACTGCATTTCTACATGAAGAGGAAAATTTCTCTTTATATTATTGTTCAAGATTACCTTTGCAGACAAGCCCAATATCACGGCCAACATTTTCACTCTTTACACATATGCCGTTTTACTTGCACTGTCTAGTCCTCTTTCTTTCTCGTGCACTGCCTTGAAGAGGCATGTACGCTCAGGGCACGTTTAGCTTACATTCATTAGGTCGAGCCTAGACAGCCCTCGTGCTGTCTCTTCGAGGCATGTTGTATTTATCTTTGTGGGCTTTCAGCCCGCTTACTGCTTTTGATTTGTTGATGTTAGTGTCCTTTAAAAATCCTCTCTTGTAACTGGTTTATGTTTCTCTTTTATCCCACGTTTTTGACAAATGTTTACTCCCACGAAGCAGTGCCGTACTACATGTACCCTTCCACTTTTTCTCAATTTATTTTTGGCTGAGCAACTTTTTTTTCAAAGGTGAACGAACAATTTCTCTAAGTGTTCGCATTTTTGTTGCATTCATGGCTCAGCACGTTGGCTGCTTCATGGCGGTCGCTTTTTATCTTTCAGCAGTGTATCAGGAAACAGTGGTTTTACTTTTTTTAAATTAATGCTGATGTTTTAAAGGGAACTCTGCGCTTCACATCTCACTAGTGCTGCATTTTTGTGTATGTTTTAAAGGGAATACACCGCACTCTATTGTTGCTTTAGTGGCTCAGTGCCCACTTCATGGCGGCTGTGTTTTATATTTCTGCATTCTATCAGTTGTGGGAGTTTGGGAGGTGTTTTGACTGTTGGCAGAATTATTTACATAGTTTTGAACAAACTTGTGTATCGTCTTTGTTTGAGGGAAACAGTAGTTTAACTTTTTTATATTAATGCTGATATTTTAAAGGGAATACACTGTGCTTTACATCTCACTACTGCTGCATTTTTTGCTGATGTTTTAAAGGGAATACACTGTGCTTTATATGTGACCACTGTCACATTTTTGCGGATGTTTTAACCCCTTCAGTGCTCATGACGGAATGGTTCTGTCATGAGCACCAATGCTCGTGTGCTCATGACGGAACCATTCCGTCATGTGCACACTAGAACGAAATCCCTCTGCTGTGAACAGCAGAGGGATTTCCTTTTTTTTGTTTTTTCTGCCTAGGGAGGTGGAGAAGAGCTTCTTCAACTTCCCAAGGCATTTTTTATTTTCAATGTTCTGACGATTGCGCTGACGTTATTACATTGAAAATGAAACTGAAACTTAGTTTCATTTTCACTGTTTCAGTGCTTGTGGGCTATCTCAGCCCCCCCGAGCACCAAAACACAGGGGAGAGGTATCATTGGAAAGGGGAGACTCTCCCCTTTCCAATAGTACCCCTCCCTAGTGGATCCCTGCTTGGGGATTGCCGCAGGAGGGTGATCCCTAAGCAAGGATCCACCAACTAGACACCAGGGAGGGGGGAGCGGCCCCTTGGGCAAGGGCCTTTGCTTTTCCCATTCCAAATGGGTGCATTGAGTCTTTCTGTCCCTCTGGGGGGCAGAAAGCCCCTAGACACCAAGGATTCTTTTTTTTATAGATCAGGGGTGGGGGCTGCCCAGATTGGACATGCCAATGCCCCCACCCTCCCCCCTAAAAAAGGCCAAAGTCTTTCTGCCCCCCACAGGAGGCAGATGGGGGCAATAGCCCCTGATCTGCCCCCCAGGGGGGTAGAAAGCCCACTAGGCACCAGGGATTAGGTTTTTTTTAAACATAGGGGTGGGGGCTGCCCAGAATGGGCATACCAATGCCCCCCCAAATAAATAGCCACAGTCTTTCTGCCTGCTTGAAAGTCATATCGGGGCAATGCCCCCGATCTGCCCCACCCCCAAAAGAGGCAGAAAGCCCACTAGGCACTGACCTTTTTTTACAATGTGCCTAGCTGTGGATTTTGGGCCTTAGCACAGTCAGCACCTAGAGAAACCTAGCAAACCTGTTCATTTTTGAAAACTAGACACCATGGGGAATCCAGGATGGGGTGACTTGTGTGCCTCCCACCAGGTTCTGTTACCCAGAATCCATTGCAAACCTCAAACTTAGTAAAAAAAATACATTTTCCTCACATTTCTTTGATGGAAAGCTCTGGAATCTGCGTGGATCCACAAACTTCCACCCACCGGCATTCCCGCAAGTCTCCCAATAAAAATAGTACCTCACTTGTGTAGATAGGCTTCGTGCCCATGACAGGAAATGACCCAAAACGCAACGTGGACACATCACATTTTTCCACAGAAAACTGACCCTTTTTTGCAATGTGCCTAGCTGTAGATTTTGGGCTCTAGCCCAGCCGGCACCTAGGGAATCCTAGCAAACCTGTGCATTTTTTAAAACTATACTGTAAAACACAAGGATCCCTTTTGTGCTATGTACTAATTCATAAATCTATCATCAAACAGAGTGCGCACTGAACCAGAATAATCTCAGGAGATATATTGCCTTAAAAACTTACAAAAGTCTGTTTCCTCTATTTATACTTCTTAAAAAGTTTATTATTATTTTAATTATTAATCAATTATCTTCCAATGCAGTCACAAAATACTTATTTCATATTTATACATATTAAAAAGAGAAAAAGGAAAAAAAAGATTCAGAACAGTGTATATGTACATACAACAAAACAATCACAATATAAATTTACATATATGAATAAAACGTTGCTTCTGCATATATGTTTCTTTCACATAAAACCTCTTAAACATTTATTAAAACAATTCATCTACTTCTTTCCATAAAACTAGTGTCGACGCGGCGTTTCGGCGGATTATCTGGACATTCCCTGCCTTCTTCAGGACAGTTTCAGAAATACAAATATTCTTACATAAAAACAGTAATTAATCTAGGAAACAGAAACAAATAAAAACGAATAAAAACACCTGATTAGATACAGAACATAATTTCATATAATAATCTGTTCAGTGCACGCTATTAACTAGATGGGATGCTACCCCTTGCTTAATTTATATAAAATATTTATCTTTGTTATTCTGTTTTTTTACATCCAGAAAGGGTGGGCGGAATTTGCGTAGTCGCGTTATGCAAAGTTCCGCAAAACAGTAAAAAATCTCCGCGAACATGCAGAATTGCTTGTCCCGCCCGTTCGTGATGTTTTTTTGCGTGCTCGCGGGGAAATATCTCGCTAACTTGCCCATGCGGTCGCTAATGGGCGTGGCCATCTTGTTTTTCACTTGTCCGCCCGTTCGCGATGCTTATTTCCTGTTCCGGGTCGCGTATTGCGTGCTCCCGCCCGTTTGCGATGAGTATTTCCTGTTCGGGAACGCGTATTACGTGTTCGCGACGCTTTTTGCGTGCTTGCGGGGGAAATATCGCGCAAACTTGCCCATGCGGTCGCAATGGGCGCAGCCATCTTGTTTTTCACTCTATTGCTATGGTTCTGGGCCTGCTTTTCTATCCTCCCTCTATCTTTGCAATCCTTTGTTTCTGTACACTTTTTAAAAACATTTTTTATTTATAATCTTTCTCTCTATTTTCCTGATTCTATATTTTGACTTTTTTTCTACTTTTTGGGACTTTTTCTACCACTTTTTCACTCTTATTCTATAACTTGCTTTTTTCATTTCTTTTACTTACTTTTCGAATTCCTCCCTTTTCTTTTCCGCCCCCCCGAGTCCCAGAACCATGGCCAAGGGTGTGGGCATGGGCAAGGCCAAGGGCAAGGCTGCTCGCAGCCGCAGCCGCGACCGCCATCCCTGTGGAAGGCGGCGCCCACACGGGGTGCAGGAACGGGCCTTATTCGGTGAGGTGGAGGTGGCCGCACTTGTTTTTTTTGTACAGCGACACCTCCCCTTAACTCTGGCAGGAGGCGGCAGGCCTGGGTCTGGGTACGGGCTCCAGGAGCGTCACCAGCGGTGGGGAAAGGTGCGCCGGGCAGTGTTTCGCTGCTCTGGTGTCCGGCGCATCGATACCCAGCTGACGCACCTGCTGGACCTGCTAGGAGTGGAGGTCCCGGGGCTTGGTGAGTAGCTATTTAATGTTCTTCTACTCTGTGTTATATATTGCGAATATATTTTTTTTCCCGAACAGCAAGAATGCTGCTGCTTACATTGCAGGTAAATTACGTTTAAAAATCTTTTATGATTGCTTATGACACAGGTGCTCGGCGCTACTAATCTCTTACTTGTTTGCAACTTTGCGCTCGCTTGGCATGATTATGTAAGAGTTTACTTTAGAGAACTTAAGTTAGGTAATGCTAGAGAGACTTTAGTCCTTCCTTTTTCCTCCTGCCACTAAGACGAGATAGTGGTGGATTGATATGTTTAGTTACTTATTAGTAGGTAATTTTTTAGTGCTCTGCGTGACGCATCCTCTGTCACATCACGTGTTGCTGAGTGCTGCTTACCCCAGTCCTTAGTAGAACCTTTTGTAGTTTGTTTAGTGAGTGGTAATAGGCTTATCACTAGCAGAACATCAGCAGCAACCAACCAACAATTTGGTGTATGCAAAGATTTATGCATGTGTCCTCCATCTATGCATTTTTGAGGACTAAAATAAAAGGAAAAGCAGACTTAGTGAACAATTGGCCCGTCTGGAATAGGTGGGCTAGGTCAGGTGGTACTTAGGCTTAGTTAGTATTCTGGAATCAGAATGGAACACTGGATTAGTGTTCATAAATAATAACTAGACGGTCCGCGAATCCCGCAATACTAGTCGACCAGATTAGATAGGTCAATTTTATTGCAATTGTTGTTTCCATAAATGTTTTTTTGAGCGTGTTTTAAAATATTTTATTTGTTTCACACCAATCATCCATGTTTGTCTCTTTCTTTCTTACATCTTTCATGATCAGCACCCAGGGGCAAGAAGACGGGGTCGAATTCGGCGGGAGCTGGAGAAGATGCCTCCCAGGGCCAGGAACGCTCCTCTACCGAGGGCTCTGCTGCTGGCCCCAGTAAGTCCTCCTGTTGTTAATATTAATAATTATACTTCCCTAACTTTTACTGCACCTTATTTTTTCCGAACTATTATTTCGATTTCCTAATTCTATTTTTTACAAAATCTTCTTCGATCTAGACAATATGTTTCTAAATTCTTGTTATCCCTGCGTCTAACTGCCTCTGCTCTGACTCTCTGTACTACTACTATTAGTCTGTCTGTAGCTAAGCTTGCCCAGTTGGCCACTCTTTATTTAAAAGGTTTTAAATAAAACTCAGATTCACCAATCGCTATAGCCACTGAGTCCAGTCCTTTGGGTTGTCCTCTTCTAGTCTTCTTAATCTTGAGGCTTTTCGACAATTCCCACCAACAAAATGCCCAACCAGATATTTTACTATTTTTGATAGGATAGGACATACTATTACTACTACTGTTGTAGGGATTCTGCACATACAGAACTATGCACAAGAAAATAGGACGTTGGTGATAGGAGGTTGGACCTTCCTCACACCTCACCCACAATCCCCTGACCGACTAGCTATAGTGTCTCATTAGCTCCTCGAACCCCCCGAAGATACCCAATGATTAGACAACCCAGAACGTAAGACTACACTCCCGACCTCTCAGAGTCGTGGAAGCAATGCACAGTGCACACCCTTTCGCTCACTCACTCGTGTAAGTCCACACCAAATACCACAGAGTCTATGTAAGTTCAAAAGGTTTATTTTCAACTAACAAGCTCTGTACATTGTTCTATAATGCAGTATACGAGCCAGTACCAACAGCAAAATGCATAAGATTAAAACAATAAACATTGTTACAACTACAAGTCCATAGAAGACAAAAGGGGAAATCAATCATGATGATAACTGAACAGTGGTGGAAGAACCACCCTCCCCTTGCTAGGAATATAGTTTATATAA
Source organism: Calotriton arnoldi (assembly GCA_963921515.1). Lineage (NCBI taxonomy): Eukaryota > Metazoa > Chordata > Amphibia > Caudata > Salamandridae > Calotriton > Calotriton arnoldi. The sequence goes on along the minus strand of CAWUFW010006435.1, from coordinate 159,221 downwards.
AATTATAAATGAAGATCTCTGAGCGAATTCTGGGGGACCCCTCACCTTAGAAGAACCTAGAAGTACTGGTAACATCATAAGCTCTGCAAAGCTCTGGTTCATAGAAGGGAATCTTCCGTCTGTTATGAGAAAAATGGTGCACGTTAGTATTTTGCAAGCATTTCTCAGTCGTGCCAAAAAGTGTAGCATGTTATGGCTAAGCAATAGGGACTGACCACCAGAACTCCATAACAAAGTGGCTTGTTTTTCGACCTTGTACGCAGCGCTCAGACAGTAGCAGTATGAGCTCGTGTGGGCTCAAAGGCGTCTTACACAACAAGCTGCGAGGTAACGTGCGTAAAAATAAATGACACAAAGCTAAAATAGTTGCATGGCTCAGGCTAACTTAGCAAAGACTAGAATGACCCTAGTAGGGACCATGATATAACACTACTAGTGTCTACTGTACTCTAGTACCCGATTTGTACTAGTGATGTATGTTGTATATGTATTAACTTTTTTTTCAATCTTGCTAGTGAAAAAGAATAAATAGGGGGAATGTGTATATGGCATCTAAAAAATGTGTAATGTTTTTTCTAGGCGTACTACCGACCACCAGTGCCGGGGCCAGCGGCGATGGAGACGCGGCCATTTCGGAGGGAGCAGGAGATGCGGCAGTTGCAGGAGCTGCAGGGGGTGAGCCAGCAGAGGTGGCAGGTGGTGGTAAGTTATATTCCTTACTTATTGACATTACACTCGCTGCAAGGGTGTACACTGTACTGTTGAGACTTAGTAAGTAAGAAGTTGTTGTGAACAACGGTTGAAGAAGACACCCTTTACTTAGCATTAGCAATAGCATTAGCGGCGGGAGTTGAGTAAACAATGGCCTCTTCTATCTGACTTCAACTCAGCTGTGAAAGTTTTATGGAGAAGACTAAGTCAGTTCAGATGACCTTGATGGATGTGTTGAACGAAAAGGGAAAGAAGGGTGGAAGGAGGAAGGACGGGCGAGATGTAATATTTATTACTGGCAGAGAAGGATACGTGGGATGCATGCATAGGTGGCTGATAGGAATCAGATGCATGGGTGGTTGAAGGATGGGTGGAAGGTGAAAGAAAAGATGCCTGCCTGGGTGGGTGAAACTGTATGGGTGGATAGCAAGAATCCTCAGTGGTGTTTGGGTCAAACTCAAAGCCAAGGCAAGCAAGGAAGGAAGGACGCATGGGTGGTGGTTTAAAAAAAAAGAACAAATGTTTGTTGTTGGTGAAACAAACTAAGGTTTGTTGAGAGATTAGGAAGAATGATAGACGTTTACTTTGAATGGATGGATGCCTGGATGGTATTCATCATAGATAGCATAGGTGGAGACTGTCACTGGATGAAGAGTCTTAGTTTGAAGAGAATGTAAAAGAAACCACGCCAGAGTAGCAAAGCCGAGGAGAATATAAGTTGTATTTTCAGAATACTCCCTTGACTCACAGTAGTTTACAAGCACAGCATATATATTGTGTATGTATGTAGTTATCAAGCGCCTTCCTCCAACTCAGAGGACAACTCCCTACCTATGTTAATTTTTTTTCGACTGTGTCAGCCAGCCTGCCATGGGTGGCCTATCGCACAATCAATCAAAACAAAGTACCTCATGTTGTCCCATATATAAGCAATGATCATTGGATCAGATATCATCTGCCTTTTTGTAGTAGTCAGGGCAGGGTGAAAGTGATATTAAGCAGTTGCCCTTGATGTAACAGAGTATGGCCATTGGCCAGTGCCACCCGTAATAGAAAAATACGAGCTTCCCCACCTGCAGACTGTAGTAAATAAAACTAACGTGAGTCTGCGTCATGACTCGAGTATGTTTGTCTTGGGTGCAAGCTGACTGAGCTGGCATGCCGGCTACATCAAGGTTACGTTAATTTCGCAAAACAAGAGAGAAGAAGAAGACTGGTGTACTGTGTACTCGAGTACATACATAGTGCTAGTTTAATGCCTGAAACTCCCACAAATGTTAGAGGCCAAGGAAGTGGGAGGATAGATACATACCACAAATGTTATGTACTGTGCTTGCTAGTGCTACTGTGCCACTAAGGGGCCGATTCCGATCTCGGCCGGTAGGGCTCCGAATCGGACTCGGCATTACCGGATCCGATTCGGAACCCTGTTTCCCGACCGATTCGTACGCGGGTCCGGCCAAGCGAGTACGATGCAAGCGCCCGCGAATTCGCCGACCGACTCGTACGCGGCTTCAACACGCTCCGACCGACTCACATGGACCCGACTCGCACCGCGCAATGGAGACGTTCCCCGGCCGGGTAAGTACGATGCGCACCGCGAGCAGTCCGACCGACTCACGCCGTCCGGCTCGAAAGAGCTGTCGGAGCCGGACTTTGGAGGTCTGCGTCGGACCCCCCTGTACGCGTGGCCGCGCGAGTCGCACACAGGGGGGCCCTGTGCATGTACGCCACGATGCGCTTCGCCGCGTACACGCTGTAGGGGGCGCCCTTGTCCGCCTCGCACCCTTTGAGTCAATGGGAGCCCGCGTACGCGTTGTACGACCGGCTCCCATTGACTTCAATGGGAGTCCGACCGAATCGAGTCCGATAACCTACGAACGCATCGTACTCGTCCGGTCGGACTGCCAGAGTCCGATTCGGTCAGAATTCTCTCCGGGTCCGGCTCGGTCGGAGAGATTTCCGGCCCGAATCGGAATCGGCCCCTATGTGTTGAATCAATTTGTGTTACTGTTTTGATAAGAGTATTGGTTAATAGTTTTTTTTTTCTTTCTTGATATAGCTACTCCTTCCCAAGCAAAACCATCCAGGAAGGAGTTGGCAGTGATGGCCCGGCGCCAGAAGCTGGAGGCCATCTGCCAAGAATACCGGCGGCTGGTGGCTCTGGCGGAGGAGGAGGCGGCGGCAGCTGCAGCCTCCTCCAATGCCCCGGGCCCCAGCCAGGCCCCTCCAGTGGTACGGCGCCGCGGTCAGGCAGCCGCCCGCCGCCGCACTTCCACATCCAGCACTGCTGCCCCCCTTGTGGATGCAACTGCAGGGCATATGCGCGCCGCATGCTCCTCCGGAATGCGCGTCTAGAGGAGCAGTTAGAGGAGGTGAAAAAGAAGCTAAAGGTCCTGGAGAAGGAAATCCGAAGAGCCCACCGATAACTTGACCCTGTTGGATTGCCCCCTTTTTAATCCTTTCTTTGGTGGGTGGGAATTGGGCGTTGCTTTGGGGTTTATTATTATGGACATTTTGGACATTGGTTGGACTTTCTCGTTTTGGACATTGGTTGGGGTTAGGGAGCGGGGTGGGTCGGGTGTTGTGGGATTTTTTACATAGTTTATTTTTGTTAGGGTATTAAATTATATTTATACTTATAGCAATACGTTGTTAATGTTTTGTGGGGGGGTTACTGTTTTACGTCACATGATTTCCTTGCTGCTGCAGGGCTGCACCCAGTGTTTGATTTAATAATCTGCCGATTTTGTAACACACAAACAGATAGATGCGGTACCCCTCACTGAGTGACTTGTCCTACTAGTACTGTCAGTCTCTCCTCCTAGTCCATTATTATACCTCCCCCAAACTTCTTATCTTACCTGTGATTGATGTTTAAGTTAGGCACAGCGATGGCTGCATGGCGATGATGTTTTGGTTTCCCAAGAGAATGGAGAAGATGCCATGGTTGTGGTGGTAGTAGTAGACACTGGCAGTAGCATTTGCAAAAAAAAGAAAATGAGACAGTCAGTCGCATGAGAGAGACTCTGGGAGGAGTAGTAGAACGAAGTAAATAAAACATAATGGTGGCGGGGATAGCCTAGTACAACAAGTTACAAACTGTAGTTGTGTCAAGTCACTCGACACAAGCGTAACCTTTAGTGCTGTGTAGGAGGATGTTGATGAATCCAATCAATGCCGGAAATTAATTATGATGGAGTAGGTTCCTTTGGAAAAAAAATTGACTTGCAAATATACTGAGCATGGGTGGGCAAGCAGAAGAATATCCTCGCCTTGCCTTGAAATTGAATTAGTGTTGCTTTCACCACATCCGCCCCAGCATGCGTGTGATCAATTACTGGTGTACAATTCATTTAGTCACACCTCAATATAAATCACACAGCCCGGGGGAAGAGGGTTAGGGTTTGATGTATGGTTGGGAAGGGGTTTGGGGAAAGGTTTGACAAAGAAAAACATTACGCATGGACAAACAACAAAACACAATCTTGGCAGATGACCATATCCATAAATCTGTTAAGGGAGACAAAGCAAATGCATGCATTAGGATGATAACTTGATGGTTAATGATAATAAGTAGTACTTACTAACTACTACTAGACAATTAGACAGTACAGGGCAGCAGTATATTATGCAATTTGCCTTGCCTGTCTGCCCTCAGAGAGACCCAAATTGCATAGTTTCTGTTCTGTTGTACCGGGCTTACTTTTAAAAATAGCAAAGAAAATTAAAAACATAGCTGTAGGGATGAATAATAAGCAGAGAGCAAACATAATAGCAACAACACACAGTCGTAATGTTTGAAGATAAAAAAGGAATCAAATTATTTAAAAGATGATGAATGTTGATACTGTTACTGTATGTTATCCTGGGCAAATTGGGGAGTTGTATCTCGGCATTCCTCTTGGTCCTCCTCCCTTCCATGGACGCTCCGTTCATCAATCTTGGGTGCCGCCACTGCCTGCCTGGCTGATGCGGATTGGTAAGGTAAGTGTGAGTTGTTTTTCCCAGTATAGCACAGGGTAAGGGCCGGCCTGTAATTGTAGATGGAAAAACAAAAGGGATATTGAAAAATCAAGGAGAAAAAAAATGCATAAATTACGGTGGAGTGCAACAAGAACACTTTCAGAGGCGGCATTGATACACCATGTCTACTCTGTTTCCAGCATTAACCTACAACAACAACAGGACAGAGCAGGCCCACGGCACCCGTGACCCATCCTCCATTTAGCGTACATTTTTTGACTGAGGCAGACAAAGCACATATACAGCAACATAGCATTTTACAAATTAAGAGACTAAATCAATGCACTGCTGTCAGTCATACCACTACACTCGACTCCACCACTACACAGACATGTAGGTCTGCTGTGGTTGTTGTTGACTTGTTTACCTTTTATGCCACTCATGAAACGCCCTGACTTATTCCATCAATTATCTCCGATCCTACTGAGTGACTGCGAAGATACTATGTCACGGTGGTCATCATAATGGTGTTGTCCAACTCAGTGTGCAGTGTACAGAGTGAGTCCACATTCCATATTCAAAATGCAATGGATCGGCCTGCAGTAGAAGTACAATTTTGTTATTAAAAAACAAGAAGGGAAACATTGACTTGAGTTACTTTTAGTGTGTAGATTAAATAATAGTACACAATGAATTCACTTCATGCACAGCAAACAACAACAACACAAATCACTCAGTCAGCGTCCAATGCATGCCATAATTCATTACCTGTTCCTTCTCATCTTAAGTTAAGGGGCAGACTCTCTCGGCTCAGAAAGGAGGATAGCTATAGTAGTCATCATGTTCCACTTCTTTTGGAGGGACTCAACGAGGCAACATTGTCTTTTTTCTTATATTATTCTACATCCAATCATCATCTGGATTGAGGGAAATGGATTTAGGGCGAGTCAGGAGGATGGAGGAGCAGGACTTGGAGGAGTGGACTTAAATGCAGACAGCTGCAACTGCAATATGGCAATAAAAAGACTAGAAGACGGTGGTGATGGGTTTGTTGTGATTCGAAGTTTCGAACCAGAAAGACAGACACACACAAATAAAAGTTAATAAGGAAGGAAGAAAGTAAGAAGTTCAAGCCTAGTTGTCAGGGAAGTATAGCTCGTCCTCAAACTCTGGGGGTTCAACCAGAAGTAGGTAATCATCATCTAACACACTACTTCCATCACCTAAGTTGCTGTCCTCATCTTCCTGCGTTGATTCATGTATTGTGTAATTCGGTGGTATAAAGTGCTGATTCATTTTGATCATGGTTAACCTCTCCACGTTTTTGGGCGAAAGACTGGTCCTTTTCAATGTTACAATGGCACCAGCAGCACTGAAAACACATTCAGAAGAGACACTTGCGACAGGACAAGCCAGATAGTTTATCGCCAGCCTGCTCAGCACTGGCCATTGGTTCCTTTTCCCATACCAATACCGCAATGGGTTTTGATCAATGTAGACCTCTGTTGGGTCATCCAGATAGGCCTGGACCATCCGCTCAATGTTCAGGGGTGCTACAGTTTGTTTGGCCTCTTTTGTCTTTGCACCAGCACTGGACCTAGCAAGCCCTTGCTGTAAATACCAATCCTGTGCCGATTTTACTGGGGCTGATGATCCGGTTCTTGCTGTTGTTGTCGATAGTGTTGGTGACCGCTCTGAGCCAAACGCACTGCCCTCAGGCTCTGAAGTGGAACTTGACGCCGGATGCCCTGCTGCAGTACTTGTTGTGGGTTTGAGTAGCGGGCCTTTAATTGCCAGCCGTTCATTTTCAAAGTGACTGGCTACCTCAGCTATCCAACTTTTGTACCGGGCATCGTCCACTTCTGAAAAAGGAATTAATGTCTTACTGTTCAGTGCCGATTTGTACCGTGGATCCAGAATTGTGGCACAAATGTAATGTCATCATAAATAGCTTTATTTCGATATAAATATCATAAAAGCATCAACCAATTCATCAAATATATCAAATAAAGTTAAAAGGGAAGAGAAATTTAAAAGAAAAAAAAAATACAGGCATATACAAACAATAAAAATTGAAAAATACAATTCCAATACCGTTAAGACCTAAAGCTATTTTCACTAAATTCTAGATTCGTTTAAAAAATTTAAAATAATTAAAACCAACTGAATGCTATACGAAATCAAACCCCATATATTCTGTACCATGGATCCTTGGCCCCACACATTGGATTCACCAGCTACTTATCGACGGAAGGGGCTGCCCTCTGTATAGCCCCATACCTGGTAATCCATGCGCATCCCAAAAACTTGGCTACTCCGCAAACAAACAGGGTGCTCGTGTCCGATTTAAGTATGCGTAAAGCAACTCTGTAATCCAGAGAGCCTAGTTGTTTGCATATGGGCACAAGCCACCTGGACCTTGCGCCTGCGTGTGCGGGACACGCAAACAGAAGGTGTGCTACACTCTCCTTTATGGTGCCGCACAGGGGGCATTCTGCAGTTGTGCGGTGCGGTGGTAGCCATTTTGCGGTATATTCCCGAACTGGGAGGGAGCCAAACCTAAATTGAATGTACAATGTCCTGTCCCTGGGGACCTGAATTGTGTCCATGTATGATTCTAAACCTCTCTGGAGCTTATGTTGGAAGAACTCCTCCGTAAGTCTTCCCATGTTAGAATTACTAAGTTCCTTAGCCTCAATCCAGGCCCAATAGGCCCGTTTAAGGTTCTCTTTGCTTGGTGGAATTTGGGTATCCCAAGAGTCCTTAAAATCAAGAGCAATTATTAATGATTTGAGATTGGAGATCCATTTGATCTCCTTCTTGGTATCGATGCGCATTATTTCAGTAAGTGCCTCAGCATAATTAATTAATTCTGGGGTTCGCCTAAGACGTGCCCAGTAAAGCAAAGGTCGAAGTTTTGCCAAATCTTTAAAATTAAACCTACCCAGATCATAGAACAAAGGGATTAGAGGAACTCCTCGCGGCAACATAATCAAGTCCCTAAAGAACTTGTTTTCCGATCTGCTGATCTCGTCGAGGTTTTCGAAGCCCCAAAGCTCGGCACCATATAAAGCCGAGCTTACGGCCTTGGCTCCATATACAATAAGTGCCGGGGCTACCGGTCTACTAAAAGAAGAGCGATGTTCTCTGCTCAGTGCCCCAGTGGCCCTTTTATGGTTGAGTAACATTTTATCTAGATGGGGTCTCCACAAATGTAATGTTGTTCTAACACAATATTAGTTTGCACACTTGGATTTTCAGCTAAGCGACGGGATAAGCTCTCCACCAACTCATATGCTTCTTTTTTTTCCTCCACACCTATGTACGCTTCAGACACCTCCTTCAGCTGTTGCTGTAGCATGTGCAACAATCAAATAACTTGGCCCATAGTACAGTCCTCCTTGCTGACTTCACGTGTGAAGACCTCGAAAGGAAGAAGCATCTCTGTCAGGCATTTAAATAGGCACCATTGGTCCATCTGAAGGATCATGCCTTTCACAGTAGCATCCCCTCTTTGCATGACATATTCATTGATTGGTCTGTACTGCTCAAACAGACGGTCAAGCATGTAATAAGTTGAGTTCCAACGTGTTGCCACCTCCTGGATGAGTGCTTTGACTGGCATTCTATATTCACGTTGAATGATCCTCAGCTGCTTCCGGGCTTTAAAAGAATGGCTGAAATGTGTGCATATTCTTCGGCAGGTGGTCAGTAAGTTGTTGACTATGGCTTCTTTTTTCAGAAAGTCTTGAACAATAATGTTAATGCAGTGCGCCAAACACGGGACCCTGAAATAGGCACCATCCTCCATGGCCTTAAGTACATTACTGCCATTATCCGTGGCAACAAAACCAATGTTAAGCCCTCTTGGGCGAAGCCATTCAAAGACCTTGCTGTTAAACTCTTCCAAAATGTTTGCAGCCGTATGAGATTTCTCCATGGCGAACATGGCTACAGGTGCATGTTTCCGAGTAGCATTAAAAATCTCAGCAGTGTCAACAAGACCTGCTTCAGATATCTTTTCTCTAACCCCCACAAAAGAGATCCAGTGTGCAGTGATGCACATGTAATCAGTGGCTTGGCAACTGGTCCACATGTCTGTTGTCAGGTGGATATTGTGAACAGCACTCTGCTGCAAAGCTTGTCCAAGCAATTCCAGCACATCGTGATGTAGTGCTGGAACAGCAACTCTGGCGAAATAGGACCGGCTGGGAACCTTCCATTTAGGGCAGATGGCTGACACAAATTCAAGGAAACCCACCCCTTCCACAAAAGAAAAAGGGAGCAGGTCCAGCGCTAACATTTTAGCCAGCTTCGCATTGTACAAACGTGCCGTTGGGTGGTTGCGTTCGTACTGCCCCTCCGACCTAAGCATGCTATCAATGGTAGGCTGGATTATTTTCCTTTGTGGTGCAGCTGACTTCTTGAACCCACTTAGGCTCAACGATGCACTTTTTTTCATTGCAGTACTCTGTTGCCTTGGTGTCTCACTCTCAGCCTGACTCTTACTACGGTGCCACTGAGATGTTGCTGAGGATGTGGGCGGTACCTCTACACTGCTGGGGACAGGGCTAGAAATGTCTCCCTCTCCCTCTTGTTCACCTTCCACCGCGATCATATCTTCTTCATCCCCACCAACAGCAATGGGTGCAGTTTTACTTTTTTGTAACCGAAGTAGGTGAACTTTCTGGTGTTGCTGGAGGTGCCACTTTCAATGCCAGATGAACTGGAGGGTGGGCGTTGAATTTGACTCTGTGCACTTACAGTACCACTACCTACTGAGGTGGTGGTTGAGCTAGATGTAGGTCCCTGCCGGGCCTTAGCAAATGCAAATATGGAAGCTGGAGGTGGTGTTGCCTGTCTTGGTGGTATCCGTGCTACATCCCTCGCATCGATTTGGGATAAGGTAATAATGTTGGTCTCCATCTCCACTGGGCCGGGAGTGATGTTCATGATGACTGGCTCGTCATCATCATCCCCCTCTTCTACATCTACCTCCATAACTCTAAGGCTTTCTGGAACCTTCCTTTTCCCTAGCCTTGTCTTGTGGCGTGCATCACTCTCAGACTGAGCTGGTGGCTTCCAAGTGGCATCTAGATCATCAGAAGGGGGGCTTGAAGAAGAAGTTGATGGACTAACCCTCCTTTTCCTTGCTGGGGATCTGGAAGACAATGGATCTTCTGAAAGAGTGGCTTGCTCCTCTTCGTCTGCAGGAAGCTCGATTTCCTGAACTGCCCCTACTTCGGGAGAAACAACTACTATTGTGGGCTGTTGTTGCGGCTGTTGTTGCGGCTGTTGTTCCGGCTGTTGTTCCGGCTGTTGTTGCGGCTGTTGTTGCGGCTGTTGTTGCGGCTGTTGTTGCCCACTTATCTGCTGAGTTTCCGCCTGCATTGATTGGGTACTACTTTGCGATAATGACATTTCAACATCACTGCTCGTTAGTAGACTGGCTACCTCTACGACACTCATGGGCTTGGGCCTAGGTTGGTGGGGTGGGCCTGCTGATGCGGAGATGCTGCTCCCAGCTTGGTCCCCGGACACCGCTGATGCAGGCGTAATTTTTTGTTTCCCAAAAAACATATTGGCCGGCACACCAGTCTTGGTAAGTGGCAGTGCCACTTCCTTCTTCTGTTCCTTCTTCTCACTGGTAACTTTCTTGGTACTGGAGGACCTGGTACCTTTCTTTGGGGCCATCTTCTTCCTTCCGATGTCAGCAGGACGCAGGTGCACAAGTTGCAGAGATGTCTGTGGTCACACGTGGATGTGACGTGGTGCGCAGCAGGACTTCTGTCTGGCAGTACAACGGGTGATGATGACACCTCCTCCTCTGTCTTTTTGTGCACCTAAAAGCAAAGAAGCCAGGAGAAGAACATCAGCGAAATGTTGCATTTGTTGTTGTGGTTCAATTACTACTAGTACAAACAAACAAATATAATATATACCTTAGTGTGTGGTGGACGGTCACACTTGTTAGTGTTATATTATTAAATTGTATTAACTCAGTTTAACCCCTTGACCGCGATCGGAATTCCGCTTGTGTGCTGGACATTCCGATCGCGGGTGGGGTCGTGACGAGCTCAGCTCGTCATGCGCACAGCGCTACCGCGCAGCATGACGAGCTGAGCTCGTCATGAGCACCGAAGGGGTTAAGTTATAATAAAAAAACATAACAGTGTAGCCATGTGTGAGACTTTGACAACAAGGGCTTTCATGGTATACGGTGTACACTCAGGAAGGATAGGAAAGAAGAAGAACAAAAACAAAAATACAAATGTAATGGAAGTGGAACCTGTTTGGCATTAATTAGCTCATCACGTCATTCAGGGAGCTGCAGCAGGCATAGGGGATGGATGGAATCAGTAAGCCAAGAGGAACATAGGAAAGACATGCAGGCATATATGGCAAAAGCAGCACACTTATAACTACCACCAGAAATGGCCACCAGCCACATAGACACTCACAGTCACAAGCAACAAGCAGGAGGCCTGGAAAACAATGAACTGAAACAGGCCTATAATAGCCAGGCAAAGGAGGCATGCTAAACAACACAGCTTTAATGCAATAAAATGCAAAAACGAAAATCCACAGGGCTAAACAAGGTGTGCAAGTTACACAACAAACACACCACACACAACACAGGCATTTATTTAACACACACCAAAAAAGTGAAATACCCCACCAAAAACAAATTTTGCAATTCAATCCAATGCCATCCATGCCCTAAATGATGTTTAAATTCAACAGAACACACAGAAACAGTTGTTTCATGCACCTGTGACTACCTCTGAGCCTACTGGATGAAAGGCCTGTTGGCAGACTAGGCCACAAGCTTGCAGGCCTATGGCAAAAGCACACTGCCTGACTTCAAAATGGCCACCAGCCACACGGCCAGGCCCACAACAACAACAAGAAAGCGAAGACAGACAATGCAGGCCTATGGCAAAAGCACACTGCCTGGCTTCAAAATGGCCGCCAGTCACATGGCCAGGCCCACAACAACAAGAAGCCTAGGCCAAAAAGGAACAAAGGAAACACATGCAGGCCTATATGGCAAAAGCAGCACACTTATAACTACCACCACAAAATGGCCACCAGCCACATGGACACTCACAGTCACAAGCAGGAGGCCTGGAAAACAGTGAACTGAAACAGGCCTATAATAGCCAGGCAAAGGAGGCATGCTAAACAACACAGCTTTAATGCAAAAATGCAAAAACGAAAATCCACAGGGCTAAACAAGGTTTGCAAGTTACACAACAACCACACCACACACACACACACAACAAAGGCATTTATTTAACACACACCCAAAAACTGAAATACCCCAAAAAATACACATTTTGCAATTCAATCCAATTCCATCCATGCCCTAAATGATGTTTCAAATAAATTCAACACACACCAAAGGAACAGTTGTTTCATCATGCACCCATGACTAGCTCTGGGCCTACTGGCTACTCACAATATTTTTTTTTTAAATGATGAAAAGTACCAAAATTGTAGTTGCAGCAACTGCAATGCCCCAATCAAACAAACAACACCAACTTACTTGTAAAATCTCAAATCCAAAAGTCCTCAAATCCAAAAGTCCTCAAATCCAAAAGTCCTCAAATCCAAAAGTCCTCAAATCCAATGATATATGATGCAGCAGACACAAAGAGTGATCCTTCCAGCTCCAAATCCAAATGAAAGTGAACAGGACATGGACAAAGCACTGGGAGGAGCCTGCTGGACAGGAACAGGAAGTTGGAGACTCTGGGGCACTTCACTTCCAAACATATTGGCCGGCACACCAGTCTTGGTAAGTGGCAGTGCCACTTCCTTCTTCTGTTCCTTCTTCTCACTGGTAACTTTCTTGGTACTGGAGGACCTGGTACCTTTCTTTGGGGCCATCTTCTTCCTTCCGATGTCAGCAGGACGCAGGTGCACAAGTTGCAGAGATGTCTGTGGTCACACGTGGATGTGACGTGGTGCGCAGCAGGACTTCTGTCTGGCAGTACAACGGGAGATGATGACACCTCCTCCTCTGTCTTTTTGTGCACCTAAAAGCAAAGAAGCCAGGAGAAGAACATCAGTGAAATGTTGCATTTGTTGTTGTGGTTCAATTACTACTAGTACAAACAAACAAATATAATATATACCTTAGTGTGTGGTGGACGGTCACACTTGTTAGTGTTATATTATTAAATTGTATTAACTCAGTTTAACCCCTTGACCGCGATCGGAATTCCGCTTGTGTGCTGGACATTCCGATCGCGGGAGGGGTCGTGACGAGCTCAGCTCGTCATGCGCACAGCGCTACCGCGCAGCATGACGAGCTGAGCTCGTCATGAGCACCGAAGGGGTTAAGTTATAATAAAAAAACATAACAGTGTAGCCATTTGTGAGACTTTGACAACAAGGGCTTTCATGGTATACGGTGTACACTCAGGAAGGATAGGAAAGAAGAAGAACAAAAACAAAAATACAAATGTAATGGAAGTGGAACCTGTTTGGCATTAATTAGCTCATCACGTCATTCAAAAAGTACAGCCAAATGTCAATCTGAGGAGTTTTTTTCATCCAAATCATCATTTTCGAGAAGGTTTTATGCTGCTCCAGATATTCTTCTTCTCCAGATTGCAAATTTTGCGTGTTCGGCATTGCAAGCTTCACCAAACTTCCGCCGGATGTCCGATGGCGCGTCCGAATGATGTGTTTGCGATCGCACACTCTCGCGGTGTCCGATGGCGTGTCCGAAATGACGTGTTCATGATCGCACACTCTCGCGGTGTCCGATGGCGCGTCCGAATGACGTGTTCGCGATCGCACACTCTCACGGGATCACGCGGCCGGCTACCAAAATCTCGTGGCGCACGCGAACGGATAGGAAAACTCATCGGCGAACGCAGGGATGCCGGTAAGTCACTACCACACGTGCGAAAACGCATTTTTAAAGCGCGAACAAGGAAAACATTCCGCTACGCCACGGATCGCGGAATTTTCGGCAATTCTGAGTTCTCCGCGGAATGCGGAATGGCCAAAATTCCACAAATTCCGCGAGCGGAGCGGAATTTACCGCCCAGGGTTAATCCAGAGTTCCCTCAATGGGGAATTCTCAAAATTATGTATATAACTTGTACATCGATTGTTTTACTCTATCATGTTATTCATTCATAGATTTCTTTTACCTACACTTATAAATTGCCTCATAGAGCGATGTATATTAATCTGCTGTTGTACTCGAGGATATATATCTTGAGTTGGGTACCAGCGCTTATTGAGGAGTCTCAATCTGTGGATATAAGGTCATCATTATAATTGACCTTTATGTTCTAGAGTGCCCCCCTTCCCCAGGTCCCCTCTAATTCCATATATCACTTACTTCTTAAAACAGTTGTAGGGTCTATGAGGTAAATGTAAATTTTGTTTCCATTTGCTATTCATCCACTCCTCACCTGTTAAAAACCCAAGAGCAATGAAATTACTATAGCGATTTTAGTGCCTCAGAAGGGAACCGAGAAAGGCGTTCCTTTCACTTACCCTTCACGTCTTTGTTGGATTTCAATCAGTCACAGTTCTATTTCAGATTATAGAACTTTCATCCGGTTAATACACGGGCGGCCCCTGGTCTCCTTAGTTACAGGAATTCCTATAAAGATTGTTTGACAAATTACTTATTGCCCTCGCTCTCCCAATAAGATTCGAATTCCTATTTTTATTATTTTTTATTATTTATTAAAATGTTAGGCAGTGGTCTTATCCACTATGTGCTAGATCCCTGTTTTGCTACTTTTTTGTATATAATTTTTTATAATTTACCAAAGTATTCTACAGTGGTGTTATCCACTGTGTGAAAGACCCCCATGAAATAACAGGAAAGTAACTAAAGAGCATGTAGTTGCATGAAAATGCGGCGTCAACACTTATTCGATGCGGTATGATGGAACCCCTGGGATAACAGTCAATCTACTAACAAACATATGGCAGCATAAGAATACCAAAATCTAAGAATGCTAAAATGCCACTCCCCTTAAGCCTGGCTTTATTACATACGGCATTCTTACCTCCTCTCCAGGACTTTAATTTGAATTCCTTTAGAGCTTGCTTTACCGAGGCGTTCACGGGAGGCATTTAAATACACTGCCGGTATTTGGCACGTAAGGATACGTCCTAAGGTGCTCGCGGGAGCCATAATAAAGTCAGGCTGCCGCGTATGAGATTGTGATTGTCAATCTACAATGCGTCCCTTCTCAATCCAGCAACCCACATTATTCTTAAAATATTTTTGCTTTTTTTAGATTTTTTTTAATAAAATCCTCAATTATATAAACAAATCCTTTCAAGCAAATATGCCTAGCACCATTTGCTACGAATCAACCAAGGCATATGTACCAGAATGGTGGCCATCTTATTATACACTTTACAGCATTATGGCGGCCATCTTAAAATGTTATATGATATTAAATTCATATTCCAAACATCTGTTAATATTATTTTTTTCTTTTATATTTGTTTAGAAATAATTTAGATCTCAACTATTTAACACATTATTATTTTATAATGTTGGTAGCAGGATAAAAATGAAAATAAAAAATGAATTAAAAATTAAAAATGAAGGGATTAAAAGATAAAAGATAGAAGGAGGAGTCTAAGATTGGTAATATAAAGGCCTCCTCATTATTTATGTTCATCGTATTTATTATGGGGTCTATAGTACGTTAAAAAACCCTAGTTTGAGACAGAGATATTAACTTATTATTCTCTCCCACTCATCTCTATTATTAAGCCCATGACTTCTCTTTTTAATATGTATGAATATGAAATAAGTATTTTGTGACTGTATTGGAAGATAATTGATTAATAATTAAAATAATAAACTTTTTAAGAAGTATAAATAGAGGGAACAGACTTTTGTAAGTTCTTAAGGCAATATATCTCCTGAGATTATTCTGGTTCAGTGCCCTCTGTTTGATGATAGATTTATGAATTAATACATAGCACAAAAGGGATCCTTGTGCTTTACAGTTTCTTACTACCCAGTCCCTTTTGGCTTTTTGGGTAACTCTCTATTTGTGGAGTCATTTTTGAAAACTAGACACCCTGAGAAATCCAGGATGGAGTGACTTGTGTGGCTCTCACCAGGTTCTGTTACCCAGAATCCCTTGCAAACCTCAAACTTTGTAAAAATAAAAAAAACACATCCTGGATTCCCCCGGATGTCTAGTTTTCCAAAATGTATAGGTTTGCTAGGTTTCCTGTTAGAAATGGGGTTTCAGTCTCTTCGGAGGCATGGGCTCGAATCTAGGGGTGGGCGGAATTTGCGTAGTCGCGCTACGCAAAGCTCCGCGAAACGGTAAAAAATCTCCGCGAGCACGCAAATGTTCCGCGAACATGCGGAATTGCTTGTTCGGCCGTTCGCGATGCTTTTTTCCTGTTCGCGAACGCTGTTTGCGTGCTCGGGGAGAAATATTTCGCAAACACGCATTTTGAAAGCGCGAACAAGCAAAAAACTCCGCGAAGCGGCGGATCGCAGAATTTTTGGCAATTTTGCGTTCTCCGTGGAACGCAAAATTACCCAAATTCCGCAAATTCCGCGAGCAGAACGGAATTTACCGCCCAGGCCTACTCGAATCCCACCGCTGCCACCAATGTTAGAAATGGGGTTTCTGGTTGGCTAGGGTATGCGCCTAAGCCAGGCAGAACCCACCACTCTAGTCAGGGCAAGGGAGACACACACTGAAGATAACCCCTGCTCACCCCCTTGGTAGCTTGGCAGAGCAGTCAGGCTTATCCCAGAGGCAATGTGTAAAGCATTTGCGCAACACACTCACAACAACAATGACACACTAGGCACACCACAAAAGAGACTCCACACAAGGTTATATAAAAATATCCTTTATATTATCCATAAAAGCACATTAGATCACAATCACATATATTACTATGCCACTAGGCACTTGTCATGACTTAACAGGGATTACATAAATCACTTGGCCAATCGGGCCACGGTCATAAACATCACAGTTATCAGGAACTACTTTGCCAATCGGGCAATTGTCCTACCATCATCAGCAGTGCAACATATGTATGTAAACCCCCCTGGGTCTCCCACCTGTAAATTCACGGTGGGAGCGGCCCTCAAACTCACGGTGCCATCCTTGCTCCCCGACTCACCTCTGCAAGGGTGGAATTACTGGCAGGCCACGGGAGGACTCCAGTCAGGCCCCGTCGGGCCAGTAAAACACGGAGCGATGTCTCCCCTCTCCACTCTCTCGGCTTACTATTGGGAATGTGGTCCCGCTTGGCCCCGCCCACACCCAGGCTCGGCCACGCGGCCTGTCAATTCTGCCTGGCTTCCGGCTGCGGCGGCCTGCTGGTTTTGTTCTCTGCGGCACTTCGGGTTGCGACTCCTGCCTTGCCACGGCGACCGGCAGGGGCAATGCTCAGCTTTCCGTCGTGCTGCGCCTCTTGGCTCTTGCAAAATGGAAGGGCTCGGCCTAGAACTCGGGCCCACGGTGGTGTGCTGGTTCCAGCAAGGCACAAGCAAATGCAAGGGCTTTCCAGGGGATAAAGCACTCTGCAGTACTCAGCAAAGCTCCAGAACTGTCAGGCCACAAAGCGCTCCTACACAAGCTTTCCCCAAGAGCAAAAGGGGCAACAGGCCAGCACCCAGGGCAAGCCACAAATCCCTGGGAGAGAACTCGGGCCCGAGCAGGAAGCAGGCTCGGGCCAGCACACAAAGGCAAAGTCCAAATGGCGCTTCCCTGGTAGCCCAGCACGCCTCTGGGGCAGCATATAGAACCAGCAGCGTCTAGTTCCAAGTCCACGCAGTGTCTTTTTCTTTTTTCATGGGGTTACAGCCCCTGTACTTATAGTACCAAAGTCTTTGTTCTGGGGGCACTGCAAACATCATTGAAGTGCACAACACCCTCATTCACATTTTCAGCCCAGGCCCCAGACACACCACAGGGTGTTGGAGCCAGCATTGTGGAAGGCAGGCACAGCCCTATTCAGGTGCAGGTGCAACTCCTCCCATCACTCCAAATGCAGACCAGGCCTTTTCAGGTGTAAGGGAAAACTCCACCCGCTACTCTAAATTCAGTCAAGGTCTATTCAGCCTAGCGCTGAGTCACCCAGGAAAGGCAAGACACACCTCAACCCACCTAGGGACTGGCTGGAGTGAATGCACATCTCCTCTCCCCTGTCAGTCAGAACCAGACTGTCAATACACATCCAGGCAGGGCACAAAAACACATAGCACACAGAAATGCCCACTTCTAAAAGTGGTATTTCTAAAATAGTAATAATAAATCTGCTTGCACCAATAAGCAGGATTTATCACTACTATTCCAAACATACCAAACGTGGTAACGCTACCCCTCTCAGATCAGAAATTACCACTGAAGCACATATCAGGGAATCCCCAATGCAACCCTATGAGAGGGCAGCCTCACAGCAGTGAGAAACCAAATAGTGTGTTTGTCACTACCAGGACATGTCACACAGTTAAGGCACATGTTCTACATTTTACCTACACAGCACCCTGCCCATAGGGCTAGCTAGGGCCTACCTTAGGGGTGACTTATATGTAGTAAAAGGGGAGTTGAAGACGTGGCAACCACTTTACATGCCACGTCACAGCGGCAGCAAACTGCGCGCGCCAGCCCTGCAGTGGCAGAGGCCTGAGACAGGTTTGAAAGGCTACTTCGGTGGGTGGCGCAAGCAGCGCTGCAAGCCCACTAGTAGCATTTAATTTACAGGCCCTGGGTATATGGGATACCACTGTACAAGGGACGTACAGGTAAATTAAATATGCCAAACAGGTGTAGACCATTCTTACCATGTTTACAAGGGAGAGCACATGCACTTTAGCACTGATCAGCAGTGATAAAGTGCCCAGAGTCAAAAAACCGCCAACAACAGGTCAGAAAAAATACAGGAGGTAGGCAAAAAGTTCTGGGATGACCTTGCAAAAAGGGCCAAGTCCAACATTTCCTTAGGTGCCGGCAGAGCTAGGGTCCAAAATCCACAGCTAGCACACTGCGGAAAAAAGGGCCTTTTTTCACTGGAAAAATGTGATGTGTCCACGTTGCATTTTGGACTGTTTCCTGCTGCGGGTACTAGGCATATCCACACAAGTGAGATACCATTTGTATCGGGAGACTTAGGGAAACACAGAATAGTAGAACAAATGTTATTACCACTTGACTTTCTTTGCACTTCTTCCTTCCAAATATAAGACAAGGCGTAAAAAAGAAGTCATTTTGAAAAATATCTTCTAATTCACATGCTTGTATGGGTACCCACAAGTTTGGAGATGTGCAAATACCCACTGCTTCTAAACTCTATATTTTATTCCTATTTCGGAAATATATAGGTTTCCTTGGTACCTATTTTTCACTCTATATTTTACAAAATGAATTGCTATATACCCGGTACACAATGAAAAACCATTGCAAGACGCAGCTCAGTTATTGGCTCTGGATACCTTTGGTTCTTGGTGAACCTACAAGTCCTGTATATCCCCGCAACCAGAAGGGCCCAATGGACTCAACGGCATATTGCTTTAAAAAATGTGCCATACTTAGAAGAAGTTACAGGTGAAAATGTTGGCGCAAATGGCTGTTTTTTCCAACTCAATTTCAATTTTTAGTTTCTATAGAAAACCTTGAAGGATCTACACAAATGACCACTTGCTGAATTCAGAATTGTATCTACTTTTCAGAAATGTATAGTTCTCCGGGATCCATTATTGGTTTCATACCCATTTATACCGCTAACTGGAAGGAGGTCGAAAGCACAAAAATACAAAAAAAAGGCTATGTCCCAGTAAAATGCCAAAACTGTGTCGAAAATGTTGGTTTTATGACAAAAGTCTGCCTGTTCCTGAAAGCTGGGAACATGGTGATTTTAGCACCACAAACCCTTTGTTGATACCTTTTGGAGAGAAAAAAACAGATGCTTTCTTCTGAAGTACTTTTTCCATTTTTCCCAAAAAAACAAAACATTAGCTGTATTTTGGCCAATTTCTTGGTCCCCGCCAGGGAATCCACAAACCCTTGGTACCTTTAGAATCCTCAAGGTGTTGAAAGAAAAGGACACAAATTTGGCATGGATACCTTCTGTGGACAAAAAGGTACAGTGGCCGTAAACACGAACTACCCTAAATAGCCAAAAAAAGGCTTAGCACGGGGAGGGGGGGGGGGGGAGGCCTAGAGGCGAAGGGGTTAATAAATAAACCGTGCTTTATATGTGACCACTGCAACATTTGGGCTGATGTTTTAATGAAATATACCGCACTGTAGGTATTGCTACGGGGCATTTCTGCTGTTGTGTTAATAAGAATAAAGCACAGTCTATATTTTTGCTACGGCCGCATTACTTTTTTGACAGCTGTTGTTATTTCTGTGTTTGCTGCCAACACCTGCCACTTACAAAGGCATTGACTCCGGACTTTGTGCAAAGAATGATTAAGGACAATGTTTTAAAGGGAATACACCTCATGGGCATATTTAATTCTCTTTGAGTATTTCAGTATTTTTGGGAGGTGTTTTTACTTTATAGGTTACCACTGCTGTATTTCTTTTTTGCAAGTGCTGTTGTTTGTGTTGTTCTTTGATAAAACCTGCCACTTGTGAAGTCTCAACTGCTTGACTTCATAAAAAGATTGATGCAGGTTTTATAAAGGGTGCCTTATATGTTATTACAGTTGCATTTTTGGGATATTTTAAATGGAATACACCACCCTTTATACGTTGTTACTTTATAGTTGCATTTCTGCAGACTTTTTAAAGGGAATACAGCACTCTCTATATGTTGTTACTGTCACATTTCTGCAGATGTTTTAAAGGGAATACACTGCACTTAATCTGTTGTTATAGGCTCATTTCTGCTAATGTTTAAACCGCGCTCTATATGTCACCACTGCCCCATTTTTGATGATGTTTTAAAGGGAATACACCGCTTTTATATGTCACCACAACCGCATTTCTTTTGATGTTTTAAAGGGAATACACCAGGCTCTATATGTCACTACAGCCGTATTTATACAAATGTTCTAAAGGGAATACACCGCTTTATATGTTGTCACTGCCACAGTTCCTACACCAGAGAGCAAAGTTTCCAGATATTAAAAGTATTAGGAATCTTCAGAATTTAAATAAGACAAATATGCTGGGTTTATTTTAACCTTTCCCAGTAGTGGTGGGAATAAGAAATAAAAAAAAACTTAATCTAATATTGAAAAAGTTGAGCTTTTGAAACATATTTTATCTTTAATATATGTGGCTGTGAGGAGATGCCCCAGACCCTCACACAAGACTCCGACTTTCTTCCCAACTCGCCGATGTGGGCTGCACTCTTTCCGGGTCACGATGACGTCAAAAGGGGCTGGAAAATAGAACAAACATTGAAAATGGACTGTCGTTCGTTTCTGCAGGAAGAAAGCAAAGAATCATAAAAGGAACTGTTGTAACTTGATTATTGTATAGTGTATTCCAACACACGCAGGTTCGTAATTCAAATCGTCGCCAAAATGTCGTAGGTGAAAGAAGTCCAAATGTAGCTACAATAGTAGGTTCCAAGAAGATGGATTATTAAATCCAGTTCCGGTTGATGTAGATGGTAAGTAAGATGTTAGATAGCTCCACCAGAAGCAGCCTCCCTGCTGCTCAGCCTGCTCAGCCTGCATTCACCAACTGACACTCAATCATAACCCAAGCATCCAAGCATTCCATGACATCACCACACATCCCAACACTCATCCTGGCTGAGCAGTAGGGAAAAAATGTACAAGAGAAAGGAGGGGCAATAATCAAGTTACAACAGGAACCCCAGGGGGAGGAGAAAAGGAGCCGAAGAGTAAGAGAACGAGAGAAGCTTCCGTCGTGGGAGATGCTGAGTAGAAGGAAACATCCCCAGAGTGAGGAGAGACACCCGGGAGAGACTAAGGACCACAGGAAAGTGACGCCGAGACCGAGGGAACTCCAGACGAGTGGTGTGAGGAGTGGTGGTTGCCCGGAGTGGATGCGCAGGAGCCGCCGCAACTCAGTAGACTTGCGGCAGAGGCTGTATGTGGCACAAGGGAGGGCGAGATTGGGGATGTTGGGAGGAAGGGTGGAGAATAGCGAGTGTTCTATCTTCTCCGTTGCGTTTGGGGTTTTCTTGGGTTCCATTTTTTTGTTTGTTTGTTTTATTTACTCCCCTCCCTCTCTCTCCTGCTGCCCATAAGCCTGGACAGTAGTAGGCTGCATAAAAGCCCCTCCTCACCTCGCTATAGAGTGCCAATCACCCACGATAATTGCCGCATTACACAGGCAATGTGTACAAAGGGAAATAATTCCCTAATGCTAAAATTTGGGTACTGACAGAGAAACAGGAACTGGGCCCGAAACAAAGAGAGCTAATTAGTTTATTTTTTATTTTTTATTTTTTTATCCGTTTTCGCGCTGTTTTTCCACCCGGATGTGGTGAAGGTGTTTACACAAACCCTCCCCGAGATAACCTTTACACTTACCATTCCTTTTGTTGCTCTGCTCCTCTCCTCAAGCCTTCCCGGGGCCCCCTCCAGAGAGCCAGAATACCTAGATGAGAGAGAAGAAGAAGAGCCAAGTGACCAAGACTCCATAATTGTTCAATTTAATTCAACAACTGGAATAAACACATCTCAATATTACATCAATACGGCCTCCTCGCTTCTGTTTCCACCCATCCCTCCCACAGGTGGTGTCAGAAGTGGGACCAGGGGAAATTGAGGCCGTCGTGACCAAGATGGTGGAAGGGCAGGAGAGACTTGAGAAAATGATGGAAAAAGTCCTGGCGGTCGCGGAGGAGGATCGAGAAAAACTGCATGAGACTCTAACGGAGCAAGGCCAAATGAGGAATCTGTAATAGGGAAATTGGCTGATGTCCTCGGCCAACCACGAAGCCACACAACTTTACCCTCTGTTGTAATGCAGAAGTATGTTCCAGGTGAATATCCCGGTTTTTTCTTCTCCAATTTCGAGAGAATGGCTAGAGTTGCCACATGGCCCGAAGAAAAGTGGGGACTGTATCTGGGCCCGCTCCTTGCAGGAGACCTTCAGACAGCCTACCAGGCGGCCAATCCCCTTGGAACTACCCTATATAACGAAGTTAAAAGGAGCATTCTGGAACGAATGGGGGTAAAGGAGGAATCTTATATGATTCGGTTAAGACAAATCAGGGAAGGGCTGCAGGAAACCCCCAGGCCCCTATATTATAGGGTGAGAGACATGGCCGAGAGGTGGTTGAGGCCCTTAACATCTTCTAAAGAAGACATTTTAGAAAATATATATCTGGAACAGTTTCTTACCTCCTTACACCCTCCCATACAACGGTGGGTCCACCAGTATACACACCCCAATCTGGAGAGGGCCGTAGAGATAGCCAATGCCTTTAACAGAGCCCAAGAATTACAAAAAGAGAGGAAGGATCATGGAAGCACACAGGAGGGACTCCGTCTAGACCTTCCAAACCCCTCTCCCACACCAGAAAACCAGAAACCGTAACCCTAATTCCGGGACCTTTACCTATACCTCCCCAACCCCCTCCCAATCTAAGACCCCAATGTTTTCAGTGTGGGGCTTTTGCCATATTGCCCGCTCGTGCCCTCAGAGGGAAGAACCGATGGATGTGGGGTACACCAGAGCCCTCTATTGTTCAGCCTCCGGAGACACCTTACCATATCATCGACAGGTGACAGTTAACAGGAACCACAAAAAGCTCTAATCGACACTGGATGCCTGCAGAGCTATAGAGACCCCAAGCTGTTCCCGGAGGGATCCAGCATACAACAGGAGTCGTTAACATACAGTGCGTCCATGGGGATAGCAAAACGTATCCTATGATGGAAGTATCTGTTCAACACCAATCCTCCACCCCCCCCGTATCCTTGCAGGTAGGACTGATCCCAAAATTACCCAAACCCATAGTTCTAGGCAGTGATTACCCTCATATGAATAGCCTGCTTAGTGAAAACTGGATATAAGGAACCGAGTGGATAGAAACAGCTACTTTTTTTACAAGTGCCTGATCCCGACTGGACTGTAGAAAAGGTCCGGAAAAGCAGAAAGCAAAGAAGAAAAGAGAAGAAAACCTGGACCCGAGCTGTTTTGACCAGTTCTGGATATGATCTTTGGGAACATGATAGGAATTTTCATTCCACCCAACGGGAGGACCCCACACTCCGAGAAGCATGGAACCAAGCTACAGAAAAGGAAGACCCCCATCAAGTAGACCCCCAGTTTATATCCAACAAGGTTTGCTGTACAGGAAGGGAGGGAGGAACATGCCGACCCAGTTGTTAGTCCCTTAACCTTTTCGGGAAAAGGTCCTGTTTTTAGAACATAGCCATCTCTTTGGTGGACATTTTGGGGCTGAAAAAACGGAAAAAGCCATCCTAGACAGGTTCTATTGGCCTGGGGACTACCAGCAAGTCCGAAAGTATTGTAAGGAATGTTCCATCTGCCAGAAAAATAGCCGGCACATTCCACTGCGCGCCCCCCAGAGACCCTTACTGATAATAGATGAACCTTTCACCAGGGTAGGGATGGACATTCTTGGGCCCCTTCTTCCCTCCCATAGCGGGTGCTGCTATGTGTTAGTCCTTGCGGACCATGCTACAAGATTCCCAGAGGCGGTGGCCACATGACCCCCAACACAACACAGGTGGCTAAAGCTATGATTACTATTTTTTCCCGGGTTGGGTTTCCAAAAGAAATCATCACCAACCAGGGAACCCCATTCATGTTCAAACTAATGTGACAGGTCTGCCAGCAGCTTAATATCAAGCAAATTCGCACCGCCGCATATCATCTACAAATGGATGGCCTGGTGGAGCGGTATAACGCAACATTGAAAACCACCCTGAAAAAACGACTAAACCTAAAAGCACGGAAATGGGAGGATATGCTTCCCCTGGCATTGTTTGCTATACGGTGTGGGCCACAAAAAGTTTGGGATATTCTCCCTTTGAACTACTATATGGGAGACAACCCCGTACTTTGTTGAACATGGCCAAGGAAAGGTGGGACGAAGAGAGACAAGTCTAAACCCCTTTTAGACTATGTGACCAGTCTAAAAACCCAACTAAATCAAGTAAGAGATATCGTAAGGACTAACTTAGAACAGGCCCAAATGCCCCAGAAGAAACAATATGATAAAAAGACAAAAGAAAGGACTCTGAACGTAGGGGACATGGCACTCCTTATGATGCCCACCTCCGAACATAAATTGTTAGCCCAATAGCAGGGACCTCATAAAGTCCTAGAAAAAGTGACCCCCATGACCTATAGACTAGAAATGGATACAGTTAGAAGAAACACTCAAGTGTTTCACATTAAATTATTTAAAAAATGGGAGGGACCAAGCCCTGTCTTAATGGGAACCACCTTATCACTAGTAGAATAAAGTATTGATGTAGAATTGCCCTGTCCTCGAAGACAAGAACTAAGGGATCACTTACAACCGTTTCAGGAAGTATTCTCCCTAATACCAGGAAGGACATCCATTATAGAACACGAAATACACACCCTGCCAGGGAAAAAGGTACGGTTACGCCCTTATCGTATCCCAGAATCACGACGGTAAGCTATAGAAAAAGCAATCCAACAAATGTTAATGCCAGGGGTCATAGAACCATCTAAAAGTGAGTGGAATTCCCCTATAGTAATCATTCCAAAACCTGATGGATCCGTCCATTTTTGTAACGATTTTCGAGAGATCAATAAAATATCCCAATTTGATGCTTACTCCTTCCCAAGAGTTGATGAGATGATAGAGAGGTTAGGTAAAGCACAGTATATAAGCACTTTGGACCTATGTAAAGGATATTGGCAAGTGCCTTTAAGAGAACAGCACAGAGAAAAAACCACTTTCTCTACACCCGGGGGTCTATATCAGTTCAGGGTACTCCCCTTCGGACTACACGGGGCAACATTTCAAAGACTTATGAATGTAGTGCTGCAGCCCTGTGAGGCATTCGCAGCCGCTTATGTAGATGACAAAATCATCTATAGTTCCTCCTGGAAAGAACATTTGGATCACCTGACTAAAGTCATACAGGCCTTAGGTGAAAGTGGTCTGATCATTAACCCTGCCAAAAGTCATTTAGCTGCAAAGTCAGGGACATACCTGGGATATCTTTTAGGGGAGGGTTTCATCAAACCTCAAGAGAAAAAAGTAGCTGCTATCTCTCAAATACCTTTCCCTAAGACCAGAAAAGATCTCAGGGCCTTTTTAGGTTTGCTGGGATACTACAGAAGGTGTATCCTAAACTTCTCTCACATAGATGCTCCCTTGACTGATCTCCTCAAAAAGAATTTACAAACCGAGAAATGGCTTCGGCAACCGTCCCGTACAGAAGTACAAGCCTTCCAACATCTAAAACAGACTATTACCTCAAAACCTTTTCTGTTGAGCCCCGACTCCAATCAACCCTTCTTACTGCAAACTGATGCATCCGAAAGCGGACTTGGAGCCGTATTGTCCCAGACAGATGACCAAAACCAAGAAAGACCCATAATATATATTAGCCACAAGCTCTTTCCCCAAGACACCAAATATGCGGTCAAGGAGAAGGAAGCATTCGCCATTAACTGGGCCATTGAGTCACTTCGATACTACCTGGAGGGTAAAGAGTTCCTACTGTACACAGACCATGCCCCCTTAGAATGGCTATCACAAAACAAAGGACATAACAACAGAATACTAAGGTGGTTCTTAACACAACAACCCTTCCGTTTCACTACTTTACACAGAAAAGGAAAGGAACAAGCAAACGCAGAATACCTGTCTAGGTGCCCCCTTGATCATTTTCTTGCAGACACGAAAGTTAGGGGAGGGGGATGTGAAGAGACGCCCCAGACCCTCACACAAGACTCCGACTTACCTCCTGACTAACCGCTGTGGTCTGCACTCCTCCCGGGTCCCGATGACATAAAAAAATAGAACAAACATTGAAAACTGACTGTCATTCGTTTCTGCAGGAAGAAAGCAATGACTGGAAGAAAACAAACCAACCAGCATCCCCAGGGGGAGGAGAAAAGGAGCAGAAGAGTAAGAGGATGAGAGAGGCTTCCGTCGTGGGAGAAGCCGAGGAGAAGGAAACATCCTCAGCGCGAGGAGAGACACCCGGGAGAGACGAAGGATCACGAGAAAGTGATGCCGAGACCGAGGGAACTCCCGACGAGTGGTGTAAGGAGTGGTGGTCGCCTGGAGTGGATGCGCAGGAGCCGCCGCAATTCAAGAGCAAGGGAGGGCGAGATTGAGGAGGTTGGGAGGAAGGGTGGAGAAAAGCGGGTGTTCTATCTTCTCCGTTGCGTTTGGGGTTTTCTTGGTTTCCCTTTTTAGGTCTCGCCTACGCAGCGCGCATGCGCTGCATTGGCAAAAAGACCTTTTGGAATCGCTTCGGCTTTTCAGCCAAAAACGTGCACGCGTTCCATTGCCTTCAATGGCAACACGTGCACGTTTGGTGATTCACTTGCGGGAGCGAGCGGCGCCATATGGTAGCAATTATCGCTCCTGGCGCCGCTCGATCCCGCAAGGGAAACGCTTTCACTTTTGCTCGAGGCTCGCACGCTTGTTTAACAAGCGCCTTATTCCGCGCTTTCACTGTAATGGTGGCCCCGCTACTTTCTTCAGACGTGGCTCGTCTAAACAAAGGTGCGCAGCCGCTATTAAAGTGAAAGCGCGGAATGGGGCGCTTTTATAAAAAAAAGCATTTGTTTGTCGACTTTAGAAACAAATGCGTTTATTTGTAAAAGCGCACCGTTCTGCGCTTTCACTTTAATAGCCGCCGCGCACCTTTGTTGAGACGAGCAGCGTCTAAAGAAAGTAGCAGGGACACCATAACAGTGAAAGCGCCGACCCCGGCGCTTGTTTCAAATTATTCCCCCCCCCTTCCTCCGTGCCCCAGCCACCCCCCTTCTACCCCTGCTCCACCGCTACTGAGTGTTGGATGTTTTGGACTGGGTCGAGTAAAGTTTTCTCCGCCTCCGCTGCCTACTGTTGCTGGCTTCAGTTCTGTGAGTACACAAACGTCTTTGTTCACAGGATCCCGTGCAGCGGCGCTCTGCTTAGAGACACCGCTTGTTTCTACTGTTTGAGCTCACCAACTCTTCCATACAGTTAGAATCTACACTGAGAAATGTTAAGGGCCATGCTGATCAGTTTTGGGTTTGTCTGTTAATTACATTTCTTGGCTATTCTTCCATAGTTAAGTCTGGTGAAAGGGGTTGTTGTGGTTTTTAGGTCTCGCCTACGCAGCGCGCATGCGCTGCATAGGAGAGACCTTTAGCGATCGGCACAGCTTTCGGGGCAAAAACGTGCACGCGTTGCATTGCTTGCAATGGCAACGCGTGCACGTCTGGCGATTCCCTTGCGGGAGCGCGCGGTGCCATATGGTGGCGCCATATGGTCGCAATCATCGCGCCTTGCTGCACGCTCCCGCAAGGGAATCGCGCAGGCCCCCTCCCCCTGCTGCCGCGCGAGGCGCGCGCTTGTGCTGTTTTTTTTTTATTATCACTCCGCACATTCACGGACAATCTATACGCCAGTGGCGCACGCCGGGGATTGGGACGGGCGAGACGCTTACGCCAGGGGAGCAGCTGGTGAGTGTTACTGTCGAATGGAAGGCTGGCTGGTGGAGGCTTAAAGAGACAACAGCAGGGAGAAGAGAGCGAGGAGAATGAAGGGATTAATGGTGCAGGAGAGGACTGCCGCCCCCCTGTGACCGTCCAAGACAGGTAAAAAGCCTCTAGACGTGCATGGGGTGTTGGGTCTGAATTGCGGGCAGACGGCGTTGAGTTCATCCTGTTGCTTACGTTGAACACATCCCTTCCTGTTAGCCATTTGAGGGAGGCTTTGGGAACTCATCTGTAAGAGGCCTAACCTACCTCTCGAGGAAGAGGAGACCTATTTTCCCATTCTCTTAGGAGACCTTTTCGGAGCCATTATGGATGGGCACCAATCGTTTACCAAAGGCAGGATCCGCACACCCGTGGGAGGCACTCCACCCACACACACACTTCAGGATGAAGCTTCATCTAAAAATGGCAGAGTGGACAGAGGCCCCTCTCCTCTCCAGGAGACAGGTGCCCCTCATCAGTGGAAATCCACATCATCTGTAGTGGTCTGAGACCCCTCTCATGCAAAAGGGAGAGTAGTCCCACACCTGCAAAGGGCAATCACCTCATCAGCTGGAGGCAAGTATTCAGTCCCACTTATCTGCTAGAGGCATTGTTGTCCCCTCTCGCGTGCAAGAGGCAGAGTGCCACCACAATATGTCAAAGCAACCAGCCACTCCATCTGCTAGAGGAAAGACTCCTGTGGTTCAGAACCCACACACAGCTGCAAGGAGCAGAGTGAACCCCTCCGGTCTGCCTGGGGCTGCCTTTCCATCTGCTAGAGGCATGCCACTCTTCATCTTCAAAGGCAGGGAGGTGCCAAGTCTTTTTGTCCCCAGGCACTGGGGTCAGGGGCTGGGTTACCCTTTCTCAGATCTACAGGGGACAGATCCTCACATCTGCAAGACATAGTCGCCATATCTTCTAGGGGCAGAGTACCCTTCTTTCCAAGAGGCAAATCGATTGCCTCCCCAGTTGCAATGTGCAGAGTTGAAGAGGGTGTTCTTCCCACCCCCATTCTGTAAAGGACATAGTACTTTCCCCATCTCCAATGGGCCAAGTTGTATCCTCCTCACTGTCATCTTCAAAGGGATTGTTCTACCCCCCTTCTCAGTGATCAGGGTTGTATCTTTCCACATCTCGCTGTCCATGCCCTCCTCGTCAAGGGGCAGAACTGTATCATCCCTTATCATTAAGAGACAGCGTCCTCATCCCCACCACTGTCCAGATCGTTAAGTGGCAGTAGTAAAGGTGGGGTTGTATTCTGTCCCCCATCGTCATGGTAAAGTTTTATACCTCCCCCAAATCTTCAAGAGGCTTTCTCCTTTTGTGATCACATTCACCTGATAAAACTTGAACTACTTTATATTATTTTAGCCCTTTTATGCTAAATCGGCTCCATGCTGGTCCAGTGGGGAAAGCAGAATGGCCAGGCTCTGGTTTTTAACTTCATAAACATCCTTGCATCTTTTCTCCTGTGCATCCTGTTAGTCTGTCCATGGTAACAAGCTGACGTTTGTATTATTTATTATTATTATGTTAGGCAAAATGTTTTACATTTGGGAAGATTGTTGTTGAATCCTGGATAAACTCTGAGTTCAGGTAGACATGCTCTGTCTCAGTTCCTAAGCTGCTTCACACCCATCCCACACCCCTCAGAACATCCAGGAAGCATGTCGAGTGTGATCCTCAACAAATGGATGCAGCACGCATTTATCTCTGAGCTTCCAGGGATGCTTATGTTTCAATATCCCATCAGACATGCTTCCTTAAACCCACTGCATTTTGATTGGTATCCCTTCTCGTCCATTTTTGTATACATGTAGATAGTATATGGTCAACCCTGAGCCCTTCAAATTTGCAGTCAAAGGAACACAGACATCAGCAGGTCTTGCTCTGTCGCAATATATCTAAAATCTTACTCCCATGACCCTCCCAAGACTACGTGGATTTGTGTGAGCCAAACAAGGAGCAGTTCCATTTGTAATAAAAGAGCTGTGGGAAGCAAAATGCGTGCCAAACCTTCTTTGGTGTTCATAGTTTTCATAGTAAATTGTTTGTGGAAAGAATGTGTAAACATTTGTGTTGCAAATTCATGTAAAAAGAAAATGGTTTCAAATATTTACATAAACTTGGAAACAGAAAAGTGTTGCAGAAAAAATACTTAATCGAATAAGTAATTCCATGCTTCTTACTGAACCGCTGAAAATTCTGTAATTTTAAGCCAGCTGACTTTTATTTTTAACCTAAAAGTGTGAGAGGTGAAATTGAAAAGAAGTAAGTGATATTTAGATTACTTTTAATGAGAGGAACGTATAACTGTGCATTGTACCAGGTACTGCGAAGTACACGCTTAGATGGATTCACCAACATATCTACTATGAAATGTTTTAGGTGGGATATGGTCACTGAAAATGAATACAATTATTTTGATTCACTTTTAGGAATTATGCCTTTATTATACCCTCCTTCTTCCATTATATATTGTTTCCTAGAAAAATTGATTCCTGTCTTTCTTTTAAGCGCGAGGATGTCTGATTAGAACTGAACTCGGGTGTGGCCCTGCTTTTTACTTCACTTTCCTCCACTCCTCTCCTTCCTAAAATATGGATTATAGAGCATCCGATACAGAGGTCTAGTTGATTCAATAACATTTTATTTAGGACCATTGTAGGTGTGGCGTTGGTCAAAAGTGTGTTTGAGTATGTTGTTTTCCAGCCTTATTCAATTACTTAGAAAATCAGGATGTAAGCAGTGTGTATAATACAAACTGTTTAGATCCTGATTTTCTAATTAACCCAGTCACAGGGGCAGCGTATAGATGGGAATCTGTAAGCCCGATACAACAGATTTCAAAAGTGCCTCATGAAATTTCTAGGGATGTTTATCCTTTTTTCAGTGATGTCCAGGGAGTTTTGTAGACCAACCTCACCATCTGCATTATCTCATCTTATGTTTTTTGAGGGTGTAACATATTAAACAATAAGCTCCCCATAACTCTCATATCTGGAAATAACTCTTTTGCTTATTGTAAGGTGGGTTTAGCAAGGTTTCAGAGACAGTCATTGTTTTTCTACAGCTTATGGTTGTCTAAGCATTCAACTCTTCAAACTCACTTCTCAGTCCTCTCCACAATATACATAGCGACCATCTTAAATAAGACACTTAAACATATTGTGGCAGCATGCTCATGGAATGTCATCGAAGCTGCATAGCGGACAAATGTACGAGGAATCGTAACAATCACCTAAATCTGACAAATCGACCAACAACAGACAGCAGAACAAAACAAAGAGCTGTGCCCTGCGGCATATAGGTCCATGCACATAATAGGTCAAACAAATCCAAAATAGGACCTGGCCAACCACTGTTCTACTATAACCCTTTACTGCACCACCACAGCATCACTCAGCGCCACCACAGCATCACTCAGCGCCGCCACAGCATCACTCGGCGTCGCCAAAGCATCACTCGGCGCCGCAACAGCATCACTCGGCGCCGCCACAGCATCACTCAGCGCCGCCACAGCATCACTCAGCGCCGCCACAGCATCACTCAGCGCCGCCACAGCATCACTCAGCGCCGCCACAGCATCACTCAGCGCCGCAACAGCATCACTCAGTGCCGCCACAGCATCACTCAGCGCTGCAACAGCATCACTCAGCGCCGCCACAGCATCACTCAGCACCGCCACAGCATCACTCAGCGCCGCCACAGCATCACTCAGCGCCGCAACAGCATCATTCAGCGCCGCCACAGCATCATTCAGCGCCACCACAGCATCACTCAGGGCCACCACAGCATCACTCAGGGCCACCACAGCATCACTCAGGGCCACCACAGCATCACTCAGGGCCACCACAACATCACTCAGGGCCACCACAGCATCACTCAGGGCCACCACAGCATCACTCAGCACCAAGACAATATCACTCAGCACCACCACAGCATCACTCAGCAAGACCTCAGTATCATTCAGCATCACCTCAGCATCGTCTCCGCAACAGTCACCACCACCACCACTACCACCTCAGCATCACTCAGCACCACCTCAGCCTGCTCTCGGAATGTGGCATCTGTTGATTCTCTCCTAGCGTCTGGCTGCTGCTAGTGTTATAATACAGGTACTAGTTCCCAACCTTCACCCTCCGATTGTTTATGCCCCCTCAAAAAAAAAGCTTTAACAAACAACCATTGCAATAGGCAGAAACAAGTTGCCAGCATTGCAAGAACAAAAGAAAACTGAGGACATTTTTTATTGTAAATACTTTTTTTAATATGGTCGTTCAATTTTACATAATGCCTTCTTGGTCATATATAAAGTACCAAAAATGCTTCTGACACTTTTTTATTATAACTTTTCAGCATGCTGCACAGCAGCCACACTTCTCTACAGCACAGCTTGAAGACATTGGCAAAGTCAATAGCTCTGGCTAAACACTTATAAGGCCCCAAAGGCGAGACCTATTGGCTATGCCAATGCTTGTTTTAAACTTATCTTTGTTTTTGGGCATCTCGCAGTTTCTTTGCGGTGTCTGCACCCGACAAGGGATAAAAGCTGGAGGTGATCTTTGTCTGGTGCATGTGCGCGTTGTGTGGGGGGGGGGGGGGGGTAGACTGGGAAGTGAGGCACAGCAGCTGGAAGCTAGCATTCAGGGAATGGAGGGGCTGGGGCAAGGATCTGTGTACTGAGATCAAGAAATCCTCAATGCCTCACCATTTGTACTGATTGTTAGTATCTGGATTTGAATCTCTCCGGCGTTGCGTGTTTATCAGTAATCATTGTGATTTTCAGTGTTTTGTTTACGTTTTGGAGTTACTGTGCTAATGCACTCGCATTATCAAATAATGAAGTGTTTGTTGCCTGTGGTGAGGGTTTTGGGCAATGGCGTATTACGATGTACGTCACTTGCACTAGTTGGACAAGTTATTTAAAAGAAAGTCTGTCTTTTTTTTGCTGGTTCGCTCACTGTTTATTAACTGATCATTTATTTAACCTTAATTTAGTGGACCCCTCTTCTCGCCCTTTAAACTGATAGGTTTTGATGCAACAGTGTGGATTCATTAAATTATGCTTTTCAATTTTTGCACGTAAGAAATGCAAACTGTCAATTAGGAAGTCGGTTATTTGAATGAGGCTAGAGTGCAATTAACACTCTAAAATCCCATGTTTTTTATGGTTATGTCGGAAGGGCTTTCTGGGATGGAAAATAAACATCTTCTGAACAGCAGATATACTGGAGTCAAGTAGGACTTCAACTCTCAGAATGCATTAGGTTGTTAAAGCTTAAGATTGGAGCACTGTGCCCTTGGTAACCTGGAGCCACTCAGTAGCCCTATCCCAGCCTCAGTGGCAAGTTGTGCGTTTACGTAGCACCAGTGTACAAAACTTCTTTATGTGCCATTTGTAGTGGGCTATTCTCAGTCGCGAGTGGGAATGGATGAAAACGTTTCCCTGCTTGTTTGTGATTTGGAAATAGAGCCAAGAATGTGAAGAATGTATTATTTATACTGGTAGCAGCGACGGCGGTGCAATCAGCGTTGTATACCCATGGAATGCAGCCAGGAGTCATACTGCCCTCTTCCTAGCATGAGGGAATGACAAAACTAATGACATTTTCTTCTGTTTCTTTTCCTTGAACACTTTACCCTCTGCATCTGGTACAAGGGAAACATGGTGTTGATTGATAGAAGGGCTGCTATTAGATTTGGCAATTTACATTGTGTCGTAACAGGTTTCCAAATATCCAACCCCTGCCTCCTACATTTACAGCCTTGCGTTTGCTGCTGGTTGACTTTTCGTTATGGTATTCTATTGTAGATTTCATAGCACTACCTATAATGAGGCACTGAAGCGCTTTGCTGACGGACAGCATACAACGTTGTGGAGCCCAGTGTTAGTTCGTAGTGCTAGTTGTAACTGGTGCAGTTGATTGTAAATAATGCGCAGGCCCACTGGAATTCTATGATAGGGGATGCCCGAATTATGCGGCAAAGAAAAGCGTAATTTATGCAGTACATTTTGTGGCAGTATTACTGCACTGTCACCTAAGCAGGAGGTTAACAGAGTTCACTTCTAAGTACAGCATTGAGCAACTGAAAAGTGGCCAGTCACTAAGCAGCAACACGGGTAGCAGCATTTGTACAACTGTCTGAGCTAGAAACAACAAACTATTAGATGAGGGTTTATGTGGTTGGTACGGCAAATCCATAATCATGCAGAAAATAGCCGCCAAATCTCATATTTCCAGTAACCCTGGTTATTCTACATAAGAGTTGGTATAACACTCAGTTTAGACTGCTTCAAATTTAGAGGAAAGATGGTTAATTGTTGTTGATCCATATGGTTTAGTTATGTATTCATTGGCATTCCTAATGTTGTCTGCGATTAAAGGGAATGGAGGGCATACCATATAGAATGTGAATTATTTTATTGTTTGGTCATCCTAGTGCGCTGTGTTATAGTCAGTGTCTGTTATTGACAACACAGAGCACACAGATTTGGTTCTGCTCGCGGTTATTAAAATATTTGTTGTAGTCCGTATTAATACACAAGATAATACATAGACCTCTTGGTTTGCGTACAACAGGCCTAGAATTACTGTTTTGTCAAAGATTGGTCACAATGTATCAGAGCAGACTTCTCTAAACTTCGTCTTTGATCCCTTTCTGCAGCCCATGGTATTAGACGCAATATTGCTGAAATATTCATGCGGTTATGTGCAGTCATTTGTATTAGTGCTGGATGTTCTTTCAGTCGCAAGTATGTGTGGGGCATTAGTGCTCATTAGGAAACATGTTCTTTTTTTCCATTCTCCCCCACCCCCCCAAAAAAAATGTTTAGATGTGGATTGTAGGTCACCACCATTCAGAGGGGGAAACATTGCCAACAATTGCTCAAGTGCCAATATATCAGAGTAATAATTATGTGCTATGTTATCATTGCATGGCTACAAACTTATAAGGTTCAAAAGGCGAGACCTCGAGACAGCGCTTAACCAACTGAGCTATCCTTACCAGACATCTCATTACTCTTTTTTTAAGATGGGAACTCACCAGCTTCTGGTTTCAGAGTAGAATTGCTGTTGAACATGCCCAAACATACTCGCAGGTTTGATTGTGATGTATTGCTGAGGCCAACACAGCTTGTGATAAGCACTTGAGCTCTATGTTTAGGCTTATGGGTGGCCAGCAAGCATCAATTGTAATCCCGACTTGTCCACTTGACATCTGTGATCACGAGCTTCTTATCTCCTGTGCCTCAGTTCCCATAATTGTACAGTCTAGCAGGGCTTAGAAAAGCCCTCCTTCCCCAACTGCCTGGCATTATAGTCCCTGCTTTCCTATGGTTGCTGCCGCCTCCTTCTCAGAGCTCAACAAGCATTTGCAATGCAATAGGTCTCGCATTTTTGAGAGTTTGAGGTATTGGCATTGTAAATGATAATGCCTTTTATTTATCTGTTTTGAAAACATGCAAGCGGTGCGTAAACACGCACTTTGTACTTATAGTCGTTGCTTATGAGAAGCAAGGCTGGCAGTAACTGCGCCTCTTTTACTGCCAGCCTTGCTTCTCGTAAGCAAGGGCTATAAGTACAAAGTGTGTGTTTACGCACCGCTTGCAGGGTTTCAAAACACAAATAATAGGCATTGTCATTTCCAATGCCGAGAGCTCAAAAAAAGGCATTGTCATTTACAATGCCAATAGTTCAAACTCACGCAAATGCGAGACCTATTGCATTGCAAATGCTTGTTTTGTTTTTTTGTTTTTTTCTCCCATCCTCTCTCTCTCTCTCCTGCTGCCCATAAGCCTGGACATAGAGCGAAAAGAGTAGTAGGTTGCATGAAAAGCCCACCCTTCACCTCGCTACAGAGTACCAAGCACCCACCATAATTGCTGCATTACACAGGCAATGTGTACAGAGGGAAAGAATTCCCTAATGATAAAAATTGGGTACTGACAGAGAAACAGGAACTGGGCACGAAACAAAGAGACCTAATACGTTTTTTTTTGTTTTTTTTTCCTTTTTATCCGTTTCCGCGCTGTTTTTCCACCGGGTGTGGTGAATGTGTTTGCTCAAACCCTCTGATAACCTTTACACTTACCATTCCTTTTGTTGCTCTGCTCCTCTCCTCAAGCCTTCCCGGGGCCCCCTCCAGAGAGCCGGATTACGTAGAAGAGAGAAGAAGAAGAAGAAGAAGACCCAAGTGACCAATACTCCATAATTGTTCAATTTAATTCAACAACTGGAATAAACACATCTCAATGTTACACCCATACGGCCTCCTCGCTTCTGTTTCAACCCATCCCTTCCACAGTGGCTATTCTAGGACAAGATTTGTTTGTGCTCTGTAAGCACAATAAAAGTCAGCACAATAAAAGTCAGCAGATGTTGCTTTATTACTTTTGTGATACACTTTTATTTTGAGGTGCGAGGGTCTTGTCTCTGTAGGCGGTTTAACATCCTGTGATTTGCACTAATTAACTCTAATTCTTCCTGCCTGAACATCACACATATGCATCTTGTAAAGGTAATACATATCTGTATCGTTATGTTTATGTCTTGGTTCATTTATCAAAGCAGGAAACAAAGCCTCCAAGTATTCTTTCTTTTTAGCCTACGTCTGACTAGACCTTGGCACCCGGTTGATATAAAAGGTGTGAGTGGTTGAAAATCTGCCAAGGTGCTAAATGTTACCATTAGGTTTAAAACAATACGTGCCGGATAGAGAGCGAAAGGAAAGGACAGTGTCACCTTAACCTTAACAACACACACTGCATGAAATGTGTTGGTTTTGCAAGGCTCACAGTGTCTATAATAGGTTTATTTTTAACAAGAAGGAAAACAAGTATCTATACTCTGCCTTGTATGAGGACTTTACACTAACAAAAGATCAGCAATGTGTTTAAAGTTAGCAAGAATAATTAATGTTGAAGTTTCGGAAGGAATACACCGTGCTCAATATGTAGTTACGGCCACTTTTTAAAAACTTTTTTACAGCTGTTGTTGTGTTCGTGTTGTTCGCTGATAAAACTTGACAATTGTGAAGTCACCAATGTTGGACTTTATAAAGAGATTGATTAATGCAGATTTTATATTTTATTCTTAGGTGCGAGGGTCCTGTCTCTGTGGGAGGTTAAACATCCTGTGATTTGCACTAATTAACTCTAATTCTTCCTGCCGAAACATCACACATATGCAGCTTGTAAGCGCGACACATCTCTTTATAGCTATGCTGATGTCTTGGTTCATTTATCAAAGCAGGAAACAAAGCCTGCAAGTATTCTTCATTTTTAGCCTACGTCTGACTTCACCTTGGCACTGGGTTGATATAAAAGGTATGACTGGTTGAAAATCTGCCAAGGTGCTAAATGTTACCTTCAGGTTTAAAGTCACACAATTGTGCTGTTTACCACCTGCAGCAAATGTTTTCACCTCTTTCAACTCCAAAATGACTGTTTAGAAACTGACAACAGTTGGTTTGTTCTTTATAAAAAAAGTCTTTCTGCATGCACTGCTTTTCAAGGACTTCCACAGCCACACAGTATTTGTGCTGTATATGCTCTGCTATGTTGCTATAATGGATCCATTGTGTTTGCTGAAACTATAAATCACGGTACTCTTCCTAACAGCATGCATTTAAGAGCCCTACACTATAATATTATTAAAGGCACATGAGAGGTGGAAAAATAAAGAAGAAACAGTACATGCTGGATAGAGTGCAAAAGGAAAGTACAGTGTCATCTTGTACGTTAACAACACACAAAGGATGACGTGTTTATGTTGCAGGGCTCACAGTGTCTATAAGAAGTTTACTTTTAACAAGAAGAAAAACAAGTATATTTTAACTCTACCTTGTATGAGGACTAAACGCTAACAAAAGATCAACAAAGTGTTCAAAGTTAGCGAGCACGGACTTAATTAGTGTTGAAGTTTCGTAAGGAATACACAGCGCTCTATATGTTGTAATGGCTGCATTTTTTTTCTTTACAGCTGCAATTATGTTGGTGTTGTTTGCTGATAAAACTTGCCACTTGCGAAGTTACCAAAGTAGGACTTTAAAAAAAGATTGATTAAAACAACATGTCCTAGATACACCGAGATCTGGTTAAGATTGGCAGAGGGTTGCAAGAGGAACCTCGCAAGGGCTTGAGGAGCCACGGCCCCCCAGATATTATGGACTGGAAGTGGACCTGGACTGGTGTCAAGGGGCAGAACAAGAGATATACAAAGCAAAATGCTTTCCCAAAAGTGGGAAAAAGTGAGGGGAGCCTGGCGAGAATACAGGGGGTATGGCTGAATAAGGGACTGGAATGATTGCCTGGAGGAGGGACGGGGGGAGGGCAATTTGGGAAATATAGTGCACTTTCCACATGTTAATGGGCTTTAAAAGTGCTACTTTTGAATTGATGGAAATGTTTATCCTGAAACGTGCCAAACCAAAGACTTATTTAAGGATACTATTTATCGACTCAACTCTACTGTATGCTGTATGGAGCTTCTGTTCAATAAAAATCTTAAAAAATGAATAAAAACAGATTGATTAGTGTAGATGGGAATACACCGCGCTCTATATGTCAACATGGGTGAATTTCTGTTGATGTTTTAAAGGGAATATACTGCGCTTTATATGTCACCACTGCTGCATTTTTCCTAATTTGTTAAATGGAATATACCATGCTCTATATGTCAACATGTGTTTTGGCTAAGTCTGGGCAGTGAACTCCGCTCCGCTCGCGGAGTTTGCGCAGTTTTCCGCACTCCGCATTACGCAGAGCTCGCGGAGTTCTGAAAAACTCTGCTGCAGAGCTGAGTTTTCTTCCTCTCTCGCTCTCATCAACTTCAAGTTGGCGAGCGCGAGCGAGGGAAATCAACCGCCAAGTGAGATTTCTTAACGCGGGCGGTCGGTTTTCTCAATTCGAGTGGCCGCGTATGCTTGCGACCGCTCGCGTTGAGAAACCTTCTGTTCGCGTTGAGAAAGTTGCCGCTTAGGTAGAAAATCTACTCAAGCGGCAGAAAGGAAGCAGCGCCCGCTTGCACTTTACATGGTGCCGTTCGCGATAATTTCACAGCGCGGACAAACACCCAGCACTGAAAATTATCGCAAACAGCATTTTTTTAACCAACTCTGCCGCTTGCGGAGCTTCGCGTAGCGTGGCAGAGTGTTTTTTACACTTCCCGGAGTTCCGCGTAGCGGAACTCTGCCCAGGCTTAGTTTTGGCCTACTGAGAATGTTACGAAAAATATTAGATCTGTTACCTCTAGCAGCAAAAAAACTAATTTTCCAGGCGGTGATTATCTCCTGCTTGGATTACTGCAATGTTCTGTACTTAGGGGTCACTAAAGGCAGAATGAGAATGCTGCAGAGAGTTCAGAATGCTGCAGCTCGTTTGGTATTGAACATACCCAAGGCGAGCCCCTATGGGGGCTGCCCTTGTAGAACTCCACCGGCTTCCGGTACAGGATAGAGTGAGTTTTAAAGCCTTATGCTTTTGTCACAGAATCACTAATGAGAAGGGTCCCAGTTATTTGTTCCCTTTAATCACCCCTTAGAGACCTATTAGGAATCTTAGGTCTACGGGCACTGTTAGGCTGACTATTCCTAAAGTACAAAGAGCCCGGTTGGGAGGTAGAATGTTCAGCTTTTTAGCAGCAAAAATATGGAACCAATTGCTGCTGGATCTAAGGATGCAGCCTTCAGAAGTACTGTTCCTTAGGAACTTAAAAACTTGGGGGCATATTATCAAGTCAGTTAACGCCGCGTTTTTGTGCCGCTAACGCTTTTTTTTTTATCGGCCTATTACCAAGCCGTCGCTA
Organism: Calotriton arnoldi; assembly: GCA_963921515.1. Taxonomy (NCBI): domain Eukaryota; kingdom Metazoa; phylum Chordata; class Amphibia; order Caudata; family Salamandridae; genus Calotriton; species Calotriton arnoldi. The sequence continues at coordinate 119,104 of CAWUFW010006435.1, read as the reverse complement.
ACTGGCTTTAGCGACAGCTTTCCGGCGATAGCAGCCGAATTTCTTATCGCCGTGCATGCCAGCGATAGTTATTGCTAATGACATGCAAAGTAGACGTTCACTCTCAAAATTTCACGAAATCTGTCGCTAACACCACATCGCTCTATTAGCAATGATGGCCCGGACCCGCGAAGCGATAAAAAAAGTTGCGCTAAAGCCCCTTAGCTGCAGGAACCTAAGACCAGAAAAAGCAGGTCTAAAAATCGTTATAAAGGGAGGCAGATAAGGGAGACTAGCCCAGAGCCCCATCTGAAGACCCACTGACACCATGGAGGTACTAATCATTCAGCTTGGAGCCCCACGAACGCAACAACCACCACCGCCACTGCCACCTCCCTCAGGACCACCACCGAGGCAGCGCCAAAGAAGACAGCGGGCCCTGCGCAGACGTCTCAGCCTCGCAGACCTAACGCCAGAGGATGTCATTGCCCACTACAGGCTCAAAAGGACATCCATCCAACACATCCTGAACCTGATAGCCCACAGGTTGACGCCACCAACACAGCGGAGAACCAACATCCCTCCACAGACAAAGCTGCTGGCTGTGCTGCACATGTTGGCCTCTTGGACCTTTCAACCAACAACGGCCAGAGTCGGAGGAGTCTCACAGGCAGCCTTTTCAATCTTCCTCCCGACTGTCTTGGATGGCATACTCAGCCTGATACCCCAGCACCTTCACTTCCCCAACACTGTGCAGGAACAGATTGAGACCAAGCAAGGATTCTACGCCATAGCTGGATTCCCACAGGTGTTGGGGGCAATTGACTGCACACATGTACTATTTGTGCCCCCTGCGGACAGTGCACACATATACCGCAACAGAAACCACACCCATTCCATGAATGTGCAGGCAATAGTGGACCACCGGGGACTGTTCACCAATGTCATAGCCAAGTTCCCAGGGAGTGTGCATGATTCCTACATCTTCCGACAGTCCATCATAAACCAGCGCTTCCAGGATGGCACATATGGAAATGCAATGCTAGTCGGTAAGTACTAACGTAACACACCACATCCCTCAACTTCACACAGATGCAAATCATAAGTGTGAGAATGTACATGTCACAATCACACATACAACATGGTAATCAACATGCCCACACACCAGACACAACAACACCAGGAACTGTGGGAACTGTGGCTAGCTATGCAGACAAACCATCCTCAAAGGCTTAGCCCCTCTGCCACTCATTAGCAAATGTGGGGAGAGGTGTGAACCATGTATGTGCGATGGAGGGACCCGATCCATAATGAAAGCATGAACACAAGGCCCAGTTTGTGGGTGTTGTGCTGGACAGTCGGGACTAAGCTGACCACAGACGTGCCCATGTGGGCATATAGTGTGTTTCCGTAGCCCAGCCTGATGGCAATGACTGTGTGGGTCACTGTCTTACCCGACAATGGGGGGATCCATTGGAAGGTTGCATGGAGGATGCAGAGGTAGGCGAAGCAGCTGCAGCCCACTGCGTACACCTGTAGGTACATGGAGAGGGAGGAGTCAAATACGGGGCCTAGGTAGCCAGAGTTGGGGTGGGGGCATCCGAAGGGGTTGGCCCACCAGGTGATGCCACATGCTGATTGTTCTGTTACGAGGATGAGGACTCATGTTTCCTCTGCGTATAGCACGCCCCAGCTGTTGATCATCCATGTTGCAACTCACAGCAAACCGTCCTGGAAGCCCAGTTTGGTGTGTGGGCATATTGTTGATGGTGAATATGAGCATTGTGTCCGTGTCGGTGGTGCTGTTTACTGGTATCCCCAAGCTTGCACCAGCTCCTCTCCATGTGTCAGCAGATGTATCTGCCAACTTCGAGGTTGTTGGTGACCGAGGTGGCATTCATTGCCTGCTGTATGTTGCAGTTGCATAGTGGGACAAGGGTGTATGCGCAGTTGGAGATAAATGTCTGTAAAATGCGGCCTAGCGCCATTGGAGACGACTGCAGCGTTGTGGGTGTTGCTGTTGATGGTGGTGTGTAGCATCTCCTCGGTGACTGAGCTACACCAACTTTGTGGGGGTCTGCATGTGGTCAACGGTGGCTTGGGGTACATCAACAAGGAAGTGCATGCGTAAGTGGTCAATACATGTGCGTTTAGTGGGGTTGATGAACTAGACGAATTCCACACATGCAAATAAGCTGTCAAAGGTGTGCCCTGCCATGTGGCTCAGTGTGGTGAAGATCTGGAACAGTCTGATGTCAGCAAAGATTTCCCAGAGTAAAATGGATTTTGAGTAGTTGTGGTATGTGATTTGGAGGCTACGCCCACGAATGAGTACGTAGTCCAGGGAGTGCATGGTGTTGCGCCTGATGATGCAGATGTTGTGGGTAAAGCGTACCTGCCCTCAATGGGCCGTGCATGCGAGGGGGCTGCTGACTGTTGACTTGTGGCATCTCAGGACATGAAACAGCATGTGTTGTGCGGTGGGGCAGGTCTGGCAGCAGCAGCAGAACTGAACGTGAACCGTGTCTGGTGTGGCCTATTGCCATTTAAACGTTCACATGGCATTGACTGTGAGGAGGGTGGATGAGTGACATCGATAGACGGTAGAAGAGCCAGTTATGCAACCGCGCAGTGCACACAATCAAATTGGCTTGGGGGAGGGAGTATCAACTGTGAGGCAACGTAAATTGCATTGATGCTGGTAATCAGTCAGAAGCAACACATGGCTAACATGAAATCCAACATAGCACAAAAGACACACCACAAAACCATCAACACCAACAACACAGCCGGCTCAACCAATAATGTACACATCTCGCCATCACATGTTACAGGTGACCAAGGATATGCACTCTGCCCGTGGATGATGACACCCCTCCGAAACCCCACCACCCAGGGCCAGGGTAGTATAATGCGGCCCACAGACGCACCCGGTCCATTGTGGAGCGCACATTTGGCGTGCTAAAGTCACGTTTCCGTTGCCTGGACATCACAGGTGGCAGACTGCTGTACAGCCCTGAAATGGTCAACAAAATCATCCTTGCATGTTGTGTATTGCACAACATATGTGTGAGCACCAATGCTCCATGGATTCAAGTGCCTGCTGCACCGGACGATGACCAGGATGATGATGAAGATAAGGCAGGTGGCGCACACCCCACAGCAAATGCAGCAGGAACTGCCCGAAGGAACCGAATAATAAACAATTTCTTCAACTGAGCACGTCACATTGTGACAGTCGCCATCAAATGTATCTCAGTGCAAAATTACCCCAATCTTGGTTTGTGCCAATAAAGAACAATACACACATAACCTGTTTGCATGTTACTCTCCTGCATGAGTACATCACTCTGAAAAGTGTACGTTGCACAATAAGTGCAAAGAAAATCACAAACCTCTATTCATGCAGGGAATGTCTCCTCAGTACAGAGATGCATTTCAGTTTGTCAAATGTGTAAGCTTAGAGTCTTCATGGTGCAAATTGGGCTACCCAACTCAAAATTGTTGCGTGTCCTTTTGTGTAATCCATGAAATATAGGTTGTCATCTGTGAATAAATTCACAATTGTAGTGTGTTGTCAGTGGTCAATAATTTATTGGAGTGTGTACGTTGTGTTAAATAATGAAACTTAGGGCGTGCAATGGGGTAAAATATGAAAATAGGGCGTGCAATGTTGTAAAATATGAAAATAGCGCGTGCAATGGGGTAAAATATGAAAATAGGGCGTGCAATGGGGTAAAATATGAAAATAGGGCATGCAATGGGGTAAAACATGAAAATAGGGCGAGCAATGGGGTAAAATAATGAAAATAGGGCGTGCAATGGGGTAAAATATGAAAATAGGGCGTGCAATGTGGTAAAACATGAAAATAGGGCGTGCAATGGGGTAAAATATGAAAATAGGGCGTGCAATGTGGTAAAATATAAAAATAGGGCGTGCAATGGGGTAAAATAATTAAAATAGGGCGTGCAATGGGGTAAAATATGCTTTTCTGTGTGTCATAAGCAATTAGCCTGGAAGACACTTCCACCCCAAGATCAACAACCTCTACGACAAGTATGTGGACCACAAACCAGCACCCCTGAAACACCAACCAGACCGCCATCACCAAATGGACAGCAGGCACGGTTGAAGACACTGCCTCTGCAATGTAAGGCATCCACTCGGGGGCCCACCCAGACCCCTGGCCCCCTCACATCTTCCACAGAGCCGCATCTGCCATCACACACGAAGCACTACGCAACATCAACAACACCTTCAACACATGCACGTTCACAGACAACTGGAAGCGTGCCGAAGTCATGCCCCTACGCCTTGTGACCCCCACGGGTGAGTAGCACACTTAACATTCCCCTGATTGATTGATGGTTCTCTTGTTAGATATGCAATTATGGTGTAACCTGTGTTGCATGTTGCAAGTCAGGGTGTCATGTGTTGTGAAACATTATATTCATGGTGTCATTTGAGTGCTAACCAAGCCTATCATGTTGTTACAGGGCTCTGACATGATTTTAGCACTAAGACTGTACATCTGTGTATTGATTTGCTCTTAGCGTGCAGATCTTGCCGCTAAAACGACAATGCAATCATTTTTTTCCATCCGCCCAATGTTAAAATACATCGCGCGATACTTTGTGCAATTCAAAATATTACTCATGTGACTATTTGCGTGCAGATTTTCACTGCTATCTCAAAAACAGGCCGCAAAGAGGCAGGAAGTGATGTCTGCATGCTTCCTGTCTACTGGAGTAGTGTTCTGCACTTTCAATTTCTCTTTTGAGCACATTGCTGGTGATTTTGGAGAGTGTTGGAGGTGTTTGGTGGTGTGTGCTGCAGTTTGGAGATTTGGAGAGTGTTGCTGTGTCCTGTGGATAGTGTCTGTGAAGTGTTGTGTACTGATTTGTTGTGTTTTACTGTCTCCTGTCCTAAGTTTTTGTCGGGTGTCTCTCTTGGGGTAGTACACTAACATTGTTGTAGGGGATATTTTAGAGGGTAATTATTTTTTTTTCTGGCTGTGGGCTCACAGGTGTGCAGGGAGATGCCGACTGTGGGCAGGGAGAGCAGGATGTCCGAGGGGGCATTGGGGGGCTTCCTGTGGCTGATTAAATTCCACCTGCCCCTGATGTTGGAGAGGGGAGGCCGTATCCTGCAAGGATACAATGGGACTGTGCAGAAGCTGAGGTGGGAGCGTGTGCGGGTGCAGATGCTCAGGTTCTTTGGAGTGGACCGTAACGTGCGCCAGTGGAAGCATCGCTGGCAGGACATGCATGCACGTGAAACAGACCTCCTGGACTATGTGGGAGTCATGACAGGCCTACAGGGTGGTAAGCACAAACTCCACATTTAATCGTGTATACTGTAACAAATGGAAATTACGACGTGTGTGACACTGGTGTCAAACTGAGAAATGGTTGCTGATTGAGGTGGGAGACGCAAAGCGTTTGTGCATCATGTTGGCACATCCGAGACACAACGCTGCATCACATTGACAGGCATATGGTGCAAGTCTGTGTCACCCACTGCGCTGGACCAACACTTAGCACTGTACTGCCATAGCTGGCACACCTGCACAAAATGTGCGTGCAGGCAGACGATTGTTTGGGTACGGCAGGGGTGACTGTACATGAAACATCCAAGGAATTGTCCATGTGAGCTGTGTGCTGGCCAAAAGGTTGTGTCAAAATGCTGTCCTCATGATTTGTGTTACGTTAGCTACGCTGCCCTGTGAACATAGTTGCTGTGTGACAAAGTATTGTATAGGAACAAATGGTCTAAGGAAATTGGACATCTCCAGATTGTCATACACAAACAACCTCTGTGTAACTGCTTTGTGCAATCTGCAGCAACTCAATCGTACAAAGTGCATGTAGAACATCATGATGCATGTAGTAATGGTGCCTTGTGGATGACTCACACTACTATTATGGGCATGTTAGCTAGCATTACAGTCTTGTTTGTCCCAAATCAGCAGTCACAGGTTTGGTGTGAATGGCAGTCAAAGTGGACCCAATCATGTAGTCAACATGAAACGCAACACTACAGTTACATAGCATTTGCTGTCACGGTGATGATTGGCATGAGGAATACGACACATATGATATGAAGTCTAATACCAACACATATTTCTTTACTTGTCTCACAGATGGACGGCCACCAATCACACAGGGGGACATCGACAGCTTCAAGGACCCACACGCCACTGGTGAGTTGGAACGTCATATACTGGCATGTTGCGGTGGCATGGATGTCTGGGTCAAATGATCAACGTTGTAGTATGAAGTATGGGTGTGTATCACATCTACCTTGCCTACAGTGTGATGATGTTTTGTTGTAAGTCAGAAGTGTGCACTTATCGGCAAGTGACTTTTGACAAATGCATTGGTCTCACAGTTGTGACTTGGCCCATCCCCAGTCAGTGATACACATTGAAAGTAAGGTGCAAATCATCGAGACCATATAGCAAAGTCAACATCACTTTCATCGAAGTTGTGTTGTCAATAGGGGCCTAGCATCATGAACGAAGCAGCGTTAATACATTCCACATTTATTAAAGCTTACTTGTCAATGAGGTACACTGTCACGCTGTGTTTAGTGTGAAAGGGGCGTGCATTGGGTGTTGTGGTTGGCGTTCCACACCAACACCCATTGTATTTGAGGCTGCCCCCTATGTCCAAGTGCGGCATTGATAGTTGCCAGCGCACAATTTAACAACTATGACATCCCGGTTGTAATCTGGCCAAATGAGCAAGAATGCTTTTGGCTCATCATGTTTTCTTTTTACGTGTGAGCTACCTTGTGCAGAACACATGGGAATAGAAAAATGACATGGTCTGTATAAGTACAGCAAGGTGGCCCTTCCAGTACATACAGAAACATATTTCATTTTTCCCTAATGTATCTTCCCTGTGTGCTGCACGAAGCAGCACACATGATAGTTACAACATGGTATACTAGGATTGAATCTGTGCATGAAGGGGCACCTTCCTGTACAGAAACCAAACTCACCTACACACACACACCTTTGCACTCTGGTGCAAGGGTGCCTGCGTACGCGCTAAGTTGTGAGACATAACGCCATCGCTGGGGGAAACGCAAGTCTGCACCACATCCTTGGAAATAGGGTGCAAACTTGCATTAGCAAAGTGGCGGAGGGAGACGTTAATCTGAGGAGGCGAATGCCTGTCTCCTCCACTTCCTTGTCAATATGCCCCTAGGTCCATGGGTTCTGTCACTACAGCACATGCCTGTGGATTGCAGAGAACACCGATAGGACAGGAGACATGTAAGTGGGCTTGCTGATGACCATCCGATGACGTTGAATGCATGTACATCCTTGCCTGAGATGACTGTGCAAGTGTGCATGATGATGCACAAGGAGGCAGTGCATTTCAGTCCGTAAGTGCGCAGACACAGTTTGCAAATGTGAATTTGTAGGTATGCTGCATGCCATCTTCAGAGTAGTGGCAGTGTGTATCTGTGAGCCATGCATATCAATGGCACGTTCCCCAAACACACAGCAAAGTAGGCCAAATTAATCACATTGGCATGTATGGCCACTGCAATTGTGTTGACAAGCCGTCTCCTTGAGGCCATTCCCTGATTGACTCTAGATCAGGTGTGGGAACTCCTCTGTCCCAATTGGTGTCATTTCTGTGCACGCATTTACCACGCAAGCTCTAGCTCTGCCTTCAATGCTTTGACATTTATTTAACAATGCAGGGCTCGCCAATGCTATCTGTGAATGAGCATTACCCCAAAAAACACTATGAGCATCATGACTCCAGGGTGCCATCACATAGGCGAATGTATTGTGACTGTTTGCGTTGTTACGGCCAGCGTATCTTGATTCACTACGGAGTGATCCTAGCGGATACAAGACATGCATGATTGACTGTGAATTTAGAGGAAAAGATGTTTCCCCCTCTCTGCGGCAACACTTCACATATTGTGTAGTAGTGTTGTAGAGCGCAACTGCGCATCATGTATAAGTCAGCGTTCAGCCACACAACGGGTTTCCATGTGTGCTGCTTCATGCAGCATAGTTGAAAGTGTGAGTAGGGCTGTCCCAGGATTGTTCCAGGGCAGGTAGGGTAACCTCCAAAAATATTCACAAGCCCCCGTCACACAGACACCCTTGCACTCTGGTGCAAGATTGCCTGTGTTGGCGCAGACTTGATGAACCGCACACATGTGCTGGGGGACACACATGCCTGCACATGGGCATTGTACCTATCATGCAGCACTGTGTCACTGGAGAGGATGAGGGTGGTGCTACACACGGGGGGCTAACGCTTCCCTCCTCCGATTGCTTCTACATGTCACCCTCAGCCCGGGTATGTAATGGAACAATCGTTTGGCACTGTCAGTCTAATTTGGTAGTGACAGTACATGTACCATGCCATGCTCTGTCATGTCAGTCTCCCCAGCATGTAGTCACTGATCCATGCTTCAACATGTCGTTGTCTAGGTCACTTGCTGACTTCACATAGTTACGCTGGAGTGTAGGCTCCCATGTTTAAGTGATCTTGTATTACAGATGTGTATGGAGGACATTGACATTGTCTAAGGGACTCTAATTTGCCTTTGTGTATATTTTACAGACAACATGACGCCAGGCCAACTACATGCCTTCCAGGTGCGGAAGGACCGTTTCAGACATGTTAAGAAGGTGGCAAAGGGGTACCGCAAAATGGCCAAGAGGTACCGGGAGGAACGGAAGAAGGGTACATGGAAGGCGGTGCCCGAGCTTGCTCAGACTGTCACACAGCCCATTGCAGGCCCCTCAGGCGTCAGTGGTGGGTCCCAGCCCAGACAGGTGGCACATCCCCCTACAGCCACACACCCCCAAGGCACAGTCCCACCTGCAACTGGCGATCAAGTGGTCCCAAATACAGTGTGGGACAAGAGGCTCCTTCATGACATTATTGTGTCCCTGAACAGACAAGTTGCAGACATTAAGAAACACTTTGGACTGGCATGATGGCTTGGCCTGTTGGACCCCATCCCCCTCTTCTCCCTTCCCCCAATGTTTTAATATCTATTATTAGGTAGTGTTAGGTTAGTAATTTAATTGCTAGGTAGTGTAGTTTAGTGTAAGTTTTAGGTAGTGTTAGCTTCTAAGGTAAATTTTACATTTTAATTAGTAATCCGTATTTGGGGATAAGTTTCCTTTTCCTTTGGGTGGGGAGTTGATGTTTTCTTGTTAATAAAAAAAATAAAAAAATAAATAAATATATATATATATATATCTTTGTGTAGGTTACATGTGTAGTTAGTTTATGTATAGTTTAGATGTCTTTGTCCTGTTTCGTGGTGTGCCTTAAGGGTGGGAGGGGGTTGATGTCTAGGATATGTTGTTGCGTGTTTAGGATTAGTTAGGGTAGATAGTTTAGCTAAGTAAGATTTTTCTAGTTAGTTTATATTTTAGTAGTAGCTCTAGTGATAAGTGTTAGTATAGGTTACTTCTATTTTTTTGATGTACAAATAAAAGTTTGATACTTTGGATTTCTGCTTGCACTTATGTCAGGGATGATGTTGGGGAGTGTGGCCATTCCATTGTATGCATCTCTTGCCATCACTGGACTATCCATTGGAATCTGTAAGTCTGCTCATGACATATTAGTTTGCAGGATGTATTGTGTCAGGATACCTTAGATGTGAGCACAGTGAACTTGCATGGATGACAGGGTGGCAATTTGGATTCACGTCCTAGTCTAGGGACAGTCGTCTGTGACGTAATACATCTTGAGTGTGACTCACGGATTTGGACAGCACATTGTTGCCCATTTTGCACACAACCTAGTAAGATGGCATGGCGAGTTAATACAGTTAGCTACTGTTATCCATCATGGAGACGGATGTAGGCGCCAGGTTCCACAGATTCCGTCACACACCTGCATGTCAGATGCCCCTGGCGCAGAGTCCATCTACATTGCACAGACCTGGCCACACTTGCTGCGTAGTGCCAGTGTGTCCGCTTCCTTTGCAAGATATGTTCCTGTGCATGTACGCTCAATCTCCGGACCATGCATGATATTTTAAATTCCGGTGTGCATTGTGTACAGCACATGGAACAACAGTGTTCCTGATTCACAAGAGTAATCTGAGAGTAAGTGATGACTTGGAATTTCACGTTACTCACAAATGGCATTTAGGAGTAGTGCATTTTGGTTTACTGAGTTCACTTCTCCTAAATGCCTTTCGTGACTCACTGGATGTCAGAGCGGTATCCAATACTTGCGCAGGAACAGAGATGCCTTTTCCCAATGCCCCCGTCCGGGAAATCTATCTGACACCTAATATGAATAGTGCCTCGAAGAATCTCCCAAAGGGGGAAGGGGGAGTGGATAAAATAATAAAGAGAAAGAAGAAGAAGAGACTGCCTGCGGTTATCTGCTTTCCAATTCCTGCTTCATCTCAGCGCTATGTAGATGCCTCTGGCGGAGTGTCCTGGAAAACTAAATATAACAAATACTTAGCTTACATTTCTTTACGCCCTCTACTAACTTGAATATTTCTCTAGTAGTTAACAACGTACCAGGTTAACCTTAGACTTTAGCCTCTCTTCTATTGGTCTTCAATATTCTTCCTGCAATTAAGAGTCCTAACTCGCTCTATCTTGCATGGAATTTCTAGAGATAACCAAGGGAAAAAACAGAATTTGTTTACTAGTGTTTCCTCAATTAACTGTCTCTCTATCTTATCTCTATTGTTGTTATTATTACTTTACATACCTATTTTTCTTATCTCTAACTCGTTTAATATCTTTTCTTCTTTTTTCAGGTAACAGATGCGGAATTACTCTGGCTATTCAGGTGAGTATTATTTTTCTCTTGAAAATGTCTTGTCATATGGTTTAACTCGTTGTCTAATAAAGTTGCCAACAATACAGTTCATTACAAGGTTATATTTACAGTCATTCCGATAGTACTTAGCTTATTCGCTGAGGCCCAGAGCTGTCATCTCTAACGTTGCCGTAATTCTTGACTGCTCTTCCGTTCTTGAAACATTGTTTCTTACGAAGTTGTGAACCTGTCAGGAATTCTCCGCACATGTACACCAGGCGAACACCACTTCGACGAAGTGAGAAGCCAGGCGCGAGTGCGCAGAATCAGCAAAGAGACACTCTGGAGAAATACGGCACCGAAGGGAAACGCGAACGAGGAATATCCGACGGATTTCGACGAACCACTACCCTGACTAAAACGACGAGGGAGAATCAGAAGTGCGTGTGCTCCAGTCCAAATTCCAGGTGAAGTGCGCCAGCGTTCTACTGTGAGCGCTCCAAGTAGAATTCCGTGAAGTAAGAAAAAGACTAGAACTACACCCTCCATGCATCGCCGGCCATCTTGGAGTTGTTCAACCTCCAAGCTTCTTTCCAAGTAATGGCCTTAACCTTCTGCGTGTTTGAGATTATCTGTTCCTGCCTCGTTAAGCAGACTATAAGGTTCTGATCTTTAGGAGTCCTGACAGTACCCCCTTGCAAGGGAGGCTCTTCCGGTCGAGGTTTTCTCGGAAACTTTTGGTGAAAGGCCTTCACCAAACGAGGAGCGTGTACATCAGAATTTGGTTCCCAAGATCTCTCCTCAGGGCCATAACCCTTCCAGTCAATTAGGTAATAGATTTTCCCTTTACTTTTCTTAGAGTCTAGTATTCTTTTAACCTCAAATTCCTCTCCAGATTCTAATTGCACAGTTTTAGGAGGAAGTGTAACTCTTAAATCTGGTGAAGTTCTTTTTAACAGAGAGACATGAAAAACTGGGTGGACCTTCATTCTTTTGGGCAGTTTTAATCGGTAAGTTACTGGATTAACTATCTTTTCGATCTGATATGGACCTACAAACCTAGGTTGAAATTTGCGATCCCCTTTTAACCTAAGGTTCTTGGCGTTTAACCACACCTTATCACCAATTTGCAATGCTGGACTCTCTCTTCTCTTTTTATCCGCATATTTCTTATAGTTCTCCTTGGCTCTTACCAAGTTTTCTGTGGCTGTCTGATGGACTTGTGTTAAGTTTTTAACCATGTCTTGGACTGCTGGGACTGAGATTTCTCTGCAATTTGCAAAGGAATTAGGGTGTCTTCCATAATTAAGATAGAATGGAGAAAAACCGGTGGAAGCATTTTTTGCGTTATTATGTGCGAATTCTGCTGCCCATAAATACTCTGGCCAGTCCCCTTCCTGATCAAGTAAATACAATCTCAAATACTGCTCTAATTCTTGGTTTACCCTCTCTGTCTGCCCGTCTGTCTCTGGATGAAAATTGGTGGAGTATCTAGTTTCTACACCTAGTCCTTCCATGAATGCCTTCCAAAAGTGGGACAGGAATTGGGAGCCCCTATCAGAAACCAGAACCCTGGGAATGCCATGAGCCCGCACTATGTGGGTGCTAAAGTGAATGGCCAATTCCTTGGCAGTTGGAATTTTCTTCATGGCAATGAAATGGGCCATCTTGGTGAATGCATCAACAAACACCAATATGGTGTTGTACCCTTGACCCGAAGGTAAATCCACAATTAGATCTACCGTAACTGTATGCCATGGATGTGGAGGGGTGGGCATAGGTTGGAGTAACCCTTTAGGGGATTGTCTCTCCGATTTTCCCCGAGCACAGACCTCACATGTTCTTACATAAGAATCAATGTCCTTAGACATTTGTGGCCACCAAAAATTTCTTTTTACCAAATCCTCAGTTTTAGAGATTCCCTTGTGACCCGCCAGTTTGTTGTCATGGTTTCCCTCAAGAGCTATCTGTCGCAACTCCTGGTTAGGCAAATACAACTTTCCTGCATGAAATGGCAGGCCGTGCCGAATCTCTCTCTGCGGTTCCTGTTTAGCCCCTTCTATCATTTCCTCTAGTGACATCGTTTTCACAATTTTCTCCTCGATAGTTTCTTGACTCACAGCTGCCACAATCTTGTGTTCTGGAATGATTGTTTGTTGTTCTTGGTGGTCTTCTACCTTTTCTGTGTTCAGTCTAGACAGAGCGTCGGCCTTCCCGTTCTTAGTTCCGGGTCTGTAGGTGATCACAAAATCATAATCTGCGAAATACAATGACCACCTCAGTTGACGTGGGGTAAGGGTTTTGGCAGATTTCAAAAATTTCAGGTTCCGATGATCTGTGAACACTGTCACGGTATGTCTCGCCCCCATCAGGTAGTGTCTCCACTCTTTGAATGCGTCCTTGATGGCCAATAACTCCTTCTCTGTGATAGTGTAATTGACTTCTGCCGGAGTTAATTTCCTAGACCTATAAGCCACCGGGTGGAGCTGCCCTGTTCTTTTATTTCTTTGAGAGAGAACTCCTCCAATTGCCAAATCTGAAGCATCCGTCTCCAGATAGAAAGGTTCTTTGGGGTCAGCATGCAACAAAACAGGCGCGATGGTGAACTCCTTTTTTAATAGTTGAAAGGCTCTTTCAGCCTCTTCCGTCCAATCAAAATGAACTCCTTTCTTAAGGAGCCGAGTCAGTGGAATGAGTTTGTGCGAAAATTCATTTACAAATCTTCGATAAAAATTGGCAAAGCCAATGAAGCTTTGCAACTCCTTTACGTTTCTTGGGGATTTCCATTCCAAAACGGCCATCACCTTTCTTGTATCCATAGTCATTCCGGATGGTGTAAGAACGAATCCAAGAAATTCTACTTCCTTTGCACTGAACACACACTTTTCCAATTTGACATACAGTTTGTTTTCTGTCAACCTTTGTAATATCTTCCTCACTTGATTCGGATGTTCTTCTTCTGACTTCGAGTAAATTAAGATGTCGTCGATGTATACAATAACGCATTGATCGATGAACTCCCTCAGTACACTGTTTATAAAGTGCTGAAAGGCAGCTGGTGCATTACATAGCCCGTAGGGCATTACTTGGTATTCGTACAACCCCAAATTAGTTCTGAAGGCTGTCTTCCACTCATCGCCTTCCTTAACTCTAATCAAATGGTATGCACCACGAAGATCCAGCTTAGTGTATATCTGTGCTTCTTTCACTTGATCTAAGAGTACTGAGATGAGAGGTAGTGGGTATCTATTCTTGATGGTAACCTTATTTATTGCTCGATAGTCAATACAAGTTCTGAGTTCGCCTTCTTTTTGGGGACGAAGAATAATGGCGAGAAGACTGGGGATTGGGAGGGACGTATGAATCCATTGGCCAAGTATTTCTTGATATACTCCTTCAGATGTTCATTCTCTTTTTCCGTCAGGGCATAGACTCTGCTACATGGTAGATTTGCACCCGGCTCCAATTCTATTCGGCAGTCAAATGATCTGTGGGGTGGTAATTTTTCTGCCTCGACTTCATCAAATACATCTTCAAAATCCTTGTAGTCAGGCGGAATTTCATTTGTGTGAATCACACATACAGATATATCTTGTTCGCTCAAAGGATTAGCTGGTCCTGGTTCCCTTGACCTTGTTTTAGTACCAAAACAACTTTCCTTACAGAAGTCAGAATCCATCTTCACTGTTCTCGCTTCCCAATTTATACTCGGGTTGTGCTCTGTGAGCCACGGTAAACCCAATATAATCTGGAATTGGGGTGCATCAATTAAATTGAATTGTATCGTTTCTCGATGTCCTTCTTGAAAGGTTAATTCCACTTGTTCGGTGTGACTGGTGATGGGCCCAGAAGAAAGATTCGTTCCATCCACCGCTCTTACTGGTTCGCTTTTCGACTTTTGAATTGCTCTAAGGCCAATCTTCGTTGCATATTTTAAGTCGCAAAAGTTTCCCGTCGCTCCTGAGTCTATCATGATTGAAACTTCTGTCAGGGTAACGTGTCTGAATTTCAATGTCATTGAGATCACTAGATGGGGGACGATGACTGTAATGTATTCGCCAAAAGATGCTCCTCTGGAGTTGTTTTAGTCTCTGCAACCACCAGTCCAACTCCACTTACTGGTGGTGCTTGAAGTTTTCCTTCTCCTTGGAAAATATCTTGGGTTTCTTTGGACACATTCTCACAAAATGTCCACTGCCTCCGCAATACATGCATAGATTATTCTGTCGTCTCTTTTCCTTCTCTTCCTTAGTTAAAGGCCCTCGTACCGCTCCAATCTGCATTGGCTCTACTCCGGGTTGACCTTCTGTTGCTCTAGTTGATTCCGTTTTGGCTCTGTCAAACCTTGGAGTGTTGTATCTAAATTCTTTTCTTCTCTCACCTCTCCTTTCGCCTTGTCTAAAGTCGATTTCTAAGACCAAGTCTACTAAAGCTGATATGTCCGTGGGTCAATTAGGGATCTGGGCTAAAACATCTTTCAATTCGTCCTTCAAACCGCGATAAAAGACTGCTGCTCTTTTACTCTCCGGCCAGTCTGTTTCAACTACCAGCTTATTAAACTGGGCCAGGTACGCCACAAGATCTTTATTGCCTTGTTTCAGCTCTAGTAATTCATTATCGGTGGCCTGTGATATTTTCCGTCGATCGAAAATCCGAAGGAATTCTTTCTTAAAGTCCTCAAAGTTGTATAGTAGAGCGTCATCTCTTGTGACCAAGGGCATAGACCAACTGGCGGCATCGCCACTGAGGTAAGACAAAATGAAGGCCACGCGGGACTGTGCGTCTGGAAAAATCGTAGGACGACACATGAAATGTAAAGCGCATTGTGTCAAAAATATTTGGGCCTTCTGTGGGTCCCCACTAAATCGTTCTGGTGGTGCTAAGGGAATCACAGGAGACAGGGAATGTACTACGTGTGTTGCTTCTCTAGATGTGGAACCCCCTACAGTCTCTGGGAATCTTAGGCTAGATGTTTGATTCATGTTTGTCACTCTAGCTGCTAACTCTACAGTTTCTCTTCTTGAGTCCATCATTTCTTGCCTCAATCCTCTGTTCTCGTCCCTAACTGCTGCTAACTCCTTTTGTATTAGGCCTAATACTTCTCCCAAATTTTGCAAATCTATGCCTTCTGCCATTTCTGTTCAGGAGCAAGTTTCAACACTTGGGCACTTCACTCTGTCAGAGCGGTATCCAATACTTGCGCAGGAACAGAGATGCCTTTTCCCAATGCCCCCGTCCGGGAAATCTATCTGACACCTAATATGAATAGTGCCTCGAAGAATCTCCCAAAGGGGGAAGGGGGAGTGGATAAAATAATAAAGAGAAAGAAGAAGAAGAGACTGCCTGCGGTTATCTGCTTT
The DNA here is from genome assembly GCA_963921515.1 of Calotriton arnoldi. NCBI lineage: Eukaryota > Metazoa > Chordata > Amphibia > Caudata > Salamandridae > Calotriton > Calotriton arnoldi. Next base: position 102,980 of record CAWUFW010006435.1, on the reverse strand, counting down.
CCAATTCCTGCTTCACCTCAGCGCTATGTAGATGCCTCTGGCGGAGTGTCCTGGAAAACTAAATATAACAAATACTTAGCTTACATTTCTTTACGCCCTCTACTAACTTGAATATTTCTCTAGTAGTTAACAACGTACCAGGTTAACCTTACACTTTAGCCTCTCTTCTATTGGTCTTCATTATTCTTCCTGCAATTAAGAGTCCTAACTCGCTCTATCTTGCATGGAATTTCTAGAGATAACTAAGGGAAAAAACAGAATTTGTTTACTAGTGTTTCCTCAATTAACTGTCTCTCTATCTTATCTCTATTGTTGTTATTATTACTTTACATACCTATTTTTCTTATCTCTAACTCGTTTAATATCTTTTCATCTTTTTTCAGGTAACAGATGCGGAATTACTCTGGCTATTCAGGTGAGTATTATTTTTCTCTTGAAAATGTCTTGTCATATGGTTTAACTCGTTGTCTAATAAAGTTGCCAACAATACAGTTCATTACAAGGTTATATTTACAGTCATTCCGATAGTACTTAGCTTATTCGCTGAGGCCCAGAGCTGTCATCTCTAACGTTGCCGTAATTCTTGACTGCTCTTCCGTTCTTGAAACATTGTTTCTTACGAAGTTGTGAACCTGTCAGGAATTCTCCACGCATGTACACCAGGCGAACACCACTTCGACGAAGTGAGAAGCCAGGCGCGAGTGCGCAGAATCAGCAAAGAGACACTCTGGAGAAATACGGCACCGAAGGGAAACGCGAACGAGGAATATCCGACGGATTTCGACGAACCACTACCCTGACTAAAACGACGAGGGAGAATCAGAAGTGCGTGTGCTCCAGTCCAAATTCCAGGTGAAGTGCGCCAGCGTTCTACTGTGAGCGCTCCAAGTAGAATTCCGTGAAGTAAGAAAAAGACTAGAACTACACCCTCCATGCATCGCCGGCCATCTTGGAGTTGTTCAACCTCCAAGCTTCTTTCCAAGTAATGGCCTTAACCTTCTGCGTGTTTGAGATTATCTGTTCCTGCCTCGTTAAGCAGACTATAAGGTTCTGATCTTTAGGAGTCCTGACACTGGACTGTCAAGTTATGATATTGTAATACTCACAAAAGGTAACCGGATGGTAACCTGACTAAAATCTAAATGTGCAAAAACAGAAAAGGGCATTTGCTTTTTAAAGACGAGAACCCTCACTCACCTTTTGGGTGACATGCTTCATCATTGGGTTCCCTCTTACACACAGTGCCCGCAAGGTGCACTGTGTGGGCTACAACTCTCCCGCAGGAGAGGAGCGTGAGGTGTTTTATCACTCCAATGTCTAATGTGAGTGAGGGGCAGAGTGCAAAATTAAATATCAAAAGTGAATAAAACCATCTCATATGGGGAAATAGTTTAATAAGTATCCCCTATGGATAGAATTAAAAACCAGTGTGAACGATAGGGGTAAGGATGTTCCCTATCTGACTAGGTCAACATGTTTCTGCCCAGATGACCAAAGGTTCACGGCATTCTTCAGGACCAACGTCTTGTCACTCTGCTCAATTTGTGATAAACAAAAAAGGAAAAAACCATACTTAATTCAATGGTCTTATTCAGAACCAACTTCTGTTCTTGTCTGTTTTCTGTAACATATAAACACATAGTTATGTCCAGTATATTCATAATCATGCCCATTGGCTCATAACCAAGTGTGAGTGTAAAACCAAATCACCACACACGTGAGAAGACATAGGTGAATAGATTAATTTTCTCACCAATATCAGACCAATTCTATGTCTCTACCTTTATCAGGTCCTCTATTTTCTGGGAAACCTAAAGGTAACATCAAGGTCATAAAAGCATTATATATCAATAAATCAACGGTCTTTATAAAACATTTGACTGAAAAAACACTCATAGTATGGTACCCATATACCATTAGCTGTGTACTAAGCTAATCAATGTTTTAATGTCACACGGCAAGCTGTCTTATATTCAGATTATTCTCGTGTGGGAACATAGCTCTGTGTGTCCTTTTCACCAAACGCTAATATCAAAAATGGCATGCTTATAAATGAGAATAAACCTAATATCTAACCCTTATTGGCATTTAGTAAGCTCCATGGAAATTAATGCCCCATGGAAATTTAAGCAACAAGTCCACATCGAAGCCCCAGTTGTCATCAGCCAATTCACTGTTATAATAAGGGCCTAAACTCATCTATAGCTCTCAGACCCCCGTTTTGAACATCCCCATAACATAAGCCACCGTGACAGCGATGCGTTTCCAACATCTACCCTGACTCACCGATTATCCCAGCATGTACTCTTAGGAATAGAGGCCGAAGGGAGATCGCACACCTCTCGCTTCTGCGTAAAATAGTATTAACGCGTATCCGAACCCGGAAGTCAATCCAACTACTTCCGGTTCATGGAACGCGAAAAAACGGGAGATTTCTTCATATTGCAACTTAGTCAAACCCTTCATAAAAATAGCGCCGCTATTCTATTTTATCCACCACGCTATGAGAGAGACAGAAAATTGCTTTCCCACGCACTAATTGGAATTGTATATACACAATATCCGTTCTAATGCATCATGGGATTTGTAGTTACATCCCACGTGCATCGCCCTCAAAAACCAGTATTACTACATGCTGAGGTAAGAAGAGGAAAAAAAGGAAAAAGAGGATAAAAACCAAATCTTATTAGTAAATACAAAGACATTGTATAATCAGATCACCTGCCACTATTCACTGTACAGTCAAAAAACCTTACCAATATGAGGACTATTAATAGAAGTGCAAGATTATAGAATACTCCATGGAATCTCCTCATTTAATCCTGTAATATGACTCTTCAAACGAAACACCCATCGCTGTTCCCTTCTTAGAAGTACCCTATCTAAGGGCCCCATATTAGTGTCATATTTAGGTTTATCAATGATCACCCACATGAAATCATCCTCTGTGTGGGCCATTTCCACAAAGTGTCTTGTCATACGAGTATTGGTTTTTTTGCATCGAAAAGCACTACGATGCTCCACCATCCTTTGTTTAACCTTACGGGTGGTCATACCAATATATACTAATAAACATGGACAAGTAATCATATAGATGACACCACTCGTATTACAATTCGTATGTGAGTTTAATACCCAGGGCGTCATTAGACCCAGGTCCAATTGTGTCACATGTTTAGTGAACGGACACACAGAACACGACCCACACGGGAAATGCCCTTTCACTGGCAGGGCTCCCCATAATGTGGTTTGTCTACTCTCTTGTTGTTGCAATCTTGGTCTCGTGTGTACCAGTAAATCTCGAAGATTACTGCTTCGTTTCAATGCAAATAAAGGTCTTTCTAAGGACAATTTTCCTGTGTTCAAAATGTGCCATGATTTACTAATTGCCCTTTTAACATTATCTGTCAAATTGCTAAAGGTAGTGACACAGACCATCCTTTTGTTCTCAGGTTTCTCATATGACTCAAGGAGTGCCCCTCTATGATTATTACGGGCTCTTTTTTGTGCTCCATACACTAATTTGGTCGGATAATTCCTTGCCAAAAGTTCCTCACTCAAATTCTTAGCATGGACTTTGTATCTGGCGACATCACTACAATTTCTACGTAACCTCAGAAATTGTCCTATGGGTAAATTATTCAATAAGGCACGTGGATGGAAACTATAATAACTAAGTAATGAGTTCCTCGCCATAGGCTTCTGATATAGCTCAGTCTGAATAATCCCATTCTTGGGGTACAGTCGTAAATCCAAATATGACACTGTCTTATTACTAGATTCACCAGTAAACTTAAGATTGGAATCTCGGCTATTCAGCCAATTAGAGAAAACATCTAGAGAATCCTGGTCACCTTCCCAAATGACCAGGATATCATCTATATATCGTCTCCAAAGTTTAAGGCGTTGTCCAAAGGGATTGTCAATAGCAAATATGAATTTGGTTTCAAAACCATACATATACAAATTAGCCATACTTGGGGCACTTGTACTGCCCATTGAAGTGCCAGTCGTCTGCCAATATAGATCTCCTTCATAACTAAAATAGTTTTCTTTTAAGACCATACTGGCACACTGCATAACAAAAGTGTTAGGTGTCTGATCCTCACGTGGATGACTCTCAAGTAGCTGTTCAATAATTTCAAGAGTGTCATCCTGCGGAATATTTGTATATAATGACTCAACGTCATATGTAACCATCATATTCATTACAGGATTGAATGGTACAGTTTCAAGAAGAGAAAGAACATGCTTAGTGTCCTGCAAATATGATGGCATCTCTGCTACAATAGGTCGAAGAAAGTGGTCCACAAACTTAGATAATGGCTCCAAAATAGACCCAATGCCTGATACTATAGGTCTACCTGGTGGCGGTATTTTTCCTTTATGGATTTTCGGAAGAATATAAAATGCCGGCACTCTAGGATGTTTCTGGATCAAAAATTCTGCCTCGCCTCTAGTAATCCAATTTGAAACTCTACCTTCCTCCACTATAGACTTAATCTCTAGTTGTAATCTCAATGTAGGATCTTGTAGAATATGGGTATAGAATTTGGGGTCATTTAATTGTCTAAGACATTCATTACGATAAACTACAGTATCCATAATAACGGTGGCCCCGCCTTTATCAGCCGGTTTAATCGTAATATTAATGTCATTACCCAATTTTTCAATACATTTTCTTTCAACATTAGAGATGTTACAAAAAGTTTTCTTAGGAAAGTCCAGACTGGATTCATATTCTTTAAGTACTGCCTTCTCAAAAGTGTTAACTTCTGAAGGTACTTGTTGTAGGGAAGGAAGAAAAGTAGATTTGTTCCTCAGACCAGTATTGGGAACAACGTTAGCATCATCTTTCTCAAAATTAGAGAAGAAAAAATGTAGTCGTACTTTTCGGAAAAAATCAGCGAGCTCTTTGTGGATCATAAAATCGTCACCTAATTTGGTGGGCACAAAACCAAGTCCTTTAGACAATACATTATGTTCTAAAGTCGTGAGAGTTTTAGAGCTGAGGTTTACGACTAAACATTCTGGTCGCTTGTGGACGCTGTCATACTCCGAGTCACTCGCTGTTCTATTAGTGGATCCCAATTCACTTGTGGTTGTCTGTCTGTAGCACGGCCTACGTTGTTGTCTCTTCTGCGTCCTCTTCTCCCTCTGGTTTGACCAAAAAAAGGAGGGTAATTGGGAATACCAAAAGATGGACCGGGATTAAAGGGATGTGGCGGATATGGCAAAAGTTGTGGTGGCCACCATGATGCCTGTTGAGGATACATATGTATGTTACCTCGTCCTCTTCCTCGTCTCCCAAAATGTGGGGGCGCATAATCAGTATCTGAATCATTAGAGTCACTCCACTCATCAGAGTTAGAGGTCCATTCATCTGTGTCCTTCCGCCATCCTCTTATACCTCTTTTTTTTGTTTTCTTATTCAAAGTAGTTTGATAATCATCAGATATATAAGGATAAACTTTCTCCATAGTAAACCTATCTAGATCTTTCTTAAACTTGTTAATTTTAAATTTAACCAAATCATCTTTAATCTCTGTAAGATTTTTAGAGATCTCTTCAAGTTTCTTTTTATAAATTGTAACCTGAACTCCTGACTTCAATTGGTTTTCCAATGTTTGTATCTCAATGGCTAGAAGGTCGGCCGTTTCCTTAGCTGTGTTAATTATCAAGACAAGCCAATCCCTACTACAACGCCAGGCTATCTTTGACCAATTTGTCACAAAGATTTTATTATCCAAAAAGAGTCTCGGAGCATTTGACACTATCAAGCCTGGTGGTGCAATATTCCCTCTCAAATATTCAGTCAATATGGCAGCGTGTAAAATAGTTCTAACATGTTGTTTCTTACTATTGCTCAATTTCGTCCAATCCTCTGTATTAGACAGTGTATGAGAAATATGTGAATCTAAAATGCTGGGTGTTTGGAGTATAGCCTGGACCATTTCTTCATCAAACGCCAAACCAGTGTTTTCTGTCATGTTGGTAACTGATCAAAACTAAAGAACCATAGATAATATGTATATATAATATAATATCTACTAGATGACCCACAGCCCACAGCTGTACTATATATTATCTCACAACAAGGTCTCTAAAGGAGGGATTCTCACCATCCACGGTACCACTCCACTATATAATACTCACAAAAGGTAACCGGATGGTAACCTGACTAAAATCTAAATGTGCAAAAACAGAAAAGGGCATTTGCTTTTTAAAGACGAGAACCCTCACTCACCTTTTGGGTGACATGCTTCATCATTGGGTTCCCTCTTACACACAGTGCCCGCAAGGTGCACTGTGTGGGCTACAACTCTCCCGCAGGAGAGGAGCGTGAGGTGTTTTATCACTCCAATGTCTAATGTGAGTGAGGGGCAGAGTGCAAAATCAAATATCAAAAGTGAATAAAACCATCTCATATGGGGAAATAGTTTAATAAGTATCCCCTATGGATAGAATTAAAAACCAGTGTGAACGATAGGGGTAAGGATGTTCCCTATCTGACTAGGTCAACATGTTTCTGCCCAGATGACCAAAGGTTCGCGGCATTCTTCAGGACCAATGTCTTGTCACTCTGCTCAATTTGTGATAAACAAAAAAGGAAAAAACCATACTTAATTCAATGGTCTTATTCAGAACCAACTTCTGTTCTTGTCTGTTTTCTGTAACATATAAACACATAGTTATGTCCAGTATATTCATAATCATGCCCATTGGCTCATAACCAAGTGTGAGTGTAAAACCAAATCACCACACACGTGAGAAGACATAGGTGAATAGATTAATTTTCTCACCAATATCAGACCAATTCTATGTCTCTACCTTTATCAGGTCCTCTATTTTCTGGGAAACCTAAAGGTAACATCAAGGTCATAAAAGCATTATATATCAATAAATCAACGGTCTTTAAAAACATTTGACTGAAAAAACACTCATAGTATGGTACCCATATACCATTAGCTGTGTACTAAGCTAATCAATGTTTTAATGTCACACGGCAAGCTGTCTTATATTCAGATTCTTCTCGTGTGGGAACATAGCTCTGTGTGTCCTCTTCACCAAACGCTAATATCAAAAAATGGCATGCTAATAAATGAGAATAAACCTAATATCTAACCCTTAATGGCATTTAGTAAGCTCCATGGAAATTAATGCCCCATGAAAATTTAAGCAACAAGTCCACATCGAAGCCCCAGTTGTCATCAGCCAATTCACTGTTATAATAAGGGCCTAAACTCATCTATAGCTCTCAGACCCCCGTTTTGAACATCCCCATAACATAAGCCACCGTGACAGCGATGCGTTTCCAACATCTACCCTGACTCACCGATTATCCCAGCATGTACTCTTAGGAATAGAGGCCGAAGGGAGATCGCACACCTCTCGCTTCTGCGTAAAATAGTATTAACGCGTATCCGAACCCGGAAGTCAATCCAACTACTTCCGGTTCATGGAACGCGAAAAAACGGGAGATTTCTTCATATTGCAACTTAGTCAAACCCTTCATAAAAATAGCGCCGCTATTCTATTTTATCCACCACGCTATGAGAGAGACAGAAAATTGCTTTCCCACGCACTAATTGGAATTGTATATACACAATATCCGTTCCAATGCATCATGGGATTTGTAGTTACATCCCACGTGCATCGCCCTCAAAAACCAGTATTACTACATGCTGAGGTAAGAAGAGGAAAAAAAGGAAAAAGAGGATAAAAACCAAATCTTATTAGTAAATACAAAGACATTGTATAATCAGATCACCTGCCACTATTCACTGTACAGTCAAAAAACCTTACCAATATGAGGACTATTTATAGAAGTGCAAGATTATAGAATACTCCATGGAATCTCCTCATTTAATCCTGTAATATGACTCTTCAAACGAAACACCCATCGCTGTTCCCTTCTTAGAAGTACCTTATCTAAGGGCCCCATATTAGTGTCATATTTAGGTTTATCAATGATCACCCACATGAAATCATCCTCTGTGTGGGCCATTTCCACAAAGTGTCTTGTCATACGAGTATTGGTTTTTTTGCATCGAAAAGCACTACGATGCTCCACCATCCTTTGTTTAACCTTACGGGTGGTCATACCAATATATACTAATAAACATGGACAAGTAATCATATAGATGACACCACTCGTATTACAATTCGTATGTGAGTTTAATACCCAGGGCGTCATTAGACCCAGGTCCAATTGTGTCACATGTTTAGTGAACGGACACACAGAACACGACCCACACGGGAAATGCCCTTTCACTGGCAGGGCTCCCCATAATGTGGTTTGTCTACTCTCTTGTTGTTGCAATCTTGGTCTCGTGTGTACCAGTAAATCTCGAAGATTACTGCTTCGTTTCAATGCAAATAAAGGTCTTTCTAAGGACAATTTTCCTGTGTTCAAAATGTGCCATGATTTACTAATTGCCCTTTTAACATTATCTGTCAAATTGCTAAAGGTAGTGACACAGACCATCCTTTTGTTCTCAGGTTTCTCATATGACTCAAGGAGTGCCCCTCTATGATTATTACGGGCTCTTTTTTGTGCTCCATACACTAATTTGGTCGGATAATTCCTTGCCAAAAGTTCCTCACTCAAATTCTTAGCATGGACTTTGTATCTGGCGACATCACTACAATTTCTACGTAACCTCAGAAATTGTCCTATGGGTAAATTATTCAATAAGGCACGTGGATGGAAACTATAATAACTAAGTAATGAGTTCCTCGCCATAGGCTTCTGATATAGCTCAGTCTGAATAATCCCATTCTTGGGGTACAGTCGTAAATCCAAATATGACACTGTCTTATTACTAGATTCACCAGTAAACTTAAGATTGGAATCTCGGCTATTCAGCCAATTAGAGAAAACATCTAGAGAATCCTGGTCACCTTCCCAGATGACCAGGATATCATCTATATATCGTCTCCAAAGTTTAAGGCGTTGTCCAAAGGGATTGTCAATAGCAAATATGAATTTGGTTTCAAAACCATACATATACAAATTAGCCATACTTGGGGCACTTGTACTGCCCATTGAAGTGCCAGTCGTCTGCCAATATAGATCTCCTTCATAACTAAAATAGTTTTCTTTTAAGACCATACTGGCACACTGCATAACAAAAGTGTTAGGTGTCTGATCCTCGCGTGGATGACTCTCAAGTAGCTGTTCAATAATTTCAAGAGTGTCATCCTGCGGAATATTTGTATATAATGACTCAACGTCATATGTAACCATCATATTCATTACAGGATTGAATGGTACAGTTTCAAGAAGAGAAAGAACATGCTTAGTGTCCTGCAAATATGATGGCATCTCTGCTACAATAGGTCGAAGAAAGTGGTCCACAAACTTAGATAATGGCTCCAAAATAGACCCAATGCCTGATACTATAGGTCTACCTGGTGGCGGTATTTTTCCTTTATGGATTTTCGGAAGAATATAAAATGCCGGCACTCTAGGATGTTTCTGGATCAAAAATTCTGCCTCGCCTCTAGTAATCCAATTTGAAACTCTACCTTCCTCCACTATAGACTTAATCTCTAGTTGTAATCTCAATGTAGGATCTTGTAGAATATGGGTATAGAATTTGGGGTCATTTAATTGTCTAAGACATTCATTACGATAAACTACAGTATCCATAATAACGGTGGCCCCGCCTTTATCAGCCGGTTTAATCGTAATATTAATGTCATTACCCAATTTTTCAATACATTTTCTTTCAACATTAGAGATGTTACAAAAAGTTTTCTTAGGAAAGTCTAGACTGGATTCATATTCTTTAAGTACTGCCTTCTCAAAAGTGTTAACTTCTGAAGGTACTTGTTGTAGGGAAGGAAGAAAAGTAGATTTGTTCCTCAGACCAGTATTGGGAACAACGTTAGCATCATCTTTCTCAAAATTAGAGAAGAAAAAATGTAGTCGTACTTTTCGGAAAAAATCAGCGAGCTCTTTGTGGATCATAAAATCGTCACCTAATTTGGTGGGCACAAAACCAAGTCCTTTAGACAATACATTATGTTCTAAAGTCGTGAGAGTTTTAGAGCTGAGGTTTACGACTAAACATTCTGGTCGCTTGTGGACGCTGTCATACTCCGAGTCACTCGCTGTTCTATTAGTGGATCCCAATTCACTTGTGGTTGTCTGTCTGTAGCACGGCCTACGTTGTTGTCTCTTCTGCGTCCTCTTCTCCCTCTGGTTTGACCAAAAAAGGAGGGTAATTGGGAATACCAAAAGATGGACCGGGATTAAAGGGATGTGGCGGATATGGCAAAAGTTGTGGTGGCCACCATGATGCCTGTTGAGGATACATGTGTATGTTACCTCGTCCTCTTCCTCGTCTCCCAAAATGTGGGGGCGCATAATCAGTATCTGAATCATTAGAGTCACTCCACTCATCAGAGTTAGAGGTCCATTCATCTGTGTCCTTCCGCCATCCTCTTATACCTCTTTTTTTTGTTTTCTTATTCAAAGTAGTTTGATAATCATCAGATATATAAGGATAAACTTTCTCCATAGTAAACCTATCTAGATCTTTCTTAAACTTGTTAATTTTAAATTTAACCAAATCATCTTTAATCTCTGTAAGATTTTTAGAGATCTCTTCAAGTTTCTTTTTATAAATTGTAACCTGAACTCCTGACTTCAATTGGTTTTCCAATGTTTGTATCTCAATGGCTAGAAGGTCGGCCGTTTCCTTAGCTGTGTTAATTATCAAGACAAGCCAATCCCTACTACAACGCCAGGCTATCTTTGACCAATTTGTCACAAAGATTTTATTATCCAAAAAGAGTCTCGGAGCATTTGACACTATCAAGCCTGGTGGTGCAATATTCCCTCTCAAATATTCAGTCAATATGGCAGCGTGTAAAATAGTTCTAACATGTTGTTTCTTACTATTGCTCAATTTCGTCCAATCCTCTGTATTAGACAGTGTATGAGAAATATGTGAATCTAAAATGCTGGGTGTTTGGAGTATAGCCTGGACCATTTCTTCATCAAACGCCAAACCAGTGTTTTCTGTCATGTTGGTAACTGATCAAAACTAAAGAACCATAGATAATATGTATATATAATATAATATCTACTAGATGACCCACAGCCCACAGCTGTACTATATATTATCTCACAACAAGGTCTCTAAAGGAGGGATTCTCACCATCCACGGTACCACTCCACTATATAATACTCACAAAAGGTAACCGGATGGTAACCTGACTAAAATCTAAATGTGCAAAAACAGAAAAGGGCATTTGCTTTTTAAAGACGAGAACCCTCACTCACCTTTTGGGTGACATGCTTCATCATTGGGTTCCCTCTTACACACAGTGCCCGCAAGGTGCACTGTGTGGGCTACAACTCTCCCGCAGGAGAGGAGCGTGAGGTGTTTTATCACTCCAATGTCTAATGTGAGTGAGGGGCAGAGTGCAAAATCAAATATCAAAAGTGAATAAAACCATCTCATATGGGGAAATAGTTTAATAAGTATCCCCTATGGATAGAATTAAAAACCAGTGTGAACGATAGGGGTAAGGATGTTCCCTATCTGACTAGGTCAACATGTTTCTGCCCAGATGACCAAAGGTTCGCGGCATTCTTCAGGACCAATGTCTTGTCACTCTGCTCAATTTGTGATAAACAAAAAGGAAAAAACCATACTTAATTCAATGGTCTTATTCAGAACCAACTTCTGTTCTTGTCTGTTTTCTGTAACATATAAACACATAGTTATGTCCAGTATATTCATAATCATGCCCATTGGCTCATAACCAAGTGTGAGTGTAAAACCAAATCACCACACACGTGAGAAGACATAGGTGAATAGATTAATTTTCTCACCAATATCAGACCAATTCTATGTCTCTACCTTTATCAGGTCCTCTATTTTCTGGGAAACCTAAAGGTAACATCAAGGTCATAAAAGCATTATATATCAATAAATCAACGGTCTTTATAAAACATTTGACTGAAAAAACACTCATAGTATGGTACCCATATACCATTAGCTGTGTACTAAGCTAATCAATGTTTTAATGTCACACGGCAAGCTGTCTTATATTCAGATTCTTCTCGTGTGGGAACATAGCTCTGTGTGTCCTCTTCACCAAACGCTAATATCAAAAAATGGCATGCTTATAAATGAGAATAAACCTAATATCTAACCCTTATTGGCATTTAGTAAGCTCCATGGAAATTAATGCCCCATGAAAATTTAAGCAACAAGTCCACATCGAAGCCCCAGTTGTCATCAGCCAATTCACTGTTATAATAAGGGCCTAAACTCATCTATAGCTCTCAGACCCCCGTTTTGAACATCCCCATAACATAAGCCACCGTGACAGCGATGCGTTTCCAACATCTACCCTGACTCACCGATTATCCCAGCATGTACTCTTAGGAATAGAGGCCGAAGGGAGATCGCACACCTCTCGCTTCTGCGTAAAATAGTATTAACGCGTATCCGAACCCGGAAGTCAATCCAACTACTTCCGGTTCATGGAACGCGAAAAAACGGGAGATTTCTTCGACCTATTGTAGCAGAGATGCCATCATATTTGCAGGACACTAAGCATGTTCTTTCTCTTCTTGAAACTGTACCATTCAATCCTGTAATGAATATGATGGTTACATATGACGTTGAGTCATTATATACAAATATTCCGCAGGATGACACTCTTGAAATTATTGAACAGCTACTTGAGAGTCATCGACGCGAGGTTCAGACACCTAACACTTTTGTTTTGCAGTGTGCCAGTATGGTCTTAAAAGAAAACTATTTTAGTTATGAAGGAGATCTATATTGGCAGACGACTGGCACTTCAATGGGCAGTACAAGTGCCCCAAGTATGGCTAATTTGTATATGTATGGTTTTGAAACCAAATTCATATTTGCTATTGACAATCCCTTTGGACAACGCCTTAAACTTTGGAGACGATATATAGATGATATCCTGGTCATCTGGGAAGGTGACCAGGATTCTCTAGATGTTTTCTCTAATTGGCTGAATAGCCGAGATTCCAATCTTAAGTTTACTGGTGAATCTAGTAATAAGACAGTGTCATATTTGGATTTACGACTGTACCCCAAGAATGGGATTATTCAGACTGAGCTATATCAGAAGCCTATGGCGAGGAACTCATTACTTAGTTATTATAGTTTCCATCCACGTGCCTTATTGAATAATTTACCCATAGGACAATTTCTGAGGTTACGTAGAAATTGTAGTGATGTCGCCAGATACAAAGTCCATGCTAAGAATTTGAGTGAGGAACTTTTGGCAAGGAATTATCCGACCAAATTAGTGTATGGAGCACAAAAAAGAGCCCGTAATAATCATAGAGGGGCACTCCTTGAGTCATATGAGAAACCTGAGAACAAAAGGATGGTCTGTGTCACTACCTTTAGCAATTTGACAGATAATGTTAAAAGGGCAATTAGTAAATCATGGCACATTTTGAACACAGGAAAATTGTCCTTAGAAAGACCTTTATTTGCATTGAAACGAAGCAGTAATCTTCGAGATTTACTGGTACACACGAGACCAAGATTGCAACAACAAGAGAGTAGACAAACCACATTATGGGGAGCCCTGCCAGTGAAAGGGCATTTCCCGTGTGGGTCGTGTTCTGTGTGTCCGTTCACTAAACATGTGACACAATTGGACCTGGGTCTAGTGACGCCCTGGGTATTAAACTCACATACGAATTGTAATACGAGTGGTGTCATCTATATGATTACTTGTCCATGTTTATTAGTATATATTGGTATGACCACCCGTAAGGTTAAACAAAGGATGGTGGAGCATCGTAGTGCTTTTCGATGCAAAAAACCAATACTCGTATGACAAGACACTTTGTGGAAATGGCCCACACAGAGGATGATTTCATGTGGGTGATCATTGATAAACCTAAATATGACACTAATATGGGGCCCTTAGATAGGGTACTTCTAAGAAGGGAACAGCGATGGGTGTTTCGTTTGAAGAGTCATATTACAGGATTAAATGAGGAGATTCCATGGAGTATTCTATAATCTTGCACTTCTATAAATAGTCCTCATATTGGTAAGGTTTTTTGACTGTACAGTGAATAGTGGCAGGTGATCTGATTATACAATGTCTTTGTATTTACTAATAAGATTTGGTTTTTTATCCTCTTTTTCCTTTTTTCCTCTTCTTACCTCAGCATGTAGTAATACTGGTTTTTGAGGGCGATGCACGTGGGATGTAACTACAAATCCCATGATGCATTGGAACGGATATTGTGTTTATACAATTCCAATTAGTGCGTGGGAAAGCAATTTTCTGTCTCTCTCATAGCGTGGTGGATAAAATAGAATAGCGGCGCTATTTCTATGAAGGGTTTGACTAAGTTGCAATATGAAGAAATCTCCCGTTTTTTCGCGTTCCATGAACCGGAAGTAGTTGGATTGACTTCCGGGTTCGGATACGCGTTAATACTATTTTACGCAGAAGCGAGAGGTGTGCGATCTCCCTTCGGCCTCTATTCCTAAGAGTACATGCTGGGATAATCGGTGAGTCAGGGTAGATGTTGGAAACGCATCGCTGTCACGGTGGCTTATGTTATGGGGATGTTCAAAACGGGGGTCTGAGAGCTATAGATGAGTTTAGGCCCTTATTATAACAGTGAATTGGCTGATGACAACTGGGGCTTCGATGTGGACTTGTTGCTTAAATTTTCATGGGGCATTAATTTCCATGGAGCTTACTAAATGCCATTAAGGGTTAGATATTAGGTTTATTCTCATTTATTAGCATGCCATTTTTTGATATTAGCGTTTGGTGAAGAGGACACACAGAGCTATGTTCCCACACGAGAAGAATCTGAATATAAGACAGCTTGCCGTGTGACATTAAAACATTGATTAGCTTAGTACACAGCTAATGGTATATGGGTACCATACTATGAGTGTTTTTTCAGTCAAATGTTTTTAAAGACCGTTGATTTATTGATATATAATGCTTTTATGACCTTGATGTTACCTTTAGGTTTCCCAGAAAATAGAGGACCTGATAAAGGTAGAGACATAGAATTGGTCTGATATTGGTGAGAAAATTAATCTATTCACCTATGTCTTCTCACGTGTGTGGTGATTTGGTTTTACACTCACACTTGGTTATGAGCCAATGGGCATGATTATGAATATACTGGACATAACTATGTGTTTATATGTTACAGAAAACAGACAAGAACAGAAGTTGGTTCTGAATAAGACCATTGAATTAAGTATGGTTTTTTCCTTTTTTGTTTATCACAAATTGAGCAGAGTGACAAGACATTGGTCCTGAAGAATGCCGCGAACCTTTGGTCATCTGGGCAGAAACATGTTGACCTAGTCAGATAGGGAACATCCTTACCCCTATCGTTCACACTGGTTTTTAATTCTATCCATAGGGGATACTTATTAAACTATTTCCCCATATGAGATGGTTTTATTCACTTTTGATATTTGATTTTGCACTCTGCCCCTCACTCACATTAGACATTGGAGTGATAAAACACCTCACGCTCCTCTCCTGCGGGAGAGTTGTAGCCCACACAGTGCACCTTGCGGGCACTGTGTGTAAGAGGGAACCCAATGATGAAGCATGTCACCCAAAAGGTGAGTGAGGGTTCTCGTCTTTAAAAAGCAAATGCCCTTTTCTGTTTTTGCACATTTAGATTTTAGTCAGGTTACCATCCGGTTACCTTTTGTGAGTATTATATAGTGGAGTGGTACCGTGGATGGTGAGAATCCCTCCTTTAGAGACCTTGTTGTGAGATAATAAAAGTTATGATATTGTCCCAGCTGACGTTTGGTTGGTGGCACACTGTTCTGCTGCACACAAGGGGGGAAATGTTGCATTGCTCCCTGTAGTGACAGTGTCATAGAGTCTTGTCCCAGCTGTTCTGCCATTGGCTCATGGTGATGCCACCCTTGAAATGTTGGCCGTGCATCTGACTATATGCTGAGTGCAGTGCCCCACACATCCCTACACACATTGCCCGATACGCTCGCAGTGGTCACAGCATGAGAGAGGTCAAATTTTAGGTTGCATCGTTTGTCGACATGGAGGGGCTGACTGACGCCTTGCACTTTGGGGTGAGCCCCTATTTGCAAATCTACTTCACTGAGGCAGACATTGTGGTTCGGTATGTGCATGGGGGACATGTGCCCTCTGTGTCTTCATAAATGTGAATATGGTGGGCAACATTTTGGGGTGTGACATGCAATGTGCACCATCACAACAGGCTTTGTCCACCACGTAGTGTGGGAGTAGATATGCCAAGAGATATTTGTTTTCAAGTGTTAAGTAACCCTGGGCGTAGTTCGCGAAGTTGCGCTACGCGAAGCTACGTGAAGTGCACCTCGCACTACTCGAGCTACGCGTAGCTACGCAAACTGCGTAGTGCACTGTGCAAAATGCTGTTCGCACTGATTGCACAGTGCCGGATGCTTGTCCGCACTGTGCAATCATTAAAAACGGCATCTTGCACAGTGCGAGCTGTCTTTTACTGCCGCTCGAGTAGATTTTTACTCGAGCGGCAGCTTTCTCAACGCGGACTGGTAGTTTCTCATCGCGAGCGGTCGCAAGCATGCGCAACCACTCGCAATGAGAAACCTGACCTCCCCGCGTTGAGAATCTCGCCAGGAGGTTTTTTTTCCACGCTCGCGATCGGCAACTTGATGTTGCTGATCGCGAACAAGGAAAAAGTCTCGCCGGGATGTCATTTTGCTTGCTCGCGGTCGCCAACTTGACGTTGAGGACCACGAGGAAGCAAAAAATGACCGCTACGCTACGCTATGCATGTTTGCACTGTGCTACATGCAATTCGCGTAGTGCAAAGTAGCGCAAACTTCGCAAACTACGCGAGCGTAGCATAGTGCTTTGCCCAGGCTTAGTGTTAAGGAAGACACTACTTGTGACCTGCAACAGACTAGGACCATTTAGCACACATGCCTTTTCCTTAATGGACGTGGGACTAGGTTGGTATATTGCTAGATGGTTGTTTTGTAGCAATGGGGGCACAGCTAGTTCACACATACACGCCCATATCACTGCCTATCTGTATCAGGTAAAACAGGTACATTGCTCGTATTTCCCTTGGTGTACCTTCTGGGTGAATCAGTGTCCTAACACTTTTTACATACTTCTAAACTTGATTGGTCTAGAACGACACACATCTGTGTGAATTAAATAATTTTATTTACATTCAGAAGATGAAGACAGGACCAGTGCTTGGCCATACATGCCCACATTGCATGGATGCCCGTTAGAGGGCCAGACAGAGTCATGTGGTGGTAACAGGGCCAAGGGAAGAGGCATAGTTCAGTCCACAGGCTGATTGCAGTGTCATTGGCAAGAAAACAGTGATATGGCAGTCCATGTGGAGGTCCAAGGTGATTGTCGGGGGACAGTGGAAGACAGTGCAAGAAGATTTTCCGCGGCATGATACTAAGCCCGGCACCAAGGAGAAAACTGGCATTTTGGCGTTGATGGATGCTACCGCTTTCTCCTTAGCACAAATGCACTTTCATCCTCCTCTTCGTCCTCTGATCTGTCATGTGCCTCACATGTGGGTGGTGGTATAGTGGGTGCAGCACTGTGAGGCACTGACACATCAGGTGGCGGAGCTGAGGATGTGGAAGCAGCAGCAGCATTCATCGGTGCCAGACCTTGTGGCAGCAATGAAGTGATGAGCAGGTGCAGGGCATGATAGATCCCAGCTACATCGTGCTGGTGTGCGGCCCTGGCAGCCATATCTTGTGCCTGCATCCGCTCCATGCTCTCCATTATCCGACAGATGTTGGCCAAGTCCTGGCTGACATTGCTGGAGCCACTCTGAGCAGACAGTTGTTGTTGTCTCAGAATCATGACTCCAGCAATGTCAGCCATGGACTGTTGGAGAGCATCGAGCGGGCTGTGGGTGTCCGTGATCTTCTGCATGTGGTCCCGGATGGGACTCAGACACCCACGTATGGCCTCAAGTTTTTCCGCCAGGCTCTCAAACCCCACCCGCACCTGTTCAGCCATCTCCCGCTGGACCTCTAGCAAACGGCGTTGGAAGGCCAGGTGTGGGTCCTCGAGGTCCTGGGAGCCAGCTGTGGTGGGAGGTGCTTGCTGCTGGTTGGTTTGTGCAGGGGGTGGGGTTGCCGCAATGCTGCTGGGTTGCCCTGCTCCTGGAGGTGGGGTGCTGAAGGAGTCTAGCAGATGTTGGAGTTCTTCCTGATCGATGGTGGGGTAATCATCCTCGTCATCAGTGAATGTTGGGCCAGTCTGCTGTCCAGGAGGTGGTGTCTCTCCCTCTGCAATGTGATAGGGGAGATACAGTTTAACAGTGTTCATCATGTACGATCATGCATTGGATGAGTTTACAAGCAGACTGCAGGACAGTGTACATTCAGACTGTTTTTGGGGAGATGCCTATTTGTTGCGGGATAGTGATGGTTTTGAGGACATCGCGGATGTGATGTTGTTGTTGTACATTGTCATCTCACAGTTTCCAGCTATGACAAATGTGATTGTAAAATATCTACACACAAGCGTCACAAGTTGTGTTCTCTGTTCATTTGTGTGAGTAATGCAATTTGGCCCACATAGTAGTCAATGTTGATGTGCTCAGATTTGTGTGTGTGTGCACTGCATTGTGTGATGGTGGCACCTGCAGCTTTGGTTTAGCTGCCCGTTATACCTTTCAGGCAGTGAGCCTTTAAGTTCTGTGCATTTACAATGCTGGGATGAGGCAAAGTGGGTGGAATATGGGTCTTGGTCAGAGTTGGGAGACTTGTGCATTGTTTGACATCAAGTGTCTTGTTGACGTCAGGGGTTGTATGTACACGAGGATGTGTCAGAGTGTGACTTGCTTGTTTAAGGATGTTGTCCACACTCAGCCACCTCAGTGAGGTGGCCTGCACCATGTTAATATGTTGGGCCTGCAGGCATGCTATTCATCATGCACTGTCACTTTCTTTGTCAATGTGGCTCACGGACACGCAGCATTGCAGGATACTGCACATGTGCATGTGTTTTGTGCAAGTATAGTTATGTGTGAGTAGGGCACCGTTTAGGCACATTAGCAATGAGAGCTTACTTGCTGCTTCAACATGTGCTGCACTATGTAGTACACATGGACATCCATGTTGCTTTGTCTATTGTGATTTGTCTTGTGTGCATGTCATCCTTCATGTTTTTTCTTGCATGCATTGCTTACTGCCCTCCGTTTGGCTTACCTGTTGTGAGTATGGTTCGGCGTGAGTTTCTATTGATGTTGCTGTCTGAACAGACAGGGACATGTTACCAAGGAAGTGGCGGAGAGAGGCGTTAGCCATCTTGGCTTCACGCCTCGCACCACCACTTTGGTAACGCCAGGCTGCACCATGTTAACAAGGATATGGTGCAGCCTTGCGTTTCCCCCTGCGATGGCACAAAATTACACAGCTTAGCGCCAGCGCAGGCACCCTTGCACCAGAGTGCAAGGGTGTCTGCGAGCAGGGAGGTTTGTTTATGTGTAGGTAGTAGTTCTTTCCTGCACATGGACAAACCTAAGAAGACATTTTGTAACTTTTATGTGTGCTGCTTCGTGCAGCACACATGGAAATTACAAAATGGCATTTTGAAGTACTGTTTGTTCATGTACAGGAAGGGACACCTTCCTGTACATGAACATACCATGGTATTTTGCATTTTCCATGTGGGCTGCACAAGGCAGCACAAATGAAACAAGCAAAAACAAGGGGAATTAATGCATTTCTCCTAGTTTTGCAACCTTGGGCCCAGGATTTTTCTGGTGTTGAGATCGGCACTGCCACCTATAATCGCCTACCTTGATAATGGATGGCAGCGTCGACTTCAATGGGTGTTGTGGTGGGACGCCCAACACAACACCCACTGCACACCCCCTATCACACAAAGTTTAGCGTAAAAGGGGCCCTATTCTCAAGGCAGCGTAAAGCCACTTAACATGCCTTTAAGACACGTTAAGTGACTTAACGCTGCCTTGATAATGGGGCGCTGACCCTATCGCCACCCAGACGTCACAAAAAGTGACGTTGTGGTGGCGATAGGGGCTTGATGATATGCCCCATAGTGTCAACACACATTACCCTCAAGGTTGACCCCACGTGTGGTGTGTAAGTGGTCAGTTTTCTGATGTATGTGCATTTCATGATGCCTATTTATGGTGCTCAGGCCTGGTCACTACCACCCTCACAAGAGATGCAAATGGGCGGGTGATGTGTGTTTGTGTATGTGCCACGCAGCTGCTGACATGGATGATACCTGCTGTCCTGGTTCTGGTATTCAATGCCTGGCTTAGCGTGTGGGTGATGACTACCTGACTGCATATTTGTTCACTGACACAGTTGACTTACCAAACAGTTACGTTGAATTGCACATGATGGTGTGATGGGCAACTCACGTCAGGACTGATGTGGGATGCTATTTTCTGTATGTCAGATGTGTACACTTGGGGGTGTAGGAGTGCAATTTTAGCCAAGGGTTGAGGGTGGAATTTGGGCGTTTGTCAATATTTGTTTTAAATTTGTGGCCTTGTCATACTTTGGCAGTGAGACCGCTTTACAGGCACATTGTGGTTCAGGGAGTATGTCACACAGACAAGTACATATTTGTGTGACACATTCCTGATCTGCATTGTCAATCAATCAATCAATCAATCAATCAATGCATTTATAGAGCGCGCTACTCACCCGGGAGGGTCTCAAGGCGCTGGGGGAGGGGGGAGTTACTGCTCGAACAGCCAGGTCTTGAGCTGCTTCCTGAAGGAGAAATGGTCCTGGGTTCGCCGAAGGTGAGTGGGGAGGGAGTTCCAGGTCTTGGCTGCCAGGTAGGAGAAGGATCTTCCTCCGGCGGTGGCTCTGCGGATGCGTGGTACGGTGGCGAGGGCGTGGCTGGTTGATCGTAGCTGGCGGGTGGGCGTGTAGAAGGTCATGCGTTCGTTGAGGTACTTGGGGCCCAGGTCGTGGAGGGCCTTGTGTGCGTGGGTGAGGAGTCTGAACGTGATTCTCTTGCTGACGGGGAGCCAGTGCAGGTCTTTCAGGTGTCCGGTGATGTGGCTGTGTCGGGGGATGTCCAGGATGAGTCGTGCGGAGGCGTTCTGGATGCGCTGGAGTCTTTTTTGAAGTTTGGCTGTGGTTCCGGCGTAGAGGGTGTTCCCATAGTCCAGTCGGCTGGTGACGAGTGCCTGGGTGACGGTCTTCCTGGTTTCAGTGGGGATCCATCTGGAGATCTTGCGGAGCATGCGCAGGGTGTTGAAGCACGAAGATGAGACGGCGTTGACTTGTCTGGTCATCGACAAGGAGGAGTCCAGGATGAAGCCCAGGTTGCGTGCGTGGTCCGTTGGCTTGGGCGCGGTGCCCAGGGCCGGGGGCCACCAAGAGTCGTCCCAGGCGGAGGGTGATGAACCCAGGATGAGGACTTCCGTCTTGTCTGAGTTCAGTTTAAGGCGGCTGTTCCTCATCCAGTCGGCGACGTCTCTCATCCCGTCGTGTAGGTTGGCTCTGGCGGTGGTGGGGTCGTTGGTGAGGGAGAGGATCAGCTGGGTGTCGTCGGCGTAGGAGATGATGTTGAGGTTGTGTTGGCGTGCGATGGCTGCGAGGGGGCTCATGTAGACGTTGAAGAGGGTAGGACTGAGTGAAGATCCTTGTGGAACGCCGCAGATGACTTCGGTGGCCTCGGATCTGAACGGGGGAGGCGGACTCTCTGGGTTCTTCCGGCGAGGAACGAGATGATCCATTCCAGTGCTTTCTCTCGGATTCCGATGTTGCTGAGGCGCTTCACTAGGGTGCGGTGGCAGACGGTGTCGAACGCCGCGGAGAGGTCCAAGAGGATGAGGGCTGCTGTTTCCCCGTTGTCGGTTAGGGTTCTGATGTCGTCGGTGGCTGCGATTAGGGCGGTCTCGGTGCTGTGGTTGGCCCGAAACCCGGACTGCGAGGGGTCGAGGGATCCATTTGTCTCGAGGAAGGCGGCAAGCTGTCTGTTGACGGTCTTCTCGATGACTTTGGCCGGAAACGGAAGGAGCGAGATGGGACGGTAGTTCTTGAGGTCGGTGGGGTCCGCCGTTGGTTTCTTCAGGAGGGCGGTAAGCTCGGCGTGCTTCCAGCTCTCCGGGAAGGTGGCGGTGTGGAAGGAGGAGTTGATGATGTCCCGGAGATGGGGTGCGATGGTGGCGTCGGCTTTGTTGAAGACGTGGTGTGGGCAGGGGTCGGTTGGTGATCCGGAGTGGATGGAGTTCATCGTGCGGGTGGTGTCTTCGGTGCTGATCGGGGTCCAGTTGCAGAGGGTGGTGGTGGCGGGCGTTGGTTCGGCGGTAGGGTGCGTGGTCTGTGCGTCGAAGCTGTTATGTATGTCGGTGATCTTGCGGTGGAAGAACGCGGCGAGTGAGTTGCAGAGGTCTTGCGAGGGGGTGATGTCGTTGTTTCCGGCGCTGGGGTTGGAGAACTCTTTGACGATGCTGAAAAGTTCCTTGCTGTCGTGGGCGTTGTTGTCCAGTCGTTCTTTGAGTGCCGACTTCTTGGTGGCACGGATCAGCTGGTGGTGTTTGCGGGTGGCGTGCTTGAGGGCGGTCCTGTTGTCTGTGGTCTGGTCGAGTCGCCAGGCTTTCTCGAGAGTGCGGCAGTTCTTCTTGGATTCCTTGAGTTCGTTGGTGAACCAAGGGGTTTTCTTGCTTCCGGGTCTGCTGGGAGGGTTTTTAGTGGTGCGAGGTCGTCGGCGCAGGCGGTCAGCCACTTGGCGAGGTTGCTGGCTGCTTCGTTTGGGTCCGTTGTGTTAGTGGGTGTGTTCTGGCTGAGGGAGGCGGTGAGCTGCTCGGCGGTGATCTTGCTCCAGCTCCGGCGGGGAACCTGTTGCGGGTGGTGGTGGGTCGCAGTCTTTCTGAAGCTGAAGTGGACGCAGCTGTGGTCGGTCCAGTGGAGTCCGGTGGCGTGGCTGAAGGAGATGTGCTTGCTGGAAGAGAAGACGGGGTCAAGCGTGTGGCCGGCGTAGTGGGTGGGCGTGTTCACCAGTTGCTTGAGTCCGAGGTTGGCGAGGTTGTCCAGCAGGGCGGTGGTGTTTCTGTCGTTGTTGTTCTCCAGGTGGAAGTTGAGGTCCCCTAGGAGGATGTAGTCGGCGGAGGGCATGGCGTGCGGGCTGATGAAGTCTGCGATGTCTTCGCTGAATAGTGTGCGTGGTCCCGGGGGTCTGTAGATGAGGGTGCCTCGGAGGGTGGTCTTGGGGTCAGTGTGTATCTGGAAGTGTAGGTGCTCGGCGGCGGTGAAGGTCTCGTCGGAGTTAGTCGAGATGCGGATGGTGTTCTTGTGTACGATGGCGATGCCTCCTCCCGTCTGGTTGACGCGGTCCTTCCGGGTGATCTTGTATCCGTCCGGGATGGCTATGGCGATGTCGGGCGCTGAGGAGGCGTTCATCCAGGTTTCGGTGAGGAAGGCGACGTCCGGTGCTGTTGCGTCGAGCAGGTCCCAGAGTTCCACGGCGTGCCTGTGGACGGAGCGGGTGTTCAACAGGATGCATTTCAGGTGGTTGCTGCTGGTGCTCGACTTGGCGGGGGTGGTGCAGGTCCGGGGGCAGGTGAATCGGCAGGCTTGGCAGGTGAAGGGTCCGTGGGTGCGTCTCGGGGAGGCTCGGTAGCAGGCAGGGTTCCGGTCGGCATTGAGTGCGGTGAGGGTGGCGGCGTCGTAGGTCCGTCGAGTGGTGTTGCATCGGTGGGATCCAGGGGTCCTGGCGCTGGGCGCGGGCCAGGCGCGGACGGGCGCAGACGGGCTTACCTTTGGCGCACCTTCGGCGCTCCGTCGGTGCTCCCGCTGCGCGCGGCCGCTGCGCGGTCGCTTAGGGGGCGTCATAAGTAAGGAGCCGGGAGGGAGGAGCAGCTGGGTGGCGGGAGCGGGGCGGCGAATGGAATCACGGGGGGCGGGGCCGCAGGGAGGCAGTGGCGGGAAAGTCCCAGGAGCAGCGGGAAAGTCCCAGGAGCAGCGGGCAGCGGGAAAGTCCCAGGAGCAGCGGGCAGCGGGAAAGTCCCAGGAGCAGCGGGCAGCGAGCGAAGGAATCTGCAGGCAGGAGGCGACAAGGCAGGCAGGAGCGGCAGCAGTGAGTGGGGCGACCAAGCCCTGTGGAGGGCTGAGCGATCACACTCTGTGGTCCCCTACGGTCCCCTTAAGTAAGGAGCCGGGAGGGAGGAGCAGCTGGGTGGCGGGAGCGGGGCGGCGAATGGAATCACGGGGGCGGGGCCGCAGGGAGGCAGTGGCGGGAAAGTCCCAGGAGCAGCGGGAAAGTCCCAGGAGCAGCGGGCAGCGGGAAAGTCCCAGGAGCAGCGGGCAGCGGGAAAGTCCCAGGAGCAGCGGGCAGCGAGCGAAGGAATCTGCAGGCAGGAGGCGACAAGGCAGGCAGGAGCGGCAGCAGTGAGTGGGGCGACCAAGCCCTGTGGAGGGCTGAGCGATCACACTCTGTGGTCCCCATTGTCCACATACATACTGTGGTGTTGTAGGCATGTCCCCCTGCTCATTGTATTCCATCGCCCTTTGAGTGAAGTGTGCTGTTTGTGTGCAATTTTGGATGTGCAACTTTTATCCAGTGGCCTACATGGTCAATTTGTTGTGACATTGCATGTGTGTTTGGTATGCAGACTCACTAGAAGTTTCCCCACTTGTTGTACACCGGACTGCATCTCATGAACAGGCAAGGGGGCACATTGCCTGGAAATGCAGGTGATGTCAGATTTTCCCCCTTGCCACGTCACCACGCACATACAAATTGCCTGCACAAGGACACATCTCTCTCTGACGCCAAACTGCGGATGCACTGTGAATGTGACTGGTCATGTGCACGATAAGACATGCCACCACCAATGTCAGCACACCTGCAGCATTGTGCACATGTGCTTGAGTAGTGTGCAGGAATGTGCATGTGCATATAGGTGGACTTTACTGCGCATACACAACCTTGCACACTACTCAGATACATGTGCACAATGCTGCAGGTGTGCTGACATTGGTGGTGGCATGCCTTATCGTGCACATGACCAGTCACATTCACAGTGCATCCGCAGTTTGGCGTCAGGGAGAGATGTGTCCTTGTGCTGGCAATTTGTATGTGCGTGGTGATGTGGCAAGAGGCCATTTTGCCACCCTGCCGCATCTCAAGTTGTTGTGCCACTTTGTCATTTGATGTAGCACTTATGGAGTGGTCTGATGTTGATCTTGGACTATGTTGGGCTTACTTTTCTGTGCACATTTACAAGTCTGTGTGCCCGCCAATGTGTGTTGTGCAATGTGTTGTTTGAGAAGGGTGATATGTCCCTATGCCACCATGGACAGGGGTATCCGGGACATGATCCACAGTAATTGTGGGTATGCACTTCAATTAATTTAATTGTACATGAGTGCCACTGGGCCCATCCACCCCCGTCCATCCCGTCCCTGGTTGATGCTCACCCTGGTGTTGTTGTGTCTGGTCACGTTCAGCAGTATCCTGGCCCGCAACTCCAACCACCGTCTCCTCACTGATGACTCGGGACACCTGCTCCTCCAACTCATCCAGCTCCTCCTGTGGCGCTGGACTCCCACCTCCAGTCTGCTTAGCTGCTTTCAGGTTGGCTGCTAGTTTCTCCTTGGTTTTGCGCTTGGTATCATGCCAGCGTTTCTTGCAGTCGTCCACTGTCCTCCTCCTCTCTCCGACGGCATTCACCCTGGACACAATGTCCTGCCATATTTCTTTTTTTCTTGCCAATGTCACTGTGGAGGTGACAAACAGTTCTTGTTGGTGTTCAGTCACCTCCGCAATCAGGACCTGGTTTTCCTGGTTGCTGAACTTAGGATTCCTCTTCCTCTTGGCCTTCACATGGGTCTCTGGCTGGTCCTCCTGGGTATTTGTGGGGTTGTTTGTGGCCTCAGCACTGGTCCCAGCTTCATCCATTGCTTCTCTGGTTTTTCCCTCTTTTTTCTTTCTCCTTTGCGGGCCTTTTAAAGTGCATTTTCGCGCTGAACGCTTAAAATGCAGGCCTGGTGCCAATTAGCGATCGGATTCTGTCGCTTATTGGACCATCGCCACTTTTTTTACATTAGCGTGAGATTTTTTATCGCCGCCACACTAAATCTATCGCCGTCCATTTCCGCCGGAAAGGGAAGCTATCACCTGTTAGCGGCGTGTTGCTAATACGCCGATAACACGGCGATAGATTCCGGCGTTCGGCGGCGATAGTAAATCTCGCGCTAAACGCGGTTAGCGATAAATATCGCCATTTGTTGCTAATATCCCCCTTGTTTTTTCAGGGCATCCCAGGCTGATTGGTGTTGAGGCAGTGGACTGGGTGTTTCACCGCTGACAGGGAGGAAGAATTTTCAGCGTGGGTACGCTCGGTTTTGGAGTAACCAGGCGCTCTATAAACAGCTAATCTAATCTAACACTAGCATTTCTGTGGATGTTTTAAAGGAAATACACTGTTCTTTATATGACAGTAAAGGCCGCATTTCTACTGATGTTTTTAAGGGAATACACTGCGCTTTATATGTTGTTGCAGTTGTATTTCTGCTGATGTTTTAAAGGGAATACACTGCGCTTTATATGTCACAACTGCTGCATTTCTGATGATGTTTTAAAAAGAATATACCTCACTTTGTATGTAATCACTGTCGCGTTTCGGTGGATGTTTAAAGGGAATACACTGCGCTTTATATGTTACCATGGCCGCATTTCTGCGGATGTTTTAAAGGGAATATACTGCTTTTTATATGTCACCATGGCCGCATTTCTGCTGATGTTTTAATGGAAAAACAGTGCACTCTATAAATTGTCCCAGCAGCATTTTTGCTAATGTTTTAAATGGAATACACCACTCTTTATGTGTCACCACTGCTGCATTTCTGCTGATGTTTCAAAGTGACTGCACCACACTTTGTCTGTTGTTATGAGTGCATTTCTGCTGATGTATACACCGCTCTCTATATGTCACCACTACCGCACTTTTGATGATGTTTTAAAAGGAATGCACTGCGCTTTATGTCACCACAGTTACATTTTTTACTGATCTGTTAAAGGGAATAAACCACGCTTTATATGTTAACATGGCTGCATTTCTGTTGATGTTTTAAAGGGAATACACTGGGCTCTAAATGCGATCGCGGGCGGATAATTAAAAAATATTTTTAGAGCTGCTGTCCATTTGTTATGTTCGCTGTCAAACCCTGTCACTTGCGAAACAAAAGAGCAATCCACCCTAATCCAATCTAAACCATTCCAATACAACACACCCCACTCTAGTCCACTCCAATCCACCCCAATCCAAACAAACACACCACAACCACTCCACTCCCATCTAATACATCTACCCACTCCACCCCACTTCAATCCATCCCACTTCACTCCACTACAAACAGCCCCACTACACCCCAATCCAACCCACTAATCTACAATCCAATCCATCCGAACTACAATAATCCAAACCACCCCACTTCAAAACAATATACACCACTACGATCCAATCCACCCTACTCCAATCCACCCTAATCAAATACAATATACCCCACTCCAATACAATAAATCCCCTCCATTACAATGTAATCCACCCCTCTCTACTCCACTATAATTCACCCCACTCCAAACCACCCCTCTTCAATACAATCTACACCGCTACAATCCAATCCACCCTACTCCAATCCACCCTAATCAAATACAATCTACCCCACTCCATTACAAAACATCCCCTCCATTACAATCTAATCCACCCCTCTCTACTCCACTGTAATTAACCCCATTCCATACCACACTATTCTAATACAATCCACCCCACCCCAATACACCACATCCCCAAACAAATATAATCCACACCACTCCAATACACATCACCCCATTTCAATAAACCCCACTCCAATCCAATCCACCCCATCTACTTCAACCACTCCAATACTCCCTACTCAATCCCAAAACTCTACCCCAATACAATGTATATACTACATTCCAATCTACCCCACTACCTCAGTCCACTCCAACCCACCCCACCCTACTCCAATACATTCCACTACACTCAACAACACTACACTCTATAACACTACACTCTACAACACTCTCTGCCACTAAACTCTACTCCCCTATGTCTACCACACTGCAATTTCAACTACTCCAATCTAACCTACTCCACTCTACCCCACCCTATTCCATTACACCCCACTCCAATCTTCAATACTCCTATAAACAACATTCTATCCCACTCCAATCTACACCACTCCAATTTGCACCACTCCAGTCCAAAACAACTCACCTCAATTCACCCACTTCATCTCACTTCACCACACTCCATCCTACTTAAATACAATACAACCCACACTAATACAATTCATCCCAATCCAACCAAACCCACTCCAACCCAATACACTACACCACAATAAAATACACCCAAGCCCTCCCCAGTAAACTCCACTTCATACAATACACCACAATCCACCACACTGTAATATAAAACAATATATCCTACTCACATCTAACACACTACAATCCAAACCAATCTTCCCAACTCCAATGCAAAACCATATTCACCACTACAAACTAAACCACACCAATATTCATCACAACACTACTAAACAATCTAGTCTACTCAATGCAAAACCAACTTCCCCCTACAATACAAATAAATCAGCCCCACTCCAATCCAGAACAATCTACCCCACTCCAATATACATGACTGCAACATACCCCACTCCAATATACACGAATCAAAATATTTCCCTCACTACAATCTAGCCCACTCCAGTCCATAACAATATACCTCACTCCAATCTACACCACTCCCATCTAAAACAATCTACCACACTCCAATCTACACCAATACAATCTAAAACAATCTACACCACTTCAATATACAACACACCAATACAAAATATTATACTACACTACAATCTACACCACTACAAAATAAAACGTTCCGCCACACTTCAACCAACCATACTACAATACACCCTTCCCCATTCCAATACACATCATTCCAATACAATACAACTCTTTACAATACAAAACACCCCACACCAATCCAATCCACCACAATTCAATTAAATGCAATATACTCCACTACAATCCACCTCACCCCACTGCAATATACCCCACCCACAATCCACCACAATACAATACACCCCACCCCAATCCACTCACCCCATCCAAATACAATGCACCTCAATCCAATCCATCCGAATGTAATAAACCCAACGCAATCCAAACCACCTTACTCCAATACAATCCACCCCATTAAAAATCAATCTACTACACTCCAATCCAATCCACCACACCCCATACCAATTCAAAACACCCCAGTCCAAATAACCCCCTTCAATTCACTCCAAATAATTCCATTCTAAGACACTCCACTTCAATCCATACCATTCTAATACAATACACCCCACTCCACTCCACTGCAACCTACCCCAATCCAATCCATCACAACCAAAATCCCAAACTCCAATTTAATGCATCCCATCCACTCCACCCCACTTCAATCCACCCTGCTCCACTTCACTATAAACAGCCCCACTCCACTCCACTTTAATCCAACCCACTCAACTACAATCCAATCCAGCCCACTTCTTTCCACCCCACTCAATCCCATCCATCTAACCTACAACAATCCAAACCACCCCACTCCAATACAATCAACACCACTACACTCCAATCCACCCTACTCCAATACAATTTACCCCACTCCAGTACAATATGCCTCCTCCATTACAATATAATCCACCCCCTCTACTCCACTATAATTCACCCCACTCCAAAACACACTACTATAATGCAATCCACCCCACCTCAATACACCACACCCCAAACAAATATAATTCACACTTCTCTAATAACCCTCACCCCATTTCAATCAACCCCACTCCAATTCACCCCATCCACTCCAACCACTCCAATATACCCTACTCAATCCAAACAACTCAACCCTAATACATCTACTACAATCCACCCCACTACCTTAATCCACTCCAATCCACCTCACCCTACTCCAATGCATTCCACTACATTCAACAACATTACACTTTATAACACTACAATTTACAATACTCTCAGCCAATTAACCACTAAACTCTACTCCCCTCTATCTACCACACTACAATTTCAACTACTCCACTCTAACCCACTCCACTCTACCCCACTCTAATCTACCCTACTCCAATACACCCCATTCATCCCACTTCACCACACTCCAATCCACCACAATGTATCCCACTTCAGTCCAATACAACCCACACTCTTACAATTCACCACAATCCATCCCAATCCAATATTCCCCACTCCAACCTAATATGCAACACAATCCAATACACCCCAAACCCTCCCCATAAGACCCCACTTCAATACAATCCTCCTCACTCCAATACAAAACAATATACCCCACTCCAATCTAACACACTCTAATCCAAACAAATCTGCCCGACTCCAATACAAAACCATATTCCCCACTACAAACGAAACCATACCAATCTCCCTCACAACATTGCAAAACAATCTGCTCAATTCAATACAAAACAAAATGCCCGACTCCAACACAAGAAAAGTGCCCCACACTAATAAAAAACAATCTACCCCACTCTAATCTACATCACTACAGTCCAGAACATTTCCCACACTACCATATAGCCCACTCCGATCCAAAACAATATACTTCATTCCAATCTTCCACAGTCCAATCTACACCACTTCTATATACCCCAATCTAATTCGAAATAATATACCACACTACAATCTGCACCACTACAAAACAAAATGTTCCACCACATTATAACCAACCACACTATAATAAACCCCTCCCCACTCCAATAAACATCATCCAAATACAACTCATTACAATACAAAATACCCCACACCCATAATATACACAACAATACAATCAAGTACAATATACTCCACTCCAATCCACTCCCTACTCCAATATACCCCACCCAAATACAATGCACCTCAAAAATATACACTGCACCCTATCCTATTCACCCCATCCAAATACAATACACCTCCATCCAATTCACCCCAATCCAATATGCCCACGTAATCCAAACCACCTTACTCCAATACAATCCATCCCATCAAATAACAATCTACTCTACTCCAATCCACTACACCTCATCCCAACCCAAAGTACCCCACTCCAAATAACCCACTTCAAATCACTCCAAATAATTCCATTCCAAAACACTCCACTTCAATACATTCCACTACACTCGCTACCACTTAACCAGTAAACTCTACT
Source organism: Calotriton arnoldi (assembly GCA_963921515.1). NCBI lineage: Eukaryota > Metazoa > Chordata > Amphibia > Caudata > Salamandridae > Calotriton > Calotriton arnoldi. Next base: position 71,734 of record CAWUFW010006435.1, on the reverse strand, counting down.
CCCCGCTACTCAACTCTACTACACTCTACTGCCCCTACTCGACTCTACAAGACTTTATTCTAAAATATATATTTTAAAGTGCTCTACTTCCCCATTCCACTCTACTACACTCCATTTAATAACTTTTATCCATACTAAACAAAACCCACACTAAACTACAACATACCAAAAACACATTACCAAACAAAAATAACCCCACTCCAAACTGTCCCTTTCCAATCCAAAACAATCTACACACTCCACTACACCCAAATACAATAAACACCAGTTCAATCCAAAGCAATATACCAACGCCAATCTTCCCCATTCCAATCAAAACAATCTGTCCCACTCCAATCAACACCACTCCAATCTTCCCCACTCAAATCTAACCACTCAAATCCACAACAATTTACCCACTCCAATACAAAACAATTCATTAAATATTATATGTATTTTCAATTAAAAATATATTAATAGATTTTTTTCTTCTTTTCCAGGAAAACAACTCCCAAAATTAAATACCACATTTATTACATATTTAACAAGGACAAAAAACAATAACTAAACTAAAAATAATTGTATGCAAACACATAACAACAAAAGCACACAACTCAATCACAATTCACACTAGCACATATACTACCATTTACTTTTAACCATCTTCAACAGCCACCACAATAATATACAACATACCTAAAACACATTACAAAACCCAAAAGCTCTTCATAATATATACATACACAAAAACAAAACAAACAAATAACATTTCTACATTATTAACAATTTACAAAAAAGTTACTATGAATGAAATTCTATAAACTAGTTATCATCAAGGCCATGAAATATTTATTATCAATTCAAGGGGCAAACAATGGCTACAAAATAATACTTTTGCAATATTACATAACTACTATAAACCGGCAAACAATTGGAATAAAAATGATTTACACTATACTATGGACCTAGGAGATAATTTATATACTAACTTGCACTCTATTAATAATGAAATGCATATGCATACAGTTGATTTACCTAATTATGTACAACACAGTAACACTATTTATATTTACTTTGTTGACATACTACATTGTTTTGATCCTTTATATCCTGATTTTAAAACTGCATTAAATTTAACAGTAAATTTGCATTCAGGCATAATACCCTGCATGAATGCATATACAATTACAATTTTCACAAATGCACATACTTATTTTGTTTTTGATTCACGTAGCCGAGATAACAAAGGGATGCCTCATCCAAATGGAACATGTATTACTATTCAAATAATGAGCTTCGAAGGAGTAATGCAATATATTTATCAACTTGCAAGCAGTATTAAAGTTACAAATAAAGATTTTGTTTCTTTTGAACTAACTTCAATAACTATAACTACAAGTAAAAAAACCTTCAAGCTGCAAAGCTGCACACCAAAGGTACAAAAGAGAAAGGAAAATGCTAATATAAAGAAATTATTTGCACATGAAACACATACATATATAGATACAGTTAACAATATAGCCATTCCTAATACACAAATAGAAAATGTTTTAAATATAAATATTGGCTTTAATATAATTAAAACTGAGACTACGTAACAATACCAATCTCTATATCACAAACAAATATACAAAGAAATAAATTCACTAGTTCAGAAATTAGCAAATTTGCTCCGTCACTAAACAGAAAAATAAATATTTCCAATCAGAACTACTAAGTCCCCCTAGAATGTACATACGCATAATAACAATATATATGTATATATATGTCTTGGTCACGGTGTATAGCGTTAGTCCATCTACGCTTTCACCTATTTATACCAACTTCCCACTTGGCCAATTATGAGGCATTGTGGGGTTGGTAGTTTTGTGTAATTAAACAAAAACAAAACATAATTAAAGACAAAACTTTGCAATTTTTCAAGTGGAATTATCGTTGCACAACTTATTAGCATTGCAAATAGTATGACCAATTTCTAGTATGGATGAGAATACTGCTCATTAGGTGCCACAGCTGTTTCAGTTAGCAAAGCAATGTGTCTTAGTGACACATGTGGAATCATCCGCACACTTGTCTCTGCATAACTTCTTTGAATCATAGCATTTTTATGACTTAGTGTCTGTCTCACATTTGTTAATACCGCAGCTGAGTGCCCTAGTCGCAGTCCATGTTTTATATGATGCTATGTTATCCATTATGTAACTTAGTGTTTTATTCGTGATTGTTTGACGGCTCAGTGGCCCTCTTGTGTTGGTACTTCTTTGTGGCACTAGCTTATTCATACTCCGGGTCATTCTTTGTGTTTCCTCCGATTTTTCCTATGCGCCTCACATTTAACATTATTGTAACCAGTCAATTCCTCTGTTAATCCCTTAGTTAGACAATAGCTCAGATGTTATTTGCATGATGTTTTCTTTGAGAGCGATGACGCAGATGTTCTTATGCACTCAGTTACAAATGTATATACATTTCTTCGTCCCCATTCAATCCTGTGGGGATCTTTGTTTTGAAGCTGATGATGAGTCATGACTCCAAGCGTCTTAATTTTAATGTCCTGTTGCCCCCTCTCTCATGTACTGGCACTGTTGCAAGTCCTGAGTACGTCATGTCCAACCACGTTTTTCCTTCATGTGTCATCATGTGTTTAGCCACTGCGTATGTTGTATCCTTATTTTGAGTTGCCCTAATGTGTTCCAGTATCCGTTTTTTTAGGGGGCATATTGTGCTGCCTATGTATTGTTTTCCACATGTGCACTCAATAAGATATACTACATACGTTGTTTCACAGGTGATAGTTTCATTGATGTTAAATGCCTTTCCCTGTGGATCAGTAATGGTCTTCCTGTTTTTGCCAATTTTACAGGCTTTGCAACTAATGCACTTACTGAATCCCTTTTGTAATCCTTGTAGCCAGGATTCTGGTTTCCTCAATACGAAGTGACTATTTACCAATTTATCTGATAGAGATGGTGCTTTTCTGAATGTTATTTGTGGTCGTTTCCCCAGTTGTTTTCCGATATCCGGGTCTTTGGTTAGAACATTCCAATATTTGTTCAATATTTTACGAAATTTGAAACTTTCCTTGCTATAGGTTAGAACCATTCTTATTGTATAATCTTTTTGTTTTTCCTCACTTTTCTCTTTTTTGTTCACTAAGGTTTCAGCGCGTGTAAGGCATCTTGCTTTTTTCTCTCCACAGTGAATGTCGTTGTAGTTGTACCCTCTTTGCAGGAATCTTTGTTTAGTTTCTTTGAATTTGGAGTCCATCTCTTTGGCCTCAGAACAGTTTCTTTTCATTCTGATGAATTCTCCGCAGGGTATGTTCTTTTTCAATGTATCCGGATGGAAGCTCGTTCCATGGAGCACACTGTTGGTGGCTGTGCTTTCCGGAAAACTAGTTTCTATTTTGTTTGATTTTACATACACCTTCGTGTCCAGGAATACTATTTCAGTTGCGCTGATGTTATAGGTGAACTTTAAACCAACTTCGTTGTTGTTCAGAATCGCAAAGAATTCCAGGAACTCCGTTTCTGTGCCATTCCATAGAAGAAATAAATCATCTATGAAGCGCAGCCAGAGTGCCACCTTGGCCACGTGTTGATCATTTTCCTCTCTCCAAGCTATGGTTTTCTCCCACCAGCCCATCACGAGGTTGGCGTAGCTTAGAGAGCAGGAAACTCCCATTGCGGTCCTGCAGCTCTGGGAGTAAAACGTTTTGTTGAACAGAAAAACATTGTTCCTGAGACATAGCTCAATCATTTCTGTGAGCATCTGAGTATGTTGTAATTCCTCTATGGGCTTCTGTTTTAAGAAATACGTGACCGCTTGTATCCCAATGTTGTGACTTATTGATGTGTAGAGGGATACTACATCTATAGTTACTAATAAATATTCTCTTTGCCATTCAGTTTCCATTAGGGTTCTTAAAAAATAACCAGTGTCTTTAATGTATGAAGTCAAAGTGGGTACTATTGGTGCCAGGAAGTGGTCCACGTATGAGGAGATATTCTCATAAAGTGACCCACAGCTGGAAATTATGGGTCTTCCCGGAGGCCTCGTTAGTGTTTTGTGAGCCTTCGGAAGAAAGTAAATTGTCGGTATTATTGGATTGTCATTACTCAAATACAACACCTCTTCATCACTCAACAATCCTCTTTCATGCCACGTCTTCAATTTGGGGTTTAATTCCATTACTAAGTCATTGATGGGATTTTTCTTTAATTTCATTTAGTTGATTATGTTGTTAAGTTGTCGCATAGCTTCCAAGATGTATTCCTCTTTATCAAGGATCACTATGTTACCCCCCTTGTCCGCCGGCTTGATCTCTATCAGGTTGTTATTCATGAGTGATTCTAGTGCTTTGCGCTCTTGTTTGGTAAGATTTTCCTTATTGTGTCCATGCTTAACATTTTCCATCACTTCCAATTCTGATGTTACTAGGTCGTGGAATGTATCTATCCGATTTTCAGGATGTAGTGCAGGACAAAATTTCGATTTGTTTTTAAATTTCGTATTGATGTGTTTATCAGTCCTGATGCCCATTTCTGCCAATATTTGTGAATCTGAGAGACTGTCCTCATCCATCTCATTGGCTAGGCCATATGCTGTTCCCAGGTTCTCTACCTCTGAGATTGTAAATTCCTCTGATGATTCTCTATTTTCGGCTCCCTCGCTTCCAGATTCTGTGGCGTTGTGTTTGTCTTGTTTGTGGAAAAACTTTGTCAATTTCAGTTTACGGACATATTTAACAATCATGAATAAAACACTAAGGGGGTCATTACAATAGCGGGCGGTGGAAAATGGCGGGCGGATCGCCACCGCCATACGGGCGGTGGCGATCCGCCCGCCATTTTCCACCGCCCGCCTACCATTTACCCCCCGCCGAATCACGATGGCGGTGGGGACGCCGGCGGACGGAAAGACCGTCCGCCGGTTTTCTGCCGGTCGTACAGGCGACCGTGTGGAAAACGGGTTTAATATGGTGGCGGTGTCTGTGAGACACCGCCATCCATATTAGGATGTAGGCTGTGAGGAGCCTTTTCATGGCGGCATTTCCGCCATGAAAAGGCATGCGGTATTCGCATTTGGGGGCCTGTTGGGGGGGTGGGGGGTGCACATGGGGGGTACCTATGGTACCCCCCTGCATTTGCATGCACAAGGTGGCAGGCACCGCGCGGTGCCTGTCACGTTGTGCATGCAATAGCACAACATGCATTTTGTACATTGCGGCGGGTGCTGCTGACAGCACCGCCCGCCGCAATGTACAAAATGCGGGATGCGCCCGCCAGTGTGGCGGGCGCATCCTAATGTGCCTGGCGGGACCGCCGCGACTTCGGCGGGCGGTCCCTGGCTCCGTGGCGGGCGGACAAAGTCCGCCCGCCATCGTAATGGACCCCTAAGTTACATAATGGATAACATAGCATCATATAAAACATCGACGATAATTCCACTTGAAAAATTGCAAAATTTTGTCTTTAATTATGTTTTGTTTTTGTTTAATTACACAAAACTACCGATCCCACAATGCCTCATAATTGGCCAAGTGGGAAGTTGGTATAAATAGGTGAAAGCGTAGATGGACTAACGCTATACACCGTGACCAAGACCTGTGTGGTTGAAACGCGTAGGTGAAGGAGTAGATGGCTTGATTAATAAAGAAAAGTTAAACCCCAAGGAGAGTGCTGCGTTATATTTCGAAATTGGTGACAAACATATTTCAAGGTGAAGTCCAGCCTTGCCGCAGGCACCAGCTGTTAAGAGCGCCCTTCGTGATCTGGACTTTGTTGATGGTATATATATATATATATATATATATATATATAACTTTATTTCGGCTACCAAGCCATACAAGTTTTGCAGTCATATAAAATCACATTTAATCAATATTATAAATATTCTTCCGTGTTACATAAATTAAAACTATAGATAAGATTAGAATAACAAATGAATCTAATGTGAGGACATATCAATACTATAATACAGCTTTCACTTAAATTAAATTTGGCATCAAGTGCAAGTGTCGAACAATAAAATCATTTGAACATCTTAATTAATTAAATGATAAGCCTATAATTTATACAGTCAGATTCCTATATCAGTATTAAGAGCATCCAAGTATTATTAAAATGGGTCCTTTTTAAAATATCAATAATCAAAGCTTGGGGTTAGTTAAGATCTTGTTTCTTTAGTTCCAAGCACAATAAAGGAACCGAGATACCGCAAAAACTATTTGTTCTCTTGAGTCACATTTTCAATAGCCTTGCAGCTTCCCAATAGTGCCTCAATCCCATAAGTCTGCAGATGGCAATTATGAATGAATGAGGAATTTATAAAGCGTTGGAATCACCCCGGCAGGGGTACCTCTGCGCTAACAACGAATAAAAGAGCTAGGGAGTAGTGAGGGCGCTCACTCTTTGAAGAGTTCAGTTTTTAATAGTTTCCTGAATTTAAGCAAATTGGGGCACTTACGTAAGGCGCTGGGGAGCGAGTTCCAGAGATGCGGGGCAACATAGGCAAAAGATTTGCCCCCGTTCAAAGTTTGTTAACCCGAGGGACTACTAACAGAGCCTTCCCACCCGAACGCAGTGATCTGCTGGGTCGATAAGGGACAAGTTTTTCCGCCAGATACATGGGCCCGCTATCATTGATAGTTTTATGGACCAGACAGCATATTTTAAATTTGATTCTGTCACGGATAGGAAGCCAGTGAAGACCTTTCAGTAACGGCCGAGGGGATGCCCTTGAAGGCTGATTCAGAGCCAACCGTGCTGCTGTGTTCTGAACCACTTGCAACCTGTTTAGCACCATCTCATTTGCTGCTCCCACAAGTGCATTGCAGTAGTCCAAACAACTGACTACTAGAGCTTGGAGCAGGGTCTTGCGAACAGAGAAAGGGAGAAGATAAAATACTCTCCGAAGGAGCTTCAACATACCGAAGCAAGTGCCTAAAACGACAGCCACCTGATCCTTCATAGATAAGGAGAGGTCCAGATATACTCCCAGATTTTTTGCCTTGATAGTGGGGATGGGAGCCGGGCCTAATTCTGCCGGCCACCAATCAGGGGACCACAGAAGTTGTGCTTTGCCAAACAGGAGGAATCCGTTTTATTGGCATTCAACTGGAGGAAGTTCTTCGTCATCCAGTCTGAGATGGCACAAATACCCTCTGCAAAAAGCTGTTTTGTTGCCTCCGAATTATTATCAAACGAAAGCAGAAGTTGTGTGTCATCCGCTAATGAGAAGGGGACAAAGCTGTGGTCTCTGATGATCTTTGCAAGGGGGGCCACATATATATTAAACAACGTGGGGCTGATGCATGAGCCCTGAGGCACCCCCTTCCTAAGAGATTTAGCTCCAGAACGAAAGGGTCCCAAATTGATGGCATGGGTGCGCTGCTCCAAAAAGCTGGAGAACCATTGAAAAGCTGGCCCTACTACACCAATTTCCGTCAGTCGTTGCAATAGTCTATGATGTGCTACAGTATCAAAGGCTGCGGACAAGTCCAGCAGCACTAATGATACTGCCTTATTATTATCCAGAGAAAGTTTAATAAAATCTGTCACTCCTAGCAAGGTGGTTTCGGTAGAGTGTCAAGGTCTAAAACCAGATTGTGAAAGGTCAAGACATGTTTGAATTTCAATGATTCAGTGATCTGCGAATTAATGTATCCCTCCAAAAGTTTGCTCATGAGTGGAAGGAGCGAGATCAGGCGATAGTTAGATATCTCTGTGGGAGGTATGTTGGTTTTCTTAGAAATCAGAAGGATTTGCGCAGATTTTCAAGCCAAAGGCACTTTACCCTCACACAAGGAGTAGTTGAATAAAGAGCCTATTGGAGAGACGAGATGCCGAGCCAGCAAGGCAAACATTTTGGCTGGCATAATATCTGTGGGGGATCCTGATTTCGCTGCTTTTAACATCTCTTCTACTTTAGAATCCTGCAAGGGGGGAAAACGAGCCAGCACATCATTCTCGCTGGACACTGTGAGAGGGGAATGAGAGTATCAGAGATACTGGCCTCCCTGGGAAAAGAGTCATAGATTTTTTTAATTTTGTCATAAAAAAAATTGGAGATATTTTCACATAAAATCTGAGAGGCAGGGATAGGATTGGCGCAAGCCGTAGGTGACGTAAATTATTTAAGAATCGTGTACAGAATTCCCTGCTTCACTTAATTGCACATGGATGTATCGAAGGCTGCGGACAAGTCTAGCAGCACTAATGATACTGCCTTATTATTATCCAGAGAAAGTTTAATAAAAACTGTCACTCCTAGCAAGGTGGTTTCGGTTGAGTGTCTAGGTCTAAAACCAGATTGTGAAAGGTCAAGACATGTTTGAACTTCAATGTATTCCATGATCTGTGAATTGATGTATCCCTCCAAAAGTTTGCTCATGAGTGGAAGGAGAGAGATCGGGCGATAGTTAGATAGCTCTGTGGGAGGCATGTTGGTTTTCGTAGAAATAAGAAGGATTTGCGCAGATTTCCAAGCCAAAGGCATTTTACCCTCACACAAGGAGTAGTTGAATAAAGAGCCTATTGGGGAGGCGAGATGCCGAGCCAGCAAGGCAAACATTTTGGCTGGCATAATATCTGTGGGGGATCCTGATTTCTCTGCTTTTAACATCTCTTCTACTTTAGAATCCTGCAAGGGGGGAAAACGAGCCAGCACATCATTCTCGCTGGACACTGTGAGAGGGGAATGAGTGTATCAGAGATACTGGCCTCCCTGGAAAAAGAGTCATAGATTTTTTCAATTTTGTCATCAAAAAAATTGGAGATATTATCACATAAAATCTGAGAGGCAGGGATAGGATTGGCGCAAGCCGTAGGTGATGTAAATGATTTAAGAATCGTGTACAGAATTCCCTGCTTCACTTAATTGCACATGGATGTGTCTTTTCTGAGTTAGTTTAATGTTTTTATGGTAAGTGTTTACCGCTGCTTTAAAAATATCTTCCTCTGCCTGTGATCGAGATTTACGCCAAATTCTTTCCAGTTTTTTACATTTCGATTTCTCTCTACGTAATTCTTGGGAGATCCAGACTGCCTGCTTTCTTTGCGATTTGGACTGTAGTAGCTTAAGAGGCGCCAACGCATCTAAGGCAGTCCCTATAGCATTATAGAGTTCATTGAGTTTTCTGTTTATATCTCCGGGCTTAGCAAAATTAGGTGGTCTGAACTCCTGCAAGAAGTTTTCATCTGAGATTTTATACCATTCTCGCGTAATCTTCCCGCTATTCGGGATGTTGGCGACAGTTTGATGCGGGCTATTTATCTGGAAGTTGATAAGAGAGTGGTCTGACCAAATCACTGGTACCAGGGGGTGGGAATGTATATGGGGAGAATTAGTAAGAATGAGATCTAGTGTATGCCCTGCTACATGGGTCGGCCCTGAGTTGTTTATTTCCAGCCCTAGAGAGGACATGTCTGCCAGGAAGAGCGCAGCGTCAGTGTTCCCTTTATTTTCACTGTGAATGTTAAAGTTCCCAAGTAGGAGAAAATGCTTAGAGGAAATGACATGGGGGCAATCCTTTCCATCAGTTTTAGAGAGAAATCCTTAAGAGGCCCTGGGGGTGGTATAGTAGCGTGCCCTTCCAGCAATCCTAGGGAGAGAGTTCAATTCTAAAGAGACAGATCTCAATTGAATTGTCTAAGGAAGTATCCGTTATCGTAATCTCTAGGGATGATTTGAAAACAATCGCAACACCTCCACCAGCTTTGCTGTCCCTATTTAGATGTAGAATTCAGTACTGATCTGGAAGGGCTATTGCAATGGCCGGGGTGGAGAAGGGTTTAAGCCAAGTTTCCATTAAGAATCCTACATCAGGGGCCTGGGAATTCAATAAATCCCATATTTCAGTACAGTGTTTGGGTAGAGATCTAACATTTATTAAAATGGCTCTCCAACTAACAGTAGAACAGAGAGAAGCCTTTTTGCCAGAGTTGTCGGAGATGCCTGTTACTAACTTTGAGTCATCTGCCGAAGCTGGGAGGGGGTATTGCACCTCCTCCGAAGGTCTTACTGTAAGACTCTGGTAGTGGCAGTATCCGCAGGCGAATGGCCCCACCAAATTATCTAAACAAGCGTTTACATGACACTTCTGTGAGGCGCCAGCCCAGTTAACTGACTGCCGTATGTAGTTGAGTTCTGTGCGAGTGTAAGTGTGACTTGATAAAGAATGGCTGTTACCATCGCCAGGGTCCTGGCGACAGCAGGGCGCGGACGGGCGCAGACGGGCTTGCCTTTGGCGCACCTTCGGCACTCCCGCTGCGCGGGTCCGCTGCGTGTTCGCGGGATCCTGTCCATTAAATGGTCAGGCAACGGGGATTAGTCCTGCCCACCCTGGAGTTCCGAGGCCGGAAGTGGTGTGCCTGGAAATGAAGGAATCCCAAGAACTAGACCGCTCGGACTCTCCACACAAACGGAAATGCCCTGCGGTGGACCGGAGTGCGAGCGAAAGACAAAAAGAACAGTTTGAAGGTGAGGGTTAAAAAGACACCTCCAGTACAGGAGGTACCTTAAAGTATAAAAATAGGGCTGTGCGTGGTGTTGGTATACCAGGTTACATTAGTATCTCTCAGAAGTGTAGGGCCACCGGACCCAAAAACACCCCCTGAGCGTAATATAAAAGTACTGCCAACAAGTTAAAAGCACATTTACAACAAACAGATAAGCGTGCTACTAGCCTCTATTATCCATTTTTTGTATGCTATCTTGTAGAGAGGGAAAAAAAAACGTGCACTTGTGTCTCAACAGTTTGTGGGCATCTAGGGCAGAATTTTGAGTTGGAAGATATATTACACCACTTTGAGGTGTGAACTCTCAACTGAAGAAGACCACATCTATTGCACATGCAGACATGTGGCCTGGAAAGGATGAATTCTATCCACATAGGGCTCCAACCTTGGTACACATTTTTGATTCAGTAACAGACCGGATATGCTACCCTGCTGGTGGACACTTCCTGTTTGCTGCAGTAATTCCTCCCAGTATACGTACTTTACTTTCTGTGCATCTGCTTTATCTACTCTATTTGATATTTCCCTTATTGCATTTAACCAAGGAGTTCTTACATCCTTATCAAGAGCTAGAAATTCCTTTACAGAATCCCTATAAATTGTTAACTCTTGGGTAGACCAAAGTCTGATACAATACAACAAGGGTTTAAGCAAAATTATTAGGTATATTGGGTTTAGTGCTAGATCTAATCTCAGTGGTGTGATGGGTAAACTTGAAGGGAGTTTAAAGAGAGCCCTAATACACTTGTTCTCTACTTTAGTTAAAATTTCTATATACAGTAATAGCTGGAGACACTGCACCCCCAGTCGCGGCCTTTCATTTCCTCCCTATTGCAGAGACTTTCTGGTGAAGAGTGACTTTGCTTTTTTCCAACTGCGCTCCCCAACCTATGTTGTCTATTAGTCTGACACCTAAATAGTCGAAACGTGTAACCCTCTTGAGTGGCACCCCATCTATTATGACATTCCCTCTGTATGGTCAATGGGGATTTATAGTCATATATTTAGATTTAGTTGGGTTCAGTTCTAAGCCCCTTTCCTCACAAAAGGCAACACAGGCATTTAATTCTAATTGGAGCCCCATTGGTGTGCTTGATATTAGCAGAGTGTCATCCGCGAACATTAAGATCGGGATAGACACTTCTGCTAGTTTAGGAGTGTCATGGCTACAAGCAGTCAGCTATTTTACAGTTCCATTGATGTATAAGCTAAAAAGTGTGGGGGTGAGAACGCCGCCTTGTCTCACCCCTCGCTTAATATCTATTCTATCTATTAAATCTCCTGCCATATTCCATCTCACCTAGGCATGGCTATAATGTAATTACAAACATAGACTTAGCAACAATACCAATCTCTATATCACAAACAAATATACAAACAAATCAAATCACTAATTCAGAAACTAGCAAATTTGCACATTCACTAACCAGAAAAAGAAATATTTCCCAATCAGAACTACGAAGTCCCCCCAATAATGTACATAGGCACAATAACAACATATACAATATAACAAACAATCAGTCAAACATACAAATGAACACACAAAGAACAAAAACAATAACAAAGACATAATTAGCAACTTCCATAAAGCAATAATTTATGACCCAGAAAACATTTGTCCTATTTGTAATCAATTATGGCATAAACAATCATTAGCACACATCCCACATTCATACAATGTAACATAACCCAAAATCCAACAGACTATATATGCAACACCTGCTACACACATTAGCAACAAAAGTAAAATAAAATACCACCATGTTCATTTATTAATGGGATGAAGTTTCCCAATATCCCAACAGAATTACATTTACATAATTTGGAAGAAAGATTAGTTTCACAGAGAATTCAAAACCTACAAACTAGAGCATTACAGCATGACTTTCAGAAATCATTACGCGGTGCTGTAGTTAATGTACCTGCAGATGTTGTGACAATAATTACAATATTACCAAGTCAAATTAATGATAATTCCTATCAGCTTGAAAAGAAAGTTAGCTTATAAATCTTATACACATTTCAAGAATGTTAGACCAACTAAAGTCAAAAAGCAGCACTATGGTTTGCAATAAATAGTAACATGTTCTAAGAATATGGAGTCACTGTTAATCCAGATTGGAAGTATATACCACGACAAATAAAGTATTGCAGTGAAACATCAGAAACAAATGATTCATATTATACTTGAGACAACATGGCAGCAGGAAATCTAGATACCATGTTAACAAATCAAACTATTACCACTGATAGTATAAATATCTTATTTAGCGCCTGCAGAGCATAACACACCCAGAGGTTTATATGAAGACAAAGATTCTGAATTGTTAGCTTTTTCAACAATTTTTGGTAGAGAACGAAGACCTGATAATAAAGATACTGACCTGTACATTACAGTACAACATGTCAATGGGAATTAGGGAGTTGTGACAGAAGAATAGCAAAATCTTTCACTAATATTTTCTTTAAGCTAAACAAATTATACATAAAACAAATTCAAGGTAAAATTAACATTTCACTGAATCATTTTAACATTGGAAAATGTATTACTTCAAAAGACATAAAATATAATTTAGAAAACACCTTGCAGTACAACGAAGGATACAAAATACTAAAAACATTTTGCAGTTCCTCACCATATTGGGAAAATTGCAAAAAATATATTTTTGCACTGATAAGACAACTTGGAATACCTACATTTTCCCCAAGTGTATCTGCAGTAGAAACAAAATGGCACCATTTAATAAATATACTTCTAAGAATACAAAAACAGAATGAGTACACAAAAGAAGAGTTTGAAAACATGCCTTGGTAAACGAAGTACAAATTAATACAAGATCCAATTAAACGTGCAAGACATTTTGACTTTCAAGTTTGGAAATTATTCAATTGCATTTTAATGCTTGAAAGTAACCACATTGGCAAATTAATTGACTACTTTTGCAGAGTAGAATTTCAACAAAGAGGTTAACCACATATGCATGCTTTATTACGGATTGAAAATGTTCCACAGTATGGGACAACAAACATAGAAGAAATAATTCATTTTATTGATAAATATATCACATGTGCTAAATCAAAAGAACCACAACTAGAACCATTAATACCACTACAAAGGCATGCACGTAAAAAAACTGCTGTTAAAAATAGGCACAAGAACATGCAAATATCAATATCCTAAACATAGAATGCACCAAACTATGATCCTTGACCTTTTTCCACTCGACAGAACAGCTGCAGGAACAGATACAAAACATTCATGACACTATGAATATACCAGATTTTAATACTTTAGATTTTGAGAAATGCTTACAAATTATCCATTTGAATAGAGAACAATATATTACATATATAAGATCAATATTAGAAAAAACAACAATTTGTTTAAAAGAACCCCAGCAGAATGCTTTATAAATAGCTATAATTCAATTATTTTACAATCTTGGAAAGCAAACATAGATTTACAATTTATATTAGAAGCTTATGCTTGTTCTGTCTACATGATTTCATATATTAGTAAATCACAAAGAGGAATGAGTAAAATAATAACACAGGCAGCAAAAGAAGTATATTACAAAACCAATATAAAATAACAACTTAAGCACATAGGCAACAAATTCCTAAACTGTACAAAAATAAGTGCTCAGGAAGCTGCCTACCTCATTCTTCGAATTCAATTATGCAAAAGTTCATGATCGTTTGTATTTATTAGTACTAACCCTCCAGAAAAAAGAACTTATTTAATGAGAGACTTAGATACTATAAATTCATTACCAGATAACATCAACTAACATACAATTTGACAATATTATATTAAAATATAGTAAGCGACCAAAAGCATTGGAACAATGTACATTAGCAGATTATGCTTCCATATATACTCATAAGAGCACGGGTAAGAAAACAAAAAATCAAAATGACAATGACAATTTACTGAAATCTCTACAGCTCAGATGAGGAGAAAATTGAAATAGCCAACTTAAACCATGAAAATGACAGTACAGACCTGGAAAGAACCAATATCATAATTAAACACAAATTTATCAAAATTATACATTACTGCAGATTTAACAAAAACAATGACTCAGAAAATTATAATAGAAAACTATTATTGCTATGCTATCCATGGAGAGAAGAAAACAAAATCCTTTTAAAGAACAAAACATACTTTGAAAGATATATTCAACTTAAAGACATTGTTAATAAGCATCATGACAAGTATAAAGAAACATAATGAACTGATTTCTAATTTAAGTATAAACATCAACAATGAAACAACATTGGCACCTCTACTATCACCAATTACTAATACCACAGACAACACATCATCAGATGCAACATCAAGTGATCAACAATATACAGAACAACACATTATATGTGACCTGTCATTAGATTTAGGTATTAGAGGCAATGCATAAGAGGACATAAACACACTTGGGATCAAAGGGGATCTGAGAAAGCCAGCAGGTACTGATCCCTCTGGAGAAATCCTAAAACACACAAAAGTCCGTCTGGCTGTATGTGAACAAGAGAAGAGGGAAAATAGAGTCTGTGGGGCCGATTCCGATTCGGGCCGGAAATCTCTCCGACCGAGCCGGACCCGGAGAGATTTCTGACCGAATCGGACCCGTGCAGCCCGACCGAACGAGTACGATGCGCACGTATGCCATCGGACTCGAGTCGGTCGGACTCCCATTGAAGTCAATGGGAGCCCGTCGTACAACGCGTACGCGGGCTCCCATTGACTCAATGGGTGCGAGGCGGGCAAGGGCGCCCCCTACAGCGTGTACGTGGTGAAGCGACTCACGCCGTACACGCACAGGTAGGGGGGACCCATGGGTCCCCCCTGTGTGTGACTCACGTGGCTACGCGTACAGGGGGTCCGACACGGACCCCCAAAGTACGGCTCCAACTGCTCTTTTGAGCCGGACGGCGCGGCTCGGTCGGACTGCTCGCGGCGTGCATCGTACTTACCCGGCCGGGGAACGTCTCCATTGCGCGGTGCGAGTCGAGTCCGAGCGAGTCGGTCGGTGCGGTTAGACCCGGGAACGAGTCGGTCGGAGCGGTCGGGACGCCCGGACGAGTCGGTCGGCGATTTCGCATCGTACTCGCTCGCCCGGACGCGCGTACGAATCGGTCGGGCAATAGGGACCCGAATCGGATCCGGTTAAGCCGAATCCGATTCGGAGCCCTACCGGCCGAGATCGGAATCGGCCCCTGTGTAGTGTATAAGGAAAAGGAGGGAGAAATTTCCTTCAGGATAAGAACCCTCACTCACCGTTAGATGACATGCTTCATCATATGGGTTCCCTCCTCACACCATGGTGTGGGCTACGACTCCCTGAGGGGAGGAGCTGAGGTGTTTTCTCAAAGGATGAGCTTAAGAGAATACAGATGAATGAGGGGCAGAGTGCAGAGAAAGTAAGTGAGTGATTTAAAAATGTCTCTCTGGATCCACTGAATTTTTATTAGGTGGTCACAAGGACATGATTAAAAAGCGAGAGGGCTAGGTATTCAACAGATATAACCCTAGTTCAAGGTCAACATGTTTCTGCCATTTCTTGGTCCCTTAAAGGGATCCGGAGGCATTCATCAGGAACTTAACTAAATAGTCACTCTGCATATGTGATAAAAAAGGTAAATATATTGGCCACCACTGGAACTGGGTGGTCAGTTGTTTAACGCCCCTCTTCCCTTCAGAGGGGATCGCTTACTGTGAAAAAAATGTATTACATTATAACCATTTTCAATTATTGTGAAACATTACACATTTTGTACTCTATTTGCCTGTGTATAATCATTCTTACCTGTGGTGCGATATTTCAAGCTCACTCTCCGTGCTCTTGTACCATCTCGTGGTGCCCAGCTGAAAGGAGCATAGACCATTGTGTCTAATAATATGCAAACTTAGTACATACATGGTGTTCCGAAAAATGAGGGGGGAACAAATGGGCATAGTTGTTTCCTCTTTTGTAGGGGACATGATTCAGTGTTAAGTCTCCTTGAGAATTTGTAGTGTGCTGTCGCTTCTGTGTCATGCGTCTATCTTTCAATAGCCAGTGTGTATTCAGACCCCACTTCTGGTGTACGTGCATTCCTAGCAGTTCTTGTCAATTGTCTCTTGTCAGAGAAGAAAACAAAATCCTTTTAAAGAACAAAACATACTTTGAAAGATATATTCAACTTAAATACATTGTTAATAAGCATCATGACAAGTATAACAAACATAATGAACTGATTTCTAATTTAAGTATAAACATCAAAAATGAAACAACATTGGCACCTCTACTATCACCAATTACTAATACCACACACAACACAACACCATCAGATGCAACATCAAGTGATCAACAATATACAGAACAACACATTTTATGTGACCTGTCATTAGATTTTGGTATTAGAGGCAATGCTGAAGAAGAAACACTAACTAATTCTCTCTCACCAAATGACAAATACTCTAATATCATGCATAATTTAACAGACAAACAACTAAACTTTGTTTACCATCATTTGCATTGGATCAAAACTAAAGTAATACCTTGCTATACATTCTGTACTGGTGGGGCAGGAATTGGAAAAACCTTTCTTATTATGGAACTTTGTCAAACATTATTACGTTATTACAATACTAAAGCAGGTGAAAATCCAGACAACATTTATATATTGGTTACAGCACCAACAGATAAAGCAGCACATAATATTAATGGGAAAACACTACATATCACATTTAAAATACCTGGGTCACAATTCAAACCTTTACTTATAAGCCACTAACTCATGAACACAGGACTGCTTTTCAAAGTCAACTAATCTTAAAGTACTAATAATTGATGAAATGTCAATAGTTGGGACAAATATGTTCAATTTTTATACAAGAAATAAAAGTATCCTATCCGCCATTTGAAGTCATCTCCATTTCAGCTATTGAGACTTTTTTTCAATTAAAACCAGTTTTTGACACAAATATTTGAAAATTCAAAAAATTCACATGGACCACTAAGTACTAACTTATGGGTAACACATCTGAAACTATATGAACTTACAAAAATTATGAGACAACTAAATGATCTACCATTTGCACAATTACTAAACAGATTTAGAAAAGGAAATCATATAGAAACTAATATTTTACACATTAAACAATGCAAAATACAGCCAGATGAAAGTATTATCAAAAATGTACCATATATCAAGTCAACAAACAAGGAAGTAAATGACATTAACAATAAAGTTTTGATAAAACACATACAACAATATTCAATTTTCACAACCATAGCAAATGATACAGTTAGTTCTGATCTTACAGAAAAAGTAAAGCAAACAATATTAAAACAATTCCCAACAGAGCCGACAAAAACTATGGGACTTGCACACTCCTTACATATTGCTTTAAAACTCTTCTATTATCTAACTTGTAATGTTGTTGTTAATGATGGTTTATCTAATGGAGCATCTGGTGCTGTAGAATTGGTAGAAACTATCAAAAATACACCATTTATAGTTTGGATAGCATTTGATAATGAAAGAATTGGCAAAATAACAAGGACAGAAAACAAACATATATCACACAGAAATTTCAGCTAATTGGACACCCATGCATCCAATAACAATGCAATTTCAATACACAAAAAATGTATAACTATTATACGAAAGCAAGAATCAGCACAAACAATACATAGAACACAAGGTGAAATGATTGAGCCACTTTCTATACACTTTAACAATAGCAAAATACATCCCTTGCATTATGTAGCTTTAAGTAGAGCAAAATCAATATCAAGCATATGCATTCAAAATTTGGAGGAAAAAAATGATGGTACATCACAAAGTAAAGGAAGAAATACAATGATTACGAACAGAAATGCCATTACATATATCAGTACCACAAAAAAGCACATACAGCAACAAATTAAATATTATCGTGCAAAATATTTGTTCACTTCAAATGTACTACTACAATCTATCCACACTCCACCCAACCCCACTAAAAACTAGAACAAACCACAACACTTTCCTACAAACAACACCACTCCAAACTATAACAAAAAATCTCACACTATTCTATCCCAATACAGCAATATCCAAACTCCCACAATACAAACAAAATACTATCTACCCCAATAACCCCCTCAAAAACACCACTAAAATTATAGCTACATTACTACATTCTACCCTACTCCATTTCTATATACACCACTCCACTACAATCTTACCCACTATACTCAAATCTACCCCAATCAACTCCAATCTACTACACCCAACCCAATTAACCACACCCCGTTCCAATCCAAACTAACCAATTCCACTCCAAATTACCCAATACCACTACAATATACCCCACCCCTCACCTAAAAACTCTATCCCACTATACTACAATTTAAATAACTACATTCCCAACTACCCCTCTCACTATACAACATTACAATATACACCACTCCACTCTAATTTAACACACTCTACACCCCATACTAAAAAATAACACAAACAACAACAAACTTTCACAAACAGCACCACTCCACTCTATACCAATAAACCTCCATCCATTCTAATCTAATTTACCCAATTTAACAAAATCCTAACTCCCACAATACAACCACAGCAACTCCTAACTACTCCACTCTACATAAAAAAAACACCAATCAGCTCAAATATACATCATTACAATGTACCCTACTCCACTCCAATCTACCTCTAACTCCAATCCAATATAGCCCATTAAACTTCAATATACCCTAAACCACTCCAATAAACCACACCCCACTTCTAAAAGCCCCACTCCAATATAAACAAAACCACTCTAAGCTAACACAAGAACACAACAGTATACCCCACTCCACTATAAACTGTGCTACTCTAATACAATTTAACACACTATATTCCAAACTAACACGATACCCCACTCCAATTAACACCACTACACTCCAATCTAACCCAACACACCACACCCCACTAAAAAAAAACCACAACACTCTTCCACAAACACTGCTCCAATCCATACCAATAAATATCGCTCTAATATAACCCATTATGTACCCCAATATACAAATCCTAAACTCCCACAATACAACAAAAACAACTCCTATCTACCCAACTAAACTTAATCAACTCAAATTTACACCACAACAATCTATCCAAATCCACTCCAATATACCCCACTCCAATTTAACCCAGTACACTACTATTTAGTCTAATCCACTCCTATCTACTTCACCCCACTTTAATAAACTCCACACCATTCCACTCCAATATAACAAATTGTACTCCAAACTATTATAAACCACTACAATATACACCACCCCACTCCAAACTACTCTACTCTGCTCTACTACAATTTAAATTAATCCATTCCAAACTACACCACTACAATCTACCGCACTCCACCCCACCCAACTCAAATCTATCACAAACAACAACACTATTCCACAAACAAACCAACTCAAATATATCCCAATACCCTACAATCTACGCCACCCCATTTTAAATAAACCACACCACATTCCATTCCAATATAACAACTTCCACTAAAATACCCAAGACCATTACAATATTCTTCACTTCACTGCAATATACTCTACCCCGCCGTACTCCTTTCTAAACTATTTCAATAAGCTCTAGCCCACTCCAGTCTACACCACTCTACTCCAATCTAACCCACTACTTTCACACACTTTCACCAAATGTACAAAACATCTACAAATTCATGCTTTTCTATAACACTAACAACTTACATTAAAATAAAAATAACTTCATAAATTAACATTTACGATTTTATATTTTGGAAGAGGATGACATAAAAAAAGTATTAATTGGAGGACAAGAAACCAAACTAAAATCAATTACAATAAAAGACTCCACCTACTACATACAAATAACTTTATGGAGAGAAGCAACACAATTTCAGATACAAATAGGACACTATATCAAAATCACACATTTGAATGTCCATGAATTTAATGAGGAAAAGGTTTCGAACATGACAAGGCACTGCATACTTCAGGTAAATTCAAAATGAATACAAAATATATAAAATTAAGGCCATGACCTCTCTACCCAAATGTAACAAATCCATCTTAAAATAAAAAGCAGTAAAATTTACACTACGTTTGTGAACATTATAAAACCATAGCAAAAATGTTAAAGTACCTCTTCATCTTTCCAGCATAAGATCCCAAATATACAACAAGCAAATCCCTTCTACCAATGCACATGCTTCTCTCATGCTGCTCAGGCAGCATAAAAAGCACCAAAATTAGCTACAGCAGCCTGGTGCAACACTCCTTAAAGCACTAAGGGGCCGATTCCGATCTCGGTCGGAGGCGCACCCAATACCATTCGGTCGGGAAAAAAGCCATGCGAAAGCCTGTTTCCCGACCGAACCGTACGCGGGTCCGGCCGAGCGAGTACGATGCGAATTCGCCGACCGACTCGTCCGGGCGACCCGACCGCTCCGACCGACTCGTACCCGGATCGTACCGCTCCGACCGACTCGGTCGGACCCGATTCGCACCGCGCAATGGAGACGTTTTCCGGCCGGGTGAGTACGATGCGCACCTCGACCGCTCCGACCGACTCGCGCCGTCCGACTCGAACTCGCTGTCGGAGCCGTACTTTGGGGTCCGT
This sequence comes from Calotriton arnoldi, assembly GCA_963921515.1. Lineage (NCBI taxonomy): Eukaryota > Metazoa > Chordata > Amphibia > Caudata > Salamandridae > Calotriton > Calotriton arnoldi. The sequence goes on along the minus strand of CAWUFW010006435.1, from coordinate 50,612 downwards.
GTCGGACTCCCTGTACGCGTACCCGTGCGAGGCGCACACAGGGGGGACCCATGGGTCCCCCTACCTGTGCGTGTACGCCGCGGAGCGCTTCGCGGCGTACTCGCTGTAGGGGGCGCCCTTGTCCGCCTCGCACCCATTGAGGCAATGGGAGTCCGACCGACTCGTCTCCGATAACATACGGACGCATCGGACTCGTTCGGTCGGACTGCACGGGTCCGATTCGGTCGGAAATCTCTCCGGGTCCGGCTCGGTCGGAGTAATTTCCGGCCCGAATCGGAATCGACCCCTAAGTATCTATGCTTTCACCTACCCAGTGAGCAATTCTACACCCGAGTGAGATAGTGGCAACGCAACATTCTGTCTTGTGGATCCAACAAAATAAGGTAACCCTCCTCAAGTATTGTTGTATATGAAAAGGGAAGCTGAGGGTAAAACCTTACAAATACTTCTCATTCCTCCTAAGTGTTGTCCTCTTAGTGGTGATAGTCAGTGACTGAATGTAAGGATTTTCGTTTGAGACGTGATATAGGGAAGAAAGTCCTGAAATATTTGCAATCAAACTCCCTTGAAGATATCTTCATTTTGATTTAAGTTGGTTACGTAGATTTAAAGTTCAAGAGCATAAAAACTCATTTTTCTCATTGCAATGACACCATGCATGCATTGCTCGCTTGGATACACCACTTATAATAGGACAGTACTAGAAATCAGAGATGCTACTATCCTTTTAATGGGACAATACTGTACCTTCTCAGAGAAAAACAGAGATTCTCACCTAATGAGCCTTGGGCAGTAAACGGACTAAAAAGGAATAAGAAAAGAAATATTGAATGGCGAAGGATACTTATTAGTCCATAGTTGTATATTCCCCATGACTGTACAGGCTCTGCAGTGCTGGTATTAAAAAGAAGTACCACGGCCAGGCTAGAGCGGGAATATTGGGGAAGTGGAAACGACCAAGGGGAATATTCTGAACATGTGGCTGACTTGGAGGTAAATGTTCTGGAATAGCTGCAATTGATCCAGTTGACAATATACAGTAAGATGCAAATAACAGACTGAGGTTGTAACTGAACACTGGCAGCTACTGTGCAGCTAAATAGAACAGAACACTTAGACTCAAGCCAGAAGACACTGACTCGTAGCTAGCCTACTGGTTGCTTATTTATTCTGCAGCATTGATGCCAACTTGGTGTCTTTTAACAAACAATAACTTTGCTCAAAAGATTTCAAAATTCATCAGACACAAGACCTATGACACATCTCGCTGCCAGTGCTTTAAAAAAAAATGGGACTATATCCATCAGTGGGCCCAAAAGTCCCACAACCTCAGTGGATGCCAGTACCTCTAACATTCCAAAACCACCACCCCAGGTGCCCTTATCCGTGAAATTGGAGTCTACAAACCATTATGATAGATGCCAGAAGTCATTCCCTCAACCCTCCTTGAATACCATTGATTTATTGGAGATTTTAGGAAGTTCCATGGAAGCATCTAGACACAGCTGGACGAGTGCGAAGGTATGGTGGCTCCTTGAATTCCTATCAGAAGAGGAATGCCTCAGGCAGTTGTAAACACTTTTCATGTTCAGTTTGTTTGAAGGCAATCTATCAGTGTTCCAGACTTCTGAGACTTTGAATCCACATATATTTCAAGGAACTGAGTGCTTGGACCACAAGGGTCCATGCTATGTTGCTATTTACAAATGCTTTCTGTTAAAATTAGTCCTTTCTTACCTACATGTACATTTCACTATCAATGAGTGTTATAGTTTACTCTGTTTGGGAACCCTATAAAGTTTTTCATGATCAGAGAGGAGTGTGTGTGTGTGAGTGTTCTAAAGGTTGGATCTTTCCATGAATGTATATGGGTGTGGAGCTCTCTGTGTATTTGCAGGTTTGTGCTACAATTTTAAAAGAAATTATGCGCTAAAAGACTAGCTAATGAAGGTTTCTCTGTTGGGCATTAACCTGGTGGTGTTGTGATATCCGAAAAATGAGTCAGACTATTACTTTTTAGCTTTTACAGTCTCTTTATTTGGTTTGTAGGCAGGACATTATGCAGTGCGAGATGTCTAGTGCATCACATGCCATGCAGGTTTTTTAGAAGTGACTAGTGTATTTGGGGAGGCAGTGGAGTTTGAAGAGGGTTAGTTGGTTAAATTTTGATTGCACAGCTGCTCCTTTTTAGAGTTTGAGGACTATGTGCCAAATTATACCTAGGTTCCTTACTTTAGCTTTGATGGGATTGTAAGGAAGATGGGGCACGGTGACAGAGCAAGTTCATTCAGGTGTGCAGGTGAGGTGGGACTAGTAGTGTAATCTTTCTTTTGCAACCATAGAACTTAAGGGAGATGTGTCATATGTGTGGAAGTGAAGGTTGTGGGATCTTAGGAGATCCATTAGATTTTAAAGGAGATTCTTGAGGGAGCATGCATGTGACAGTACAGAAAGGGTAAGATAGGACACCAAGTCTAGCTTTTTGCCTATGATCTAAGAGGCTGAATTTGCAACATTTCCATGAATGGTCTGTGATGACGATTCCTGTCAATGTCGTAGTTGTCCGCTAGGCTGGGGGACAACTCTAAATTTGGCAGGTGGAGGTCCCTTTGGTTAGCAGAGGTAATTTCTCCTTTGTCTACCAAACTCTAATGGCCTGATTTAATTTTTGGCGGTTGTAGTAGTCACCAGTGGCCTGGCAGAGGACATCATGTCCGCCAGACCGTGACTACTCTGTCTGCTAAATTTATAAATGACAGGCAGGCGGTCATTTAAAAGCGCATTGGCAGGATCCGCTGTCACAGCGGTTCCTATCAATGCATTTTACTGTTTGTTACAGGGCTGCGTCGGATAGATGCAGCACTGTAACAAACAGTAATCTTTTTTCTTTACAAAAATAAATCCTGACGCTGGATTTTCTTTTTGTAAAGAAAAAGTCATGCTTCTCCCCTGGCGGGGGAAGCATTCAACTGTTTTTACTGTTCATTACCACAAGTTTTCCTGGAGGTAAGGAACAGTAAAAAATGACTAGATGTCCACCCATCCATATTGGCTAGGCAGACATGCAGTCATTTCTCCAATGGCTCTTTTGTCTTACAGTTTCCACTTTCCAGTAGGAACTGTTTGTTGGACAACATAAATGTTGGGATGGTGCCAGACTAATTCCATGCACCCCATCAGGGTATGTTGGCCTAAAGACCTGCTAGCTCACAGTGCCACCATAAGTACCCCTAGCCCTAGGCAGGTATCAAAAGGTGGGCAACCTCAGAACATGACAACCCTGACTCCCCGGTAATCATGGTAACAGATCTAGAACCTTTTCACTCAGTCATTCGTGCTCACTCAGGAAGATACACAAGAAGAACACAAAGGTGTGTTTTCAATATTTATTGAACCAATGCGATTCTTGTGTAAAATATATGTTCTGCAATGATCAACAGACAGATGCAGATAAAAGTGATTAGCAATATAAGAATGGTGAACAGAATGAACAATTCCACCATTTTGCTAAGATAGTGTATATATGCTGGCTATACACTACTATGCACTTCCTAACCTAGTTACATAGGGCGGTTGGTCTGCCAAGAATCACCTACTGGATGATCTAAATCCCCATTACCTGAAGGCAAGGTATGTAGGTCGCCGTCTTGGTCACAAGTTGGATATTCCTCTGCACAGAGGGAAAACAGGAATCAGTTTGGCTGAGACTCCGTGCAGTGACAGCAAAGTGCTCCTCTCATTTGAGAACTGAAATATGTGTGTGTTTATAACAACAGTATCCATGCTTCCTTGTCGATGCGCTGACTTGTTTATTGTCTCTGTGATAGCCCTGTCGCCTCATGGATGAATGTTAAACAACAACATTTGCACAATGTGTGTTCAGGCCTTGTACTGAATGTTCAAGGTGTCATGATAGTTCACTTACAAAGTGGAATTGTAAGCAATGTGGTTTCAGATAAACTAATCCTGCACTGCCATGTAAAATGGCAGTGTTTCTTCCCGGGCCTAACTTAGCCACGTGACACTTACTCCCAAGGGCCGTTGGAAGGATGAATCACGGCAGAAACAGAGTAGTCTCCGCCATGTTTAACCCGAACGTCCATCCGCATCTAAATGGGCGGAATGACTGCATTCTTGGCAGTGAGGATACTCCGTCGTTGTTGCAACAGAGTATTATTACTCCCAAGAATTAATTCAGGCTCTAAATCAGGCCCATAGTTGTTTGTTCTGTAGTATGGTTTTTGTGACCTGTCAAAGGGCTAATGGTCAGCAAAATATTTAAGTTCTTGCCTATTTTGGCTTTTCACATCTATAGCCACATATCAAAGCCTCTCTAGTTTGTCAAATATTTTAGATCCCCTGGTGTGACAGGGCACCTTGTAATTGTGGAACTTATGTCTGTGGACAGTCAATAGGGTTTCAGAACATTGAAGTCTAATGTTCGACAAGGCAGTCCTAATTCAGTTGATGGGAAAGGTGGATGCATTGCTACTATAGCCTCAAACGTTTTTGAGTGCAATAAAATTGTGATATCTAATTTTAGCTCTTTCGAGTATTTTGCAGTTAATTGCTTAGCAACAATCAACTGCTCTACTAACTTTGTAGTGGTATACCAGAACCTCAGATAAAAAGCAACTTCAATGTGAACAATTACAAGTATAAGGCACTCACATTTTTGGGGATTTTAACATAATGACTTGACTGAGGAGCAGTCAGAATTTACCGCAGATTTACTAGATTTGTTTGAAACATTTGGAGTTCTGCAGAAGTCAGATTACCCATGCATAAAGCAGACCATTTGCTCAACTGTGGGTTCAAATTCTCCAGCAGATGCACAACGTATGTCTATAAAACATCATGCAGTGTTAATTTTAACTACAATTCATTTACATATCCTGGTGTTTAGTATGCTGAATTTTGTTTTCATCTCACTAGACGTTATTGTAAGGATTTTTCTTGGAGTCCTGGGACAGTCCAAATGTACTGGACATTAACCCGTGTGGGTAATAAGACTCCCTTAGGTCATTTGGCTCTCTCAAGGTAGCAAGAGAAATCAGATAAGGCTTACTTCAAGAGGTAGAGAAGGTTAAAAACTCAGAACAAGTGACATGATCAAAAATGTGAGGTAAAGTCAATGTCCAACCTAGTGCTTCACTTTATAAAATGAACATTTATTACCAAATAAGCAAATAGTTCCTTCTGGTATTCTTCGCTTATCTCAATTTTAAATATAGTAACATATTCTGTCACAAATTAGAACCCCCGATACCTTAATGTTTAGGGGTCGGTGCTAGATAAGAAGAATTCAGGTCTCTCAGATAAATTTGGTGTTTGATTGACAGCATACAGGCGGAAGACTAGTATCCAGGTTTAGCTGGGATATAAATGCTGTGCTACCCAAGGATGCTAAAGATTAAAATTTGTCAACCCTAATAGTAGTCCATGTTCTAAATTAAAGGGAAGACTACCTGAAAATCAATACCCAGTGGAAAAAGCTCACCATCCAAAGAACAAGACCTGAATCACAAGCGAAGTTTTCTGTGCTCCTCGAGCTTTCCTTACCAACTTCATGTTTGGTCATTTGTGTCTAGTTGTAATAAACTGTTCAGTTATTGGAATCTAGGGACCAGTTAACTCTCTTTGCCCCCTCTGGCTCGTGATGAAATATTTATAAAAGGCAGGTAAGGTCCCAATATATATACCAAAGGTACTTTTCAAATTGAACCTGTGTAAAATGATCTACCAATAGCATTACAGATTTCCCATGGTGGTAGCACGCACATATATTTGATGTGCCTGATGCAAGTCACTGCGGAGCTAGTAGCCTCTTGCCACTAGTCAGATTGGAAGAGCAGGGAATTGAAATTTAACCAGTAATATTCCTGGAACTGTAATGGCTAAAGTGTTGGATCAAATATTTCTAGATTCATGAAGACCTCCTTCCAATCAATCAACAAAAAGAGAGAGAGGGTTTATTTAGGGAATACTCCCGGGCCCCTAAAAGTAATCCTAATAATCACAAGAGGGAGTTATCCCAGCAAAACAGCAAGGAATACGAAAGAGGAAGAAAAGAAAAAGGTTATTCCTTTTTAAAAAGAACCCTCAATCACCAACCTAGTTGGTGACATGCTTCATCATCGGGTTCCCACCCGAGCAGCCAAATGCCACTCGGGTGTGCTTCGACGCCTGATTACAGCGGAGCGGGTTGATGTTTTGTGCAAGTGCGTGAAGAGGAAAAGTGAATAAAATTGTCTTTATTGTTCACTAAAGTTTATATAATGGAGCAATAAGATAAGGTTAAAAACAGAAGGTGATGCGTTTGTAGGTTAGATTGACCTATCGCATCTGGACAGTGAAAATAGTGAAAAAGACACAGTCTACATGTTTCAGCCTCCTATTGTCAGTGTGAGGCTTTCTTCAGGACCACAGAAGTGACACGAGGGGTATGCACACACTAAGGTGCACCCGTCTCAGAGTCACACAAACACTACCGCTTACTCACGGTACTCCTTTCAGCCTTCTGTGAAAGGCGCAGTTATCTGGAAAACAAATGAGGACAATCATCTGTATTAATGGCATTACACTGTGCTATAGGGTTGTACAGCACAAATCCTTCGATAGTCACGAATGCACCCAGACTTTTTCTTGAAGACTCCATTTTTAGAAAAGACTGGGCCCAGATCGGGTGGCACTGCACACACGACTGGATTGTACTGATAATAAAGACTGCTGTGAGACTGTCTGAAGCCATGCTGGTAGAGATACAGCTCACTGAAAATCATTTTAAGACAACCATCACGGCTTACAAAAGAAAACTTGATGAGTTGAATAAAGAAATAAATGAATATAAAGAGAACCTGACTCAATCAAAAATACATAAATTTCAGAAGGACCTTGTAATGAGTTCACCGAGGCGCCATCCCTTTACGAGCAAGGGACCTCCGAGCACTCCAACATGGCCGCAGAAACGTTGCATACAGGAAGCTGCATTGACGGTCTAGTCTCATCGGCTCGAAACACCGGGACCACACCCCTCGAGTCCGGACAAAACACAGAGGGCGCAGACACCGAGGAAGGCAATCGAATGCTGATCACAGCGAAGGAGCGAGGAGAGGAACGGCACGGCTTGTGGAGGCGAAGGCAGACTGAACAACGACACGGACGAGGTCAGCGAGGCGGACCGACCCAGGAGCCCGGGAAACGGCTTCCCGTTTACTGAGAGCGAGACCGGCCCTCCAAGGAGCGACGAGGAGGCGGGTTCTCACCATACCACGGCCCCGCAGGGTCGTGGATCCAGGCAAGTGGCAGCTGTGCGCCCGTTTTCGATAAGGGGCTGGTGGGCAGGGCTAAGGGCCACACCAACCTCGACACCTTGAAATCCCTCACCTAGGCACTACACGGTTAGGGTCACTGGTGGTGGTGCACAAACCCTTTCCCCCTTTTTGCAACAAGGCAGTTGCCTAAAGGTTCTCTTTTCTTTCTTTGTTTTGTCCCTCCCAACTCTGCGACCGAGTACTACAATCCGGACAAGACAGCCTTGAAACTACGGGGACCCGAGGAAGAACCCCAACCGGCTGTAAGCGACCCGACTCAAGAAGAAGAGGAACGCCTTGTCTTGTTATCTCTTTGTTATATGCCTGGAAGGCCTGAACGCTCGAATAAATCATCCCTTGAACCCAATCCGGCATCTTTGTTTCTACTAGTGCAGGAGGGTGTGGGGGACCTCCCCTGGGGGCAAGTCATCACAGACCTGAAACGCTTCTCTTATGTCAAAACCTTCACTTACGCCGACCCAGACTTTACACCTCCCACTAAAAATGATAGGAATTCTGACCTTTCTGAAGACAACTCCTCAATAAGTACTGGGTCTAGTGGAGGCAGTAGTAAATCTAGACAGAGAGGAAGAAATAGGTTTCAGAATCCTCAAAACACATGGCAAAACTACCCTGCGCCCATGATGGGCGGTTTTCCGGGCCCTTACAATCCACAACAACAATACCCAATGTTTGGATGGAACCCACCTTTCCCACAACCCCCATTTGCACAGAATACATACGGGCCGCCTTTTTTAGGGAGGGGCAGGAGGGGAAGAAGAAGAAGAAAGGGATAAAATCAAGTCCATTGGGAGGAGGAAGATCCTGTAGGGAACAACACGAGGAGCAAGACACGGGATCCGCAGGCAGGGATGAGCAACAGCAGGGTTTAGTCACTAATCTTTCCACAATGACTCTCACACAAACTGAAGAAAGGGTTTTGAACAAAGGGTTGGGTTTTGTCCCGGCGGCAAGACTTGACAAGTTCAGTCTACATTGCGCACTTGCGGAATTCTTTAGGAATATTAGACTGAAAGCTTTCTTCAAAAAACAAGGGCCCAGAGAGAACACCTTGGACCTATGTGAAACAGGTCTACGCTTAAAATCCACATTCAACCCACCCCCCACTCGACCCCTGTGGAGGTTATGACCTTCGAACAGGCCGTTTTCAACGATGTGGAGAAAATGGAAGATAAACAGAAGTTTTTTAACATGAGCAAAGAGGAAAATCTGGCTCTTAAAAAACTGAAGAGCTGTGACACCATCGTTATAAAACAGGCAGATAAAGGCGGTGTGGTGGTGGTACAAGACAAACTGGCCTATCAAATGGAATGCCGTCGCCTTTTAACTGACAGGAAAAACTATACCCGCTTGAACACCAACCCTACACAGGTACTGAAAAAGGGAAATACGATCTCTAGTCGATTCTGCTGAAACTAACAGGCACATTTCCAAACTAGAAGCAGACAACTGGTGAAGAAAAAGTTCCCTATTTCTATACTCTACCTAAGATGCATAAAAACAACCCCCCCCCTGGTAGACCCATCGTCTCAGAGATAGGGTCATTGTTGGAACCACTATCACGTTTCTGTGATTTTTTCCTAAAAACATTAGTACAATGCACTGAGACGTATTTAAAAGACACTAAAAGCTTACTTAGCCTACTGAAGGAGATTACTGTTGACGATTCAACCATTCTTGTAAGTTTTGACATTGAGAGCCTGTACACCAACCAGCCTGCTACAAGACGATACTCTGGAAGTACTCAATAAAGCCCTCAATGAGATAGAATGGACTTACAAGACACCCAAGCACTTCATACTGGAGTGCACCAAATTGGCACTCAAAAGGAACTTTTTTGAATTTGAAATTGAATTTGAGGGTGACCTGTACCTCCAAACCAACAAACCCTTCTACTGTCATACGAAACCCCTACCTGCCACATTCCAGATGAAGAAGAATTCTCTATTCTCCCAGTCCCTATCAACCCAAATAGAACATCCCATCCAACCCACAGAGGAATAAACCTGAACAACCTCCAATCCTTAACTCCTTATCCCGAAACTCAGGAGACAACTTTAAAGCACTCCTCAAAACCGATCTCCTGCCTCCTTCTAAACTGCCGCTCAGCAATAAAACATGCCTCTGACATCACTGACCTCACCCTGAACTTGAAAACGGACATAACCATCCTCACGGAAACTTGGCTCAATGAATCGTCCTCGCCGTGCCTAGACCTTCTTGTCTCCCCAGACTACAACATTATCAGACTAGACAGACCTCACAAAAAGGGCAGAGGAATAGACAGACCTCACAAAAAGGGTGGAGGAATAGCCTGCATACATCGATCCGACATCACCATCTCGAAGTTTCACTCCGAACCCCTGGACTCCTGTGAATACCTAGGGATCGCGGTCATGTCTTCAGTTAACCAATCCCACAAACTACATATCTTCTACCATCCACCAGGTATGAATGCAATATTCACAGACCAACTTATGGAAATCATTACTACAAATTCTTCACCCGATTCCAACGACATATTCCTTGGCGACTTCAATCTCCACTGGGAAAACCCCCTAGACAAGCATGTCAACACCCTCAAAACCTTCCTAGCAGACCATCCCTGATACAGCCTATCTCTAAGCCCACTCACTCTAAGGGTTCCACTCTTGACTGGCTCATCTCCAAACACAATACGATTGATTCTATCTCGATCACCCCATGTGACTGGTCAGACCATCACATCATCACCTTCCAAATTCCCTCCGCTAACAAGAAAACTTTCCCGCAGCAAAACAAGCCTAAAAAATGGATAAGAGACACGAAAAACCTTAACTGAAACAACTTAGCCTCCCAATGTGAGAAAGCTCTCATCCCCCCAACAACATGTCAGATGTCAATGACCTCACCGCTCATTACAACTCCACGATGACTAAAATCTTGGATCAAGTTGCCCCACCAAAACTCAAAAGAATTCCGGACAAAGACAAAAACACATGGTTCAACGGAGCCCTAAATGAAGAAAGACGTAAACTTAGATCTTCGGAACGGAAATGGAGACAACATCCCTCCCCCCTCCATCTTAAACTACTGCGGAAAGCCAGAAACTCCTATAACAAAAGTATTCTAAAATCCAAAAAATACTTCTTCAAATCTGAGCTAGACAATGCCAAAAATAGACCAAAGAAACTCTTTGAAATTTTTAAAGAACAATCCAACAAATTGGCCAAATCCACTCTCTTGACCGCGAAATCACAGCTTAGTAGTGAAGAATTTTCCTCATTCTTCACAGCAAAAACAAACTCCCTCCAACTCGAGCTCAGCACAGCTGCAATTAACTCAGCCACCCCAAAGACCACTCAAGTTGTAAACCTAGATCAACTTGAACTACCTCTGCCCAAAAATGACTCTCACTGGTCCTCTTTCAAACTGTATGATCTCAATGACATCACCAAAACCTTAACAACTATCAAACCCAACAACCACTTCAACGATCCAGTCCCCTCAAATTGCCTTCCCCACATCTACCAAGTCATCTCACCTCTCTGGACCAAAATCATCAACGCCTCACTAGCACAAGGTCACATCCCGGATTGCCTAAAAACTGGCCAAGTCACCCCTATACTAAAGAAACCAACAGCAAACAACGCTGACCCCAATAACTTCCGACCCATAACCAACATTCCCATGCTAGCTAAGGTCTTGAAAAAATGTGTTCAGCAACAACTGAACCAACACATCACGGACTTCAATCTTCTGAACATCCACCAATCGGGATTCAGACCTGGCCATAGCACAGAAACAGCCATTCTGCATATAGTTGACGACGCCCTCCTAGCTCTTGACCGCAACGAAACATGCCTACTAGTCTTGCTCGACCTCTCCTCTGCATTCAACACGGTCAATCACGACAAAATTCTAAGCAGACTGGAAAACAGAATGGGTCTATCAGGCACAGTCCTTAAATGGTTCAAATCCTTTCTAGAAAACAGAACGCAATCATTCATGGTGAACAAAAATCTTCCTCCCTCCTCACCGAACCCTCTAGGAGTACCACAAGGTTCTACCTTATCCCCCTCCCTATTCAACCTGTATGTCGAACCACTAACCGAACTACTACAGCAGGCAAACATCGCCTACCACATGTACGCGGACGACACTCAACTTTACATCAAGATTTCATCCATAGAAGACATAAAGACGATGAATCTAGCACTCGAAAAGACTGTCCACTGGCTATCGACCAACTTCCTCAAGCTAAATTCGCAAAAAACAGAATTTCTTCTAATCTCCCCCCCCACAATAATTCCCAGGAGACAAAGGAATGGACCAAGCTGATCACTGCTCTAAACTGCAAGCCAACCTTGGTGGACTCCACCAAATAACTTGGAATTACTCTAGATAAGAACCTTAACATGCAAACACACATTAACCTGTTAGCTAAAAGCGCACGCTTTCACCTCAGCTATCTTAGAAAAATGAAACCTTTCATCGAGAACCCGGACCTCAAAAATGCAGTTCAGTCCTTAGTCATCTCAAGGCTGGAGTACGGATGCACCACCCTCTCGGGGCTACCCAAAATTTCAACCGCCCCATTAAAAGCCTGTCTCAACGCCGCAGCAAGACTCCTAACTGGATCCAGGAAATATGACCACATATCGCCACACCTGAAAGCACTCAACTGGCTACCTTATGACGCTCGAATCCACCTAAAAATGGCATGCATCACTCACAAAGCGCTACACCACAATTCCCCCCAGTACCTATCCCAAAATTTTACCCTATCTGGGGGACTTAGACACTCAAGGAGCACCGATAACCTACTCCTGAAACCCTCGCATTTCAGCAAGAAAAAAACCTATGACCGAGCATTCTCCGGAGCAGCACCAAGAATATGGAACTCGCTTCCCGCATACATCAGAAAAATCTCTTCTACTCCCCTATTCAAAAGGGAAGCAAAATCATTCCTGATGTGTAAATTCCTCCCATAAACTCTCACATGGACCATTCCAGTTCTAAACTCCAGTTCCACATCTTCAAACTTGCCTCCTCTATCCCAATAAGGATACCCTTGCCTCTCGACCTGTGCCTAGGGCTCAGAACTATGCTACGACCCTCCGAACTTTATCAAAACATGTTAGGTTGATTCTTTGTATGCTATGCTTTGCTAACTGTATCATTCGTACTGTGCTCTCATTGTAAAGCGCTCTGATACCCTACCCTGGGTCTGGTCCGCGCTATAGAAAACTCTAAAAATAAAAAAAATTAAATAAATAAAATTTAAAAAAACTTCCATGGGGAGCACTTTTGCCCCAAGTGTGGCAGGGCTTTACGTTTACGATTTCGAAAGGAAATACATTCTTAATAACAACAACCCGTTTAGCCCCCACATCTCTTTCTGGAAGAGATACATTGACGATGTCCTTGTCATTTGGCAAGGACCGATGGAGGTGTTGTCCGAATTCTTTAACTGGATTAACAACTGTGACAAAAATCTAAGGTTCACCCACTCTATGGATACTGACACCATGGTGTTTCTAGATATAACTATCACCAAAGAGATTGGCAGGCTGGAAACCAAGACCCACAACAAACCAACCGCCAAGAACAACCTCCTGAAGTTTGATAGTTTTCATCCTAGGGCCCTTAGGAAAAATCTCCCTTACAGGCAATATCTAAGGCTGAGGAGAAATTGCAGCAAACTCTCGGATTACCGGACACAAGCAGCTGACCTATCCAAGAAATTATCCTCTAGGGGATACCCTGAAAAAATACTCAACAAGTGTCAAAAACAGGCCAGGAACCAACCACGAGAGGCCCTTTTGGAAGAAAAAACCGCACCCAACAAGGACATACCACTAACCTGTGTAACAACATACAGCACGGTTTCCAATCAGGTGACAAAATCAATTAACAAACACTGGAGGATCCTCCAGACTGGCAACTTGAAATGGGAGAAACCCCTGTTCTCTTTTAAAAAAGCAAGAAGTTTAAAGGACTCCCTCGTTTCCACCCGCCCTAGGTTTGGAGAAAAGGATATGACCCCCACAGTACTAAATGCCTGGGGCCTCCCTAACATCACTGGACATTACCCCTATCAGGCACAGGGAACTGCAGCGTGTGCCATTTAACAACAGCCACGAAAACACTAAAGTTGGAACCTGAAAAAACCTGGACTTTGAGGGCACACACTAACTGTAACACAATTAATGTGGTGTACCTCATAACATGCCCTTGTGGCCTACGTTATGTAGGCATGACAGGCAGGAAGGTAAAACAACGGATCTGTGAGCACCGGAGCACGATCAGGTGCAAGAAAATCACGACCAGACTCACAGAACACTTCCTTCAGGCAAACCACACCACTAATGACATACGGTGGACTATCATAGAGACGGTGAAAGCGAAAGAAATATCCAACAAGGCCTGCTTGAGAAAGAGCAGGCTGTCAACACACAAGGAAGGTTTGAATGACAACATCCCGTGGAACTCCCTGAAACAAAAATAGTGCTTCCACGAAATGAGGTTGTGTAACATGTTGCTACTTATGGTATAATTTGGCTGGGGAGGTTGCTAGAATTGACCCATTACCCTGGATTAGGCTAGACAACGACACTGCCCCCATTACACTACATGGCACTTAAAGAACCACCCATGAACAGGAATTGCATGACCTGATGAAAGGGGTTGATATTAAGGCGAACTACCTTTACACGAACTGTATGAACCTATATAAGGCACACTCATGTCTCGTTTTAACCATCACGGGTCATCAGGCAATCCCTCCCCACATGGGTATTTTTTATATTTTAAAGTTCACTTTTAAGGATGCCACAATGTATCCTGAAATTACTTTATTGACACACTCGTATGAACACGCGCTGTAAAATTCACCAAATAGAGGGCGTGTCAAGAAAAACAACGACAAAAAAACACCATTACCAGTTCCATTTTTTTAATTTGCCATCACTGAGTCTGTTTTTTATCTGTCAACACTCACTTAACTCCCATGTTTTTTACCATTCCTACTATTACTCGCGAGAATCCAATCCACCCGTAGCCGCGAGTAACGTCTACCACATCATCACGTGGGGGCGCGTGACGCGTCACCTAGGAGGAAGTGGAAATACGCGCGTCCAGTATAACACTAAAAAACGCCGGAGCGACGGACCGAGGTATCCTCGGGATTCCGCGCTGAAGGTCTGTAGGTAGGATGGCGGGCAGTCCGGTTTGACGAAGTAAGTAACCTTGACTCTGCTTGCTGCCACCTCCATCTTGACTAAGTTCTGACCAGATACGAGAAGTAACAGGATGACATACATTGCTTTTTCTCCTTTACCCCACAGGGTTTGACAATAACCGACGCCCCCCCGCGGTTTCCATGGGACCCGACAAATTTTAGTCATTTGTAAGCCAAGGAACTTTTTGTTTTTAGTAACGCTCCTCCATGTTTGTTTGGCTTGTATTTACACAGGCACAAGTACGGCTGTACTTGTTTTACGTTTGTTTTCTGATTATCGTATGATCTCCATACTTCGTTAGACTCACTAATGATGAGCGCACTGACATCCACATGCATGTTTGGCAAGTGTGGGTATGTTTTATCAAAATTAAGGGGGTTGAGTACTACTCCCTTGCGTGGGTTTAACCATTTAGTCACTATTTGAGTTGAATCCACTAAATCACAATGTGAGCTATATGCACAGTATGTATGCACGTTGTGTACATCTACCACTATAGCCATGTTCGTAGGAATGCGGATGATGATTAAGGAATGATTTGTGCTGTACAACCCTATAGCACAGTGTAATACCATTAATACAGATGATTGTCCACATTTGTTTTCCAGATAACTGCGCCTTTCACAGAAGGCTGAAAGGAGTACCGTGAGTAGGCGGTAGTGTTTGTGTGACTCTGAGACGGGTGCACCTTAGTGTATGCATACCCCTCGTGTCACTTCTGTGGTCCTGAAGAAAGCCTCGCACTGACAATAGGAGGCTGCAACATGTAGACCGTGTCTTTTTCACTATTTTCACTGTCCAGATGCTATAGGTCAATCTAACGTAGAAACGCATCACCTTCTGTTTTTAACCTTGTCTTATTGCTCCATTATATAAACTTTAGGGAACAATAAAGACAATTTTATTCACTTTTCCTCTTCACGCACTTGCACTGTGTCACAAAACATCAACCCGCTCCGCTGTAATCAGGCCTCGAAGCACACCCGAGTGGCATTCGGCTGCTCGGGTGGGAAGCCGATGATGAAGCATGTCACCAACTAGGTTGGTGAGTGAGGGTTCTTTTTAAAAAGGAATAACCTTTTTCTTTTCTTCCTCTTTCGTATTCCTTGCTGTTTTGCTGGGATAACTCCCTCTTGTGATTATTAGGACCTCCTTCCAATGCCAGTGGTGTGAAGATCGCCTGCCACCTGGTCCCTCTGGGTATAGTGGAGGCTCACCCTTCTCCATGGTTAAGGTGATAGAACTGGTCATAGACCCAGGCAATTAATGGCCTTTCTTCCTCATGGTAAGCTGAGCTGGGGTGCCCATGTGGGTCATGGGCAGGCTTATTCCCTTTAGATGTTCTAACAGCAGACCTTTAAGTCAGTTGGGCCTAGTACTGTCTAGGGATTGGGTTACTCCTGCTAGGCAGAGTTCAGCTCCTGCATGCTAGTGGTTTTCCTTTCTTTCTTCAGGTCTAGCAGCAGGCTCCTTAGGCTTTTCCAGAAGGTGTAAGCATCATCCTTGTTGACTTGAGGGGCCAGTACTTATGCTCCTTGAGTGACCAACGCAGGCTACTGGAGTCATCCAAAGGGCCTGCAAATATTAAAAGTCTGAAGCCTCTCTACTTTTGAATCAGTATTTTTCCTAGTATATTTCTTGTACTTCCTGCTCAGTGTCCACATCGAAACCAATTTGTGTTCTCTCATATGTCATGTTTGGAGGCTCTGTTGTCAGGGTACATAGTAACAACACAGGTCGAAGAAACTTACTCTAAGCCAAATGGAATGGGTAGAGGCCTCTCCCACCCACCAATTAATTAGGTTTCAGGGAAATGCATAAAGTGTGTTGGTGCTGGCTGGAATGTCCGAGATGGACATCATCAGCCTAGTGCAAATAAGACCACCATCATGTGCACCACACACATGTGGGACCCAAGTACTCATAAGTCCATTTTTAACAAGCAAAATCACAAACATAAAACAGGCATCCTTCATACATGTTCCACACAGGAAGAGCCTTGGTTTTAGGTACTGAACTGACACTGGTGGGGTGAGTTTCTGTCTGTGGCTGTTCACCTTCTGTGGGGATAAATGTAGGATCCACCTTCTCTTACTTGTCTTTTAATTTATAAGTGTTTCCTTTGTCCCAAACAATTCACACCGACGGTGTTGGATGTAAAATATGATACCCATATTGTGCCTGTCCTGCAAGGAACTCAGGTAAGAAAATTCAGATGGCAGAGTGCTTAATTTCAGTACATCAGTAGATGCAGCTTAATTGAATGTGTTTCAACAATGGGCAAAAGGAGGTTTTGCTGCTTAGTACTGAAGCAGAGGGGAAGTCACTTGCATTTCCATGAGCTCCACCTCAGCCTGTAAGACTGGTGTACAGTTTTGGTGTGTTTTTTACAGTAACTAACAAACAAAAGAGAGCCTGAGGAGGTTTAAGGACCTGCAGGGACCAACTCCACAAAATTAGAAGTAACAAAGTAACAAAACACAGCAAGGCCCCTGGGTCTAAGTTTAGAAATCAAAAATAGAATAAGATAGTGCTGGAGTATCCCTTTTACAAGAAATTCCCCTCACCCACCCGTAGGTGGCATGCTTCATCATTGGGAAACCTCCTCGCATTGCGACCCTAGTCGCAATGCGGCTACAACCCCCTCTCTGAAAACATCCCTGAGCTCCTCCCTCTCAGAGAGGGGGTTCCCATAGTTGTAGATGCCAAAAGTCCATAGCAGTAGTGTCATGAGTCAAGTGAGTTATTTTTCAAACCATGGTGTACATGTACGCCACGTACGTGGTCATCAGCACAGACGGACACAGCCATTGACCTGCTACCGTCACAATCACCAACGTTAGCCTATGGCTGTGTCCACCATGGATAAAACCACCCACTGCGCGGTCGACTTCTGCTGGAAGCAGTAGATTCCGAATGTCCTATATGTGAGGTCAGGCATCCGTCATTTTAGTGGTTGGAACTATAGTATTGGTGACCTTTAAGTGCGTCACCACCACTACAAATGTGTTGTAACATATTTAGAGATGTATTACTCCATTGCTCTGTAATTTCCTTTCCGCAAACATTAGTGTAGTGCATTACTGTGCATAAACTCTATATTACCGCAGTGCACTGTACATCGCCGGCGACAGTATGTAGTGAGAACGATTCTAGCTTGACAATATTAGGGTGCTCGTGATACATTTTGGATGTATAATGTGCACATTTCTGTTACAGGCACATGTGTAGACCACAATGGGGATTATAGGTGGATGTTCAACAGTACACAATTATCATGGGATATAGTGTAATGCTTTCTGAACCAGTTATGTTTTGTCACATGACTTTTGGCTTACGCTTCATATATGTTACTGTGGCCCAATGTTCAAAATTGTTGTCACTCCAACATAGGTACACTGGGAGAGGGAGGAGACAACAGCCTCCAGTGTACCGCCAATTTCCAGACCTTCAGACCATGGAAGAAAGGGATGTCATCAAGAAGCTTTGTTTGAATAGACAAAGAATACAGGATTTATGTCATCAGTTGGAGTGTAAGTATGTTGTGAGATGTCATGACTTTGACTATTAAAGCAACTCTTGCTGTGATGATGTGAGGAGTATGTTCAAGGAAAATATTAGGAAGCTAAAGCTCTGGCAAATTCTGGTGAATGGTTTTTGTGGAGGAAGGTTTTGACACATGGTCATTTTGTTAGTGTTGCTTTGTTTAGCCTAGATTTTTGTCATGGACTGTGTTCTCCAGAAGTTGACTATGTGAATTGTGTCAGATGTATGGTTTCATAGATAATCTTTGTTTTGATCTGTTTTAGGTACCTTCACCATGGCATCTTCACTTGGACATTTGAGAGTTGTTACATTAGCAGGTATATGATGCTGTTTGGATGTACGAACTGGACATGGATTGTTCCTGGGAATGATTGTCACAGACTTTGGGTGTACAAGACCTCTACAAAGACAGCTTGCACAGCAATAGAATGGAAGTTATGAGGAATCCACTGGACTTGTTCCTTGTCATGTGCCCGTCTTAATGCAATATGTATGACATCAGGTGCTCCAACAAAATGTTGTTGTGGGGCCAAATCATGCTAGTCTCCCTTCACATTAGCTAAATTCACATTGCATATAAACTGTATGTAGCAGTTGATGTGTCTCCTCATTGTAGGCCAAAGTGCTTGTGGCACATCACTGACATTTGCTTGTGAGATTCCACCAGATGCAGAAACAGTGGATTGTAATGACCCTATGATCAGCAACTATTGTACTGCCATGTGTCTGTTTATTGGTACAAATGATGTGTGATTCCTTTTGTGAGGTAGGCGATAATGCTCCAGCTGATGATATAGATCAATTTTATTTTTGCTTATTCTATAGGAAATTGTCTAATGTATCCCCTCCTTCCATGTTGGAACAATGGAATAAAAATGTTATGAGACAAGACACTTGTATGTATGTGTTGGTGGGACATGGTTGTGATCCTGAGCTAAACATTGTGTACATGCAACATATCAATGCTTACAAAAATAGATTATTTGTAAAGTTCTCATGGGAGAACATATATACATTGTTAGATGTGAGATTTACTACAGCAGACAATGAGGTTGTGGATTGTGGATTTATTAAAGTGGCAAAGGTGAAGAGATACATTGTGCAAAAACAAACATAACAAAAAAAGTGATGTAGTCAGTCATGGTGAATGAAACCATAGTTGAAGATGCCAAATGTCCAGAGTCCAAAATACTACTCCCATCAGAAAGTGAAAGGTATCCAGAAATAGACCACAGAGTTACACACACTGGAGGAAATTAAGGTTGAGGTTTCTTGCTGGCGGTGGTGGGTGCCTTGCCATCCTCAGCTCCTGGCTTTTTGCATGGACATCCTCACTTGACCGTGGGCAATGATCCGCTAGCAGAGATTGCAGAGATTTGCTAACTATGCATTACATTGAAAACACAGAATTCATGCAAAAACTCTGACTCCGCCACATAGCAGAGTTAGCTACTGCACCCATAACCCTTTGATAAAACAACTTTACCTTTACATGCTAAAAAGCATATAACAAAGTCACAAAAGTGAGCTTTGAAAAATATCAGGAAATGAGAGAGATGATTATTTTTGGGTCCCCCCTAACCTAGGGGGAGGACCAAGCAGATGCCTTGAACACAAAGAGCATATCATGCTGAACGATTTGGTGGTGGTCTCATCCTCCTAGGACCACCCCAAGCAAAGTTTTGGGCAAAAATACAATGCCAACCAAAGGCACCAGCAAAGCATTATGGGGTGAGATTCTAGAGTGCAGTGAATATTATAGTATTAGCTCTCAGCTGAGCCTGGAGAGCCGCTGCCGCTTGAGGAATGTTTTGATATTGGATACTATAATATTCACTGCACTCTAGAATCTCGTCCCATAATGCTTTGCAGGGCCTTTGGTTGGGATTGTATTTTTGCCCATAACTGTGCTTGGGGTAGTCCTAGGAGGATGGGACCACCACCGAATTGTTCAGCATGATGTGCTCTTTGTGTTCAAGGCATCTGCTTGGTTCTCTCCCTAGGTTAGGGAGGACCCCAAAATCATCACCTCTCTCACTGCTTGCTATATTTTCATTTTTACTTTTGTGAGATGACTATATGCATTTAGCATGTAAAGATAGAGTTACTTGTTTTACCAAAGGTATGTGAGGTTTCTGTTTTGATAATTGGGATGAGATGTTACGGAGCGGAGTTTCACTGAGTTTTTGTTCAACTCTGCAGAATTCCGCATAGTGGTACTTCGCCCACCCTTACCCAGATGTAGTTGGACCACAGGAAGAGGTAGATGGTGGTGGAAAAGCCCTACACAGGGTTGTGTTGATGTCCTGCAGCACTCCAATGAGCTGGCCCATGTTAGTGTTGTGGGTGGTCAGCTGCTTCATCTCCCGGGTTTCCGTCAATAATTGGCCCATCACGTCTTGGGAGTACCGATAGGCTCCCAATACTTGGTCAATGGTGGCCTGGGTGTGAGTACCCCCAGTGGCCTCACTCTGCTGGTCCACAGTACCCCTCCCACTATCCCTATCCCCACGGGCCTGTGCCCTTGGCCAAGAGTGCCCTCTCCCACTGGTTCCGGTTCCTCTGTGACTGGGCTGGTGATTGTCACCTCAGAATCCTGGACTGGGAGGCACAAGATGGTAGTGACTGTGCTAGGTACACAGGTTGGGGAGACTAGGGTTGGCTGAGGTGTTGCAGCTGAGGTGGGAGGTGTTGGTGTGGGCACAGTGAGACTCACTGTTGCCGTCTGCCCAGGCTGACCAGATGTGCCAGGGCCATCTTCCACGTCCACATGTCCAGGAGTGTTGTCATTACTGAGGGCTTCATCCAGGGGTGGAGTGGGAGTCTGTTCGGTGGACAAGCTCTGCCTAGGTACTGTGTCAGATCGACCGGTTGTGAAATAGAGAACATTGTTATTGGTGGAAGTGTGGTATGGATCTACATCCAAATGTTTTGTGTCACAGTAAGTAGAGACCTAGGAAAAATAAAATAGGTAGAGATTACTATTCTGATATATTTCCATGGTACTGAACTTGTTAATAAGACATTTGGAGCCATTCAATACATGTACTAGAATTGAGCAGCTCATTAGATGTGCTGATATGGTGCATTTTGGATTAAGGAATGAACATGACATCTCACAAACACTGAAGCCAACACAGTGGAGAGATAACATGTGTATTTAACCATTCCCAGGCCTAGTTGTGCACAATGCAGGCAAACACACAACTTGGTTGTATATTTAGGATCAGTCATCATGTGAGCAGTGCACAGTCAATGGGTCACCTGCCACTTCTAATCAGCTGACTTAGCTTAATGCCTTACAAAAGTTGAGGCACCAACTTGGTATGGTGTCGCTCATGCCATCAATAGTTACAGTTGAGGAGACCAGGACAACATCAAGCTAACTAGGCAGACATGTCTCTGAGTAGACCATTGTATGTACTTTTGGTCAGTCCATGATAAATGAATATCAGTTGTAACATGTCAGACAAGTGAGATTGGGCAAAATCACTATTGCATCTTGTTTTCTGCTACAGAAACAGGGCCACATGGTAGTTGTAGTCATTTCAATCTCTACTTCCCAATATTTGACAAATAGTTACCTCCGTGAGAAGTGAACATCAGTTGTAACATGTCAGACAACTGAGACTGGGCAAAATCACTATTGCATCATGTTTTCTGTTACAGAAACAGGACCTCATGGTAGTTGTAGTCATTTCAATCTCTACATCTCAACACTTGCAATATGGTTAGTGTAACATACCTGTTGTCAAAATGCAGTTGGGCTGGACCATACATTTACATATTGACACATATCGTGGGTCCTGGGATGATTATTTATTAGTAACACACTTACAGACAGCATTCCAACATGTGGCATGTAATGGAGATTGATACATGTGACTTTATATTCAACAATACACATTGACACTGACAATAAAACATCTCTGATACTTCTTTACATGTTATAAAGTAGACAGACAACATAATAGCAAAAGCTGAAATGAGATGAGAGCATAGAGGACATTGAAGTGTTGTGACAGTTAGTGAGGTGTAACTTACCAGATTCCACTCCCCCAGCTATTCCGGTGAAACCTTCAGAATGCAGGATGGCAAGACCTTCTCCTCTCAAGGAAAGAGTTGTATTGGGGCACTGGGAAAACCACCGCCAGTACTCTGGGCCTCCAGGTGTTGTTTGGAGGCCAGGGAACGCACCTTTCCACCCAGATCATTCCACCTCTTCCTTATTTTCTCCTTGGTGCGCAGGGTGGTACCTACAGCATTCATTCTGTTGACTATCCTGTCCCACATTTCCCTTTTCCTACTCAGAGGAGTATGCTGGACTTGAGCTCCAAACAATTGAGGCTCTACTCTTATGATTTCATCCACCGTGACTGACAACTCAGCCTCTGGAAAATGTGGATTTTTTTGACGTGACATAACTCTAAATTAAAATGAGTGACAATGAAAATAAAAACACCAAGGGATAATAGAACAAAATGCAACAAAATTGTGTGGAGACGTACAACGTAGGGTTTTTTCATAGAAGAAGGACGGCGAGGAGCAGGAATGAGAGCGGCCAGGCAGAGGAGGAGGCAGCCATGCAGGTAAGTGCCTTCTTTTTTAATTTTTTATTAATTTGGGAGGGTGGAGGGGCTGGCTAACTCCGCTCCGCCATGGAGGGGAGTTTTGCCTAAACTCCGCGTTCACAACAGAGCGCGGAGTAGGCAAAAATCTGCAGACTCCGCTGGCGGAGTGGAGTTACCCGCCCGGGGTTAGTAATTTGCAGGCGTGTCCACATGGCCAATGGATATCAGCTGTGTTTTTTTTGTATCTATCCAATGGGCACTGTTCTGGTGCTTTGCTGTGAGCGTACAGCGATGGCCTACCGCCGTGAAGTAACCGCCACAAGGGGACCACCAGTAAAACTGTATTTGTAAATCCGCTCGGTGGCAAGCCGCGGCCCGATGGCAACAGATTATGCATCACCAACATTGCTGTCCCGCACGGGCCAGGCAGGAACCACTCCGTCAACGCAGGTTCAGACTGCATGCAGCGTAATACGGCGGGCAGAAGACCGCCGGATCAGTGATCTTCTTGGGACCAGTGCCGCAGCGATACGATGGTGAGAACGCCAAACTCGTAATCGAGCCCTATGTCTCTTTGCAAACACCACCAGACTCAGGTTAAATGAAAAGTTTCTTTTTGCACGTAAACTCCAAGAAGACCAAATGTTCAATAAAAATAAACATAAAACTTAACCAATAAATAACTTTCCAATGTATCCATTAGTTCATATGTGAAATTATAGGGATTTGATCAGGGGTCGGAAAACTGCGTCCCGCTTAGAATCAAAACCTTAATGTTGTAGATGCCTATTGATTCAACAGCAGGTTCTCTACGGGAATGTTACTACCATTGCTTTATTATTGCTTGGATTCTAGGAATCCATAGCAAAGCTAAAAAAACGATACATATGCACTCAAATTAATCACTACGTAGGTAAACGTAGGCCCACCAGTGTGGAAGAATTGAAATGGCCCTTCATCTCTTATTGTGCCTCAAAACGCATGGCCCTTCTTGAGTATTCATCAATATTAAACTATTCTCTTCATTTTTTTAATGGCAGTGCATCATTGTTAATATGCTTGTCATAATTACCAGGTCACTACTTTTCAATATAGGTAGCTTCTGACTTGCTTTTATCAAACTTCTTTAAACTATCAGAGTATATAGTGTTTCGTTATTGTGCCAATTTGAATCCACGTAAATTGAAAAGTTTGGCAGAAGTATTTTCCTCCTACATATGTACACTTACCCAATGACCCAGTGTCACACGGCCCATAATGCTTTAGTCCTGGGCTTTTATGTAACAACCTACTGTATGCTTGTAGTTGTAGATTAATTAACATCAATGCAAACAATTGGATAAACATGCCAGATTCAATGGCTTGTAATAGGACATTTCAGAACAGGACCAAGAGTTATCCAGTAACGCTACCAAAAAGTCAAAATAGGGGCTTATTCAGCACATAATGGCTTCACAAACATGCAATGCCCATGATCCTGGTTGGATGCTCAGAACTGTTAGAGGGACCAATGGCTTGGCTTTATCAAGGGAAAAATAAGAAATATTACTCATGCTAATTTCTGTCTGGTTGGCAGCCAAACAAACTAAATACGTTGGGAAACACTGCTGAATAAGCTCTTGGAGAATATCTGGTCATGGATTTCAGAAGAAACATAAGAAGTTCTCTAATCTGAGAGAACGCGATCAATAGCTTCTTTGAAAAAAAACTATAAAGGAGGTTGTCGCCATGTCCTCAGCAAACGTCATCACAAGAACTCAAAAAACAATAGCTCCTCATTTCACACCCCATTCTCACAAACCTCCTTCTCATCCCTAATGCTTCTCAAACATCTAACCTTGCCTTTTGCAGGTAAACGTCAAGAATCCTGAATCCTCGGTTTCTGAATTTAACCACTAGGCAAATCTCTACTTAACCACAACACCACATTTCAATGTAACTACTACAATTTAACCACTACAACATATTCACAGGCTAAGCACTATACCAAGCCTAAACTGAATTACATTAACCACTAGACCACATCTCAGCCAATACAAGTTAACTAGTTTGTGAAATGACAAGTGTCCAGTTTAACCAGTAGACCATCTCTCAACTTAGGCACAAGTGATCACATCTTAATTAAACCATTAAGGATCACATCTGAGTTTTAGCACTATGAATGTATGTATGTATGTACGTATGCATGTATGAATGCATGTGTTATTTCTAAAGCACAAACCTAGCCAAAAGGCAGCTGAGCGCTTTACAGGGTCAAAGACAAGCATAAAGTGATGTCCAATGTACAAACAAGCTACACCTGTAAAAAGCTTACATAGTGTGAAACTTCTGTGTTAAACAGGCCCATATCCAATTTGTAATTTAAAAAAAAAAAATCACTATTGTTTGATAAGCCGTACATCATGCACATACCTCTAGGAGGCATTGTGCCATATTGGTGATTGGAGGTGACTGGATTGCTGCAAAATTCAGCTACAGCTATTGCAGTCCAAAAGGTTTGGATGGTTACTGGATACTTTTACCAGGCAATACCTATTAACAAATGCAGTGTGGTCTATGGGGAACCATGTTCTCTTTGAGTGCAGCACTATATGTGTGTTAAAATTCAATGAAATCCCTGTCCCACAAGGAACAAGCAAAAACTGCTTGGGTCTGCTTCCCCATGAAGGTCTTCATTCTTCTTGTCACTGTCTTTCGCACACTGGATAGCTGGCTCATGTATATTGATGAGTTGGGAAGTGTTCTAATCACTAAGCACAGCCTCTTTTCATAGGATTAATGTTCAGGATCGGCATACTGCTGTGGCCCGACCTCTTTTTGTGTTGCTCCAGATGTCAATTTACCACCAACGATCACTGCAAACTTAAGTGATAACCCATCACACCAATGCAACTGCTATAAAACATCTCAACTCAAACACTGAAGAGCATTTCAAAGCAACCACTGAATCACATCTCCGTTAACCACTAAACCACATTGCAGTTATTCATTAAAATGCATCTTGACTTAAAGTTAAAGAACACCTGAACTTAATCACTAAAGCCCATGTCCAATTAAGCACCAACCTAACTTTAGGGTGTTGGAAATGGCCCTTTCTGCAGAGTCACCCCCAAACTTTGTGACCCTCATTTTTGCTGAATTTGTTTTTGTTGGCTTTAGGACCCTGTGCACTTTACCAATGCTAACCAGTACGAAAGTGCTTCTCCTTTCTCCTTAAAACATGGTACTATTGACTCATCCACAATTGGCATATTTAATTTACTTATAAGGCCCTAATAATGTGCACTACCTGTGCCCACGGCCTGTTAATTAAATGCTACTACTGGTCCTGCAACACTGATTATGCCACCCACTTAAGTAACCCTTTAAACATGTCTCACGCCTGCCATTGCAGAACCTGTGTTTGCAGTTTAAACTGGCTTGTCGACCTGGCAAGTTAAACTCATTTTCAGGCCCAAGCATCCTTTTTAATACATATAAGTCACCCCTAGACAGCCAAGCGGGCAGGGTGCAATGTATTTAAAAAGCAGGACATGCACTTTTAAGTTTTACATGTCCTGGTAGTGACAGACTCTTAAATTAATGTTTCACTACTGCAAGGCCTATCTCTCCCACAGGATAACATTGGAGTTGCCTTATTAAATTATATAAGAGTAATTTCCAAATGGGATGAGATGACCCCTTCAAGTTTAGTGTCTCTGAACTCACAATTTAAAATCCTAACTTATGGTAAAGTTGGATTTTAAATTGCAATTCTGAAAATGCCACTTTTAGAAAGTTGGCATTTTCTTGCTTTGGCCAGTTGATGCCTGCTGCCTATCTCTGTGTTTAGAGTGGGTGACAGTTGGGCTTTGTGTATTCCCCCTAGACAGCATCACACAATGGGACTTGATGGGCCATCCTGGCAGGATGGGAAGGAGGAACTGTACCCAGCCTAACTTACACCTGAATAGGCTGTCTCCTGTCTCCACACAAAGGGTTGCAGACCCCCCTGTAATGAGTTTGGAGCCAGGGCAGGACCTCTTTGTACTTCAAAGGCTTGTCTTTGAAGTCTCCCCAACTTCAAAGGCACCACTGGGTATAAGTACTGGACCTCAGACACCACCACTTCAGTACACTTCTGTACTCTGCCAGGTAGAAGGACTGCTGTGCTGCTGAGGAACTGCCACCATGCTGGACTGCTGCTCTGGAAGAACTGCTGTACTGCTTTGCTGAAACGGCTGCGCTGACCTGCTGCACTGACCTGCTACCTGCTCCCCTCCTTGCCTGGGTGAGAAGGACTGGACCTGCATCACTTGAACCGAGAATCCAGAGTGACTCCAAGGGCTAGTTGGCTGGCCTCCTGGTCTGAAGCCTCAGGGACATAACAGGCTCCAACAACCTTGCATCTGTGCCTGGACCATCTGTGCATCTACCCTGCCAAGTGGTGCCACCCCAGCCCTGGACTATTGGAAGCGGGCCTGAAGTGCTTACCAGCAGAATCAACACATCTTCTCTCCTGAGCGGCGCATCCTCAAGCTGAACTGACGCATCTCCTCGGCTGAGCAGCACATCCTCAAGGAGAACTGGCGAATTGCTGAGGTTCTGTCGTTTGGTATGGCGCAGAAGGTTTGCATCACCCTCGCATCTTCGGAACTGATGCATTCCCAGCGGTGCCGCACATCGCCTACCCAGGTCCTCGGATCTCTCATTGACAGCAGATCCACGTCGACCCCGGAACCCCACATCTCAGCAACAGTGCTCAACGAAGCCGACACATTGCCCCCGCTCTGCATCCCCAAAACCCGGGGCTTCCCATCACAAGCCCCGTCGACCGGATCCTCGATGATGACGCAGCAAGACGTTGCCCCGTAGTCTTGCTGCTTCTCAGAACCAACGCATCGCTTTGACTGCACAACGCTTCCTTGCCTCCGATCCTCGCAACGCTCCACAACCAGGATTTAAGGTACTTTTGTTCTGCGGACCTAAGCTGGTCCTTGTAGCCAGACCCCGCCCCATCGCGGTTGGCCTGAACTTTTTGATTTATTCCTGGTCCAGAGTGACAATATATCCTTTGTTGACGCTTTATGCGTTTTGGCTCTATAGTCAGTTAAAACTTTAAAAATGAATATCTCTGGTTCTACTTGTTGGGTTTTTGTCGTTTTGCTGCCAAATAATGTATTAAAATGTAATCTATTTTTCAAAATTGGTTTGGAATTTTTATAGTGTTTTTTGTTTTCACTTTATTGCTGTTTGTGTGCTGCTTAAGTACTTCACACATTGCCTCTAAGTTAAGCCTGGCTGCTTTTGCAGAGGCCGCCCCCGAAGGGGGCCTCGAGGGCCGGCGCCATAACGGACGCTGGAGCCCGCGTAGGGATCTGGTTCCAACTGCCTGGAAGTGCCCCGAAGCAGAAGGGGTGCTTCCTGTGCGGCAAACTTGCGCCAGAGAGGCGCCTGGTCACCTGGCCCATGGGGGGGGGGGAGGTGATGTTTCGAATCGCACAATAGCACACTTGCCCATCTCGGTGGGAAAATCGTGGGGGGGATATAAGGCGCCGGAGGTTTTTCGAGACCCACACCTACGCAACAGCAGTGTTGCAGTGCTGGCGGATAAGAGGGGAACATTGGTTGGTTATGGAGGCACACCGAAAGGGCGGGTGTGGAAAGAGGGCCGCTCACTTTGGGATGCCTTACGGCAGGGTGAGTAGGCCGGACATAAGGGGGTAGCAAACGGAGACGGCGCTCGCAGCCTAGACCCCGCCAGACGGCAGGGCACAAAAAGAGACTAGCAAGGTAGCGAGTTGGGGCCTAACTCTGGGGAGATACTACCCCCCACAGGCAAAGGGGCGTGGAGACCAACAGAACAATGTTTGACCCCAAAAGAAGGAAGGAAGGAGATACGCCTGCAAAACAGCGGAATAATGAACTGTCAGGGTGATTTACGAGTCCATGATATGCTAATGAGTTATGACAAACTTGTGATTTATGACCAACGAATGATTTATGACAAATGATTTATGACCAGTAATGCAAATGATTTATGATACCAAGTTATGACGGCTCATGACACAAATGATTTATGATATCCAAATTATTTATGACTCGTGATTTATGATGTGCAACACCTATGATTTATGACACCCGATTTTATGATGGTTCATGATAATGAATAAAACTGTGGCCAACAACGACCACAAATCTACACGAGAGTTGGCTGTCTTATCGTAATACATGTGTAAGGAGATTTGCATGCAGTCCGGAGTGGGCACAGTGTGGGTTTTATGTGTGCCAAGCAACTCAGGGTTAAGCACAGGTTAATCTAGTGACTTTTTGTGGTTCACCCTGCAAGGGATTGTGGCTGTTGCTTGACCTAGACAACCAACAACCCAATTTCTCACACAAGGTAATCACTAGTAATATAATTGCATTGTGATTCATGGATACTTGTCTCAACTTAAACATATTTCTTTCCCATACTTCAGCTCCACAGTTTGTGAAATGGATGTAAAACTGTCATCAACTGCAATGTGTCCTGTCTGTTACACCCAACAGGTAAGACAATTGCAGTGTCCTAACGCAAAGTGAAGGTCCCCGAAGACTCCCATACACCATGACTATTCATGGGCCATAGGTTGAACTGCGATTCCCTTCAAGGGAGTCCCCCCCATGAGCCTAAGAGGCTGCAGGAGTCTGTATTACACCCCTGATTCAGTGGGAGAACGTGCCCACTGCAGGTACTGCATGTGAGTGTTACCTGCAGGTTCTGATTCCAACACTGCTGGTAAATAATGGCACCTGTGCTTTAAAGCACGCCAGACAATTCAGTTTGGCGCTGTAGAGTAAATTAGGTGCATTAACAGATTTCAGGAGGAATAGAGTCACGGATTACTCTCCATTTATTTCTCCTAACTTCATCTTTGGGAAATGTCATGACGACCTTGGCCTCTCCCTTCCCTCAGCAATGCCTCGCTCTTTCACTGGTGAGTGCAATAAATCAACATTAGAAACGCCCTATGGGCTGTTGAGACGGCAGCAGCCAATGGTCTCTCAGTAAAGGCTGTCCAAAATTAGAGAGGGCGGCCATTTTCTGTGTGCACTCACCTCTTAAACCCTCTCTCCACTTCTCCCTGCTAATTCAGGTACTTACAGTGCTGCCGATCTTCCATCCGCTCTGATTTAATATTTGCATCTTAGGAATTGAAAAGAGTGGAACCGTAGGCTGAAGAGAGCAAACCCACAAGAAATCACCGCATACTGGCAGCAGTGAGTCCTCAAGCTTTGTAATATATTTATTTCGATGGCTTCATTTATAGTTACCTTTTTAAGTATTTATCTGAAGTCTAAGTGGTCAGTGCAGTGTTTTAGATAGGGCATTCCAAGCTAGGGCTACACTATGAAATTTTAAGACCATCTTTATGGGTCACCATATGAACAGGGTGAAAAGTGAGTCAGCAGGTGAGTGGGTGCCTGAGCTGATGCCATGGACCTTATGGCTTTATGTTACATGCATCTCAAATTTCCAGTCCTGGTTCTTCCTTTCACAAATCACTATATTTTGTTTGTATGCATGTTTACATGTGACTTATACACATAAAGATAGCTACAAAGCAGGGGAGCACTCCACTTGATAGGATTTTCAAAGGGTGGTGTAGATGAAGGGGTAAAGGTTAAGGCAAGGTTGGGAATACAACCTCACAGGATATCGTTTACAGTAGATTAGGAAAGGGTGCTGGCAGGGGATAACACAAGCCCGTACAGCCCCAGCGGTGCAGGGGGGCCCCCAAGCCTTCTGGGGCCCCTCAATGCTTTAGGGTGCTCTCATTCTGCCCCAAAGGCAGTGAATATCTATGAGAGATGGGAAACTCAGGGGGCCATCTTTACATTATGTAGGGGGGCCCCATCATGTTATGGTATGTCACTGGGTGCTGGAGTAACCCTTGCAAGCAAGCACAGAGAGTGTCAAAGTGGCTGGCGGGAGATGAGATCAAAGGGTGCTCCGTCATGCAGGTGGTACTTATAGACTACTATTGAGACTCAAGTGTAAAAGTCCCAGAATGCGTTAGTCTGTTTAAGCAAGACCAAAAATGGAAAGTTGGTGCCTCAATGACATAGCCACCATACGCAGCAGTCTTAGGATGTTAGTGTATTATGATGAACACCTTCCAATCAGATGTCTTTTTCGAGGATTGTGTTAGCGGGTGTCCCACTCTGTGTGGTGATGCTTGTTGTGTCATTTTATGTGCAACTTTTCTGCACTTTTAAAGTGCAGTCGAGGCTGTTGGTGCATCTTAAGATGCTATCTTGAGCGACACAATACATTAGCATTACCTTAACTCTAACTTTACATGTCTTTTTTGCCTCTGCATTTGATTTTGTACTTATGAATCAGCTTCACGGGTTTTTCTGAGTTGGAGGTTGACACACCCAATTGCCTCACACAACCATTTTCAACCTCAATAATATATTGTATTGTAACCAGTTCTGATGCTATTGCTGCTTACAAGCTAACCTTCCAGGGACCATGTGCTGCCTTCCCTTTAACCTTCTCTTTTGTCAAATATTCAACTTACCCAACTCAACTGCCTTAGCGTATGTTTAATAGCTTGCCTTATCTCATGTTCAGCCTGACAAACAATCACAAACACAATTGGTGAACATATTCAAAACAATGTATCATAATACATATCCTGCAATGCCACAATTTTCTGCAAATCTCTATAACTTTATACACCATTTTCTTTAGTGCAAGATTGAATCACAGTACTCCAATCCTCTAATATAGTGTGATGGGTGACCCTCTCCTGCATTTGGCTACTGTACAATCATCAGATAATTGAATAATGTCCTGACTCATATTTTCACTGCATCTTCCTCCCTCTCCCCACTGCCCACGGTCACAGATTAAGGGCTCTGAGGCCAACGAGGGCACGGTGGCTAGGTGGGAGAATGTACTGGGATAAAGGTTTTTAAGTATCATCTCACTTTCCTTTTGGTAAAATACATTTAAACCCTCATTACGAGATCGTCAGAAACTGGAGATGGCTATTACGGGGAGAATTAGCAATACCGACCGGTTCGTACATGGGTTACCAGGCTCAAAATCAGAGACAATATGTGCGTCTCGGAATTACCCAACCCGTTCCTGCATGCGGGCCCTGTCAGCAGCTGGAAAATGAGAATTATAAAACATTGGGTTTTGTTGGGTGAGTTCCTGCATCTGATAAAACTTAGAATCTTGTAGAGTGGTATCTTATGTGGAGAGTGATTTCCAACTGTGAATCATAAATAAAACAGTGGAAAATTGTCATCGATGTACTCTGACTTTTTGAAACATATCATGCAGTAGCCAAATGCCATGGATAGATAATATCTAGAGGTTTCAATCCTGGTTGCCTCTTAAAGGAATTTCAGTACAAAAATGCAAATATTATGGCCAAGGGCCGCGTTTTGCAATACTCCAAGAGCAAAATTAACTACTGGTTTATGCCATATCTGATATGCCTAGCACTGCATTCTGCACAATTATGATAACAGTTGCTGGTCATCAGTGCCGGGTGACTTGTACCTTTTTGATGTTGGTTAGTGATCTAACCAATGTTCTTTAGTTTCGAAGCATTTGATGACTATTGGTATGTTTGACTGGTGTAAGACCATCTTATGGGCCAGATGTTTAACGCAGTGTCAGACTGTCTGACTTTTTAAGGTCAATATTATATATTTATTTGAGAATGTTATATAGTGCTTGGCCCCACAGAGAGTGTTAGAACCCTTTATGTGGAACAGTTAATGAACTTGTTCCTGGGACCATTGGCTACACCTAAACAAGCATTGGCATAGCCAATAGATCTTGCCTTTTGGATCTTATACGTTTTTAGCTATGCATCATATTATCCTGTGTGCTACAAGATTTACTGTTGGTTCTTGTGCAACTGGTGAAGGGCCAGACACACCTAGGCTTGTGTTTGCATGCTATTTATTGATTATTGGAAATGCTATTTATGCTAAGATAGGGTAAGTTTGTAACCTAAAGGAATGTACACGATGATTAATAATAATGTAATAGAAGGAATGCTATCACAAAATGCCCCAGTTTGTGATGCAACTTAAACAAACCTATATTGATTTATAGCAGGAATGACATGATGTATGTTACTTGCCTTGTTTTTGATGATTATTTCTGCAATGTTCAAGTAAATGCGGGATGAATTTGTGTTATTGTTTGTAGTATGAAACTGTTTACAGTAAATATGCATTGTGTTTAATAGTTGTTATTAACCAGATTTTACAATGCGTAGTACTTGGTGACTATGTGGGCTGTGTTAGGGATATTGCAATCAAAACAGAGGAATGCCCCTCATATAGAACCTAATTTTATACTTAAAATGTTGTATTGCTGGAAGGTAGCATGTTATTGTTAGAGGATTTTATCATCTGCACCTTCGAAATTTTACCTGCAGAAACACCCTGTCCAGGGCCGGCTCTAGGGCGTTGCGACCGGTGCCACCGCACCAGGCACTGACTTCGGGTGAGGGTGTCCTGTCTGCACTAGATTATGGGTTAAAAGCACCTGCTGCCGCCTGCCTTGCCTCCAGCAATTTTTAGGCAACAATAACAATGTCAAGATGACTTCAGTGATTAATTTTCCTCCTGGAGAGGAATTTTATCTAGTGGAAGTTTTCATTCATTGTAATGTAGTGCAGAGGGTTAATATGCCTGCTGCAAAGAACGTGTGCCATGCAGATCACAGAGTGCATATAATGTAAATAGGTCAGTAGGACACTGCTTGTGTCAGAGAGATCATTTTGTTACTTGCAGTTCATAAATTAAAATCCTAATATAGAACAGTCACCTATTAACTGCCATCAAAGAGCTGCATGTAACTGCAATGAATAGATCAAAGCGTTATGATTTTTCCCGTCTTTCGTTATCCTAATGTTGAAAAAAGGATTCATTTGGGTGGAAATCAATTCTTATTATTAAAGAGAACCTCCAATCATAGTGTTACGTTTTAAATTCTGAGTTTGTGCTTCTCAGACCAAGCACTTTTAAACTATACTGCCTACCAGTATGGATGACTTGTGACTCATACACCTTGTAGTCCTCTGTCTTATGCAAGTCTTATGATGTAAAGTGCTCTGACACCCTACACTGGTATGAGTGGCACTATAAAACTAATTAAATGCATCTAAGCGGTTATGGAGATTTGAGATTTTAAAGGGTGGTAGTGAGGAAATTCGTGGCAGAGGTGGTCATTGGGGGGCGCCAACAAACACTGTTGCGCTGGCGCCACCAGCGCTAAAGCCGGCCCTGTGTGAGACTCAGCTTTTTATACCCAAAAAGAATGATTGCAGTTCAAATCCACAACCTGATAAAAGTGTGATGCTGAGAAAACGTTTGTCTGCCGTGTTTAGCAAGCACTGTAGTGTGCCTTTCATCAGCCTTTAGAACTTTTGAAGAATGTCGCTGTCTCTCACCGTTTCTGTCGAACCGGGCTCAGGGATGATTTGAGCTGTGTCTAGGGAAGTAGAGTACTCGCCGGCTTTGTTTGCAAAGGAGCCTACTTGGAATATGTGAGGCACTACATTAGTATGCCTGTAACGATTGTTATCAGGGTAACAAGCCGCATTTGTGTTTTTTTAGGCAGGAAGCCATGGAGTAAACTAGCATAACTCACAGGATGTGAAACCACCAACCAAGCCAAGACTGTCTTCCAAGAATGAAAGTCTGCCACAGTAGCAATTAATGAGAACAAAGAAGGCTCGGGTCCTAAAACCTCCTGGACTGGACCACTGTAAATACAAGAAAAAAGAGTATGTCCAGAAGGACTAGTTTACATACTTTAAAAAGAATGCCCTAGACCATCAATTCTAGGGTTCTTATTGCTTTATTTAGCTTATTTTAAATTATTTAGAATAGCAAAACAAATAAATATTTTTTCATGTCTCAGAAAAGAAACCTTCCATTTACAGAACACCACACTTACAAAAACACATTTATACACAATATTATATTCCACTTAAAAACGAAAAAATTCAAAGACAAAAATGACAGGTGAAACAAACTTAGACAATCGTGTGAAATAACATTTACATTGAGAGTACAACACCGGTCCTAGTTTTTTCATAAGGCACCAAGCGGACGTTAAATTCTTAACTAGACGTTGTTAATTGTCCTGCCTAGGCCAAGAGGCCGGGGTTATGTCTTCAAACCAATGTTGCCTACACAAGAGGAAAAAATTATTACTACATTCCTTAAGGCACAATATATACACAATCCCCGAGCTCACAAGAGCCAACGCGTTTCGAATCCACCCAATTCACGGATTCTCCTCAGGACTTGGACAAGGTTGAAATCTATAAAAAACACCAAACCATAAGTGAATATTTTATGTTTCCTAAACTGCGACCCAAAGAATGTTTACAACAGATACTGCATTTAATTGAGTAGCTTAAAAGCGGTGTGATGTGTGTCCGCCCTGTGTGTAGAGGAATAATTGAAACCTCTTGCCTGACGGTTGAATTTGCCATATGATGTAACGAAAAATCTAGGGGGCAAAGTAATGACCAAAACATTACATTGCGCGCACATCCAGCTGTATTTATACAATGCGCTAGTGTTCACAAGCTATAGGGATTAGTAAAGAGCGACCTTTACCTTTAGTTAGAAATCCCAGTTGCCACAGAGACTTTTCAAAGTTGTCCTGACGGCTTGACTGTAGTCAGTAAATTGGCGCCTCACTGTTGGAAACAATGTTCCATTAGTGAAGTGTTTTTATATCTAAAGCCTCTCAAAATCGACATAAGTACTCTAAATCTATTTACCTGCCAGGGGAATCAATTTCACTCCATGGGGCTGCTCAGGCGACGCCCAGCCCGATTCAACACTTCTTTAAACTTAGTCTAAAGTGGAAACGGTAAAAGTTACTAAAACAATTGACCTAAGTGTTCTTTTGTTTTTGTGATTTTCCCTTTCAAGTAAATGAATTAAAAGTTTACAAAAGTGAACATTGGTAAATTCTCATTCTTATTAAAAAATTAGCTATTTGTATATTTTTTTAACAAAAGGGATAAGCACAACGCACCTCATTCCCAAAGTATCCATAATTAATACCTTTTTTCTTAATGACACGAAAACAAAAACGTTAGTTAAGCATTTGAAAGAAGGCATGAAAATTCTGGAGAATAAATAATGGGTGTGTGCGTGTTCCAAATTTGATTATGGCTTTGCTTGTAATTGCAATTTTAACTTGAGCGAAGGAATTGGTATCAAGAGAACACTAACTGTACTTTTTATGTTAGTGGTTCAATTGATATAAAGTAAATAAACATCGGTGTTTTCCGGAAGCGAACATGAAACTAATGACATCAAATTAAACATGGTTTTAACTGAATGTGTTAAAGTTAGCACGATGTATATCTCTCTTTTCTCCAGCATTCTGCGTTTATCTAGTGAGGGTTGTGGCCTTTGGCATTAGGAGACTTTGCATATGGGCCCTTAATTCCTGGCTGTTTTTTTGCAGCTGTGAAGCGTGTGCCGCACTGAGTTTAAAGTTCTCATTCTGAATGTAAACCAAAAAAAGCCTAGTTTTAAATGAAAGGCGGCAGCACGATTAGCTCTACTTCTTAATCTCCACTGTACAATTTAAAGGAGTTACATTTTGGTGTTTTCTGGAAAAAATTCAAAATAGTAGTTTCTTTAAAAAAATATGTAATCCTTTGCTCCCAGCTGAACTCCACCTCTGTAGTGGTTTTTTTTTTGTCTCTGAAGCTTCAAAATGTGTAACCCCCCAAAAAATATACAGGCCGCATAAATAATAACAGGTGAATAGTTCCACTTCCATTTTTTTACTCTCGAAAACGTGTGTCTTCATCTGAGAAGGTTTTCTGTTATTCACATACACATCTGTGGGCGCTTGTTGTTGCCAACATGCAGAAATAAATAATAAAAGGCAGACCGTGTCATAAGGTGGCTGCTTTACTGGATGTTTTTATTTAATGCATTTTTATAAAGCGCAGACTTTACCCGAAGGTGTCAGAGCGCTGTACAATAAAACCAGTTACTTTACATAAGGAAAATATTACAGATTAAAACATTGCAAAAATAAGCAGGAGACAAGAAAAGGTAAGGTAAAACCATAGAAGGCAAAAACACAATATCAAACACAGCAAGCTAGGATGAGGAATGTACAAGAAAATATTACAAATTTACAATGATGGACGAACTTCGTGAGGGGCCTGAAAATGAGTGTATTAGTTCTGAAAGTGTCTTTGGAAGAGAAGAGATTTGAGGTCGGCTTTGAAGATCCGGGTAGAGGAGGTGGCACGGAGCAATGGAGGAAGCGAGTTCCAGATTCTCACCGCATTACCTGAGAAGGATTGAGCCATCGATCTTTCCCTTTTGAAGGAGAGGGGATCAAGCAGAAACTTTTCCGCATTCCAAGAAGGTCTAGAGCCTCCAGAAATTTTCAGTTTATTCGCCAGGTAACGAGGGGAGGAAGTGTGCAAGGCTTTGTGGGTGATGCAGGCAGTTTTGTAAATAGATCTTGCCTCCATGGGAAGCCATCGAAGAGAAGACAGGATAGGAGTGATGTGGTCACTTCGTTTGGACCCCAAAATAAAGAGAGCTGCTGAATGGAGGACGGATTTGAGAGGGGAGAGGTGGGATTTGGGAAGGCCAGTCAGAAGAGAATTGCAATAATCCAGTCTAGTGCGAACCAGCGATTGGACCAAGGTTTTTAGGTCTTGTTCCGGGAAGAACCGTTGAATCCCCCAGAGAAGGCGCAGCTGGTAACGCGCATTCTTAGCAATAGAGTTGATGTGGGAGATTAGGTTGAGTCTTTTGTCAAGTATGACACCCAGGGATTTAGCGCTGTCGACAATGATGGGTTTATTGTTGAGTAAATTCAGCTGATCCATCCAAGATTGAACTGGAGGAGGGGAGAGAGAGGTAGATAAGAGGAGGAATTCAGTTTTGGAGGGATTTAGAATGAGTTGGTGAGCTAACATCCAGTTGTGAATAGAGTTGAGAGTAGAGTTGAGTAGTGAGAGATCGTGTGCGGAAGACACCTTGAGGTAGATTTGAGTGTCATCCGCATAGAGATGGTAGTGGATCCCAGATTTACTTAGTAGGTTCCCTAATGGTTCCAGTTAGAGATTAAACAAAGTGGGTGCAAGGATAGAACCTTGAGGGACGCCTTGACCTACCGCCAATGGAGACGAAAGACTGTTTGCTATCTTGATCATTTGGGATCTGTCCGAGAGGAATGAGGCAAACCATTTAAGCACTGTGCCTTCCAAGCCCATTCTCTGTTGAAGAGTGTTAAGGAGGGTGTTATGATTAACAATGTCAAAGGCTGCAGAGAGGTCTAGAAGAATCAGAAGACACGATTCCCCAGAATCGAGTATATGCAGCGCATCATCAATCACTTGCAGACGTGCGGCAGCTGTGAAGCGGGATCCCAGCTGACAAAAAACTGGATCAGGTGTGGGAAGTGCTCAAAACAGTGCCTGTGCGCTGCAAACATAGCAGTCTATTATGTTGATATTAAATAGCTCCATCTTTGGGAACAAAACAGGATACTACTCTATGTTTTAAGCACAAAGCCATAGAGTCCAGTTCTCTAAACTTCCGTCTGTTAAAGCACCCGCCAGTCAAATCCCTGTTCCTGGGATTTAAATAAGTTTTTAGTAGCAAGAAAGTAACGTCTCCTGAATTGTTGCTTGCTTATCTATGATTTAATAGCAATAAATCTAAAACTCCCCTTAAATGAACATTGTGAGTTTTTCATGTAGAATGTTTTAAAAGCTAATTGTTTACACACTCCCTTTGCGACCAACAAAAAAGAATTAGCCTGCCTTTTCATAAATAAACTTTCCAGTAATTGCACAGCCAAACCGTAGTCTGTCTGAAGTAAAAGGTTAAAGATTTGTTACATGTATTTGTAAAACTCTATAGTGTGAGTGTAGCTTACCTTTAGACAACCTTTAGCAAAGTGAAAGCTTGTCGCAGACGCACACCTTTTGTCTGAAGCAGGCGCCAGTTTGGAGTCAGAGACAGTCTGAGAAAGAAGAGTACTTGTCGTCTTTGTTTTGCAATGGACCTGTTGAATATACGAGGCACTATATTAGCATGCCAGTAAACATTGTTCTCGCAGTTACAAGTCATTTTGTTTTTGTAAGGCATGAAGCCATAAAGTCAATTAGTCAAAAGCACAGGCTGTTAAACCACCAGGGGAGCCAAAATCCTGGTTCCCACGAATGAAAGCTGGATGCAGTATCAAAACGTTGTCTAACTGAATGTGGTAACATTTGAACGGTATCCATGGCACTCTACTTTCAAATCTATAATGCGCATGACTACATTTGTGCAATTGCGCCTAATGTAGCATAAACTCAATTACATAGTGCATCGTCACATAACATATCCCCAATTATTTGTAGTCTGTAATACCTACAATCACAGACAACAACAAAAACAAGGTTAAAAAAAAGGAAGGGTGTGCAACCTCCCAAAGCGGACGCAATGATGAGGATAAATGACTTGTTCAACATGAAGTGCGTGTTCCTTGACGCGTGTGGCTCACATATCATCTTCGAATTTGGAGCAATAGAGTCAGTATGGCTGAGTTTTATAAATGTAGCAGTCAAATGTGAAGCAATGAAATACCGTTGTATTCCGCTAACAACCCCCAAACAATAGTTTGTAAGACAAAATAGGCAAATCCTTCTGGCGGCCGCAACAGCACCTCTGTATCGAATTTCTTCTGGATAAAGGGTCTAAAAGCAAAAAAATGTGTAACCTATGCATGCGACATAAATAAGGACAGGGCAAAACTACTATGTACTTTGTAAAATAGAAAATGTGTGTGTTCATCTGAGAAGTGACTTCTAAGTTCCTAATGTGTTCGTAGCATTCTACGGTCTCATCTAGTGTGGGTTGTGGACTTTAGAATTGGGAGACTTAGGATATGGGCCCAAATTCCTGGCTGTTTTTCAGAGGCTGTGAAGCGGGTGCCGTACTGAGTGCAATATGTTCATTCTGATTTTAATGCAAAAAAAGCATTGTTTTCAATAAAGTGCAGCAGCTGTGAAGCATCTGCACGATTAACAATTTAAACTTGGGTGCAATAGAGTCGGTCTAGGGAGAGAACAGTGGCTCAGCTTCATAAACGTAAAAGTTCAATTTGAAGGAGTTAATTTTTTTTCAGCAAAGAAATCCTAAATTTGTTTTGCCCCCAAATGCGTTAAAAACAAAAACTATGCATGCAGCATGAAAAATTACATTTGAAAAATTCCTTTTATTTTTCACTGTGGAAAACGTATATCTTCAACTGTGAAGTGTTTTTTGTTTGGCACATACACGTGTGTGGGCGCTCATTGTTGCCAACATGCAGAATTAAATTGGAAAAGGCGCACAGTGTCCCAAGGCGGCCGCAATAATGGATGTTGAAGTGCGGCAGCTGTGAAGCGAGATCCAGGCTGATCAAATCAAGCAAAACATGTTCAGTTGTGGGAAGTGCTGAGAAGCACAGTCAACTAAAAAAACAAGAATAAAAGAAAAGAAAGGCATGCATCCTCCCATTGCAGCCGCAATGATTAAATAAAATTAAGCTCCGCGTCTGGGAAGCAAGTGCAGCGATGAGTGTGAAGTGCTTGTTCCCAATGTCAAACCCAAAAAGCATACATTGAAAGAAAATTGCTCGAAGGTTAGCGTCCACAAAGAGTGTGCTGCGCTGATAAAGCATAAACAAAACACAACAAACACTTGAGGGAAACTGCTCAATGACAATGTAGCACTGCGGTCAACCCCAAAAAGCATACATTACATTAAAAGAAATTTACGTGAAGCGCATCATCCATAAAGCATGTGCCACGCTCATAAAGCATAAGCAAAACACACCAAACAAACACTTGAGCCGCATGGGCTCAAAAACATGTAAGTAAACCAACTTTGCTT
Source organism: Calotriton arnoldi (assembly GCA_963921515.1). NCBI lineage: Eukaryota > Metazoa > Chordata > Amphibia > Caudata > Salamandridae > Calotriton > Calotriton arnoldi. The sequence goes on along the minus strand of CAWUFW010006435.1, from coordinate 10,004 downwards.
ACGCATGCATACACACGCTACCTTCCGGTTGGAAACTAAAAATGCAGTCAGTTGAGTGCATTTCGCTCAAAAAGCACAAAAAAAACCCCATTCCAAAAGCACGAGCGGGAAGAAATAAAAAAAGCAGCGCACCAAAACTAATATAAATAAACAGGAGGGAACAAGTACATGTAATAGGGCCAGTAGCCGTGAGAGGGATCCAAACCTCAAAAGGAGGGACAAATACAACCAATGCACCACTGAAAAGCAATGTTTTCAGAACGGCACATAAACAAATGAATGAAAAACTATGGTCATGCTCAAAGCCCACAGAGGAGATATAGCATGTCTCAAATAGGGAAGGGAAGAAGAGAGGGGGCAACGGGCCCCAATGGAATCCCACCGGTGCTATACAAACAAGACGCAGACTACTGGGCAAAAGCACTCAGCCCTTTCTTCACTGAAATTAGGCAGACAGGCCTACTACCCCAGTCCTGGAGGACCTCGATAATCTCGCCAATCTTCAAGTCAGGAGACAAAGCCCTGCCAAAGAATTACCGGCTAGTAGCTCATTTGGATAATGAGGCAAATATTTTTGCAGGGACTCTCCTGGACAAACTCCAGGAATGGGCCAAAGACAATTAAATTATTCCTCTTAATCAGACTAGCTTCTCTAAGACTGTTGGAACAGTAACAAATATCATGACTATGGCTCTGCTTATTGATAAGGCAGAGTATACAAAAATGCCATTACACTTAAGTTACATTGACTACAGGGCTGCCTTTGACCATGTAAACCGCAACAAATTATGGGCAAAACTGGCCAACAGGGGCATTCCACAGCCATTGCTTAACCTGCTAATTAACTTGCACACTGACACCTTGATCCAAATAAAACTGGGCGACGGGTCAACCCTTCCGAGATGGATACCAACTACGAAATGTCTCAAGCAAGGCTGTGTGCTGGCACCGACCCTATTCAATCTGTTCTTGGCCCTGTCCCATCACTAAATGCTAGCAATTCACATGCCCCAAGGTTAGGGAACCAGCGTTACCATGTCTACTCTATGCAGACGACTTAGTCTTAATTAGCCAGACTGAGGTGGGTTTTGCAGCATCTCCTTACTACCACATTTGAATACTCCGAAGCTAACAGTCTGAAAATCAATCTGGAGAAAACTAAGACCATGACAATTTAAAAGAACTTAAATAAAACATCAGCCTGGTTCTGGGGGCACACCCGCATAGATTCTGCACAAGAATATAAATACCTAGGAGTGGTCATCGATAAAGGAGGCCACTTCACTGCTCAAAGGGACTCAATTAGGAGGAAGGGAACAACCCTGGCAGTCAGTCTCACTAAGAACCCTCAACTTTAAATTGAGTGGCCCATCACTCCTCCCACTAGCTGAAGGAATTCGGGCAAAACTCTTACCCACAATAGCTTATGGTAGCGAGGCACAGAGGGGCAGGGACTTTAAGCTACTAGATAGGACGGTTGCAACAGCGTACAGAATAATCTTTGGTCTGCCAAAATATTTCTCTCCTGCACAGATCAGACGTGAGTTTGGTGTTCAAAAGCAGATCCTGGCAAGACAAGGATAATACGTCATCTTTTAGGACAAGGTACGAAAATCTGGACCAGGAACCCTTAACTGGTGCCTGTGGTTAGAGTTACAACACAAAACATCACTACCGGCTGCAAAATATCTACAAACAAGTCTGACCACCCTGGGGCTAACCGATCTTTGGGAAACACCCACTAATCACTGCCTTTTCAAAAAAATAGTGTGGAAAACGGTAAAACGCCTGTCATGGATCGAGGACAAAGCAGCCTTATCTGAAAGGACACACAGCTGGATGACCTTGAGCACCTACTCCACCCCTGCTGCTCAAAAATATTTAGTCTTGGGGTATGCTAGATCAACCAAAATTCAATTTTTAAAGTATCGACTTGGCCTACTACCATGAACAAAGCACTTTCTGCATTGGCTGAAGGCCCAATTCGCCTCCACCTGCCGTTTGTGTGGCACAGCACAAGAGGACATGCTGCATTTATTCTGTACCTGTAAAGTACTGACACTTGAACGAAAACAACTTTTAAAACCACTTTTTAATGATAGAGGCATTCGCACGCGAAGACAAGCTATGTTGGCCTGTTTCGCTCCAGAGGACCCGGAGCTGAACTGTCGCCTGGTGAAGTTCCTGAGGCAGGTGGGGAAGAAAATGTCATAATCGCGAGAGAAACGTTCGAGCACTAACATCACATTCGACAGAGCAATATCTCCACCTAAATGCATGGCAGCTAAAAGTTATCCAGGAAATTAACTTTTACTATAAATTGTCCTGGAAATGGACGATTTTCTGTTTTAAATCAAAGTCCTTTTTAAACCTTTCTTGTAACGTAATTTATAACAAAACTTTTTATTGATATATTTTTGTAGCAATGGTTTTAAGTAACTACGCTAATAAAAAATAAACTTGAAACTTGAAACTGTGCCTGTCTCAAAGACAGCGCATGTGTGCTGCCTAGGCTTGATCTAAAAAGCTGCTGCCTGGGCTCGAACCAAAAAGCTGGTGCACCTGGGGAAGAGGTTGGAGGAGAAGGGGAAAAGCAGGGGTGCTGACACGCTTGCTTATAAGAAAGATGTTCCACCAAAGCGGATAAACACGAGTACTTGGGCCATGGGACACCGATAAGAGAAACACACAAGGAACAACAGGAAATAGTGTGCTACAAGCAATACAAATGGAGGAAAAGTAGGTGGCAAGCACACAAACAAATGAAAAGAAAGGGCAAGATGTAAGCCCCTTTTAAGATTTATATTAAATGCAATAGATTTCACAAGCACAGCGCAAGCGCTGTGCAGGCAAAACCTAAAAATTATGGCATTCTCGTATGCTAATAAACCTGGTCCAGGTGGGAGACTCCTGAATTTTGAAGCTAAAAATAGCTTTAATTTGGCTGTTGCTCACCTAAAATTGCCTCTCTTTCAATAGACGTCTATGGGCGAAATGCATTTTGCAATTATTATTTTTTAAATCACCCTCTTTTCTCTTTTAAAACGTTGGCATGTATGGCTGCTGTGGCAATCTTGTATCACTATTTTGACATTGTAATGCCAATTGAAAGAGACAGGACCCTATTACTTTTGAAAATACAACGTTAATTTAAGAAACACTTTCAGCAGCTCTAACTAAAATGCTATTCACCAGCAAATAGTGCTTTCCATGCATGAAAGCATTGGAGCAACATTTTCCTAACAATGTATTTTTCAACTTCCAGAGTAAAATAGTTTGCATAAAACAGACCATATTGCACCGAGCATAAAACAAGACTACCTACCTGTATACACTTCTTGTAATAAAAGGGATACCTCTATTATTCTATGCATTTCAAATTTGTTTTTCAACCTGTGTTCCACTTCAGGTTTAGTATGGGTATCTTCAAGCAACTCTTTCCAGTAAGAACATTTTTGTGACGAAGAAGGGCTCATTATTTCTACTCTGTTTGATTAATTTTAAATATGAAACGATTTTGTAATATTGCAGGCATAAGCCCATACAAGCCAACAGACCTGATTCAGGCAGGAGATTCCTGATTTTTGAAGCGAAAAAGTTTTTTTTGTTTGCCTGCCTCTCACCTAAAAATTGCCTCTGTTTCAATGTATGTCAATGGGGAAAACGCATTCCTACGATTTTCTTAGAAATTTACGACTTTCCAGCTGTAAAACATTGGCAAGTATGAACTTCCTTCCCTGGACCATCAGTTCAGGTCATTAATACTACCTACACATATTTTCACCTCTTTATTGCCTGTTAAATATCTGCATACAGCAATGAACATTTGAAAGTTGAATAGCTAGCTTTTCCAGTGTGCTTGGCATGGTATCGCTTGCACCAAGTCTGCTGTGTGTTTTTAGGTTCCCTGTGAGCAAGAAACATTATTTTTATTGAAATCTCAATTTATGCAGCAGCTGGTGGAAGATGCTGCAAGGCATTTTCTGCTTCAACTAGTCCACAGCAAATAACAATTACTTTATTATGTAAAAAATAAGCATTTCAAGAAATACACACACCCAAATAATCAAGATTTTCTTACTTTTATTATTGTTAAATACTCCTGCACTCGCACATTTTTTTTTCCCCTGATCTATTTAAATGCAATAAACACACTAAAAATATCACCCTGCAAATTACCTTTGACACATTTTTCTGAAGCGCATTGTTTGCTTATTTGGATGTTACAGGCAACTCATGTAGTAGCTAAATAGTTTTCACTGTTCAGTAATCAGCCAAAAGGCCCAGCATTCCTGATGAAAATAGTATACAGAAGTAATTAAATTTAGTTAATCCCTCTGAAGTGATCAGATAGTTATTTTTAAATCATTCTGAAGTCATCAGGAACAATGTCAGCCTAAGAAGTAATCGTAAACTAATTTTCAAATCATCCTTAGTCATCAGTAAAATTCTTATCTTGTGATGTAATCTAAGGTACTTTTCAAGTAATCCTGAAATCACCAGGCTCAAGTTTCTAAACTTTGCTGATGACTTCAAGAGCTTGATGATGTCTGATGATGTGAAAATGACTTCTACAGTAGTTTGGTGATCATCAGATGACTCTAGGGTGGCTTAAAAAGTAATCCTGTTTGACCTTGGTCGGCTGAAATGGGATCCCCCTTAAGGGAGCCCCCCCCCCATGAGCTTAAGTGGCTGCAGAAGTCTGCATTACACCCCTGATTCAGTGGGAGAACGTGCCCACTGCAGGTACTGTATGTGCAGGTTCTGATTCCAACACTGCTAGTAAATAATGGCACCTGTTCTTTAAGCAAACCAGACAATTCATTTTGGTGCTGTAGTGCAAATTAGATGCATTAACAGATTTCAGGAGGAATAGAGTCACAGATTGCTCTCCATTTATTTCTTCTAATTTCAACTTTGGTAAACGTCGTGACGACCTTGGCCTCTCCCTTCCCACAGCAATGCCTCGCTCTTTCACTGGTGAGTGCAATGAATCAACATTAGAGACGCACGATGGGCTATTGAGAAGGCAGTAGCCAATGGTCTCTCAGGGAAGGCTGTCCTTCAAAATTAGAGAGGGTGGGCATTTTCTGTGCTCACTCACCCTTTAAATCCTCTTTCCACTTCTCCAAGCTGGTCCAGGTACTTACCGTACTGGCGATCTTCCATCAGCTCTGATTTAATATTTGCATTTTAGGAATTGAAAAGAGTGGGACCGTAGGCTGAAGATTGCAAACCTTGAGAAATCACCCACATACTAGCAGCAGTGAATCCTCAACCTTTTTTGTTTATTGGTTTATTTAGAAATTTCAATGGCTTAATTTATGATTACCTTTTTAAGTATTTATCTGAAGTCTACCTGGTCAGTACAGAGTTTTAGATAGGGCATTCAAAGCTAGGGCTCCACAATGAAATGTTACAACCATCTTTATGGGTCGCTGGAAAGTTTGAAAGTGGATGATTAGTAGTGGTAAATATGCATCTACCACTGGCAATAAGGCCACTAACAAGGTCTAAGGCTCAGTGTAGGTCTCAATAAATTATTCCCATGCTCAACCCTTGGTAGCTTGGCTGCGAGCAGGAAGTCTTAACTTAGCAGACAGGTATGTAAAGCATTTAAAAACACCAATTCAGTAAATAATCAAGACACAACACACAATAAAAGCCCCACACCAGTTTATAAAAATAGGAAATAGGAAATATGTTTATCTTTAAAATGACACCAAAAGGACAGAAATCCAATGTAGGGAAGTGGAGATATGAATTTTTAAAGAATTACCGCTTTATAGTTCTTAAAGGCCTGTAGAGCCACTCTAGGACATCTGGTCGTGCTTGAACGGGCCAAAGTCAAATGTTTAGACCAACCGCGATGGAGCCCTGTGCGACTATACCAAGCGGGCGGCCCCAGTTAAAACCTTTCTGGAGTTTTTACTTCCGAGGTCCCTCGACGCTCTTCACCAGTCTGGATTCGGAGAGGGTTAGCCGGCTTGACTTTCAGGGAGCTCCCGGTCAAACTCTGGAAGTCGGACCTCCAGAGCTCTTCAGCGGGACAAACCTGGAATCTGGGCCGGGTCGCAGTTGATGATGGCCGGCCTGGGTCTTGCTATGAATGGAGCTTTTTTCCAAAGTTGCTCCAACCTTCTCCAAACTTCTGGAACTTCTTCCTGAAGGTCCTCTTGAGGGTCCAAAACACAATCCAAGAGTCTGAAAGCTACAAGATGGTCATTAAAAGGTTGGGACCACAATTCCCCCAATGTCCCTGGACAAAACCCTTAAACGTCCACTGGACACACTCCAGGCAGGGGACTCTTGGTGGTGATGTTGTAGGTGAGCTCTGTTAACCTGTAGCTTGCAGGGAGTCCACTCTTCAATCTTTTGAAGCAAGGTACATCCACAGGGCAGTAGTTCCAGATAATGCAGCAGGCACAGTCAGTCAGAATGCAGGGCCTGGTGGTGCATATCAAGTTTCCAGCATGGCAATCCTTCTTCTTCTCTTAGTTTTAAGCAGCAGATCTGAGAGCCTCTGCACCTCTCACATTTTATTCAGTTTTCTCTGGTGTGAAGCAGGAATGCACCCCTGTCCAATGAGGTGCAAGGCATCACCCCAGAACATGACAACTTCCTCCAAAGTGTGGCATATTCTTGTCCCAGAAAGCACTATTCCTCCAAAATTCATAATGGCCAAAATCTCAGCAGAGGAGCAAGAACTAGCTACAACAACCTCCAGTGTGGCTCATTTCCATAGATCTCCCCCATCTATCATCTGCAGATTCCTTCCTTAAGCCTGCTATCTGGCTGGGCCAGAGGAGATGGGGGTAGGTAGGCCAGGCATTCCCTGCCTGTTCTGTTCCTCTTTTGAAGCCTCATGCTTTACGACCCCTCCCCCCTGCTCTGGCATTCCTGTGTAGCAGAGCCCTCTCCATCAGATATCCTTCTCCCCTGGTGAGTCACTTATCACTTCATCAAAGCAGCTTGGCTAATCCTGTTGACTCTGACCAATCAGAGAAGACTACAGGAAGGCAGAATTTTGGCTTACAGACAAGAAAGTCTTATAACGTCTTTTCTGTACAATTTAGGATAGGTTCAGCAATGGCATATTGCTGGAGTTATGAATACCATTCTTCTAAGTCTTTGAATGGTATTTTATTCAACTCCTAGCAATATTTATGCATCCATAAACTATTGCAATGTTATTCTATGTGGCTAGGTATCTACAATGGGGAAAATGAAATGTGCAATTTCTCCATCACCAGGGCATACAAAACATCTTTTATAAAGACCCTGCTTATTGTTGCATGGCCCCACACCCCCGGGACACCTAGGGGAGACCTTGTGGGTCCTGAATATGCAAAACTAATGTTGATCCTCACCCCACAGTGCTCATAGCACCAAAGTCGATTTCGGGAGAGACTTTACTACAATGGAGGAATTGAAATGTGCAATTTCCCTATCCCCAGGGCATATAAAACATCTTTTGTAAGGACCCTGCTTATAATTACATGACCCCCCCCACCCCTGGGACACCTAGGGGAGACCCTGGGGGTACCTAATATGTAAAAATAATGTAGATTATCACTTTTTAAGTGCCCCTACCACCAAAGTCGAGATTGGGCACAATTTACATTTAAAAGCAGTGCTGCAGAGCAGGACTGCTTTTAAAATGACCTCAGGCACTCAGCAGTACACACATGCAAGTGCAGCAAAGGCTGCTGGTCTCTAAACATCCATGCCCTATCATATACTAGGGACGCTCTCTTACTGCACCGCACCGGACATCGGGGTTGGAGCCACGCCAGGGACTGTATTTCCCAGGCTCCCCCGCAATGCCACAACGCTGACCCTGTCTTCCGAGCCCGGAGGCGCTTAAATTAGGCTGAGAGCTCCCGCTGCATGGGACGCTCTCTTACTTCACCGCACCGGACATCGGGGTTGGAGCCACGCCCGGGCCAAGGGCAGGCCCGTCCTTGCCCGTCACTGATCGGAGGTGGCCTGGCCGCCACCCCCCCCCTAACATCGAGCATCTGAAATCCATCAGCGGTTTGTGACCCATTCACAACTATTAATGTAAGTGAAGCGCACTTCATACCTCATACTGTGTGGCCAGTGTCTGCGACTGTGACTGTGGCTGGGAGCACCTCCTCCGGAGAACACCTGACGGAAGGGAAGGATGCCAGGGAGAAACGGTTACTGAGACGGAGGGTAGAGGTGGATGTCTGAATGGTGGTGTTAATTAAAAGGAAGGCTGCACCTTATACGCTTTGTTAGCCTGTACAACCTCCTGTTTGTGCCCACTGCATGCTGGGGGGGGGGGGCTGCGGTATCCCAGGCGGTGTCGCACGCCAGAGAGAGAGTGAATGAGGGAGGGGCTTTCCACCTAGGCTCCAACAGAGGCTGGATAATCCCTCTTTCGCCTAGGTCCTGGACGAAGGAGAGCTGGTGAGGGTACCATCTTATTCTGGCAGGTGGTTGACTGTTTGGGTTAAGACTTTTGACCTGCCTCCTTGCTGGGCAGATTCTTGGAAAGGGAAGAAAACAGAACAAAAGCAAAAGGGTGGCTGCCGTGTGTAAATCCCCCTTAGGAAGTCTGTATAATTGTGTAATCTGGGTGACCTTGCCCCCCTGGACGGTGTTGCGAATTTAACAACTGTGGTGGGAAAGTAAGGGGAATTCCTCCTTTTTTATTTGAATTTTGTTCAGGGGATCTTGTGCTACTGAACTTCGGAGTGCAATTTTATCTCTGTAATACAAGGGAAATTATAGCCTATTATCTCCTTGAATTTGGTATCCTATTTACCCTATCTTCTTAATAACTGGTCTGACCGAATGATGGGTAAACGTAAGACCACACCAGTTGTAAAATCTACAGGCACCACCCTGGATGGTTTTCTCCAGAAAGCGGTGGGGGTCATTACGAAGGAAATCGAGCAAGCAGAACGGAGACTCTCACTAGGCCCCACAGGTGACTAACACACACCAACTCCTCCAGACCCCAATAGAGACGTTAACACAGATACCAGGGGGTCGAATGAGGATAGGAGGTCCACAGTGCCACTCTCGCCTGTTGTGGTAATCAGGCATAAGGATGAGGTTCCTGCAAAAGATAGGCCAAATTCGAGTGACTCCAATCATATTCTAGAGGAGAATAGTTCTCCGCAAGTAGGAGGTGGGAAGAGGAAGAGAATTGAGGTGGCGGGGTTAGGATGTAAACCAAAGGATCATTTGCCTGTGACAAAAAAAATTAGACAAGATCCGTTACCAGGGGGTAGGACCAGAAGGAGCCCGTGTAAAGGGCTCACACTAGATGGGGTGGACATTCTTCTAATTAAAATTAGTAAGCTAATAACAGAGGCACTGGCTCATATTGTGGATCGCTTAGATCGTATTGACGATCAGCTCGCCCTTGTGCTTCAAGAATTAAATAAGTCGTCGGCACAAGCCTTACAGAAGGCTGAGGATATTAACCAGAGTAGTACAGCGTCTTTACTAAATGCTAGGATTGCCCCCCAGAATACATTGACCTCAAACATCCTGGAAGAAGCCCCCTGTGTGGCCCTACCTATAGAGTGCGCGGCGAATACCTGCGAAGGGTCCCCCTGGGCAACAGTCCCCCCTAGGCAAAAATGCAAGGTTAGGCAAGGAGTCTCAAATTTTGGTGACCGTGATCTGCCAATTGGGTCCAACCAACGACATCCACCTCACACTCCACTTCACACCCCAAATCTAGAGTGCCCAGGAACTACATCTCTAAATAGGGAGGGTGAAAAAGTTATATTGAACCTACCACCAGATTGTCCCCCCTACACCTTGGTACTGACTAGAGTTCCCTATCTCCCACCAGGTCGTCAAGAAAATTGCCAAAGCCTTATTAATAAATCAGCTCACTGGTGTCGTAGCAAATTACCGCTCCAGGCAAACCTGAAAGATAACATCATCATGGCTAGGCGAGTGAGCTAAGTGGGCCGCATGACAAAATCAGTTAAGGGAGATTGTGTGTGTAGGAGAGT